>CM055979.1:25822500-26422500 GCA_029531755.1 Holothuria leucospilota
ATGGAGACGCATACATCGGGGCGGAAATGTGAATTAGACATGCGCGCCGTTCTATTCCGCGATCTGCGTACAAAAATAAGACTGCGTCACAGAAAATTTTCATTGTGAAAAGAGGTTAGCGTGCGTGCACTTTACAACGCGTTCTATACGCGCAGAATACATTTCTCTGTGTATTGTCCGGAATACTTGACGCACAGTTCTGCGCGCTATGGAAACAAACGCGTTAGTTTGCTTTCCCGTTGTGAGCGCGTAAGTAATTGAACGCGCATATAAAAGTGCGTCACTTGAAGGTACATAGAAACTGGCCAATGAATGCCCATGAACTTGCAAAACCAGTCATTGTTGCGTTCATGTTCAAGTGTAAAATACGTGGAATGCCGCGTTTCGTTGAAGAAATAAGTTATTCTTTTTCAAGTGGAATTTATTGAGGCTTAGTACGTATCTTCAGTCAACAACATTCCGAAATAACAAGTATTAATACTTTTGTAAGACATTCATTTGCCTGTTTGTTTTCAAAAACGACTGAGCAGTGATCAGCACTTCCGCTTCGATTGTTTATGGCCTCTTATGAGGAAGTCAACGCGCACAATTTTAAGTTTGGAATCTATGTTGTAATATACTTTGCACAAAACAAACGGGCGCAAATGAAGGGAAACTAGTACGCGTGCAGACGCCTCAAACACGTTCACACTGACTCTGTATATGCATTTTGATCTTTTTTGATCTTACACATAGATCAGTGCGTCATCCTCGGTCGGGCGCCTTGTGTGTTATCTTTTCAAAAGATATAGACCTTATGCATTATGATGTCACATAGCAAAGTTATTATAAGCATAGATTCCACAAACCACCTGTACCTTGGTACGCTCTTAGTGACTCTATCATGGAGACGCATATATTGGTGGCGGAAAGTGTCAATTTGACATGCGCGTCGTTCTACTCTGCGATCTGCGTACAAAAAATAAAGAACGCGTTACAGAATAATTCCATTGTTCAAAGAGGGTAGCGCCGGTGCACTTTTACAACACGTTCAATACGCACAGAATAATATTTCTCTGTGTATTATACGTGGAATGTTTGACGCACACTTCTGCGCGCTCTGGAAACAAAACGCGCTAGTTGAATTTCCCGCTGTCGTGCCGCGTAAGAAATTAAACGCGCATATAAGAGCGTTACTCTAAAGATACCGAGAAAACTGACCAATGAATACAGGCGAATAAGTTCTATGACTTTAAACCAGTCATTGCTTGCGTTCACGTTCAAGTGTATTTTGTATAATGCCGTCAGTGAGAAGTAAAATTCTTGTAAGTGGATTTTAGTATTGAGGAGTGAGGTACTTCTTACAGTTACAAGTTTCAAATTAACAAAGCTATTAATACTTTTGTAATACATTTCTCTGTACGTTGTCAAACACGACTCGCGCCCTAACAGTAATCAGCACTTCCGCCCACCGATATATTGGGCTCCCTGGTGGAGTCAAACGCGCCATTTTTAAGTTTGGAATCTATGCTTATAATTCTTTGTCCACAAAGGAGGTAGTGCTTCCTCCTTTGGATGAAAAGGGAGGAAAAAGCCCGTATCATTGCAAGTCTAATTACACCAATAAATGCAGACAGCTGATTTCTTACACCAATCGTACACGCGCGTAAGTCTACAACACGTGCGGCGAATTCTGTGCCGTGAGGCGTGCCATCTTTACGTGTCAGACGTGTGCTTCATTGTTTTTACCCATAAAATGACGTCAGTGTGATGTCAATGCATAAGGTCTATTATAAGCAAAGATGCGAAAAGTCCTATACCTACACTGTTTACGGAGATTGAATCCTCATGAGGCGCAAACGCAAATATCGGAGTGGAAGTGTGGATTTGACGATACACCGTCTTTTTTTTATTCGGCGATGTGGCGTATAATCAATAGGGCCACTACGCACAGGAAATTTCATTCCTAATGAGAGCGTACTGGGCTTGCATTATGATGCGTCGTTGTTACGCGGAGCAGGATACCGTTCTCTCTTGTGTTTTATCCGGGAATACTTTGGCTTGACCACAAAGCTCTTTGCGCGCTCCCCGGAAAACAATCGCGCTATTAGTTGATTTGTCCCGTCTTGTGTGTGTGGTGCGTAAGATATTAAAGGCTCATTTAAAAGTGCGTCTACCTGAAGAATTCAATTAAAAAAATAATCCTGGACCAATGAAATAAGCCAAGAATGGGTAGGTTGCCATTGTGTCGTACATTTTCACAGTGCACTTCTTAACTTGCAATCGCAAAAATTGCCGCTAAGGACAGAAATAAAGTTCTCTCTTTTAAGTGAAACTCTATTGACGTCACGCACGATACTCCTTAACTTTACAATGTTTCGCCAGCGAGCACGCACACACACACACACAGTTGTTTGCATACTTTTGTTCTGTTGTGCTCTTCAAAACAGAACTGATAACAGAGCTATGATCAGCCACTTCCGGGCCCGATATTGTGGCTACCATTGGGGTGACCACTTTCCACTCGAGCCGCTCCCCGGGGGTGGTGCCCGGGTAGCGCCCGCTGTCCAGCACCCCCGACATCACACGCTTAACCTCAACGCGCCATTTTAAGTTTTGGAATCTATGTTTATCAACATCTTTGTATCTTTCATTTTAGCGCTACACACCCTATTCGACAAATTAGCGCTATCATGAAAGTCTGTAGGCCAATACCCCACAGATTTACTAGATTGCAGCGATCCCATTTCTCACCGCGACAGCGCCGGTTTATGGAATTTACTTTTATAACCCTCAAAGGTAATTCCATAAGTCAAGCTTGCTAAACACCACCACTGTTTTTGGTCACACAATTAGTGGTTAAATACTACATTTGTGCATCAGATACTTGTGATGTCAAGCCATTGCTAAGTTGCTAAATAGTCAGGACGTTTGTGGTTTATTGCATTTTTTCCTGCTATATTGGGATGAAACTATTGACAAGATGTAGAGTAGACATCAGACAATCAGAAAAGTATGTTGCATCCATTTTCAGCGAGCTTTTTTCTATTGCTGCTCACACTGAGGGGGGTAGCCACGTCCAGACAATTCAAACACACGCGCCGCCATTTTGACCATTTTGGCTGATTTGGCTCGAAACGAAAGGCTCTGCGACGGCCGCCAAGATTGTTCTTGAGGTCCATCTCGAAACTTTTTAGGAGTAAAGGTTGTAAAATCATACACAAGTCTCTCAAAAATATACTGAAAAGTTTTTCCCGAAATATTGCTATCCGTTTGTTTGTTAGTGCACCTCTTGTCGAATATGTGCCCTGTTTTCTTGCCCAAAACGGGCCAATTTTCTTGCCTCCGGCATTAAAAGTTTGGCGCCCGGGGGCGGGGACAAATAATTTAGAGTACCAGATTCTCTTTATTACCGTGTGCATTACCAACGACCTTACACTTTTGCTACATGGGTGTTAGTCCTATAACCAGGCAGTACCGTGTGGGAAAAATTTGGTGACACACAGTCCCAGATATTCAAAAATCTACATGAAAAAATGAGTGGTACTAGAAAGATTACGCAATTTCTTCGTATTTCGTCGGTTTGGAAATTTTGGGCCTCCATGGCGAATCATTTTGACGTATGATGGCCCAATTTTAAAAATTTTTTCCTTCAATTGAATAACTAAGTCTACTGAATCTCTTTTCTGCTCTTTCAAAAGAAACATTGGATTCGTTAAAACCCACACAAATCTTCAATTCTGAAAAGATTTTAAAAGCAAACAAATTTTCACCATTGGTATAGACCCTAAGACAGCTCTAATAAACACATCACTCCAATCTATTTTCATTTTTCAAGTAACTTTTTTTTTACAGACCAATACAAGTTTTGTGCAACTACACAAGCCCCCACCCACAAGTTTTTGTATGTCGAAACAATGATGATCTCTTTTGGCAGCCTATCACCAAGGATCTCATGTAATTATGTCCTGTTGCACAAACACATTGGGTACATCAACAAGCTGCCTCAGTTAGTTCCACACAACCGCAGAAGGAAAAATACACCTGGTAGGTGAAAACCGGAAATATTGAATAAAGGAAGAACCAAATAATTGAAAATTTATTGTCCGGACTCTACATCTTGTCAAAGTTTCACCAAATATCCCCCCCGCAACGGAGACATGAAAAGATGCAAATCCCCCCCAAAACGCGCCTACGTCAAACACTCCCCCTGATTCCCTGGACTGCTATAAGTGTCCATCCACTACTAGACACGCAGTCGCAATTGATGTGGCCCATGCCGTCGGAGCTATATGCTTGTGGATTTTTATAGAACGCAAGTGGGTAAATAAAATGACCGAGGGTTGCCCTGCGTCTTAAATGTTGATTATTTAAGACCGATGATGACGTCAATCACAGAGTTGCTTAGCGCATGACGTCATGGGAGGTCTCTTAAAATCACCATCATTTTTAAGACCGCGGCACCCTCCGCGCATCTATCCCCATTCATAAACCCACTCAAACATTAAAATGCTCGTAAATCGACAGAAAACCATTTGAAAATTTTCGACAAAATTTTTACCAACAGACCCCACATTTTAATTTCAGCCCAGCTTAACCTCGTCCTACATGGGTGTCATTATGGACGTGGCAATGCACTTTAGTTCATTTAGCGATTAGATAGCAGCGACACAACTTCAAGCAACAAAAGGGTGATAACGCATGGGGACAAACCACGCCAAACTATTTTCCCCACTTCCACTTTACAAACAATTCATTTACACAAACCTTAACTCGCCCTTTGAACAAGACGTATTTCACTTACATATTCTGATTGATGCAATAACACACAAATAAAACCGCACTCGACATATTCTGTTGTTGGGAAATATGCTTTCTTTTGTCTTGCTATCATCTCCAACCTACCCTTTAAGGGTCCAAATTGATGCGGCGTTTCCACAGTACCAGAGGTATGCATTAAGCCGGAGTAAACATTACACACAGGCACAACTGCCACAATAATATACAAAATACCAGTAACACAGTAGTTGGGCCTACACCACACAGTGGTCACACAGATATCCCATGGGTTAATTACGGAGTTTTCGATTTCAGGACCGGTAGACAAGAGAGGACGGAAACGCCGCCAGCCAAAAAACCTGGAACTCTTCGCGCATGAGCGAGAAACCAATAACATCACTCCGCTCCCCAGTTGATTTTCAGAACGGTCGTCGACGATTTAACGTTTCCGGTCTAGAAAAACAGGGACGGTTACAGGGCGTTAGCTTTTATGGAGTTAATATTCCCTCCAGTCCAATACATACGTGCTCTCTGTGACGTTAATTTTTTGCAAGTTAGCGATGAGTGTGGATGCTAAACAACCCCTGCATTGCAACCGTAGTTAATAAATGAGCGCGTACATTGTTTTGTGATGTCATTTCTACCGCACCCGTCGTCTTTTAAAAATTCGAAACAGCCGTAAATGTTCAGGACAGAACTCTCGCCCGTTCCCTGTTGCCCTTGCCCTTATCACCTGTGGCGGACCTGAAATCGAAAAGTACCGGGAGTTGTGTGAGAGGACAGCGTTCGCTTTACCGATGTAGTTGTAGCGCTGTTCGTTTTCAGTAGTACGTGCTTGTACCTCCACGAACACAAAAAAAGAACAGGGGACAAATGTTGATTTACACGCTCCAAACCCATGCGCACACGGTCCAAACACGACGGCATTCCTAATTCTCCTAAACTGTTTTTTCAGCACAACGGCGCATCGTTAAATGCGATTTAAGACAGGTCTCTGAATGGTTTTCTAGCCACCAATCAGAAATGCAGGAATAATTGAATAAATAGTGTGTTTATGAATGTGTGATAATTTAAAGCATTAGAGGCCGGAAGATGTTATGTAGTGACCAAAGGAAGGATCCCCTGCTGTATGCAATTGCTAGGCACGAAAAAAAGGTACGATTACGCAGCCTTGGGTTTAACCCTGTGATGGTATTACCACGCTCTATGTGGTGGTCCCCTCCCCCACCGTCACCAAATCCTGGCAGCGCATTATTTCAAACTTCTAGACATAAACAATATTTTCGTCATTGAGCAAATCTATACTCGAGCAGTGTGACAATAAATGTACAATAAAAGAATGACCCAAATTACGAAAGGATGAGACAAACCGTTCTTTTAAAATTTTCTTGCTTAGTGGCTTGACTCCATCATTTTCGTTCTTGTAATACAAAGGATGGAAAAATTACAAA
Source organism: Holothuria leucospilota (assembly GCA_029531755.1). NCBI lineage: Eukaryota > Metazoa > Echinodermata > Holothuroidea > Aspidochirotida > Holothuriidae > Holothuria > Holothuria leucospilota. The sequence goes on from CM055979.1 coordinate 25,828,710, forward strand.
ATTTAATAACATCATTAAGTTGAATAGCATTTTCATTTATCATCTTTACTGACATGTGCCTTGACTTGTCAAAGAAAACTTGTACAAATTCCACTTAAGTTTACACGCCAAAAGCAGCAGTTAAAAGCCATAATCAAAAATTCTAGATAGGTTTTTATATTTGTGTTTTGCTGAGCTCAGATATTTACAGTACGGATGTAAAGTGACGGCACAAAACTGTGGCTAATATCGTCTGCACTTTCTTACGTCAACGCAACATGCCAAAATCTGAAAGGCTAGAAACAGTAAGTTCATATGGTTTAATAAACCATATGTTTGTAGGTAGCCCAAAGCACTGTTGCCATTGAACGTTTTTTTCATGTTGCATCTAAATCCGGTCGGAGCGGAAGTAAGAAATATAAACCTCGCACTTTCACAGGTGTGGCTGAGTGCCATATCATTATCTTATTTGCATAAAAATAGTTGCCCACAGCAAAAACAAAGCTCTTACAAACTGAAGTCAGAAGCATTATGTAAAATAGACACCAAGCATGAGTACAAAAATAACATGTCTGTGTCATTAAATGTGCTACATATACGACAGAAGTAGGCGGCTGCGGACAAAAAACAGTAAACTCTATTACATTTTACTTCCCAGATCTTGTTTGCAGATTCACGGAGATGTACAAAGTGATGTATGATCTCCGTCCTTCGCCACATTCCTGAACTGATAGATAAAATCAGCAGGGGCGGATCTAGGATTTTTGTAGGGCCGGGCGCGCTGACGTTACGTATCATCCTGCTCCGAACGATATATCTAAGCGGAGCGCCACCATCAGATTGTGCGCGGAACGTACAGAAATTTGAAAAATCGCTCCGACCCCTTTCCAGGGGACTAGCGGAAATGGGCATTTCCTAGGCTTGTAAGTAGAACCTAAGCAGGTCGTTACTGTGAACATTTTTGTTTGCAAAAAAATGGTCCCCTTCAATTAAAAGTAGCAGAAAATTGCAAAAAACATGCTTCGCATGAAACTAAACCAAAATTACTTGATCTTTGGATTAAGGCTAAAGATCACTCTTAAACACTTTTGAACTGAAATTCTTCCAAATATATGTCAGTAATGTTTATAAGGTCCGAAAAAGTGGTCTAAAGATAAGGGGGATTCCTCACAAAAAGTACAGAGGGCAACGAGAATCTTTCCTTTTTATTATGGTTAATAAAAAATCTCGTTACCCTCAAGACATATATAATTCTAGCGTAAATGAATGAACGTACAAAAAAACTGAATCAAGAATTGAATTTTGGGGTCTCCAACACGCTTCAAATGTACGATGGTTGAAAATATCTGACCAATGATAGAATACGATGCATATCGCTGTAAGATCAATATTTGAGATCGCAGTAGTTTTAAAGTCTTTTGCCTGATGACAATATACCTTCTTTATTTTCAAATTGAGTTTGCATATGAGAGATAACATTGTTAAAACGCTTTGTGTTATCATTGATTTCATTAGTGGACATGGCTAGATTCAGTCTCCACTCTCCCCCCCCATCGGGAAGCCAGAATTTTATTAATACAAGTGTAAAGAAAAATCTAGTCAAAATACCATTATTATGTCCAATAATATTTCTAATTGAGCACCTCATCGATCAGTCGACTATCTCATAAAAAAAAATTACTTTGTAAGTTTTAGTGACCATGAGAGCTCTGGCATAGATAAGTTTATTGTCACATTTTTACAATAAAATATTCACAATAATATATTGATTAGAACTATCACACGTATGGCGTAAATAAGATCAAGTGCAACAGGACATCATAAATACTGTTTCAATGATAACATATTCATTGGAAAAGGTTAACATAAAACAATATATTCGCCACTATTTCTTGAGCTTACTATGTCAAACCAAACTTTCCAAATAAGCAAACGCCATCATGAAAATAATTTTTCCCCTCATTTACACTTTTAAGCATAGCAAAAGAGCATACTTCGACCATTCCTAACCACTCACATTTGCACATATTAGAACAGACGTTTCCCTAATTGTTGGTTTGTTGACCAAACAATTTATATAAAATACTCGTCTAGTCATGAAAAGGGAAGAAATGGTAAATATTTTTTTTTCGGATCACAGATTTGATAAAATAATGAACATATACATTAAGCTCATTTGAGAGTTGGCCTTATCGTTGTTTTATAATTCTATACACCAATGATGTAACCAGAACGAATATTCATCTTTCAAAGTCTATTTACTGTGGGTGTGGGTGTTGTGTTTGAGTCGGTTTTTAGAATGCACGGTATGTGGATACTATAGGGGATAAGCATTCGCCACAACTAGACACGACACAAGAAAAACTCAGCAGAACACGTACCCACATCAGTGTGTGTGTGTGTGGTTGGTGAGTTGTGCGATCGCTGACATCAGTACACTAAAGTAATTGAGCCCACAAGAGTAGTGTAGGCTGGTCCACATCTCACAGCACCGCGCGTGTGTGCAACACCCACACTAGATCTGTATGTGTGATAAACTCAGCTGTGAGGAGAATTTTTCACTACCTCGTAATTGTACCTTGAACGGGAAAAGGGATTGCAAACGATAGCATAATTACATTTACATACGTTTGAACTTCCATTATACGATGTTGCGTAGCCTATGGACATTTTCACACGGTTCATTTTGTTTATATTTTCCATGATCCTCGAGTGTCTATGATAAAACATTAACGAGATGATTCATATTTGTTGATTAAAAAACTCCACATCTGCATGCTAACCCAAATAGCAAGATGGATTGCTAAGTAAAAATTTGAGTGTCATACAATAAGCGTGGTCCGAAATAGGGTGCAGAGGACCTTCGATATCACTTATTGACATTTTATCGGAAAACTTGAAACTGTGTGCTCAAATTGCTATTAGTTGGTAACAATTATAATTACATAGTTTGAAAAATGTATAAGATAATACAAATTATGTGAAACAAGTAGGCTAAATGATCTATAATGGATAGTGTAAAGTAAACAAGATAAGCTTTGGAAAAATTTAGGGGGGGGGGGGCGCCCCGCCTAAAACCGCCACTGAGCGATTGGTGTTAGGCCAAAAACATACTACAAAGTTCGAACTTTTCAAGTGGTAATATGAGTATGAGTTTGTAGGCTACAAAACTCACAACAGCAAAAACTAATACAATTTGTATGCATTTAAGGCCACGAAGACTTGGAGGGTCTTATGTCATGGGTGCTTCTCGGAGTAAAGGTGAAATGGCCATTTAGGTTAAACCGACATTGTGGCAGTATGTCTTTTGTTTATAAATAGTCCTCCGTCCCAAGTTTAATACTTCCACATTAGCACTGCAATGCACACCCTATTTCCCCCAATTACCTCTTGAACACTTTCTACAGTTAGAAGTGAGGATTATTCCTCTATGACATTCTACATCTGTGGTGTGAAGTATCTGTATATAAACACAGACATGAAAGGATGCACTTCCGTCTATGTAAGACAATGACGCAAAACCGAGACTTGAGAAAAGTCTACGCTTTAAAATCAACCAAGACCAACACCTCAACAATCAAGATTAATTATTAATTCTAAATTACCACCACGTACTTTAACGATACATTTCCCTACGGCCGCGTCTGAGGAATTTTGTTTCCTTAAACACTTGAGAGGAGTGCACTGAAATCAATATAGGCAAAACTTCAACTTTAACATCATATTCAAAAAGAAATTCCTCTTACGTTACGAGATTGAGTGTTGAGAGCAGTGCCATGGTCTCAAAGACCTAGCGAGGCACACTAACAAAGTACCCTTCACCACAAAAATTGAATAAAAACCAATGACTATTTGCTGGTTACAATAATTTTATGAACGCTTATTTAAAATCTAACAATTTAAGTATCTTCTTTTTAATATTAATCGAACAAGATGTATATAACTTAATACAAATAATTTTGACAGCCCTTTCTTTTTGTCATAATTGAAAAAGTCCCTTCACAGACTAAACGTCCAAACACCGACCAATAATTTACACACAAAACGTTAGTGTTTATCAGATTTTTTGAAAATGTTCGTTCAAGTTGTTTAATATAGATTATGGCAGCGCCTAAAGTTAGGCCCTAACGTATTAGGCCTTAGCTTAAACTATTTGCAAACATTAGTATCAATAAGTGTAGCCTACTTCGGCGTAGAAATAAAGACCTGTTGCGTGGCTCTGTTTAATGCCTGTTGTGTTCTAGCGGAATTGTTTCAACGTAAAAAACTGACACTGTCAGTGAAACCTGTGTTTTACCGTGCTATTGCTCATGTCATAGTTAATATATATACACACAGGCCCCAGCTGGCATTAGCAGCACAGAGACAAAAATTTACTTTTCTTTACAATGCACTCCAACTTAGGAAAAATTAGGAGTGCGAATATCTGTAACAGGCAGACCGTAACAAAACTGTAACCCTTGGAGTATTACTGTTAAGGTTATACGCTCTTTAAGTTCTAGCTATACCACTGCCTAGCATCATAAGGCACAGGTGAATATAGTTTGCTAGCAATTCATTCATGGGATGATACTGAACCCTATAGAGCGTTATGCTTTGGAGTGTGGTTATAGCTACAGGAAGTTGTTAGGCTTAACAGTGTAATATCATAAGTAGCTTTAAAGTAACTGATTTCCCTTACCAGATGTTTATGGTTTATGTTGATATGGTAACACATCATGAACAAAGCATAGCCGCCACCAGTGCCAAGTGGGAAACAGTGATCAATTCACCTGAAAATTTATTCCCCTAACTGGCAAAGGCCAGTCACGAATGCGAGTCGAGACTGTCTCGAATGGGTTTTCAGCCAATTCCAGAATGGCAGAAATCAATATAAAGGTGTTTTATTGATTTAAAAATGATGTTTACGAGGTTGTTGTTTTTAATTTTCCAATACTGAAAGTCAACCAAAGAGCAGTTGCTAATGAAAAACGTTTGGGTTCCAGACATACTAAAAATGTACTTGGATGCTGCTGTCTTTACGATCAACAATCGGTTCTTTCGGGCATACAATAGTACAAACCTAACGTGCACGACTTTTCCAGGAAAAAAATAGTGAGAAATACTTGTATTCCTATCTACTAATCCGACCGCCGTGTTTGTTTTTATAGAAGCACATAAGCCAGTGAAATTAATCATATGGCCATGATTATATCAACAAGCACTAAGGAGTATTGTGTGTAAAGGTATATATCAAGCGAGTATGTCAACAACGAGCATCATCTTATATTTGGACTACGTCACTTTTCAAAGATAGTGACACCTAATAACACGATCAGTCCATAATACAGGGAACTTTGTAATTTGCATGCTCCAGTTAGAATGCAGCGTGTGTCAGTTAAAACTTGTGCCGTGTTTGCTCTCCTCCCCTTTACAGTTTGAAGAAGTTAAAGAGTTTCCAGTAAAAAATACTTACCATTGCATCGTTAATGATGGGCAAATTGAGGAAATCGAACAACTTTAAAACTCGAAACGCAGCTTCATCTGTTGTCATTGCCCGTTGTAGCTCAAGCCTAACCTGTAGCCTCATTTCACTCGGTTAATTAATAATCAGCATGTAGCATAACGGGATATCCCTGAATGTTGTTACTTGGACGAGCTTTTGTCGAGAGATTCCACTGACTCCAGGGAAGATATATTCCCGAACAGATACGTAACGATACAGGACACGCAGACAGTGAACAACTGGAATCATGCAGAATCAAGAGCAAAAGTGCACGCAGTAGTCTTTAAAATTACTCTATTATTCAAGCTATTTTTCGTAAATGAAATACATGTTTATTTGTATTCTCTAGAAAATAAAGAGACGTTTACAGTTGCCTAAGAAACAGGTAAATAAAACTTAGATAAACTGTCTCTGTCGTTAAATGAGCACGATTTATGGAAGTTGAAAAACCCTTTCCTAGTGATCCTAGATAATTTGTATCTAAAACGTGCCTGGTAAATACTACTTTGTATGAGGAGCCTAATATGCTAGACAATAGTTGCATATCGATCATGTTTAGAAATGCTTTTAGAGAGACACAGCTCTTACTTAATGTACTTGACAGTTAGATTTTAGGGACAAAGATTAAGGACAGTTGGAAAACAACATGAAATCGTGCTAAGACTCATCAATAGACAAGACGAGCATAATAAGGAGTAACACTTCTCGATCACATTGAGAAAATTTCTTAAAGCATACTGAATAATTACCTGTTTGCTTTCATTTCAAGTATAGGCTTCATTTAATACAATTGGGTATTTTGGTCCGTGGCATTGATGTGGTAATATGTCAAATCTATTTGACCATTCTTTCTCAAACTGTATAAAAAGGACAACACAGTAGCTAGTTTTGAAAGCTTAAATCACTTTCTAGCCTCTACGATCATCCCTGACTCCTTCTAATTGCAAACACTAAACTCAGTGAAATTAGAAGCAGTCAGAGTGAGACCAGTAGACTTATTATATATTAGAGAGATGATGTTAAACTGTTATCTATTTTAAAACTTACTCTTCATTCTTTCCCGACTATCTCTATACAGCTTTGCAACGAAGGACATTGTAGTAGCAGGTGTCGTCATCACTGATATCAGCACTCACCTCTCGCACAGAGCTGCCTAATGGTATGTCTTGACATTGTGTAAGTTGTTCCAGTTGTGTCAACAAAATACAAAGAATGGCAACTATCACCACCTACTCTATTTTCTTAACTATGCTTGATGATCTAACAGATAGCACAGTAGCATCAAATTCCAGAAGCCAAAGCGTGATATAAAAGCTACTGGAGATCAAACGGGTCATTTCTTTATCATATTCCCAAGCGTGATGGAACCGACCTCGGCAGGTGTTATCTTAGAAAGAAAATGAGCGGCATACCATTTCACAAAAAAAGTTTGTGATAAAACCTGACTACAGTCCTACTTTTGGATAGAGTACCTTGTTGTTTCTTATCATATTCCAACAACATCCTCCTCACCAGCTAAAATTCTCAATACGAATGTACCAAGCATCATAAAAGTTTTATAGACCTAAATCTCTACGCTAGGTCCCCTCTCATCTGCCCAACTTATATGTCTATGTTTTTCCACTTAGGGCTTTATATGCTACTTTATCTATAGACTTTTGTGATATTCATCAAAACAAACATATCTCGACATTCTCGTCTGGCCATTTTTATTTATACTGAGTGTTCGTGTGAAAACAGGAATCATATGATGTGAAAAAGTCCTACGTTAACAGCAATCGAAATTGACAAAGTTCGTACTTTTCCCAACATATGTGCAAACATGACGGAAAAAATAACGGGATACCTGGCACAAAAGCCGCCTAAGAAGTGGGTTATCTTGTAGCGACTTTTCATTTCTCTACAGCGCGTAGTCCTTCGGCATTAAAGGCACGCATAGGTGTTAGGCGCGTTACACGCCACACATTGCTCAGTTGTTTATATATTCCGAATGGTGATGACCTTATACATAACGTGACTCCAAGTCCGGGTTCAATTTTTGTTACGGTATATTCCACACATAGACGCAGGCTATATATTGCAGATTGATTCCATATTGATGTGCGTCATCCAGTTATACGGAATCAGTTAACAATGCGTTTTCCTGGTGCTAGCGGATGCTAGAGCTAAGCAACTCCGTGGCATTGCCCTCTCGTATTTCTGTTCTATTGTATCACAAAAAAATTGTTCGTCGAACACTTCGGCGTGCTTAATGTAGCCAGTGTCACAATCAGATCACAGAACACTATCAGTGCACAACTCGGCTGTTAAGTACTGAATAGTAATGATGCATAAATATATGTCTCAACTGCATTGGATAGTTCGGCTCCTTCATATCCCACTTTTCCACACCCCTAATATAGGCGTGTCGGAACTTGGAATAGGAATGGCCCGGTCACTGTCGACAAAAATTCTGTCGCTACCCGTGGTCCGTTTTACACTTATTGCTCAAAATGATCATTCTGCCAATAAAACCCAAAAATTTTAGGCACGCTCTGCGACGCTCTCCTCAGTTCGTTATTATAGCCAATTTTAGTACAACCCCTTTTTCCAACCCCCTTTAAAGTAACTTAAAAAAGGGGAAAAAAATCCTTGGATTTTTGAAAATTTTGGGGAAGGGCCTCTAAATTTTCCTAAACCTATATTAATTTTTTCTCTTGTACTCCCGTGCGGAAAACGGCTGTGACCAGGGGAAAGTAAAAATAAAATTTTATCCCAAAATGGCCCCCACTGCCCGATAATTGGCCTAAAAGTTTTAAATTAGTAGGCCTACAACTTTTCTAGTGTAGGCTTCCCAAAAAAATTTTCCCCTGCGCGGGGGGGGGGGGAAAATTTCAAAGTTAGTTTCCCAAAAAGAAAAAATCATCCCCTTTTTCCTTTTCTCTAGTAATAAAAAATTTTAAATTAAATTGTTTGTCCCACAATATCGCAGGGGTAATACCCAGGTTTTTTTCCCAAATCCCCCTCCCAAACCCCTCAAAATTAAGTCAGGCTGTCGCCCACTTTGGGTCGCTGGCCTCGCGCCCGGGCAAATCCAAAGCCCAAACCCTGCTGTTCATTACAAAAAGATAAAGGGTATTTTGAACTTCAAAATTTTTCACCTAATGAAATGGCCCCATTATAGCCTAATAAAGTGCCCACCCTGGGGCACCCTTTGGGTGCGTGGTTTTGTCACTGACAAGCGATGGAAAGAAATTGCGGGAAACCTATCTATCGCCCCCCTTTGGGGGGGAGAATAAAAATAAAATAAAACTTTCTTTTTTTTTTTTAAAAAAATTGCCATCTTGAGGGCTGTTTTCCCTTTGGGCAAGTGCCATTTCCGGGCGAGCTGGAATGTATTAAAATCTCAAATTTTTGGGGGCGCCCTCGCCAACTCAGGGGTTGGCGCTTCCGGGGCTTAGATGTAAAAAAGGCGCCCTCCCCTTAAAGGGTAAAGGGCCCCCCCGCGCCCCCTCCAAAAAAGATCCGGGTTACTTCCTGACTCCAGAAAACCCTTTAAAAAACACAAAGAAAAAGAAAAAAAGGATTTAAAGCATTTTTTCACCTTTGAAATAAAGGGGGTTAAAAGTTATCATCGTATTGTGGATCCCTTCACTGAAAAAAATGTTTAAACCATTTTTTTGTAACAGTTTAATTAAACCCCCGTCTTGGCTTTTAATGTAACCAAAAAACAAAAAAAACACATAAGCAAATTAAACGTCTAAAACGCCAACTTTAACACTTTTACGCCTTTTTAAAAACCCCCACCCTCTAAACATTTTTAGGGCGTTTATTTAAATGATTACTGTAAACATAAAGGGTTGTTTTTAATGGGGAAAAATTTAACATATATTTAAAAACTTTAAAAACTTGTTTGCGGAGTGCACTTTAAATTTGACGTCATTTTTTTTTATCATCGGGAAATTTTATTCTTTCGGTCTTTACGGGTGCTTACCCCTTTTGTTTTTTCGTTTTCTAATTTTTAAAAAACCCATAATTGTTAAAAAATATTTTTTTTAACCCACATTTCTTTTAAAGGGGGAAAAGAAAAAAAGGGGGGGAAAGCCGGTTTTATTTTTGAAAATAAAAACGTTTAAAAATAAAAAGTCAATTAAAACAAGGGGGAACCCCCGAAAAAACGAAAATAATGTTTTATATATATGTTAATTTTTCCCTATTAAAAACAACTTGATGTTTACAGTAATCATCAAATAAACGCATAAACGTGTTTACGAGATGGCTTTTTAAAGTGGCGTCAATGTGTTAAATTTTGGCGTTTTAGACGTTTAATTTGCTTATGTGTTTTATTGTTTTTTCGGTTACATAAACGCCAAGACGCTTTTATTATCTGTTAAAAAATTTGTTAATCATTTTTTACAGTGAAGGCATACACAATACGATGATAACTTTTAACCACCTTATTTTACAAAGGTAATATGCTCAAATCTCTATTTTCTTTTTCTTTGTTTTTTTGAATGTTATCTGAGTACAGTGACGTAACCAGATCTTTTTTAGTGAGGGGGCGCTGGGGGGCTTGACCATTTCATGGGAGGGCGCCTTGTTACTATCTAAGCGGAGCGCCACCATGAGTTGGCGGGGAGCGCACCAAGAAATTTGAGATTTATACATTCCAGCTCGCCGGAAATGGCACTTGCCAGACTTGTAGCAGCCATCAAGATGTGCAATTTTGGAAAAAAAAAAATTGAAAGTTTGATTTTATTTATTCTCACGAGGTAGCGATAGCATAGGTTCCTGCCATACTGCCACCGCTGTCAGTGACAAAAGCCACGCACCAAGGCCTAGCCTATGAGGGGCACTTTTTTTAGGCTATAATGACCATTGCATTAGGTGCAAATTGTGAGTTCACATACCATTGATCTTTTTGTAATGAAAAGCAGGGGTGGCGCTAGGATTTGCCCGACGCGAGGCCAGCGACCCAAAATGACGACAGCCCTGACTTAATTGTTGAGGGTTGGTGAGGGGGATTTGAAGAAAACCTGGTACTATACCTGCGATATTGTGGGACACATTGCAAAATTTGTATTACTAGAGAAGAAAAGGGGCTGATTTAATCTAACTTGAATCTAATTTGAAATTGCAAAGCGCAGGAAATTTTTTTGGGGAAGCCTACACTAGAAAAGTCTGTAGGCCTACTAATTTAAAGCTTATATAGGCCAATTATCGGCAGCTGGACCTTATTTTTTCATAACTTATTGTACTTTCCTCCTCGATCACTACCGTACCGCACGGCAGTCACAAGAGAAAAATTAACTATAGGTTTAGCGAATGAGAGGCATTCCCAACATTTACATAAATCCACGTATTCCACTTATTAAGTTACTTGAAGGGTGGAAGGTTTGTACTAAAATTGGCTATAAGTAACGGAACTGAGGAAGAGCGTGCAGAGCGTGCCAAAAAAATTTTTGGGGTTTTTTTTGCAGAAATGACCTTTTGAAAGCCAAAATAAGTAAACGGACCCCGGGTAGCGACAGAATTTTGTCGACAGGGACCGGGCCATTCCCGTGATTTCCCAAATTCCGACACGCCCTATATTGAGGGGTGGTGGGAAAGGGGGTATGAAGGAGCCCAACTATCCATGCAGTTGAAGGACTATTATGCATAACATTACTATTCAGTACTTTAACAACCCAGTTGTGCACTGATAGTGTTCTTTGGAATCTGAATTGTGACACTGCAAAGCACGCGAAGTGCGCAAAAATTTTTTTGTAAAAAAGAAATAACGAGAGGGCAATCCACGGAGTTGCTTATCTCATCGCTAGCACACGCATTGTACTGAGCCGTATAACTGGGACGCACATCATATAATACGGCAATATATATCCTGCTCTATGTGTGGAATATACCGTACAAAAATTTAACCCCACTTGGATTTCCCTTTTGTAGGTCCCCCCACCCCCCCCCCCCCCCACCCCCCCCCCCCCCCACCCCCCCCCCCCCCCACCCCCCCCCCCCCCCACCCCCCCCCCCCCCCACCCCCCCCCCCCCCCACCCCCCCCCCCCCCCACCCCCCCCCCCCCCCACCCCCCCCCCCCCCCACCCCCCCCCCCCCCCACCCCCCCCCCCCCCCACCCCCCCCCCCCCCCACCCCCCCCCCCCCCCACCCCCCCCCCCCCCCACCCCCCCCCCCCCCCACCCCCCCCCCCCCCCACCCCCCCCCCCCCCCACCCCCCCCCCCCCCCACCCCCCCCCCCCCCCACCCCCCCCCCCCCCCACCCCCCCCCCCCCCCACCCCCCCCCCCCCCCACCCCCCCCCCCCCCCACCCCCCCCCCCCCCCACCCCCCCCCCCCCCCACCCCCCCCCCCCCCCACCCCCCCCCCCCCCCACCCCCCCCCCCCCCCACCCCCCCCCCCCCCCACCCCCCCCCCCCCCCACCCCCCCCCCCCCCCAGGGTTCTTTCACAGGACAGCAATTTCCGAAACAGTGCACAATCCCCACCTCATGATCGAGTAACACTTCTGCGTCCATGAGTTATCTGTTAGTGCCTTCCTGCTACATGCTGCATTGGTAGTGGGAAGGAAAGTTTGCTATTTGACCCTGGTTCATACAGTCATATAAGCCAATAAAATGCTTGGGTTACTACAAAAGAAATCTCCACTCTTGTAGCAAGGTGTTCAAGGAAACTGCCTACAAAACCGCTATAGTCGCTCAAAGCTGGAATATTGTTGGGCATATGGGATTCCTTTACAGCAAAAAGTAACTACAACTCGGAATGTTCAAAGACGTGCGCCCTTGGGTTTGTTCTCACAATATAATTACGGATAGCGTGGCGTAGCCTAGAGGGGTGGCAGGGGTGGTCGCCCCCCACAAAGCCCCCTAAGAGCCTGTGTCGCAATTCTAGTCTCTGTCGGAGTAAATAAAAACAAATCCCTTGAACACTTACAACACTTTTATGTTTTTAATAAGCAGAATTACACATCGAAACGTCAACGTGAAAATCAAAGTCATTCTCAATTGCCCGAGAAGCAAAAAAAAAAAAAAAGAAGGTCCCCGAATTTTACACTCCGGTTAGGTATCATACTCTTTAGGATAATGATCTGTCGAAAATTACTTGCATTTGCCCCCCCCCCCCCAAATATCTAGCTTCGCCACTGGTGATAGTGTCACCACATTTTACAGATCCAATTGGAACCACTTAGAGCGCCGTACCAGACATTCGTCTCCTCGCTATCTATATGGGTTCATAACTCCATTCCTCCCCGCCATCATGCAGAGTAACCATAGTGACACTAGACATATCAAGGCACCCATATAATTGTTCCCCCTCCTTTTAGTAAGACATGTTTCAATACTCGATGTACGCAAGAACTGCTTCGTGATCGAATTCCTCCCCAAACATACTGCAGCCACCTGATGTGTGCTCTTTAAAATCTAGCCTAGCCAACGGTTATCTTCGAATCTAGTATCTAAGGCCCACTCTAAATCTAGGCAACTCCCCTCCACACCTGACCTGTATCGGAGCCCATAAGTGACATGAACTTTTACTTTTTTAATCCGACTTTCACTTTTTAAATTCGGACTTTTAATTTTTATATTCAACTCTTACTGTTTTTTAACTTCGAACTTTCACTTTTTTAATTCGTACTTGTACTTTCTTATTTTCGCTTTAGGTTATGTTTTACGTGGAACTGTGCGGTTATTTGGCTTGTTCTTTCATAATCCGGTGTAAGAATTACAAGAAAAGGGTCAAAAGCGTGTCATTTTGGAATTAGAGTGTGGCCTATTTCCAAGAAAGCTACTGGTCGATTGCAACGATTTGCCATAACCTCTTGGGGAAAAAAATTGCGCGTGTGCAAGCGTTTTTTTTTTTTTCGTGTATCGTGCGGCAAGCCTAATTTTTTTTCCCACGAGGTTTGGCAAATTGATTTCAAAATTTTTTCAAATTTGTTTCTAAATCAGGGATGGGTTTTTTCTAAGGTTATTGTTACGTGGACTGGGGTTATTTGGCTGTTTCTTTCTAATCTGCGTCAGAATTACAAAAAAAATGGTTCAAGCGTGTCACTTGGAATTAGGTGTTGCGCTATTTCCAATAACGATTGGTCCCTTGGCATGATTTGCCATAACCTACGTGGGAAAAAATTGCGCGTGCGGCAAATGGTACGAGCGAGCTCCTGGCCTGCGCCTGTTTGGTTGTAGCTACACGTCCTCACGCTGTGGATATGAAGCGCGACAAACACCTTTACGTACTGTATACGTGATCGTGCTTGTGCGCCAGGCCGCCTATACGTGGAAAAAAGAAAGTACGAATTTAAAAAAGTGAAAGTTCGAATTAAAAAAGTAAGAGTTCGAATTTAAAAAAGTGAAAGTTCGAATTTAAAATAGTAAAAGTTCGAATATACGAATTAAAAGTACGATTTAAAAACTGAAATTTCATGGCACTTCTGGGCTTCGATAGACCTGTGCGTTGATACCATTTTGACTCGGGTGCTGCACAGTATGAAGCATGTAGCAGAATGTGTGTTTGGACGATGGACTCGCCTGCTGTGATGTTAGTTTAACTTTGTTGCTTACCAGCAATTATCAGGTGTAATATCACTAATTGTCACTACGTACTGTACGTCACGGGAAAGGGGGGGGGTTGTTACGCTTCCCACACTTGCTCAAGTACATTGTGTATGACGGCCCCAAGATGGAAATAGCTAACCACGTCCCCAACACACTCGTCCTGTTTTTTGGGGGGGGGGGGCTATGTCAGGCTGGCCGGTCTATGTTTCCTACCGCACTTTGAAGGGAAGTAGTAGTGCATTGCTGTCTTTAGAGTGCATTTAGGGCCATATATCATTTATCATGAAAAGGAATAGCACCCTAAAAATCCCAAAGTAACGCTCGAAAATGGAATGGGGGGGGGGGGGTGACTAGTTTTTTTTTTTGAAAATAGCACCCGAAAAGTGATCGGACTCTTGAGTACAGTCAATGTGGGTGCAGGAGCAACACTAGGCCCTAGGATACCTAGGCCTGTTTCTCTCTCACGTACACTTTGCTCCCTGAACTAGGCCATAGGCTATTGCAAGCACAAAGTTTCTTCCCCGCGTTATCTGTGAGAGTACGGTCGTCTGCGTGCGTTTCTCTGCAATGATTGTTGTATATGCGTACATGATTGGTAACCATAGCTATGAACAATGTTCACAATCATTGAGCAGCAGTGCGTGCTAATACGCACTACTGTACACTAGTGGGGAACGTCCTAGTAACCAGATTTAGAATGTTTTGAAAAACAATACCGTATCGTTTTGTATAATCAAGTATTTCTTGGTCTCTTTTTTGGAGGACTGAGTGCTATTATCCTTAAAAAGGATGGGTTTTAACATATAAATGACCTCCACAGAGGTCAATTACCTTAGGACGTATATGTGAATTTGAGAAAGATTGAGACATCAAAATTTTTTGATGGGTAGCGTTTAGCCCAATTTTGACAATTGGTATATTTGCTGACCCTAGGCTCTAATTTCAGTTAAAGTTAGGAATATTCCTAAAATCAAGTTCCGAAACTGCTTAGGAATGATCGTTCGTCCGGAATCACTCCTTTCTTTCAAACTATTTAGGATAAATCAAAAGTGACCGTCATTGTTTTTTATCTGTGAGTTCCCTGCCATTTCAATTACGAAACTTTCTAAATCTATCCCAGAGTCATTCCTAAACCTAGGAACAACTTTCAAGCATGAAAGATAGGAAATGAATTCTTCCTACAGTCCAAGATAGGAAATATTTCACAACTGTTATGAAATAGAGCCCTGGTATGGGAATCCCCATAATAGTACAGCAGAATGCGGACTAGAGCAGACCCAACGTCTGCCGTGCGGCCAGATCAAAGCCTGGTAGTTCTCCACCGAACGCTTTGCTCCCTGAACTAGGTCGAGCAGACTGCGGACTAGATGCAAGAAGTTACACTGCATGATTCACACGGTCTATTCGTGACGTCATTTGTTTTGGATACCTTGGGCGCCTGCTTTCAGTATAATGGTACACTGTAGCCAGTGTCAGACTAAAGCAGCTCAGTCGCTACATCCACACCATAACCGAACTGTACTTGCGGGCGTGCATTGCCTGTGCGTGTGTGAATTGAACTTGGCCCCTGCGATGCACACGTACGGTCGTTGTTGCTATGCAAGAGAAGAATACTGAAGGCTAGGTAGGCCTAGTTCTTCAAGAGAAGGTAAGCAACAGAGTTACAGACAGCCAAAAATTCCGTGATGAGCCACAGTGCTCACAAACTTGGTAAAAAGTTCTTAACCAGGCGTGTATTTCAACTAAGCCTTTAAGCCTAGGGGCCTACCTAGCTTGTTAGCGTTATTACAGTACTATTATAATAATTTAGCGTAACCTAAGCCTAGGCCTAAGTTAGCATAGGCCTAACATCAGTTCCACCGTGCGCGTACTTAGTTTATGCTTCATACTGGGACTTCGCTTGGACTTTTACTACGGTGGGGACGCGTATAGTTTTACTTTTATGGCGCAAGAACTAGTCATGCTGACACGCGTGATCGCAGTTTCACTCAAGGCCTGGGTTTTTACTTAGACTAGAGGTGGTCAGTTTTTGAGCAAGAGAAGCTTAGATAAGTGTGCATCTGATCATGTCATTGTGTGGCTTTTATGGTGGGGTTTGTTGAACCGCAGGTGAAAACTGAATTTTGAGTGTCAGGAAAAGACAGTGATTAATGTAACGGATCATTTACCTTTTCTTTCAGTGTTTACTGCCAAATTTAAAAAAAAAAAATTGTTCTTTTGAACATCTTAACCTTTGACCTCTGTCCTTTGACCTATCATGCTGAGGGTACTGGAGGCACAAATTCCAAGGACTGTGCACCCCCACACCAAGTTTGGGGTCAGTAGTACCTTCAGTTTTGAGTGAGCGCACGGCACACTTTTGACCCCAAAATTGTCGTTTGACCTTCTGACCTCGTGACCTTTGACCTCAGAAGGTCAAGTGTAAAGATGTGTAAAGTACGTGTCCATCAGAAAGTTATGCGAAGAAATGAGGATCGTTAAATGTTTCGTTCAGCTTTTACAGCCAGATTTAAAAATTTGCTTATTTTGACCTATCGTGACCTTTGACCTCTGACCTTTGACCTATCATGCTGATGGTACTGGAGGCACAAATTCTAGGGGCCATGCACCCCCTCACCAAGTTTAGGGTCATTAATACCTTCAGTTTTAAGTGAGTGCGCGTCACACTTTTGACCCCAAAATTGTCGTTTGACCTTCTGACCTCGTGACCTTTGACCTCAGAAGAGCAAGTGTCAAGTTGTGCCAAGAGCGCTTCAATACGAAAGCTATGTCAAGAAATCAGGGCCATTTACTGTTGCATTCAGGTTTTATAGCCAGATTTGGAAAATTGCTTATTTTGACCTTTTTTGATGGTTGACCTTTGACCTATCATGCTGAGGGTATGTCAGGCACAAGTTCCAAGGACTATGCACCCGCCCACCAAGTTTGGGCTCAATCTTGTTCTTAGTTTAGGAGGAGTTCGCGACACACTTTTGACCTTGTGAATGTCATTTGACCATCAGAGCCTTTGACCCAATTTTAGGCATATTTGGTCACATGACCAGGAAACAGGACCTTCACCACTCCATTTTGCCCCACCCTTGAGTAGCGGTCATAAAGCCCCAAATTTCCCTACCATGCATTTCCATGGTTATGGTTGCTATGGCGACTGGCAGAGGTAAACGTGTGCACTTTTCAATGGTAAACGAAGCACAATATCTCATCGCCCACATACTACGTATGTGGGGATGAGATAATAAGTTGAATTTATGTACTTAAGTTAATTCAACCTAATACTTACATTAAATTCTAATTCATGGAGCACTTAAACATTGTTTTCTGGTGTTCAAAGTCTCCATGAGGAGTGTGGACTATAAGTCCTAACTATGATTCATAACTAGAGCAGATCTGTGCCATATAAAGGCTTGATCCAGATAGGACTTTATCTGGTCATATATGGTTTAGATCTGGTTCTGGTTTAGATCTGTGTTATATCTGCCTAACTTTTTATCCATACTGATATAAATTCCATATCTGGTGCAGATATGGGCCAGATATAAATTTCCATATATGGGCCAGATATGGGCCATATAAAGAGTGAGCCATATAAAGTTTTATATGGGTCATATATGGCACAGATATGGGCCAGATATAAATCTCTTTATATGTGGCATATATGGATTTTCCATATATGGGCCAGAAATGGAGTAGCCATATATGGGGCATATCTGGGCCATATAAAAGTGAAACTTTACCTGGGCCATATATGGCCATATATGGCCTTTATATTATATCAAGTTATATCTGCCCAATTCTTGTACAAGCCAGATATGAATTCCATATCTGGCCCAGATATGGGCCAGATATGAAATCCCATATCTGGGCCATATATGGATTTTGAGTAAGGGAACTGGCGTAGTTGCCCGAAAATTCGGCCACTGCAATGAGAAGTCTCGCGTGGCTGCACGTGCCTGCCTTGGCAAGCAGCCCGCCCTCCAGACACGTTCGCCTGCTGGGTTAGTTGGAGGTCAGCCAGGCTGATGGGAAAATCCCGTGAATTTCTTACCGGGTCCTGTCATAGTACCCCGTAAGGTGGATCTAAGCTGTGTAAGCGGCTCGTAACTGGCGTAGCTGCCCGAAAATTCGGCCACTGCAATGAGAAGTCTCGCGCGGCTGCACTTGCATGCCTTGCTAAGCAGCCCGCCCTCCAGTCACGTTCGTCTGCTGGGTTTAGTTGGAGGTCAGCCAGGCTGATGGGGAAATCCCTTGAATTCCTTACCGGGTCCTGTCCTAGTACCCCGTAAGGCAATGAATGTGCGTATGGGTGTATCTAATCTGTGTAAGCCATGATATGGGCATGGGTGTGTGTGTGTGTGTGTCCAATTTTGGTTTGCTAATATCTCCTAAATGGTAAAGCCGATTTTCTTCAAACTTGGTGGGAAGGTGCCCTAGGTAGAGCCTCAGTGCTGCAATCACTTCCGGAAGTAAAGGTCAAAGGTCAGAGGGCAAAGGTCAAATTATGTGAAAATCACATTTTTTACAATAACTCCAAGAGGGACCATCCCATTGACATGAAATTCCACATACATAATAAACATATCTAGTACTACTAAAATATGTGGTTGCCATAGCAACCAAGGTCCAAGGTTAGGTGATGGAAGGGAAAATACCTGTTTTTAAGCCAAAAAAGTGCGACATGAACTCCTCCATGTGGGCCAGACCGACTCTTTTTAAACTTGGTGGGAAGGTACACCAGGGTGAAAACTGCTACAAAACGGCTGGACCGATTCTCTTCAAAGTTGGTAGGAAGGTACCCAAGGGTAAGAAATACGGTCTCCCACCCGGAAGTAAAGGTCAAGGGTCAGAGGTCAGAGGTCAATGGTCAAAGTGTGTAAAATTGTTGTTTTGGCTATAATTACAAGAGGAACCCTTGCACGTACAGGGAACTTTACACGTATGGTAGGGATGAAAAGTCTCCCGAAATATGTGGTTGTCATAGCAACTGAGGACAAAGGTCAAGTGACAGAGGGTCAGATGTACAAATTTTGTTTCAAAAATCGCTGTAGTCGACAAAAGTGATTCTTTCAAACTTCTTGGAAGGTACCCGGAGTGGGAACTTGTGTCTCGCAAACCCCGAAAGAAAAGGTCAAAGGTCAGAGGCCCAAAGGTCAAATTGTGCAGAAATCGCTTTCTGGTTTCAGTTCCAAGAGAAAACACTGCACTGACAGGAAACTTGAAATGTATAAAAAACGAATGCACAATTTCGTCCCCGTAACAAGCGCGTAAGAAACAACGCGACCTTTTGTAGTGGTCCAGCGTACTCTTTATAGAGGGATTTCATGTGACGTCACGCGCAATGGATTCCCAGACACTGAAGGGCAAAACACACACGCAGTAAGCGAATTTACAACTCACGCGCACAGCATAACCATAGATACTACTGTGACACAATGGACTCGTGCCCTTCAAAACAATAAAGACGCGCGATCTTGCCCTTCAAAATTGCGTCTAGTTGGTTAAAGTCACATGACTGAAATCCCTCTATAGGGTAGGACGTGTGAATAGCGTCTCGGTACGCAATGATTTAATATTGATGATAGCAACGTAAATGAACAGTACACAGTGTAGACGCGCTTGATACTAGTACTGACGAAAGATATAATAAGCATAGATTCCAAATTACTATACCTACACTGTTACGCTCAGTGACTCCTCGTGGAGACGCAAATATCGAAGTGTGAATCTGACATGCGAGCCGTTCTTCTCGGCGATCTGCGTAGGGAAAAAGGAACGCTTACGTTACAGAAAATTTCATTGTTAAAAGAGGTTAGCGTGCGTGTCTTTTTACAAAGCGTTCTATACGCGCGGAATACATCTTTTCTCTGTGCTCTTGGGAAGCAAACGCGCTTGTTGATTTCTCGTTGTGAGGGCGTAAGAAATTAAATGCGCATATAAAAGTGCGTTACTTAAAGATATTGGAACTGACTAATGAATGTAGGCGAATAAGTGTATGAACTTTAAACCAGTCATTGTGCGTTCATGTTCAAGTGTACTTATTTGTAATGCTGTCAGGAAGAATTAAACTTCTTGTAATAGAATTTAGTGTTGAGGAGTGATACTTCTTTCATTACAATGTTCCGAAATAATAAGTATTAATACTTTTGTAAGACATTCATTTCCCTGTATGCTTTTTTAAAACGGCTGAACAGTGATCAGCACTTCCGCCCCGATATTTTGGGCTCCATGGGGAGTCAACACGACATTTTAAATTAATTGGAATCTATGTTTGTAATATTTTTGGTACTGACTGTCCATTCCAATGATGCGCATGCTAACACGTGGAGGCATGCACATCGTATTATGTGCACATATTTTCTGTATAGCGCACTGAAGGCGTCCTTTTTGTACAAAACCAAAGATATTATAAGCATAGATTCCAAACTCCTATACCTACACTGCTACGATCAGTGACTCCTCATGGAGACGCATACATCGGGGCGGAAATGTGAATTAGACATGCGCGCCGTTCTATTCCGCGATCTGCGTACAAAAATAAGACTGCGTCACAGAAAATTTCATTGTGAAAAGAGGTTAGCGTGCGTGCACTTTTACAACGCGTTCTATACGCGCAGAATACATTTCTCTGTGTATTGTCCGGAATACTTGACGCACAGTTCTGCGCGCTCTGGAAACAAACGCGTTAGTTGCTTTCCCGTTGTGAGCGCGTAAGTAATTGAACGCGCATATAAAAGTGCGTCACTTGAAGGTACCATAGAAACTGGCCAATGAATGCCCATGAACTTGCAAAACCAGTCATTGTGCGTTCATGTTCAAGTGTAAATACGTGGAATGCCGCGTTGAAGAAATAAGTTATTCTTTTTCAAGTGGAATTTATTGAGGCTTAGTACTTCTTCAGTCAACAACATTCCGAAATAACAAGTATTAATACTTTTGTAAGACATTCATTTGCCTGTTTGTTTTCAAAACGACTGAGCAGTGATCAGCACTTCCGCTTCGATGTTTTGGCCTCCATGAGGAGTCAACGCGCCATTTTAAGTTTGGAATCTATGCTTGTAATATCTTTGCACAAAACAAAAGGGCGCATGAAGGGAAACTAGTACGCGTGCAGACGCCTCAAACACGTTCACACTGATCTGTATATGCATTTTGATCTTTTTTGATCTTACACATAGATCAGTGCGTCATCCGCGGTCGGCGCCTTGTGTGTTATCTTTTCAAAGATATAGACCTTATGCATATGATGTCACATAGCAAAGTTATTATAAGCATAGATTCCAAACACCTGTACCTTGGTACGCTCAGTGACTCCTCATGGAGACGCATATATTGGGGCGGAAGTGTCAATTTGACATGCGCGTCGTTCTACTCTGCGATCTGCGTACAAAAATAAGAACGCGTTACAGAAAATTCCATTGTTCAAAGAGGGTAGCGCCGGTGCACTTTTACAACACGTTCAATACGCACAGAATAAATTTCTCTGTGTATTATACGGAATGTTTGACGCACACTTCTGCGCGCTCTGGAAACAAACGCGCTAGTTGATTTCCCGCTGTGAGCGCGTAAGAAATTAAACGCGCATATAAAGAGCGTTACTTAAAGATACCGTAGAAACTGACCAATGAATACAGGCGAATAAGTCTATGAACTTTAAACCAGTCATTGTGCGTTCACGTTCAAGTGTACTTTTGTATAATGCCGTCAGTGAGAAGTAAAATTCTTGTAAGTGGATTTTAGTATTGAGGAGTGATACTTCTTACAGTTACAATGTTTCAAATTAACAAGTATTAATACTTTTGTAATACATTTCTCTGTACGTTGTCAAAACGACTGAACAGTAATCAGCACTTCCGCCCCGATATATTGGGCTCCCTGGGGAGTCAACGCGCCATTTTAAGTTTGGAATCTATGCTTATAATATCTTTGTCACAAAGGAGGTAGTGCTTCCTCCTTTGGATGAAAAGGGAGGAAAAGCCCGTATCATTGCAAGTTACACCAATAAATGCAGACAGCTGATTTCTAACCAATCGTACACGCGCGTAAGTCTACAACACGTGCGGCGAATTCTGTGCCGTGAGTGCACGTGTCAGACGTGTGCTTCATTGTTTTTACCCAAAATGACGTCAGTGTGATGTCAATGCATAAGGTCTATTATAAGCAAAGATGCGAAAGTCCTATACCTACACTGTTACGGAGATTGAATCCTCATGGAAACGCAAATATCGGAGTGGAAGTGTGGATTTGACGAACCCGCTTTTTTATTCGGCGATGTGCGTATAATAATAGGTACGCACAGGAAATTTCATTCCTAATAGAGCGTGGCTTGCATGAGCGTCGTGTACGCGCAGGATACCGTTCTCTCTGTGTTTTATCCGGAATACTTGGCTTGACACTTTTGCGCGCTCCGGAAACAATCGCGCTAGTTGATTTCCCGTTGTGAGTGCGTAAGATATTAAAGGCTCATTTAAAAGTGCGTTACCTGAAGATTCAATAAAAACTGACCAATGAATAAGCCAATGAACTGAGTTGCCATTGTGCGTACATTTTCAAGTGCACTTAATGCAATGCAAAATGCCGCAAGGAAGAAATAAAGTTCTCCTTTTAAGTGAAATCTATTGAGTGATACTCCTTAAATTTACAATGTTTCGAAACAACAAGTGTTCATACTTTTGTCTGTTTGCTTTCAAAACGACTGAACAGAGCATGATCAGCACTTCCGGCCCGATATTGTGGCTCCATGGGGAGTCAACGCGCCATTTTAAGTTTGGAATCTATGTTTATAACATCTTTGTATCTTTCCATTTAGCGCACACCCTATTTACAATTAGCGCTATCATGAAGTCTGTAGGCCAATAGAGTTTTAGATTCGTATTCTTGGGGTTGGATTTACTTTTAAACCCAAAGGTAATCATAAGTAAGTGTACATATTGTTTTTGTCACACATTAGTGTTAAATACTACATTTGCATCAGATACTGTGATGTCAAGCCATTTCATTAAGTTGCTAATAGTCAGGGACGTTTTGGTTTATTGCATTTTTTCCTGCTATATTTGGTGAAACTTTGACAAGATGTAGAGTAGACATCAGACAATCAGAAAAGTATGTGCTCCATTTTTTTTTTCATGTGCAAGGGGGGTAGCCAGCCAATTCAAAATGGCCGCCATTTTGACCATTTTGGCTGATTTGGCTCAAGAAAGGCTCTGCTGCGCCAAGATTTGAGGTCTGAAACTTTTTTAGGAGTAAAGGTGTTAAAATATACACAGTCTCTCAAAATATACTGAAAGTTTTTCCCGAAATATTGATCCGTTTTGTTGTAGTGACCTGTCGAATATGGCCCTTTTCGCCCAAAACGGGCAATTTTGGCAAGTTTGGCGCCGGGGGACAAATTAGAGTACCAGATTCTCTTTAAGTGTGCATACCAACGACCTTAACTTTTGCTAATGGGTAGTCCTATAACCAGGCAGTACGTGGGGAAAATTTGTACTCCCAGATTCAAACCTACATGAAATGAGTGGTACTGAAAATTCGCAATTTCTTCGTATTTCGTCGGGAAATTTTGGCCTCTGGGATCATTTTTTATGCCCAATATTTCCTTCAATTGAATAACTAAGTCTACTGATCTCTCTGCTCTTAAAAGAAAAGTGGATTGTTAACACACACATCAATTCTGAAAATTTTAAAAGCAAACAAATTTTCCATTGGTATAGACCCTAAACAGCTAAAACATCAATATTTTCATTTTTCAGTAATAAAAATACAAGTTTTGGCACTACAAGACAAGTTTGAACAATGATGATCTCTTTTGGAGCCACACAAGATCTTTCATCTTCACAAAATTGGTACTCAAGTGCCTCAGTAGTACACAGAAGAAAAATACACTGGTAGGTGAAAACGGAATATTGAATAAAGGAAACCCAAATATTGAAATTTATTGTGTACTCTACATCTTGTCAAAGTTTCACCAAATATAGCAAGAAAAAATGCAAACCCCCAAAAGGCTACGAAACGGCCTGGACTATAAGGCAATCCCTACTAGACGCAGTGCAATGATGTGGATGCGAGCTAATGCGTGATTTAGGGGATAAATGCGAGGGTGCCCCGGTCTTAAATGTGATTTAAGACCGATGATGACGTCATCACAGAGGCTGAGCGATGACGTCATGGGAGGTCTTAAATCACATTTAAGACCGCGGCACCCTCGCATTATCCCCATTCATAAACACTCAACATTAAAATGCTGTAAATCGACAGAAACATTGAATTTTCGACAAAATTTTACAGACCACATTTTAATTCTCCCAGCTAACTATGGGTTCCATTATGACGTCATGTTTAGTTTCTTACGATAGCAGCGAACAACTTCAAGCCAAAAGAAAGTGGACAACCACGCAAATATTTTCACTTATTTAAAACAAATTCATTTAAAATTCACTCCTTTGAACAAAATTTAATTCGATTGATGCATAACAAATACAATATCTTTGTTGAATATGCTTTCTTTTGTCTTATATCACTTACCTTAAGGGTCAAATTGATGCGGGTTAGTACCAGGTAGCATAAGCGGAGTAAACATACACAGGGCACAACTGCACAATATATACATTACCCAGTAACACAGTAGTTGGCTACACACACAGTGGCACACAGTATATGGGTTAATTACGGAGTTTTCGATTTCAGGACGGTAGACAAAGAGGACGGAACGCGCAGCAAAAAACTGGACTGCGCATGAGCAGAAACAAACATCACTCCGTCCTGTTGATTTTCAGAACGGTCGTCGACCGATTTAACGTTTGGTCTAGAAACAGGACGGTACAGGGGTTGCTATGGTTATTTCCCTCATCCATACGTACGTGTCTCTGTGACGTTAAATTTTTGCAAGTTAGCGATGAGTGTGGATGCTAACAAAGCATTGCAACTTAGTTAATAAATGAGCGCGTCATTGTTTTGATGTCATTCTACCGCACCGTCGTCTTTAAAAATCGAAACGCCTTACATGTCAGGACAGAACTCTCCGTCCTGTTGCTCTACCGACCTGAAATCGAAAAGTACCGGGAGTTGTGAGAGACGCGTTCGCTTTCACGATGTAGCGCGTTCGTTTTCAGTAGTACGTGTACTCCGAAAAAAAAAACAGGGAAATGTATTACACGCTCAAACCATGCGCACGTAAACTACGGCATTCCTAATTCTCCTAACTGTCAGCACACCGGTCTTAAATGCGATTTAAGACAGGTCTCGAATGGTTTTCAGCCAATCAGAATGCAGGAAATGAATAAAAGTGTTTATGAATGTGTGAATTAAAGCATTAGAGGCCGAAGATGTTTATGTAGTGACAAAGGAAGGATCCCCCTGCTGTATGCAATTGCAGGGACGAAAAAAGGTACGATTTACGCAGCCTTGGGGTTTAACTGTGATGGTATTACCACGCTCTCTGTGGTGGTCCCCCCCCCCCACCCGTCACCAAATCCTGGCAGCGCCACTTTCAACTTCTAGACATAAACAATATTTTCGTCATTGAGCAATCTATACTCCGAGCAGGTGTACAATAATGTACAATAAAAGAATGACCCAAATACGAAAGGAGAGACAAACCGTTCTTTTAAAATTTTCTGTTGTTGGCTCTGATCCATCATTTTCGTTCTTTAATACAAAGGATGGAAAAATTACAAAATTTAATAACATCATTAAGTTTGAAGCATTTTCACTTTTATCTCTTTACTGCCATTGTGCCTTTACTTGTCAAAGAAAACTTGTACAAATTCCACTTAAGTTTTACACAGCCAAAGCAGCAGTTAAAAGCCCAAATAAAAAATTAGTAGGTTTTTATTTTGTGTTTGCTGAGCTCAGATTTTCATACGATGTAAAAGTGAGGCACAAATACTGTGGATAATATCGTCTGCACTTTCTTACGTCAACGCAACCATGCAAAATATGAAAGGCTAGAAACAGTAAGTTCAGTATGGTTTATAAACCAATGTTGTAAGGTAGGCAAAGCACTGTTGCATTGAACGTTTTTTCATGTTGCATCTAAATCCTGTGGGCGGAAGTAAGAAATATTAACACCTGCACTTTCTACAGGTGTGGCTGGTTGCCATATTCATTATCTTATTTTGCATAAAAAATAGTTGCCACAGCAAACAAAAGCCTTACAAACTGAAGAATGCATTATGTAACATAGACACCAAGCATGAGTACAAAATAACATGTCTGTGTCATAAATGTGCTACATATACGACAGAATTAGGCGGCTGCGGACAAAAAACAGTAAACCTATTACATTTACCTCCCAGCATCCTGTTTGCAGATTCACGGACGTACACAGGATGACTCTCCGTCCTTCGCCACTGAACTGTAGATAAATCAGCAGGGGCGGATCTAGGATTTTTCGTTAGGGGGGCGCGCTGACGGTCGATCATCTGCCCGAACGAATATCTAAGCGGAGCGCCACCATCAGTTGGCGCGGAACGTACAGAAAATTTTGAAAAATCGCGACCCCTCAGATAGCCGGAAATGGCATTTCCTAGGCTTGTAAGTAGAACCTAAGCAGTCGTTACTTTGAACTTTTGTTTGCCAAAAAAATGTTCCCTTCAATTAAAAGTGAGAAAATTGCAAAAACTTGCTTCATGAACTAAACCAAAATTTACTTGATCTTGATTTAAGCTAAGATCACTCTTTAAACACTTTTGATGAAATATCTTTCCAAAAATATGTCGTAATGTTATAGGTCCGGAAAAAGTGGTCTAAAGATAAGGGGGATCCTCACAAAAAGTACAGAGGGGAGAATCTTTCCTTTTTAATTTTTAATAAAAATTCGTTA
Organism: Holothuria leucospilota; assembly: GCA_029531755.1. Lineage (NCBI taxonomy): Eukaryota > Metazoa > Echinodermata > Holothuroidea > Aspidochirotida > Holothuriidae > Holothuria > Holothuria leucospilota. Next base: position 25,855,530 of record CM055979.1, read on the forward strand.
CAACCTATAATTCTATGAACGTACAAAAAAACTGAAAGAATTGAATTTTGGGGTCTCCAACAGCTTCAAAGACGATGGTGAAAATATCTGACCAAGAATACGATGCACTGCTGTAAGATTCATATTTGAGATCGCAGTAGCTTTTAAAGTCTTTTGCTTGATGAAATATACCTCTTTATTGTCATGTGCATGAGAGATAAACATTGTTAAACGCTTTGTGTTATCATTGATTTCATTAGTGGCATGTAGATTCAGTCTCCACTCCCTCGGGATAGCAGAATTTTTTCATAATACAATGTAAAAGGAAAAATACTAGTAAAATTACATTTATGGCAGAAATCATTCTAATTGAGCACTCAGTCGACTATCTCATTAAAAAAAATTACTTTGTAAGTTTTAGTGACCATGAGAGCTCTGGCATAGATAAGTTTATTGTCAATTTTAATAAGAATTATTCAAAATATATTGATTAGCATACACATCCGGAGGGCGTAAAATAAGATCAAGTGCAACAGACATCATAAATACTTGTTTTCAATGATAACATATTCATTGGAAAGGTTACATTAAAACACATATCTTCCGCCATATTTCTTGAGCTTACTATCAAACAAAACTTTCCAAAAAGCAAAGCCATCCTGAAAATAATTTTTCCCTCATTTACACTTTAAGCTATAAGCAAAAGAGCATAATTCGACCATTCCTAAACCACCTTCACATTTTGCACATATTAGAACAGAACGTTTCCCCTAATTGTCTGGTTTGTGTGACCAAACAAATTTATATAAAATACTCTCTAGTTCATGAAAAAAAGGAAGAAATGGGATCACAGATTGTATAAAATAAGTGAACATAGACATTAAGCTCATGTGAAGTTTGGCCATGCGTTTTTTATACATTCTATACACCGTGACCAGTAACGTAATATTCATCTTTCAAAGTCTTATTATGTGTTGAATGGTTTTTAGAATGAACGTGTATGTGGATAATATGGCATAGCCTTTACCGCAAAAAAGAAATCAATCCCAAGTTTTGATCGATGCTATAATCAGTACACTAAAGTAATTGTAAAAAGTTAGGCTGGATCCAATCCAGCTGATGTTCACAACTGTTAGATACAAATGTCGATTGAATTTTCACTCCTCGTAATTACCTTGAAAGGAAAGGGATTGCAACTGATAGCATAATTTACATTTACATACAGTTTGAACTTCCATTATCGATGGTGCGTAGCCTATGGACATTTTCACGGTTCTTTTGTTTTTCCATGACGAGTGTATGATAACATTAACGAGGATTTCCGTTGATTAAAAAACTCCACATCTGATGAACCCAAATAGCAGATGGATTGTAAGAAAAATTTGAGTGTTCTACATAAAGCGTGGTCCGAAATAGGGTTGAGACCTTCGATATCACTCTATTGACATTTTATCGGAAAACTTGAAACTGTGTGCTCTAAATTGCTATTAGTTTGTAACAATTATAATTACATAGTTTGAAAATTATAAGATAATACAACATTATGTAGAAACAAGTAGGCTAAATGATCTATTTAGTGAAAGTAAAAGATAAGCTTTGGAAAATTTTAGGGGGGGGGGGGCGCCCCCGCCTAAATCCGCCACTGATGAGATTGGTTGTTAGGCCAAAAACATACTACAAAGTTCGAACTTTTCAATTGGTAATATTGAGTATGGTGTTTGTAGGCTACAAAACTCACAAAGCAAAAAATACATTTGGTATGCACTAAGGCCACTAAGACCCTTTGAAGGGTCTTATGTCATGGGTGCTTCTCCGGAGTAAGGTGAAATGGCCCTTTAGGTTAACCGACATTGTTGCAGTATGCTCGTTTATAAATTAGTCCTCGTCCAAGTTTAATACTTCCACATTAGCACTGCAATGCACACCTATTTCCCCAATACCTCTTGAAATTTTACAGTTAGAAGTGAGGCATTATTCCTCCTATGCATTCTACATCTGTGGTGTGAAGTACTTATATAACACTGACCTGAAGGAGCACTTACGCTATGAAGACCAATGACCGCAAACGGAGAGAAAGTCTACGGCTTTAAAATCAAACCAAGACCAACTCAACAATCAAGATTAAATTTAAATTCTAAATACCACCGTACTTTACGAAAATTCCTACGGCCGTCTGAGTAATTTTTGTTTCCTTAAACACTTGAGAGAGTGCACTGAAATCAATATAGGCAAAACTTAAAACTTTAACATCATTTCAAAAAGAAATTCACCTCTTACGTTACGAGATTGAAGTGTTGAGAGAGTGCCATGGTCTTCAAAAGACCTAGGAGGCACACAACCAAGGTACCTAAACAAAAATTGAATAAACCAATGCTTAATTTGCTGTTACAATAATTTTATAACGCTTTTATTTAAAAGATAACATTTAGTTATCTTCTTTTAATATTAAATTGAACAAGATGTATCATAACTTAATACCAAATAATTTTGACAGCCTTTCTTTTTGTCATAATTGAAAAAGTCCCTTCACAGATAAACGTCAACAAGACCAATAATTTACACACAAAACGTTATTGTAAGTATTTTTGAAAATGTGTTCAAGTGTTTAATATAGATTATGCAGGCCTAAAGTTAGGCCTAACGTTAGGCCTAGCTTAAACTATTTGCAACATTAGTTCATAAGTAGCCTAGCTCGGCGTAGAAATAAAGACCGTGCTGGCCTGTTATGCCTGTTAGTGTTAGCGGAATTGTTTCCAACGTAAAAACCTGACACTGTCAGTGAAACCTGTGTTTACCGTTGCTTTGCATGTCATAGTTAATATATATACCACAGGCCCCATGCTGGCATTAGCAGCACAGAGACAAAATTTACTTTTCTTTACAATGCACTCCAACTTAGGAAAATTAGGAGTGGAATATCTGTAACAGGCAGACCGTTAACAAAATGTACCCTTGGCGTATACTGTAAGGTTATACGCTCTTTAAGTTTTAGCCATACCACTGCCAGTATCAAAGAAGGTGAATATAGTTTTGCTAGCATTCATTCATGGGATGAAATGAGCGTTATGCTTTGGAGTGGTTATAGCTACAGGAGTGTTAGGCTTAACAGTGTAATACTACAGTAGTTTAAAGTAACTGATTTTCTTACTCAGATGTTATGGTTTATGTTGCTATGGTAACACATCATGAACAAAGCATAGCGCACAGTGCAGTGGTAACAGTGATTCAATTCACCTTGAAAAATTTATTCCCCTAACTGGCAAAGGCCAGTCTCGAATGCGATTCGAGACTGGTCTCGAATGGTTTTCAGCCAATCAGAATGCAGGAAATCAATAAAGGTGTTTATGAATTTAAAATATCATTTTTTTTTTAATTTTCCAATACTAAAGTCAACCAAAGAGCAGTTGCTAATTGAAAAGTTTGGTTTCCACAGACTAAAAATGTACTTGGGATGACTGTCTGTCTTTACGATAACATCGGTTCTTTAGGCATACAATAGTACAAACCTAACGTGCACGCCTTTTCCAGGAAAAAAATAGTGGAAAACTTGTATTACTATCTCCTAATCCGACCGCCGTGTTTTCATAGACGCACATAGCCAGTGAAATTAATCATATGCTCACGTTTTCTCAACAAGCACTAGGTAGCTGTAAAAGTAACATATTAACCGATATGTCAACATGTGCACATCTTTAATTTTGACTACGTCACTTTTCCAAAGATAGTGACACCTCATCACGATCAGTCCATAATACAGGGAACTTTTGTAATTTGCATGTCCAGTTAGATGCAGCGGTGTCCAGTTAATAATGTGCCGTGTTTGCTCTCCTCTTTACAGTTTTGAAGTTAAAGAGTTCCAGTTAAAAATACTTACCATTCATCTTTTAATGATGGGCAATGAGAAGAAAACTTTAAAACTGAAACAGCTTCATCTGTTGTCATTGCCCGTGTAGTCAAGCTAACTTGTAGCCTCTTCATCGGAATAACGGATGTTAGAGATATCCCTGAATTTGTCTTGAGAGCTTTTGTCGAGAGATTCACTGACTCCAGGGAATTATGTAATCGTACCAGTGAAACTGGAATCTGCAAGAGCAAAAGTGCACGAGTAGTTTTAATCATTACTCTATTTTTAAGCTTTTTTCGTAATGAAATACATGTTTATTTGTATTCTAGAAATAAAAGAGCTTTAAGTTGTAAGAACAGGAAATAAAACTTAGATAAATGTTCTGTGTTAAATGAGCACATTATGGAAAGTTGAAACCCTTTCCGTGAATATATAATTGATCTAAACGTGCCTGGTACATCTACTTTGTGCTGACCTATATGCTGAAATAGTTGCATATCGTTCATGTTTAGAAATGCTAGAGAGACACAGCTTTACTTCATGTACTTGACAGTTAGTTTTAGGGACAAGAAAGGACAGTTTGAAAACAATGAATTGTACAAGACTCACCATAGAAAGACGAGCTAATCAGGACGTAACACTTCTTGATCACATTGAGAAAATTTCTAAAGCATACTGAATAATACCTGTTTTGTTTTATTAAGTACTAGGCTCATTTAAATACAAATTGTGTATTTTTGTGTGCTTGATGTGGTAATATGTCAAATTTTGACCACTTTTTCAAACTGTATAAAAAGACAACTCGCAGCTAGTTTAAAGTTAAATCACTTTCAGCCTCCTACCGATCATCCCTGACTTTTTCTAATTGCAAACTAAACTCTGCAATTAGAAGCAGTCAGAGATGACCAGTAGACTTTTTATTGGAGAGTGATTTAACTTTTATCTATTTTAAAACTTACTTCATTCTTTCCCGCTATCTCTAACAGCTGCAACGAAGACATCTGTAGCAGCAGGCTGTCTTCATCACTGATAGTGATACCTTCTGCACAGAGCTGCCTAATGGTGTCTTTGACATTGTTAATTGTTCCAGTTTGTTCCAAAATACAAAGAATGGCAAACCTATCACCACCCTCTATTTTCTTAACATGCTTGATGATTTTACCAGAAGCAGTAGCATCAATTCCACAAGCAAAGCGATAAAGATACTGGAGATCAAACGGGCTCATTTTCTTTATCATATTCCCAAGCTTGATTGGAACCGACCTGGCAGTGTACTTAGAAAGAAAATGAGCGGCATACCATTCACAAAACAGTTTGTGATAAAACCTGACTTCAGTCCTCTTTTGTATAGAGTACCTTGTTGTTTCTTTATCATATTTCAAAACTTCCTCCTCAACTAAAATTCCAATACGAATGTAAGCATCATAAAAGTTTTTGCCTAATCTCTTACGCAGGTCCCCTCTCATCCAAACTATCTGTCTATTTTTTCCACTTAGGGCTTCAAATGCTACTTTATCTAGACTTTTGTGATCATTCTCAAACAAATCATATTCTCTGACATTCTCGTCGGCCATTTTTATTTTCATGTGTTCGTGAAAACAGGAAATCATATGATGAAAAAAGCTCGTAACGGAATCGAAATTTGACAAAGTCTTACTTTCTCCCAACATATGTGCAAACATGACGAAAAACAAGGGGACCTGGCACAAGCCGCTAAGAAGTGGGTTATCCTGTAAGCGACTTTTCATTTTCTCTACAGCGTCGTTGTCTTTCGTCATTAAAGGCACGCTATAGGTGTAGGGCGCGTTACCATGCCCACATTGCTCAGTGTTATATTATTTCCGAAGGTGACCTACATAACGTGACCTCCAAGTCGGGTTCAATTTTGTACGGTATATTCCACACATAGAGCAGGATATATATTGCTCTGTGATTCCATATTGATGTGCGTCCTCCAGTTATACGGCTCAGTACAATGCGTGTGCTAGCGATGAGATAAGCAACTCCGTGGATTGCCCTCTCGTTATTTCTTTTTTACAAAAAAATTTTCGCGCACTTCGCGTGCTTTGCAGTGTCACAATTCAGATTCAAAAGAACACTATCAGTGCACAACTCGGCTGTTAAAGTACTGAATAGTAATGTTATGCATAATATGTCCTTCAACTGCATTGGATAGTTCGGCTCCTTCATATCCCCTTTCCACCACCCCTCAATATAGGGCGTGTCGGAACTTGGAATCACTGGAATGGCCCGGTCCCTGTCGACAAAATTCTGTCGCTACCCGTGGTCCGTTTACTTATTTTGGCTTTCAAAAGGATCATTTCTGCAATAAAACCCAAAATTTTTGGCACGCTCTGCACGCTCTTCCTCAGTTCCGTTACTTATAGCCAATTTTAGTACAAACCCTTTCCACCCTTTCAAGTAACTTAATAAGTGGAATACGTGGATTTATGTAAATGTTGGGAATGCCTCTCATTTCGCTAAACCTATAGTTAATGTTCTCTTGTGACTGCCGTGCGGTACGGCTAGTGATCCGAGGAGGAAAGTACAATATAAGTTATGCAAAATAAGGTCCAGCTGCCCGATAATTGGCCTATATAAGCTTTAAATTAGTAGGCCTACAGACTTTTCTAGTGTAGGCTTACCCAAAAAAATTTCCTGCGCTTTGCAATTTCACAAGTTAGATTCAAGTTAGATTAAATCAGCGCCTTTCTTTCTCTAGTAATACAAATTTTATGCAATGTTTGTCCCACAATATCGCATGGTATAGTACACAGGTTTTCTTCAAATCCCCCTCACCAACCCCTCAACAATTAAGTCAGGGCTGTCGTCACTTTGGGTCGCTGGCCTCGCGTCGGGCAAATCCTAGCGCCACCCCTGCTGTTCATTACAAAAAGATCAATGGTATGTGAACTTCACAATTTGCACCTAATGCAATGGTCATTATAGCCTAATAAAGTGCCCATCATAGGCTAGGCCTTGGTGCGTGGCTTTTGTCACTGACAGCGAGTGGCAGTATGTGCAGGAACCTATGCTATCGCTACCTCGTGAGAATAAAATAAAATCAAACTTTCAATTTTTTTTTTACCAAAATTGCACATCTTGATGGCTGCTATCAAGTCTGGCAAGTGCCATTTCCGGCGAGCTGGAATGTATTAAAATCTCAAATTTTCTTGGTGCGCTCCTCGCCAACTCATGGTGGCGCTCCGCTTAGATAGTAACAAGGCGCCCTCCCATGAAATGGTCAAGCCCCCCAGCGCCCCCTCACTAAAAAGATCCTGGTTACGTCACTGTACTCCAGATAACATTTCAAAAACACAAAGAAAAAGAAAATAGAGATTTGAGCATATTCACCTTTGTAAAATAAGGTGGTTAAAAGTTATCATCGTATTGTGTATGCCTTCACTGTAAAAAATGATTAACACTTTTTGTAACAGATAATAAACGCGTCTTGGCGTTTATGTAACCGAAAAAACAATAAAACACATAAGCAAATTAAACGTCTAAAACGCCAACTTTAACACATTGACGCCACTTTAACGCCATCTCGTAAACACGTTTATGCGTTTATTTGATGATTACTGTAAACATCAAGTTGTTTTTAATAAGGAAAACTTAACATATATATAAAACATATAAACGTGTTTGCGGAGTGCACTTTAATTGACGTCATTATCTTTATCATGTGTTAATATTCGTTCAGTCATTTACTGTGCTTATCCATTTTGTTGTTCGTTTTCTAATTCTTAAAAGCCATAATGTGTTAAAAAATGAAGACGTTTCTTTTTTCAGTGTTTTTGTTACACATTCTCTCTTTAATTGGCAAAAGTATATTTAGTAAGTGGGGGCAAGTGCGGTTTTATGTGGCTTGAAAATAAAAACGTTAAACACAACAGAAATTGTAACATTAAGTGTTAAAACTAAGGGAACATCCCCGATAAAATAAGCGAAAGTGAAATTGGTTAAGGTAGAAGAGAATACATGTTTCTCATGGCGTTCTCCAATTTTACGTTCTGAGCTAATTGCTTTTCCAAGCGATGGAAACTTCAGTTTAGTTCTGATATTTTGTGATGAGCATGTCGTAGAGCTGACAGTCATTTCGAATCTTCTTGCAAAAGATTGATATTTTTGAGATTTTTCACGTAGGCCTACTACTAGTAAACAGGTGAAACAAATGCATGGTTCATTGAAATGATTTTGCCGGTGCGTAATTCTCATAACCTGTTCAACAGAACGGTAGACTTCTTTGAAAGGTTTTAACAGTTACATTAACAACATTTATGATATTTAACTGAGTTTTACAAGTGTCACGTCCCCAACATGATAGGCAGAAAGTCAAGACACCACAGATCACGGAATAATTAAATGTGACCAGTGCGTTCGAGACCATTCATGCAGGAAATGCTTTGCTTTTGGGAAACTGGAATGATAAAAGACGGTTTTCAAATGGGTCCATGCATGAGGAACGGACTGAGTGAAAAAAATGAAAGTAAGGTTGCTAACGGACTTAAGTACGTTTTAAGGACCCGGGGTGAGATTTTATCCGGTCCAGCAGATTTAGAGGCATCAATTTGTAAAAATCTGTGCCAGACGGCCTCCTCGGTGACAAACAAATCATCCCATGAGCTTGAAAACAGGAGGTCTTCAACTGAAACTTATTCAAGTTAACAAATTAACGCTTCTGAAAAGCCCCATTTTCATTTTTGGTTGTATAGCCTCTCATTAGAAGCAAACCATGCCATAAACGTTTCGTGTTGTTATAGGTAACTTTACTTTCAAACTTTTATTAGAAGTCTGCTTTTCTTCCTTATTGCTTAATTGCTATATTGAGGTCTTTCTGTATCGCTTTCATTTCATATTTATTGTTTCTCCCGAACACGTCCTTTCAGTTACGGTTTTTGATAGGCTACCTTTTATCTTATTGGTTATCCATGACTTATTATTTGGATAAAATTTAACACTTAGTTGGGACGATACTGTCCTCGCATTAATGGATGTAAGCACTGATAGCCTAGAGTTTGTTAGTTCGTTTGAGCTCTACAAGATTCCAAACAAACTCGAGTCTGCTTGTCCGAACCAATCCCCCTCCCACCCCCTTGCAGACGACCCAAGCTTCTTTCAGACCATTGTTTAGATTTTATCATCTTAGGCTTAATACGCTGGACAGTAGGTGTGTATATGAATGTAGAAAAACAAGATTATGATCTGTTTCCCAGGCCTTTGAATAACATACAGTAGATCATAAGCTACTGCATAATATTAACGGGACCAGATACTGCATGGTTTCGAATATTAACAATCAATCAGTCCTAGCTACACATATTTCTAGAAAATTTTCAAAGAATTTGTTCACGGTTTACTTGTGTAGGCGTTAAGGATATGACTCAATATAAGGAATATGACTTACATCCTCTACGTATAGGCAATCTTGGTGGCAGTTTCTGCCGGTGTTGAACGCAGAATACCTCATGGTCAAAGTATTAAGATTAAGAGCTTTATTTTGGGTAGATCCTCTTCTAAAGGTACGTTCACACCGAAACCGAAATCTGCTGCGTTTTGCGGGCTGGACGCGGAAATTTTTGTCCTAGGACAAATAGGGGCAAATTTATTTCAATGGAAATTTAGAAAATCGCCCCATTTGTTCTGAGATAACAAATTTCGCGTGTCGCCCGCAAAACGCAGCAGATTTCGGTTTTGGTGTGAACGCACCTTAACAGCTTGTCTTCAACAATTGGGTTTCTTCATATACAGTGCATTAAAGGTCGTGACGAATTCCGTGCTTCTTTTCTCGGTTTCGTAAGGCTGCTTGACATTGCCACGTAGATGACACGTAGAGGACTGATGCATAGCTCCATGAAACTTGACAGTCACCTGTTGCTAGGGATTTAATAGAAGGTTGCTCACGATATCGGACAATTTGAAAGGCTAACAAAGAATTTTTTTATTGTGAATTCTGCCAGGCTTGCGTTACTGACCGTAAGAGTTTCCCTTACATCAAATACAGAAGAAATGTCTGAGAAAAGTATTTGATGCGGTTTTAGACTGACCAGACGGCGTGTTTCCTAGAGTTACCACGTATTATTTCTGCAAAAAGATTATATACCATGCCAACCTGGACAGGATCTACAAAAGGGCGGAACCCCCATCTGCTTTGAAGAAAATATGATTTGAGGGGTGTCTACATGCAAATGGATCACATTTATTTTACCAGCACCTTATAGGTTTCCTGTGATTTTGATGTAACAAAGTGTCATAATCCAGTGCTACCGCCCACAGGGGCACCACCAGAGGCTGGTGATTGAGGAAACGCTGCTTAAGGTGTGCATAAGCGCGCGGAAACGTTTGGATCTCCCTAGAGACAAATTCCATCTTTCTGTAAAGAGGCATAGGAAGCAGGGTATCTTTAAAAGAAAATTTAATATTGGGATGGGAAACTTGTCAAAAAGTACCACCACGACATTAGCTAGAGCACCAACATCAATTGGCGCGCCGTAGTGTACGGACAAAGTATGGCCAAAATGCCTCTTAGATTGGAGGAAATGGCACCTTCCACTGGCCTTAAGCTCCATCTAGACATTTCTTAATTTGTGATCTCATGTTTTAAAAATTTTACACCATAAGTTTTAAGAGCCTGCATGGTAGAAAGTAACCACAATGAAGGGAAGTATGATACTTTTTTGTTCCGATAGGAGTGGTCTCCTGATGGGGTTGGATCCAGTAACCCCTTGTCGGGCTCTTCAAGAGCAGTATCCCAGTGGTCAGAGCTCAGCGGAAGAAGATTAGAAACCTCTGTCAGTCTGTGGTAATTACAAAATGTCGTTACTTACATGAGCAATTGACATTCAGACTTTCAGCTTGTAGGACTAACAGTAATAGGTAGTGAGCGAGGGGAGAGTAGGAATACCCAAAGGGTCAGGGACTTGAAAACATGTTTCATAATGCTTCTTTTTCTGTGTAAATGTAGTAACATTAATGATCTGGCGATAAAAGATGCCCTCCAAGCTGGCCTTTAAAACGTTTTGAAAAAGAAAAAAATATATAAACACAAATGCATACTTCCACTCTTTCACAGCATACAAATTTAACCGTAGGCAACCACTCAATGAAATTAGATTGCTCTATGATACCTGCCACTTGATGTGTTATCCCCATGAGGTCGGCGATACACAAGTACTTTTCGGAATAGTGTTTTAGACAGAATGATTCCATGTATTACTGTCCTATAAGTAATAATGGTCATGAGATATGGGGTGCGAAAGGTGACTGATGCGCCCGAGTGGTACCGAAATTTTGCATTAAAGTCATTGTCAGGACAAAAGTTAATGCATACAAACTAACAAGGAACGTCTGGCAATAATAAAGGAGTCTGTTGTCTGGTATAATCCCTTGAAGCTTTGATTTTCATAATATGGCTTCCCAAAAATAGGGGAAGGCGAAAAGAATTCCCCTGCAATAAATTCTTGCAATACTGTGCTCCTCCATAATCACGCAGAAGCGCACAAACAGTCGACCTTATTATTCCCCCCCCCCCCTTCACACACTGATGAATAATGCGAATACGTTTGAGACGGTCTTAATAATAAGCTATGAGGCTGAAAGCCCGCGGCGTGCGAAAAGTTTGATTGCCTGCGAACGATTGTAAAAGAAAATGATTAACTAATAAATCGAAAAAACACCTCATCTTTTGCTCTGTAGAAATCTATAACTGTAGTCGATTGTGAGGCAAGCACCCAACCCATGGTCCTCCTTGCCGGAGCCACTATTGCTAAAAAAACATTTTGAACAAACTTTCGCAGCAACATTAAGCCCATTTATATTTATATAGCATAGATATATAGCCCATATATATATATATGTATATATATATATATATATATAAGTTAAATAGTTATGGTATAAAAGCATATATATATATATATATATATATATATATATATATATATATATATATATATATAGTAAAACAGGAAAGTTCCACGTATACTCCGAAGAAACAATAAAATACAGAAAGATTGCAAAAAGAGCATAACTGGTTGATTTTAGGAATGTAAAATCTACAAAATGTTTTTCGAAATTTAGGTCCCAGGGGGACCGCAAATTTCCAGGACCTATATTATAAAAATAAAAATTCCAGTAGCGTATACCCCTTGTGCTTAAGTACCATCCCTTATTCCCACACATGCAAGTACCTTAAAACAAAGTTTGGCCTCCCTCAAAGACGATCCAGCCCTTTCGGGAATTTTTTCCAACGCCCCTCTCATAGCATTGCGCCAGCCCCTAATCTCAGGAGGATTCTTACTTCCTCCAAGTTTCGGACCTCGGACTGTGTCTCTTAATTAGGGTAACACTTATTGCAACAAAAGACGCTGCCAAATCTGCAAGCATATTACGAATGAAGAACGTATCAACTTCCCTAACATAAATTTTCCGATCATTCCTCCTAACCTTAATCGTGATTCCTGTAGTGTTGTTTATATTTTTCATTGTAATCTGTGTAAAGACAAGCTATACGTGGGTGAAACTGGGTCTTCCGTCTAAGATATCAATAATCACAAACAGTCAATCCGTGACAACTCTTTTAGATTCCCAGTAGTAGAGTACTTTAACCTACCCCACCATTCTATCGAAAATCTTAAAGTAATCCTCATTTCCAACAACTTCATTTGCGCAGAACAACGAACACGTACAGAACCTGTTTGGATAAGGAAGCTTAATTCTCACATAAGCGGACTTAACAAAGTGCTTGGTCTTCTACTAATCACTACACGTTCCAGCAAATATTTTAATCCTTTCTTTTGTTTTTCATTACATACAGCCTTCTGTGGAATAACTGTTATATCTTCTGCCCTCCATTGAGATAATAATTGTAGTCATTTTGCCTTGAGATCTCGCTAACGGACGGACCCCTAGGTAAGCCTTCAAAGAGAGAAAAGATCCGGATAAATTCGGACGTCTGGTTACTCTAGTGTTCACCCCAAAACAAAATGCATTTGCTTCATAATATTTAGACTCGAGCAAACGTTTCACAATAGGTATATGAAAAAGTATACAAAGTGGGTGACATCTGCAGCTGTTAATGTTTCGTTTTTGTTTTGTTTATTTTAAGACGAATTGCTTCTAAAACGGAACGGCAACCTGTCACGAAGTAATATGGGATTTTAAAATTACCTTAGTTACCAGTTGGAGGTCAATGTGGACAGTATGTGAGTGATTTATGGAGGATGTAAGTTTCCTTAGTTATGCTTCGTCATTACTATGTACGGCACGTAGGCATGGGTTACGAAATCATGTAAGAAATTCTTAAGTATTGTGTTTGAGGTGCTGACCAGAAGGTTTTGTAATGTTGTAACTTGCATAACTCTGCATAAGAATGGTTAATGATAATGATATGGGAATATGGCAGTAAAAACCTAGGAGGTGCTGCATGTTCAAGAAGCTAGGTGGCGCAAGAAAATTCGAAGTACCTTCACTATTCCGTACGACCGTCGAGTTAAAAAATGTGATTCAACAAATCTCGAAGTGCTAGACTAGGCGAATTTTAGGTGGTATTTGTAGAGAAAGTTGCCTCGAAAGTTTATTACTATGTTAAGTCAGGCGCGTATCCAGGGGGGAGCACTGATGGCACGTTGTCCCGGGTGGGAGGAGAAAAAAGGAGAGAGAAAAGAAAGGAGAAAAAGGAAAAGGAAGAGGAAAGAAGAGAAATAAGGAGAGTCTAGGAGGAAAAGAGAAAAGAAAGAAGAGAAGGAAGAAAGAGAGGGAAAATAAATAGGATAAGAACGTAAACGACACGTTTGATGAAATGGTAGCAGCGGCATAGCTAGGTGCGTTGCTGAACTGCCTCTGGATGTTCCCCACTAGCTTATTCAGCCAGTCAAGGAGGATACATTATCGTCAGCAACCCGTGTGATGTGAGCCCCGATTTCCCCTTTTGAGAGGTCCCGGTGGGAGGAGGACATTTTCCTTATCACTTATGAACATTATCAACACAAAAGTACCAGTGAACTTTTCTAGCATAAACAAGGTGTAATCTTAGTGAATCATCCCCGGGGCCTTATAGTAGCCCATAGCAGCATGGTTCTCTCATCGTCCGAAAAGCACTCAACTCTTCATGTACGCTTGCGTAGCTGAAGAAGCACCATTATAGCCATAGTCATGGTCCGCTCACTTGTAGGACTTTCCACATATTCCACGTATCTGCATCGGAAGAGAAGGGGAAGCTGCCGCCAGGAAAGGGGAACTTCGCGCACTTAGGGCTGACGTTCATACGTAGGCCCGATTTCTTTAAGTGAAGATCCGGGTACGGCTTGGGATTTCATCCCCTGTGCTTCCCGCAAACTGTCATCATCTGTTGACACCACTAGCTACAAACATAATCTTCTTCAGTGCCCACCTTTTCGTTACCGGAGCCCCAATGTCAGAATCTCTGGCCACGGACCTTCCCTTTATTCGGTTTCACCGGGTCAATGGCAACATACCCCCTAATAAAATGTCTCTACAACGGCGCCTGCAAAGCAGCAAAAGTTGAAAGCTGTTTACGAAAAAAGGTAAAAGATGGGCTTTTTGAATGGCATGTAGGTTTGTTGGGCAATCTGAATGCAGGTTTTGTCATGGTAATCTTATTGAATGAAAAAATTTCGGTGCGCCTCGCGCGCATGCGTCACGGTTTGCACTCCATCTCATGACCATTATTAAGGTAATTACACATGGGACTATTCTGATCAAACACTTTCCGAAAAACAGAGATACATCGCCAAACATCTGTAGGAGTCTCGAATCAATATGGGATCTTTGCATCTAATTTGTAGCATTATGTGGAAGTTTAAGTACGTATTTGCCGTTACCCATTTTTCAATTTTTTTACGGAGCGCTTCGCGAGCAGCCGTTGTCTGTATAGTTGGTGTTTTGTAATATACTTACCACGAAAAAGCATTCTGAAACCCGCTCGTTAGTCCTTCACCCGTTTTGCTATACCTATCAGGGAGGTATAATATCACCTTCCTGCACCTATACTCTCCCTACCGCCCATTCCTCATTGCTGGAAGCTGTTCGCGTGATTTTCGTTTAAAATAAAAATGCGATAAATGTAGTAAAGTGCGTGGCGTCATACGGTACTCTATACAGTATTATCATTTGGATGACGCAATTGCTCCATTTTATATAATTGATCAAGAGCTTCCAGGAGGCCTTATACAGGTATCTTCCAACCTTAGATGTCCTTTTGTAACGCACAATAAAGGAACAGATTTTCGTATTTTTGCGTTTACTAAAAACTTTCCCAGAATTAGAAGGCAGGAAAGTAGCCAAAAGGGGGACTTCAGGAGGTTTGTTGACAACGTTATTTTCACTTGGACAACATACATTCTTCTTTCACCTAACCAAAAATTAAAATTTACTAATTATGGACATTTTCCAGCCATATATGATCGGCCCCGAAAATATCCCAAAGATATCACCCATTTTGCATCTAAGCGACTTTAAATTAACAAAATTTTCCCAAGGGGAGGGGACCCCCTTAGGATGAAAGCTTTATGTAGTGACAAAGGAAGGATCCCCACTGGTGTATACAAAACGCAGGACAGGACATGGCGCAGGGGAGTTTTTTAACAACGTCTTCTCTCTTAAACAACATAATATTCTCTTCTTTCACCTAACCAAAAATTAGAATTCACTAAATTATGGACATTTTCCAGCCGTATATGATCAGCTCCAAAATTATCCCAGAGATAGCACCATTCTGCATCCAAGCAACTTTAAATTAACAAAAATTTCCTAAAGGGGAGGAGGCACTCCCCTGAATTTATTATAAAACTTCGTTCAGTCCTGGATTAGGAGAACTTGGAAAAGCCTTGGAGACGAACAACATATTTTGGCATTTAGTATTACTTTGGGTGGTTTATGGAAATGAGTGTAATGTTCTAAGTATGTATTTTTACATCCGGCCAGTGTACTTTGAGTTGAATATTACCATATTTTTGTAGACTTTAAAAAGTGTCTTAGTTTATGTTTTTCTGTGTTGTCGTATACCCGTGTACTACGTTAGCAAACGGATCCAAATGTCCAAGTCTATACAGGTGACACACTGTGCACACAGTTACAAACATACATATCAAAATCTCAAGGCGGAGAACGGTCCCTTAGACGAAATGTGGAAACTTAGCTCTAGGGAATCCAAATAACCGTCCATTAGCAGAAAATGTGATAAAAATTTGCTTGACACGTTGAACATCCTCACCAATTTATGATCCATATCTTTGGATACGATGATATTACTTCGACTACTCGATCATCCAATCTAATAAAACCGTGTTGTGACTTTTTTCTTAAAAAACAAGTGTTGTGACTTTTAACCCAAACGCTAATGGAGTGGAGTGAGTAAGGGCGACTAGTAAGTATATGATAATGCTGGGCTGAAGGAAAATTTGGATGAGAAGTACGCTGTGGGGTTAGGAGCAGGAGATGGGGAGGGAGAGTTGCATCTTTCAGCAGTTCAGGAGTATTATTTATGCATAGGTCTGGAGGTAATAAGGAAGGTAAATTGTGATCCATTTGTGCCAATTTATTGTGCCTTCTTACCTATATCTTGTATAAACATTGAAGATCATAAAATGGTACCATTAAAGGGACACAATCCCACCATTCAAACGCTCTCATTAATTATTAAAGGTCAGCTTACTTTCGTATACGTTGTTGTCACGCACTCAAAATGTCAGTGAAACCGATACATTTTGAAAAGAACTAACGTTTTCAACAAGCTTTTGAACTTTAATTGTTATCTTTTGTGTTTCAAGTGCAATTGTTATATCGAGTTATTCGTTAATCAGCACTGTTCTATCTTTCTGGGCCATGATCGTTTAGGAATTCACAAGTTATAAAATGGAAACATGCTGGTTATTTACGAGAGCGTCAATGCTGCAAGCTTCGATCAGAGGCAATTTTCGGCCAGTTTGAAAAATAAGAATGATTTATTCAGTTAATGTCACCCTAATGCCTTTTCAAAAAGGTTCACCCGCAAATAAGGACTGAATTGTAAAACATGCACCTCAATACCGTAAGTCGGCTCAATTAACCTTGGTATAGTCAAGAAACTGGATCTCATTTTCCGCCAACCAGAAGTAATTTAAGCTACAACCCTAAACACATTAACTGCACTGTACTCTAGATTGAATACCACTACGCCCCTTATTACACAGAAACTGAATCGCGGAAGAGCATGCCTGGCGCAGGGAGGTGTTATTAGCTAATAACACCTCCCTGGTTGAACCATAATATCCCAGGAAAGGTTTTAGCCCAATGGCTGAACGAAGGATAAATCCAAACTACGAACTTAATGCCAAGCCAAATGGATTTACCCCCGTCAAGGTAACTTCCCTTCACAATGTTTCATTGTAGACGTGAATACAATTAATTCACTAGTATCCCCTTTCAAGTTCACTATTTCTGCTTCTTCACACATCAATTACACACTATCCTCAGGGTCCTATCACCTCCCTGCTACCTCGAACAATTTGAGAACAGAGAAAGTTGTATGCATTTCCCCAGGCCTGCATATCTGACAGCAAGAGCCCGTTCCGTTCCATCAGTAAATTAAATTAGGGGTTATCATGAGTGAGAAAAGTCGTTTCAAGATAGCTGAAGGTTTTTGACTGACTAAGATAAGGTGTGCTTCGACCCAATATAAAATTACATTTCCTCCTCATTTTCCTCATTAGATAAAACAACTCCTCAGGATAGATTGAAAAGAATTATATCAAGCAACTGAGATCAGTCAATTTTTCATTTGTTGTTTATATTGGAAAAGTCCCTTGAGTTCCGCCCGGATTCAAAATTACCCCCAAAATACATCGTTCTTCGTGATACCGCTTATTATGTGATATACATGCTCACCCAGATAGTCAGCTACTTTGTTACGTGAACCCCCCCCCCCCCCCCCCGACTCGCTCTTTTGTAATTCCGCCGATCACAGAACAACAATAGCAAACCCAGTGTAGCTTAAGCGATTCTCTGCCTCATCTATCGGACCACGCAACAATAGCAACTACAAGAAATCTTTCAACCCAGAACGTCACGAAAAAGAAACAGAGCTTTCCAAACATGTTTGGTCTCTCAAGCGGAATGGTCGCGATTTCTCAATATGTTGGTGCATACTGGCAATATAAACGACATTTGGTTAAGATGCAAGAAAAATGGTCCGTAACCTTGAAAGAAGAAGAAGGGCCCTGAATAGATGAAAACTGATCGCCAGAAACAACCGGACAGGTATTGCATCGCTTCGATTACAAGGGAACGTCCCAGGGATGAGAACAGATGGGGAGGGGGGTGGGGATGAGAGGCCTTGAATAAACGGTCACCAATGTTACGATCTCTCTTAAAGGCAACAATAGGAGGTTGTGTAAAAAGTGGAAGGGTCAGAAATGAGACTTTTAAATTTCTTACAAATAAAGCGTTTAATAGGTTGTACGGAAGGGTGGAAAGGGTGATGCGATCCGAATTACAATTAGAAGCTTTTTCCTCAAAGGTATAGAAGACCTACTTACAGAATGTACACGAATATTGGCAGCCTTAACGACTTTATCCGGGTAACCCCTGTCCGCAAAAAACTTGGAAAATTGTCTTGATGTGTTGGTAAAATCAGCGTTGTTGGAGCAAATTCTCTTAGCTCTAAGTAACTGAGAGAACGGGATGGGATCTTTACACGCTGGGAGGGGGGGGGGGGGGTGACCGGAAGAATACAGTAAGTAGTTATGAGAATCGGTGTCCTTAAAGTGAATACTGAACTTGATGAAACGATCAAAAATAGTGAGACTTCAGGGGCGGATCCAAGGGGGGTTTTAGGGGTTTAACCCCCCCCCCCTTTGATTTTCGAGGATTTTTTCATTTTGTATAATATATTGTTTATTTTCCCCGGTATGTTTTTAAGGTTATTTTCAGTTACAACAATGCAATTACATGCCATTATAAGTTTGCTGACAGCGTATTTTCCTTCTATCGTCCCGATTCTCTCTCATTCAAAATCTTTATACAGTCAGTGAGTCCTTCAAGAGGAGGTTTAGCTCTAATCTTGGTTCCCATATGCCACGAAATCGCATCCAGTAGTGCCTAACTCTGTTATAAAAAAAAAGAACGCGACTCCATGGTTTCGCTTGTATGCTCCCGCTGAAAAATTCAAATATTGTGTTGACCGGTAGTGGTTGTCGTTGAATTGGAATCACTTAATATAATCAGAAATCGAGAAGGCCAATTATACTTTGGACATCCGTCGGATGTAAAGACGTTCAGGGAAAAATAGACTGTTCTGTGGGATCATACATCTAAAGAAATTACTATTGTTCTGGAAGGTATTATAATCCAAAATTCGCTTATATACTGGGTCCCCTTTCATTACTGGGGAACAGTGAGAGAGCCTTGGGTACCGTGATTGAGTCAGGACTCGAACCCCGGACCTAGCTCAGGCTCGTGGGTACTGTAACCCCTCTGTCACCACCATTGATATTCTTTTTTATCCAAGAGTACGTTATGACCAAGATCACGTTTAAACATTATTCCATGAAGAACAGTGGGTGTTTGCCTGGAGTTTCTTGCACATGGGAAGTGGCAGTGACCTGTAGGCGGTATTTTAGCATATTTTCCGTCGTGCCTCTAGACGACATGGTTGTATGTACAGCAAGGGGGGGGGGGGGTATCAAAGAAACGTAATGTTTCCATGGAAATGACAAACATGCAAAAGGTGGCTTAAGTATAGATTGTAAAGTCTGAGAAGGGTAAATTTTTCTTGGTTCACGCCTCGCAGTGGTGGCCCCATGTGGGGGCAGGGGGGTCATGGCCCCCGTCGGAGAATTTTTACAGTTTTTTCTGGGAGTCTTAGTCGATACGGTAAAGTAAGTAGTCCCCGATGGCGACAAGTGGCCCCAACGGTTTACCTGTTTTTGCTCCCTTAAAAGAACCCAAAATTTTCGGCGCGATAGGCGCGCGATAGAGTCACTCCAGTTTCTTCAATACTTACATTCTGCATTGCTAGATAGCACAAGACCTGTCAAACTTAAGAAGTAACATGTAGGCAGAGTACACACTTTATGTAGAGGTCGTAAATTCCATCCCGTATCGCAAAGCGTAATTGCCGTTTTCTTGTGTGTCATGCGGTACGGTCAGTTGGTGAGCTTCTCAAGGAGCAAAGTTTGGGTAATTCATAGGGTAGTCCAAGTGGTTTCGATAAAATGTATGTTATCCCCGTTATGGTCTACAACCCCTACAGTTTTCCTTTTTTCTTTTTGTTCTTAATGATTACATATATTTTTGTGTAAGACCAAAAACATTTCGCGCGCTTTACAATTTTACGTTTCAGATTCAAAAGTACACTATCAGTTTGCAACTCGGCTCATGAAGTATTAAGTGATATTATGCAAAATATGCCCTGCAATGGCTTGGGATGCTTAGGCTTCTTCATATCCCATCCTCACCATCCCCTTGACATAGAGGCTGTCGTAACTTCGGAACTTCCGGCCCCCTGTCGGGAAAATGTTGTCGATACAGACCTGGTCGATTTACTTATTTTGGCTTTCAAAAGGATCATATTTCTGAGATAAAACCCAAAATTTTCGGTCCACTTTGCCCACTCTTCCTCAGTTCCGTTACTAATAGCTAAATATAGTACAAACCCTTTCCACCTTTTCAAGTAGCTTAATATTAGTAGAATACATGGATTTATGTAAATGTCGGTCATTTCATCTCATTTTGCTAAAGCTAGTTAATCTTCTCTTGTCTGTCATGCAGTAAGGTTAGTGACTCGAGGAGGGAAGTACAGTGTAGGTTATGCCCGATATGTCCCAAAGATGTATACAGTTTCATTACTTTTTCAAGGTACTTTAAACCTTTGAAATTTGTATCTAATGCTTGTTTTGTTCATCTAGAGACATGGAAGTTTTGTTTGACAGCCATCAATGACTTATGAAACTCCAAGGATTGCAAATCTCCCTTCACGAGGACGTTGAATGACCACCATACTCCCCCGGCCTCACTCCTCCAAATTTCTTCTTGTGGGGCTACCTAAAGGACAGGATCTATCGCAATCCAAAGCCACGGACACTAGATCAGCTCAGGGATAATTTTAGGAGAGAGATCAACAATATCCCCCAGGAAACATTTCCTGCAGTAATGCGAAACATGGCAGTTCGTATGCAATCAGTTATTGGACGTGGGGGTTATATCCAGCATGTGGTCTGAGGGAGAAGGGTTAATTCATGACAGACTGTGCCGGACAACCACAAAATGACAACGCAGAAAAACTTCCACCCTTTTGCTTTAGAATGATACCAATTTTGTTTCAGGAAATTCAAATTATGACCATGCATTTTGATCCTCAAATGTATACATATTTTTGGGACACCCTGTATATGCTTCAGTACAGATTCTTTTAGTTTAGACCTATTCAAAATAATTTCGCGCGCTTCGCGCGCTTTGAGATTTCACAGTTTAGATTCTGGGAAAAAACGATAAATCAGGGCGGAAATATGTTTGTCTAGTATATACAAATATTATGAAATATATGCCCGCAATAGCATAATCTAGTCCACAAGTTTTCTTCAAATCCCTCCTCACCAACTCCTCGACGACATCATGGCTGTCAGGGCTTCGGGTCGCTGCCCCCCCCCCCGTCGGGCAAAACCTGGCGCCACCCCTGACGCCGCGCCAACAGATGGTGCGCTCCGCTTAGATAACGAGACAACCAAAAATCCCATGCATGCGATCAAGCCTACCAGTTGAATTTTGAGGCCCCAATACCAAAATACTTGCAGAAGATTTCAAAAGAGAAACCAAATTTTCTTTATTGAGCACAAGCGAGCAACTTTCAGTGAGTCACTGTGAGTGCCTAGAGAGAGCACAACAAATGACTGAATGCTGATCCGAACTCCTGACGCCCAAGATCGTTATCGGGTTGTAGAGCATGCATCTCTCACAAGGACGACAACTTTCTGACAGGACATTTATCATAAAATTTCTGACACAGGGAATTTCAATGAAAGCTTGTTTTTATACGTGTGGGAAAGATGTACAGAGTACACTTGAAAAAGTTTCAAGTGTACTCTGTCAGTTAATTACTCACACTGAAGAAGGTGCTGGGAGCACCGAAAATTTTGTGAATAAAAGATCATAAATACAGTTGATTGAGAAAGGACATCAAACTTTTCGCTCATTTATTCTGCTATGATTGTTCGATCAACACACGGTTTCTCTTAAATACCATATATATATATATATATATATATATATATATATATATATATATATATATATATATATATATATATATATATATATATATATATATATATATATATATATATATATTTATATATATATATATATATATATATATATATATATATATATATATATATATATATATATATATATATACCGGTCAATGGCACACCCACGTCTACTTTGTAGGTGGAGTATAGGTCCTTACAGTGAGGCCCTTTACAGGCCTAATTACGTTTGAAACTGACTCGGTCCTCGCTGACCAATACTTTGTTCGCCCGTCTCCAAAATCCTTCAGCGTTGGCGTTACATTTCAGAACTTTTAGTTTCCCTCACCAGGATGCGTGCTTCCTCGTTGCAAAATGTTCGGCAACTGCCCGACACACCCTGCAACTCCTCCCAGACACCTATGGAGATTACGTAATCAGATATGTAAGAAATTAAGCAGCTGAAAAACACAAAATGAATATTCATAAGGAGTGTTGTCTAACTAAACTGTGACAGATAACTTGGCTATAAAAGCCCTCTCCCTACAACACCCTATGCAGGGAAACAGTAAATGTTTCAAGGTCATATAAACAACTTAACTTCATAAGGAAACAAAAGTAGCTAATGTGAGCTGTACAAGATGAGCATCACACATTATTGCGCAATCAATTTTTTCAAATTAAGTGAATAAATTTCAACATTTTATATCTCAGCAACGGAGTAAGGTATGGAAATGGGAGTTGGATGAATGGAATTCATTTTCCAACCTCTTAGACTTTAGGTCCATTTTAAGATGTATATATTTGAGAGCCTCTTAGCCTCTGGTCAGATTTTAACTAGTTGTCAAAGAGAAAGTATCAAAGCAGTGACCTGCCGATTGTGCGCTGTACCAGAGGATTTGAGGAGACATTATTCTTTGTACAAGTTAAACTCAAGTTAAGCTTTAAGCTCAAGCTAAGCTCAAGGAAAGCTCAGTAAAAGCTGAGTGTAGTATTAAATCTGGAAAGGTCTAGCAAAGTGTCTATAGAGGTGCTCCAAGTTTACATATTTTCAAGTGCATAAGGATTGTGTGAATGGACTCTAGGCAAGAAGGACTTTAAACTGTAAGAGAGCTTTGTACATTTAAAGCTACTGTAATCTCTGTGGGAAATAAGTATCTACCGTAGGAAATAGATCTCCTGTGGATTGCATTTGTGTGATAGCATGAAATTTTGTCAACTTATTGTGAGCCAAGTTTTGTTTGTCACCCTGCTGTTCTGCAGAAAGGAAATAAACTAGTAGCCTTCGACTTGTCACAAAGGCTTTATCTACTCATTTTCGTTTCGGCCACTACATATATACAAATATATACTATTGCTATTCACACAAGTTTAGTCGCTACACAGTGTTACATGCCTCTTGGCAATCATCAGACAACTGAACAGAGATATACACAGGGAGGATCATCTCATTCTTTTGTTATGGTCCGGTGGTTTGTCGCTGTCTGGCTTCCTGTTGAAATGCCCACATTTGCTAATCAACTCGGTTCTTTTGTTGATGGAATTTTTAGCCGCAGCAGTTCAAGCTTTTCATCTAAACATAAATTACACTGGCCCGATTGCTTCCTATGTGTATTTTACTTCTTCAGAATTTCCCATTCTATTGTTACAAGAGGACTCGTCAGGAACACCAGATTGAATCCATCGACGAGGGAATGGAAAGCTCCAGAGAATTCAACTTCAACGCAGCCTTTCTAGAATTGTCTAGAAGTGAGAACTGTTTACGTAATGTGCCAATTATAGCAGCGGCCTGGCGAAACTTCTAAGAAACAGTGCCATTGTTTACTACTACTGTGCATACAAGGAACGTTCTCGTAATTGCTCGACTGTGTGCACTGGAAGTTTCTGTTAAATTCTGGAGAGTTCTCGATTAAAAGCCTAGCGTATAAAAGGCAGTTCAACAACTGTTATAGGGGGAGATACCATAATACTTCATCGAGACCAGACGCTGTTATCATTGTCCGACAGAATCACCTGAAGCCAGCCACTGACACTGCACACTTGTGATAAATTGCCCTAGCCTACGCCGTTTCTACACTGTGTATTGAGATCGTCATCATCCATCATCGCCTAGCCTTATCATTATTCCCTCGTGGAACCAGTTCCTACGCTACAGCACGCTGCAGGTCTACTACTGTACCATCGTCGACGTGCATGACTACCAACCCTTGGACCAGACCAGAATAATATTAAGTAAAGGATTGTGAGTAAATCTAATTAATTATCGTAAATTTTAAGTAAGATAAGGAGATCGTAAATAATAGCAAAGTTGTTGAATTTTAATCTCGTTCTTCTGTGATCTTTCGCTGTTATTGGTTTGACTTGCGACCACAAGCCGTAACACTATCGTTTAATGTTTGTTTTCGTCCTTTAACCCCCCAAAATACTTAGATAACTCTGTTTCCCTTTGATAAGGAATATGTTAAAATTATTTCTTATGATTATTAAACCTTTCCTTAAACGTGCCACCAGTTAAACCGACATATGAAGCCGACGTGTTCCCTGAATTCACCGTGGCTTTGTAAACAACTTGAGAGGACAAGCATTTCCCCTTCATGGGGTATTCCTCAGGTTTTCTGCAGTCACAAGTCTTAGCCGGTTTGGTAGATTTTCCAATAATTTTTCGATCATGTGACTTTATAATAAACCTGATATTTTGCATGCAGCTACAGCTGACCTTGACGCAATTTCTGTTAAATACTTTGTGGAGTCTGCTCCCCGGGGGAAGTGCTTATCCAATAATTTCAGGAAGGTGCCCTCAATACTTGTTTTTACATTCTTACTAAATGGCGGGTTAAACCAAATACGTTTGTTTCATCTACTTTTCTTATTTTCTCCTGTCACATGTTCTTTTGCATCAACTTTCGTATACGTTACTTTTTCCTTGTACCCGCTCTTCTCCAGTGCTTCGTCATACATTGGGGCTGCACTGTTGAAGATCCCTTGGTTTGAAGACAGGGCGGACAACATCTTTCCAATCGCGTCCGGTATGTACTTTATGATGGATTTTTGGTGGTTCGATGAGGCATTGATGTAGACTGGTTGGTCATTTAATTGGCTTCCTAAATGGTCTATGGGTGCCGGTGTTGAGGTCCATACCGACATTTAGATAATCTACCTTCTTCACATTAGTTAGCACTGTGATCTTTAACTCGAAGGACTGAAAGATTTTGACTATCTCCTTCCGCATTTCATCGCACTGTGGTCACGAGCAGCCCTGAACCACCCCCAATCCACCATCCCTGTAGAGTCCTATGATCTCTGCGCTGAACGTATGCTTCAGTTTATTAAGTATAAACAAACCGACGAGCTAGGACACTTCCGCACCGTCGTAAGGTCCCTTCGCTACATCGAAGGAGCTCCTTGCATCCCTTTTTACCCATGGCTGGCACTTTGTGTCATACAAAAACGTTTTTCTAGAGTGCAGAATCGTGTCATACTCGGTTTGTGATATGCTGGTGAACTATTTGGCCCATGTCAGGGTGTCATTGACATTAGCGGCTCGCCATAGGGGCACGGGGGCGCTTGCCCCCCGCCCCCCCCCCCAAAAAAAAAGGTTTGCAAAGCATGGTCTTCAATTTTCCAAAAAAAAATAAAAAATAAAAAATAAATAAAAAATATATAAAACATTTAATTCGAGATGGGTTAGGCCCTCCCTTTCCCTTGACTCGGTTTAAATTTAAAGAAGTGAATAACTTTCCAATGCAATGCGCGAAGGTTGAACATTAATAAAGTGCTTTCAAAACGACATTTTTTCGTCGCGCTTCGCGGGCGTTTTCTTAGTTGCTTGTTTGCTGCTACATGTACTTCAGACATCACAAATGGACCTACCATTAGTGTGAGCTAAGGTAATCAAAACAAATGATCACGCTGTGATATTTGTAATCTGATTAGCTTAAGCATCATAATGTCATTTACGGAGGGTAACGGTAGTGCTGGAGTTAAATGCCCATAATTTTGCAGACACTTCAGAGCTTTCGGGGTCATTAGATATACAACCCTTTAACCGTGTTGATTATCATCCACGACTAAAAGCAGGTTTTCCCGTGCGTCACCTGGCCAGATTAGCATAGGTATCTGTCCACAAAAAGTTTTAACGGGCATGTAGCCTAAACGTATCGTGTTTCCTTTCCCTTGTCCAAATTGATAGCGCCGTTGACCCACAAGCAAACTTATGACTGTCGAATGGCATGTTATAAGCAAAAGGTTCTCCACCCCTGTGCTACAGTATACCGTTTCAGTTGATTTAAAATAAACACACCAAACAGTTCATCTTAGTTCAGTGTAGTGAGACTTTTTGGCCTAGCTATTTGTATATAGGATGAGACGTCGTTCTGAGTTAGGGGAATTCCTCTCCCCCTTTAAAAACTTCGTTTCGGAACGGTACTGATTTCCAAAATAGTGCTATCATTTCATCGTTTTCAAGTGTCTTCAGTGCTCGAAGTTTTCGTTAGTTTAAGGAAACACTCCAAAACACCAACATTTTATCTCTTCTTGGCAAAGCTGAAACATTTTGTGACACAATGAAAGAAACAACAAAATATTAAAAGGTAGGGCTCATTTTACACAAATGGATCAAGTCGCTTTGCCCATCTCACCTGTCTCTTACTCCCCCCACCTATGGAGTAGCTATCGGTTGATATGGTTGAATGTATTTATTTTTAAAGTAGTCAGCTCATGACTGACTGCCTGAAATGGTTTTTGAAGAGCTCTTGAAAACTACATGGGGCATCGCTGTAATACATCCTAATAACCATACTCCTATTGTACTCCTCGGAGCTGACCATTAATATTGCGAGGGGTCTTCCGAACCTCCCTGAATACGGACTTGAGTTTGCCCCCCCCCCCCAAACAAAATTTCTTAGAGCCACCCATGGTCATTGAGAAGGCTCTCTGTGATTGACGGATAAACGTCCACGATGTCAAAAACTAGAAAAGTCAAATCACCCTTCTTATCTAGGGTATTAAACCATTCAATGACTTCGTTTGTATTTCTCCATTGATTGACAGGCAGCGAGGATTTGATACTGGGCATTAATTCTGTCCAATATATATTCGGCGACCTTGCCGACTTCGTTTTTTTTTCGTTGGGTTAATAAGCGTGCCCTTTGGTTTGCTATAGAAATTTTCTTTATGATCTTTCAGCGTTATTAACGCTTGCTTCTTGGACGTTGCATCTAGCCAGTCACTTGCGCCGACCTTCTTTACAATGACGTGGAATTCCTTGTCATTTCGGTACTTGCATTTTCGTATGCTAATTTGTATTTTTGAGTAATATTTTCATTTAGAAGTTTCTCATAATAATCAGTGCTCATTTTGTACATGTTCCTTGACTTATCAGCTTGTACCAAGACATCGCCTGAGGACATAATCTCTTTTACCTCATTTTGAGCTTGAAGCTTGAACTGCTGCGGGATGAGATAATCCTCCCCGTGTATATCTCTGTTCAGTTGCCTGATGATTGCCAAAAGGCAGGAAACACCGTGTAGCAACTAAACTTGTGTGAATAGTAATAGTATATGGAAGCTCCACTGTAAAAGGTGTTGAGCACTTTTCTTTGTAGTGAGTAGCCATGCATTTTTGTATATACAAATATATCTATCTGTCTGTATGTCTGTCTGTCTGTCTGTCTGTCTATCTATCTATCTATATATAAAGTGTCTAAATGGCAGAACTGAACACAGTGCTCATTTTGCGAACAAAAGAGCTAGAATAAATTAATTGGTTATGGTATAAAAGCAAAAACCTCTATTCAGAGTTTCACGTTATTGCTTTCATCAGGAGGTTTCACATGAAGAATGATTTTCGAGTCAGCGTGTCCGTTGTTTAACCCTTGTCGTTAGTTGTGTCCATTTTAACCGTTGTCCGCCCTGAGTATATTTCTTGCATAGGGTGTGATGTTGGCATTGTGAGAGGAGTTCTGATCTCTTGTTCAGGAGGTTGGGAGACCGATGATTGACTGTTGCAAGCTATTCGCCTTAACAAAGGTTGCAAAAGCCAGACGAGTTCTTGTGGTGTTTGACTGTGCCGGTATACACCAACGTATTGAGAAATCGCCGTCATTCCGCTCATGTCCCAGTAAATATATATATATATATTTACATATATGTATAATTATAATATGTATAATATTTAGAGGGATGTCTAGATATCCTTTTAGCCGTGAGCCCGGGCAACTTTTCACTCTGTCATTTTATCTTTTATTATATCATCTGTTATAATCTTTCTCAAGGTTTATTTATACGGTATTTTGTCAAGTGTTTTCTCGGGACTCAAGTTATTTAATATGCTTATCTTATTGCAGTATGTCTTTCTTTACCAAATATGTGCGTTTTGTCTTTTTCTTTTTCAACAAGACCCCATCGAAGTAGTCGGATTAGACACAATCGAGACCAACCGAGACTAGACACCGTCGGTATGGGGTATGCCAAACCACCACAAATCGACGAAGCTCTCAGACCACCCCAGCCCACAAAAACCAAAGCATGGTTTCATAGAACGCTAAGAATAGTGTGTACGACCTTCTCCATTGTATGCAAGTATGGTGAGGTCAAATAATTGGAGGCTTTTGGTTCTTTCTCCGTTGTCTAAAACGTCGGTCATAATTGAGACCATCCAAAATCGTTACTTCTGTTTCGAGTAGTTTCGGTTGGTTTTTCATTCTGCACTTAGTTTCTGACAATTGCTTAGATTTTCATAAAACTTGAAAATTGGTGTGCAGTTTAATCTTTGCACAAAATCTTTTTGATGCCTTGCCGACGGCAGAAGGAATCTATGCAATCACTCTTTCACATTTATGTGAGTCTGTATGCGTGTTAATGACGTTTAGCTCGTAAACACCATATCTGAATGGATACTTTTTCATCCTTAATATTTAGATTTATTGCACTTAGAAAAAATCCTGTTGTGTTTGATGGAGGTCAGAGGTCATTTGCGGTCACCAGAGATAACAAACCAATGACATTGTAAACTAGCCCTTTTATATGGTACAATTATAGAAAGTATATATAAATCATCTTAATTTAACGGACATTTTCTCTAATGCTCCTTAGTCCGGCTTACAATTAATCTTTACTGAGCTACCATCCCGAATTCTAAAAACCCTGAAATATAAATCTCCTTAACAGAGTTACAGGAACCAATATTCTGTGTTCTAATTATCTAATTTTGCGAGACCCAGTGGTGCCAGCTAATCGATTTTAGAAATATTCAGAAAATGTTTAAAATGAATTCAGTAGGGGGTAAGATGAGGTGTGTTTTTGGCTAGGAGATGAATATCTTTGATTCCTTGACAAAGGTGAAAGGGGAAAACAATCATGCTGGCGACAGTTCGTATGTGCGTGTGTTTGTGTAATTTTGTGTTTTGTGTATGTGTGTTTGTGAAGCTTAGCTTGTAAACACGGTATCTCAAGATTGTAATGATGGATACTTTTCATAATTGGTATATAGAATTATGATATTAAGAGAAAGAAGCCTATTATTTTTGGTGGAGTTCAAAGGTCACTTGAGGTCACCAGAGGTTATAAATCTAAAAGATTGTAAACAGGATATCTCTACGTATGAAGGATGGATACGTTTTTATACTTGGCATGTGGATGCGTTATGGTCAGTAGATGAAATGCTTTTTTTGGTAAATTTCAAAGTCCATCTGACGTCATGGTAAAACTACGAAAACCTTTTAAATTGCTTGTAAACACGCAATTTTAAGAAGGGAAAAATGTGTACTTTCCACACTTGGATATATATATATATTTATATATATATATATATATATATATATATATATATTGGAGCAAGAATAATATCGCTTTTGGTAGATTTCAGAAGTCATTTGAGGTCATTAGAGGTAAAAAGGCAAAGACTTACGATACTGTAAGTCAATAAAACAATATTAAATACTTTAATATATCGGGAATTTGGATGTGAAATGATGAAAAGTTCCCTATTGTTTTTGTTCGAGTTCAAAGATTATTTGAGGTCAACTGAAGTGAAATTACGAAAACCGCATAAGGTGCTTTAGAACATCATATCCCAAGATTGAAATGATGGATACTTTTCATACTTATTGTGTACATTTGTCATATTTTGATGAAAAACACAATTGTTTTTGGTGAAGGTCAAATGTCAGTTGAAGTCACCAGAGGTACAAAACCGAAAACTAAGTCTTTTAAGCATGATGCCTCGAGACAAGGCTCATGATCACTTTTCATACATTTCATGAGGAAGCGTTATAATGAGTATATGAATCTATTGCTTTTGGTAGCGATCAAAGGTTATCTGAGGTGAACGGAGCCTATGAAGATGGCTTCGCGTGTTTCAGAAGTACCCAATGGGTGGCAAGCTAAATAAGTGACCTTGCTTTGCTTTGGTTGAAGACTCTCAAGATAAGTCTTGCATGCTTGATAGCACTCTAAAGCCATTCGAGTCATTTATTACTCACACTATCGTAAGACTGTTTGATGGACTCTCATCAAATTTTGTAAATATTCATGATCGTGACTCCTTTGGGGAGTATTTTCAGATTTTTGCCTGCCGTGGGAGATAGCCTGCAGGAATATTTAGTCCATTATGTGATCAAAATGTGTGAATCTGAAACATGAAAAGAGCGAAATTATTCAAAAACTATTCCCAGGGGCAAAGAACCACTAATATTTTGGCTTTCTGATTGCCTGTTCCAACCCGGGCGTCATTCTTACTGACGTTAGCTTGCCGTGCAATAAATACAGTGCACCCATTGTTGTTCTTTCTGACCTTTTGTTTGCCCTTATTCAACGAGACGCAAACCTGGTTAAACATTCTATCAGGTAGTTAATATTTATTGCGAAAAAAATAATAGCTTTTCGAAACAACTTTTTATCACGCCCTATTAGCTTAATGATTAAAAAATTCTATGTAAAAGGAAACCTTTTGTTATTTTGTAATTTCATGCATATTTAAGCAAGCAGTGGTGTCACGTGTATGTTAGACTTTGAAAGCTCCTCTTGATGTTGTCTTTGCCTCTGTTTTTTCGCTTGGTATACCTGAAAAGCGCCAACTGCCTTAAAGGTAACTTAGTTAGAACTTATAATTTTCCTTGACAATCATTGGACAGATTACAGCAAATCCTGGTAAGTTGTACATTTACACTGAACATTCGTGCTGGTGTTGGTATTAGAGCTGGAATTAGGTTTAAAGATATGGTAAAATCGCCTTTTTATTTTCTTCTCAGGGAGATTTTAATATGGAGAAGGATGCATTTGTTTTTCACTTTTCACAGATAATAAGTTTACATCACTTATAATACCTAATTAAGTTATTATCTATCTTCTTCACACCTTTAAATGGGCTGTAGACATCCACAAATATTTTTGTTGGAATGACGTTCTGGTAAGAAAACAAATGAAATTTCTTACCAGACAATTCGGCTTTGCTTAAAATTCTGTGTGGAATCTAGATTTATTACACGACCATTTTCATTTCTTCCAAAACTTCAGAACTTATTCTGATCTGAAATTACCCGAAACCATAGTTGAAACTGTTCAGCAATAACGAACGAAGAAAGGTACAAAAACAGGTTAATAATTGTGACATTTTGTGAATTGTTTCATTTTTAATTTTGTGTTGTGCATGTTGGCGTTCTAGTATTGTCATGCAATGTGATCATTCTTTAAACTTCTTAAACTTTGTGACTGACAGTATCCAAAATAACAGTTGGAAAATGAATCCTGCTCGGGAAGTACATTATTGACAACATTCCATTGTCATAGGGAAACTGACTTCATTATTTGATACACAAATACCAATGGTAATGTTATTAGCTCATCTCCCTTTATGTAATGTACAGGGAGATCATATATTGTAATTTACCTACCACATATGGAAATATGGCATCTGTTCACCTCGCCGCAATTGATTGCCTTAAAGCCATTGCATCGTCACTCCAAAGTATACTTTCAGTGTGGGGTATCAAAATTTTCAGCTGGTAACTGCTCTTTGATTGACATCAAATTTTGAAAATTGAAAAGATGCAGAGTAGCTCACATACCACACAGTGCAGAGAGAGTGCTTGACTTTCACATTATAGCCTTGTATGCTCACCAGGTCATGGCCTTAAAGGTCGTGTGACATGAAAATAACATAGTTGGATATTTGATGAAAAATATCCAGAAAATAGCCTCAATTACCATTACATTCTATCAAATATTGACCATTGTACAGGGTCATTTCTATTTCCACTTGTATCATGAATAAACATGAGCTAAATATGCAAATATCGAAAGATGGACATACCATATATGGTTCATGTTAGCCTTTATTTTATAACCTTAATTTCAAGGACACTGATAACATTGTTATCCCCTGAGGGGCTTATGAAACTTAAAGTTCTTTCCTTCGGAAACATTGATATACCTCAACAAACTGTTATCTATCTGATCAGTAATTAAGGGATGATTTATATAGGTTTAAAAAAAGAAATTTTAACACTGTGCAACACTCCGCATTATTATTTTTGCATATTAGCAATGAGTTTCTTTAGACACCATGGAACTCTGAAGACGTGTGTTTTGAGAACGGTAAAAGATATTGAAATAATTCCAACGGATCTTTCATTGGAGGACGTAGTTCTTAAACTGACAAATGAAACAGCTCTGTTTGTTGGCATGGCACACGACTTTTAAGCAATAAAGCAGGTTGTGTCTGCACAAGGAGGAGCCTTATACAGTTATGGGAGGAGCTACAAGATGTATATGATGGGATAACTGGAAATGTTTGGGATGACGAGAATTGCCCTTTAAACGCGTGAAGATGGTACTTTTGACTAAGTTTTACTTTTTCTTTAGAAATCATTTATTGTATTCAACCAGCTTGATGTGCAGGTGATTAAATAATTTATCTTTTTTACATTGGGAGAGATTTCCACTGCCGTTTTTTCGAAAGGTTCTCGTAAATTATGCCCTGTTTTTGCCGATAATGACTCTTTGTAAATGGCAGAGAGTAGTGTCTGACACACGGTTGCCGTTCTTTTGTCAGTGATATCAAAAGTCAGTGTGTACTGCATAGCCAGTTTGGACGGTGAAGGAAAGACCATTTCGTTCTTTTTCCGATGATATAAGACAAGTTACCATTGGTGGAAGGAAATATCTCGTTAAATGCCATCCAATCAAGGAACTTTTTCTGAAAATTGTGCCCTTTTGAATATCGATCCCAGTGACGTTTCACCTGTTAAAAAATAGGGAAGCAATGTTCGCACACATGCTGTGTGGATGTTCACCCAGGCTGTCAAAGTAAATAATTAAGCATACAGTTTTTACTGATAACGTTCTTTAACCATTATCAGTTTTAATTGACCAGGCTATGAGAATCGGTTGCTGAATCTAGGCTATTCACTGCGCTGTGTACGTGTGTATGTGTGCCGTAGAGATGAGGACTTTCTGCAAGAATTAGAGCAAGAGTTTTCACCTATATGCTGAAATGTGAAGCTGAGTGTTTGTTGAGCAAAAAAAGTGGGTGTCTACAAAACTAAGATCTAAGGCGTAAGACATAAGACCCTACCAGCTACAAATTAAGACATAAGACCCCACCAGCTAGAAAACTAAGACCCTACAATCCGACTACAAAACTAGGACCCCACCAACTACAAGAACTAAGACCCCACCATCTACAAAACTAAGACCCCAACTTCAAAAATAAGACCCCACCAACTACAAACCTTAAGATAATATTTGTTTATGAGGTGTTAATGTTATGAGGACAGTCCAATTGGTTTAAGTCGGGCCGGCCACGGCCTATTTTTCGAATTGTGGCTCACTGGCTTGATTCATCAGAAGACAGAACATAAAAACTTCCCCCTTTTCCATTCAGCTTAAGCAGTTAAATATTATTAGGATGTCACGTCTGCAGTGACACCTGTCTCTACTTGTTACATCCTCATGATAGCCTGTCTGAAGCACAGCCCATAAGTCAGGTGCACAGAATGTTCGATAGGTACGGTGCAGTATTAGGGATTTGGTGGCTTAAGTTTTCTTGATCAATTATCTGCACCTTTTTAGGCAAATGCTGCCTGAAGTTTTACGTATTTTGCCCGAATTTTTCAAATTTGGTACAAACGTTGAGGTTGTCCATTTTTTGAGGGGGGAGGGGGTGAGAGGCACTTTGTCCAACTGCTTCTCCTTCTCATATGCCAATGCTGTACAGAAGTTTGTATGTAGTTCAAAAGCCTACAGGTACAGTGGTAGGGCTATCAAGGCTAAGTCAGATGACCAATTCGCTTTCAGAAATCTAGAAGCGTCTAACGTACTGTAAAATGTATTGTACACGCTGACAAACATATTTGCGCAAGACTTGTAACCCATCCTCTCTGTGTTTTTACACAAGGAATTATAATCTTGTCACCCTATAGCTAGCCTAACCCTGTGCCATCGTTTACCCTCATGTAAAGTTGTCAGAACATAAAGACGTCTGATCAAAGAGATCTTGAACTCACAGCAGTCACCCAGAAGCGTAGCAAGAGAAGTATGTGCCTCCATGGGGAGCTACACCATTTGTGGAGGGGAGATGAGGGTTTAAACGTGGATTCATCCTATATTGTTATATGCTTTTTCACTCTTGGATTTTCAGTGGGGGTCTGGGGCGAGAGACTTGTGAGATAAACCTTTGCAGTTACGCAAGTTGAAGCATTGAATCTTTTCACAGTTATAGTGATTTCATTATTATTTCCTTAGTAGTATCCTTGTACTTACTTCAATCCCACTCTTCTTTATTGAAAAAGAAACCCATGTTGAAACCCACAACAAAACATTGATTCTACACAGTTAGGGGTGGCATGTGAAAAAGCTGCAGATGGGACGTTTCGAAGGTTCCAACCCTCAATTTGAGAGCTAGAAACTAAGGTTTGATTTCCAGGGTTGCTATGCCTGTGGTTCCTTCCTTTAATGTGTGGATAAAACACATCTGGCAGAAAATAAAAAGCCTCAAAGTAAAAAAGTGAAAAGCTATTCCCATTTGTTCCTAAGTTTACTTAAACTTCATATGAGTCTCCCCATGTATGGCCCTCATGTTTATTTACATAAAGTTTCTATATCTTAACATAAAACTCTGTCTTTGAGATGGTTAAACAAACATTGATGGAATTAAAATCGCAATTTGCACATGGTCTTAACTCATGGTTTGATTGAATTTGTAGAAAAAATTCTCACATTTGAAAGGCTATGAACCGATGTACTTTCAACACACGTGCACATAATAAAAATGTCAATATTGGGTGACGTCACGCGATTGGGATTGCCCGGCACAGAAAGGCAAAATACACGCGCAGTAAGCGTATTTATACACGTGCACGGCATAACCATAGATGCTACTGTGAGTTAGTTAGACAGGGTTTAACGCCTCAACGTATAACCTCTTGGTCTAATCTAGCGACGAGACCATTAAAGTTAAAGTGAAACAGTGGACGCTTACTCTCCAAAACCAAATAGGCGCGTGATCACGTGACGTAGGTGAAACACCTCTATAGGTGGCTTTCGTTTCACATACTTTGTACAGTACACTAGCCATTGTAATGTTTTTAAAAATTTTCTAACGATCCTAGTCATGTATGTGGTAGGGTCTTGGTTTTGTACCTGAAAGGGTCTTAGTTTTGTGGTTGGTGGGATCTTAGTTTTATAGTTGGTGGGTTCTTACTAAAGTTTTGTAGTTGGTGGGGTCTTAGTTTTGTAGTTGGTGGGATCTTAGTTTTGTAGTTGGTGGGCCTTAGGTCTTAGGTCTTAGATCTTAGGTCTTAATTTTGCAGACACCCAAAATAAGTGGGTCGCAAACTACTCCAAATTGTAGGACCGATTAAGTAAACACTTGGTGGTCACGTAGCTGACCATGAAATCTTGTGCCTGCTTCATGGGCGTAGGAAGCTGGGGAGGGGGAGGCTTTAGCCCCAGCCAAATATGTGGTGGTGAGTGGTGGTGAAGAAGTATGTGCTTCCGCCCCTCAATCCAAGAAAGAAACCCTTTTTATTTTATTTCCTTTAAGAAATTGTCAAAAGTTTGCAGTAATTTTTCTTATAATTTACCCAATAAGTTATTCCACAAAATTGCGTTTAAGGACCCTTATGATCCAGAGTTTTCAAAATCGGCAGGGGACAGTTTAGACCCGTTCTCAAGACGGTCCGAAACAACCCTCAGCCCCTCCCCTCCGCTTTGAACAGCTTCCTACGCCTTTGGTCTGCGCTTTTTGTGACACCATGGGTCACATGAGAAGCTGACCCCAAAGAAGACACAGTCGTACAATCCAATAAAATACCCGTCAGCATAAAATGTAACTAGTCATAAAGCAGAGCTCACAAACGAGGTGTTCTCTAGCTGCACCTACTCCCTCATCTGAGTTTTATTGACCTAGCAGATTGTTTTTCAATATTCCATTTTATGTACCAAGTTGTTCCCAACCATAGAACGGCATGGAGTAAGTTTAATAGCTGTCGAACAGGTGTTAAGTTATTGTGATTTATTGCTTACTTTCCTTCTATAATTTATAACGTTCTGGGGACTTGAATTTGACAAAATTTACATCGAGGAAGGTGTAAATTTTCCATAGAATCTGATTTTTTTAAAATATTATTGACAAATGTGTTCTTTTGAGGAACCCCTGTGTCATAAAATACCCAGTACCACTCAACCTTTGGAAGTCCACAAAATAAAGTGGCAGTGAAGGGCATATCTCCTAATTCATTACCAGACTTTCCCAATTCAATGCCAACTCTTACGACCGTCAGTTCTGTGGGATAATCTTGGCATGCGGTCAGTGATTAAATGTGCGATTAGTTCAAATTGTTTTTTGCCATTTATTGCCTATCAGTATGTTTCAAAAACACAAAACCGTTTGATATGTTAGGATTAACAAATTTCCAAAGCAGTTTTTTTTAAGAAGGATTCAAAGACGAAAATGTAGGCCCAAGCTCAAATTTCCCAAATTATGGGAAAAAGTGTGTCGCAAACTACTCCTAACCGTACGTCCCATCAAGTTCAAACATTGAAGGTACGTACCTGGCAATAAAATCTTGTGACTGCGTTATTGATGAGCTTTTTAAGTACATAGAAACAGGCACTGAGGAACAAACCGGACCAGAGCAAAACGCAACCGATAACCACCCACAGAATCGCCAATAAGCTCTCGTCATCCACACCCAGCAAAGGAAACGAAAGATTCTTTGCCACCGCTAACAAACAGAAACCACCACCACACCCACCATCAACGATCACAACAACACAAGGCCAAAACAACACACGCCCAAAGTCAACAACACGCCCGAAGGCAATCACAGCGCGGAGGGATACGGGGGGGGGGTCCACCTGCTACACTCGAAACACTATTTATAGTTTATTTATAGTATATTCAGCTGTTTACATGCACCAAAAACAAAACTCCCAAAGAGATCGAACGAGCCCGGCGGGGGACAGGGAACGTCCACTCTCTTCGGGAACCCAAACTGAACTGGGCAAATACAGGCGCACCTTGCCCAAGGGTGCCCCGGAGGCAGTTGTGGCAAAGGGTAACCTCATTATCCCCACGCTTAAACAAGCTCCACAACCGGATGCAGTTTAAAGACCTACCCAGGTTATTGATGACGTCATCGGTCAATGGTCGAAAGTCGAAGGTCAAAGTAGTTAAAAGTTAACTTTTGCCATTTTTGGGCTATCACTATATCAAAAGAAGTTATTAAACAAAATCATATATTAAGAACAATGAGAAAAATTTCAAACAGTTGATTTGGACTGGTCAAATAGGTTTAGGTTGAATTGTCTAAAAATTAGTTTTTTGGCATTATTTGGCTATTAGTATAGAAGGTGTCATTAAACCACGTGATATGTTAGGGCTAGACAACTTTTAAGGTAGGGCTTTGTTTGGTTGCTTAGATTTGAGGTCAAAGGTCAAAGTGTAGACCAAGGGCCAAATTGATCAAAATTTAGCGAAAAGGTGTGTTGTCCACTTCTAAATCATATCCGATTTAAATGTGTTGAGTGATTCCTAACAGTGAAATCTTTTGTATATGTAATTGTTTTTGCCATTATATGAAAACCAGCGTGTTAGAATAGTCCATAAAAGCACATGATATGTAGAGAGTTTTGATATATATATATATATATATATATATATATATATATATACCTTAGGTCGACATCCACATATTTGAATATAACTTTACGTGTGGTCATTGGAAAATTCATACAAAAATATCATGATAAACTTAAACAGCTCCCGTAACAATATATATATATATAGTATCTTTAATATGTGCGACGTATGTACAAGTTTTAATTAAATATTTAATTTATTAACATGTATTTCGCAACAATTTTGTGTCCCCTTAAGATGCATTTTTAGACGACGCTGATATAACACCCATTTTTTCACGTTCAAATATATATACCATGCGTTGTAAGTACGATGCCGGTATAAAGACACAATAGAGTAGGGGTCATAAGGATACTATACATGCCATAACATTACTAAGAATGTGTTCAGAAAGGGGTGTAATAGGTCGACAAAGGTTAGGGCGACACGAATTTGTCGACCTAACGAAAACGTCGACCTAATGTACATTTTTAGACGATGGAATGTCGACCAAAGGTGGGATCCAGGTAAATATATATATATATATATATATATATATATATATATATATATATATATATATATATATATATATATATATATTTTCAAGATCGAATGTACTACTATTTACCTTTCGACCTACACATTCTAACTTCGATCTACCAACCTCGACCTACTATATATATATATATATACATATACACATATATACATATATATATATATATATATATATATATACATATACATTCTAGTTGCTAGAGGTTGAGGTCAAAGGTCAATGGCCTCAAAGTGGTCTTTATCATTATCTTTATATTAGCATATTTAAAAGTTTTTATGAAGTACAAGATATGTAGAGAAGATGGGAGATGAGATTTACAACTCCATGGATGGCATCCTTCTTGTAGATAGCAGTAACAGTATTCTCAAGCTACTGTACTGGTCGTCAGACAAGAATTTAAGTGATACTTAAGGGCTCCCCCAGGGCCCCCAAAAATTAAAACAAAACATCAGAAAGAATGGGAAGAGAAATAGAAATAACCTTTTCCTGAAACGTCTTTGAGAGGAAATTTTCGGTGGGGATGGTGGAGTCCTTTGTCTGAATATCAGCTTGTAGTTCAAGTTTCCCTAACTAACAATACAGTGAAAGGTTGGAGAACAGACTTAAGGCTACGATGTGAGAGCAGGAAGTTGTTAAAATACAACTCCCTGATGCTAGGAGCAAATGAATCGGTAAGCAAACATGATGCTTCTTCCGACTCAATTGATGTGAACGTAATAACTAATGGCGGATTTAAAGCGCGGGACACGCACAGTTCACGTCAAACTGTTGAGATAAATTTTTTAAAAAGTATCCATCATTGCTGTCTTGAGGTATCGTGTTTACAAGCCAAGTGTTACAAACAACCATACACACGTAAACACACAATCACCAGCGTGGTTCCATAGTTTCCCTTTGCCTTCGGCAAGGAATCAGAAAATCACTGTTAGGGAAAATGTCAAATTTACACTGGGGCAATTGCTGGCTGTACGTAACAGTAGAGGTTCTGCACTGCCAGTATGCAGTATGACATTCTTGTGATCAAAGAGTTTGTAGTCAAATGAGAGTAAATGCGAACAGCCGATGTATTATGACCGCTACAGCAACACTCTGGATAAACAGGGGCATGGGTGAAAGAATGGTTATAAATATAAACTTGAAGGTGTGATGCGTTTGATGCTTGTTAGTGCCGACCTTATACTAATTATGAACACTCTAAGGACGACAGGGGATGTTAGGGAATATACCAATTAAACTTGATTCCAATGAAGGCCTCTGCTACGCAGGTGCGTTTGGCGAACCCGACTGAAGAAGCATTGATCGTTAAGAAGGGAAAATAACCAGAGATACGCTTCCCGCAGTCAAGTGTCGTGTTGGGAGGGTGTTTTCGCATGGTAAAAATGTGATTTTGAGTACAATTTTGAGTGCTTCATTCCATCTGTTTCCCCATAGTCATATTACCCACCGCTGGCTTACGTTTGCTGGAATCAACTTACATCATTTATATTGCATTCTATTTGGACAATGAAAGGAAGCTAGATGGAAATCAAAGATAACATTTTATTTTGGAGTTTCACAAATGAACGTGTAAGAGAGTTTCGTTCTGGTATTACGACGGATATTTTATTTTGATAGCATTCAGAGAGAATATGTGTTGAGGACAATTAAGCTACCGGGTAGGTAGACGTTTTCTATAGGATGAGTTGCTTTTGAAGGTTAAAAGACGTGCTAGGGTTTATATTACTTTCACGAACACAATTTTGGGTAGCCTGGATATGCCATCCATAGGCCTATCAACAGTAATGTTGCAATGTACCTGCACATTTCGGGATCAATCCAGTAGCGTGGCCAAAGGGGGCAGGGTCACGTACCCCCAAAGGTTGTCTGTCCGGTCCCCCTTATGTCCCCGAATGAGATTTTGGGAATGATAAAAAATACACAGAAACACCGTTCACACATACCCCATTTATCAGTCAAACATGCGGCTAACATGGCACAAAATGTTTTCAGAACTACACTTTTGTGGCGCGCTTTTCAGTATTTGTTGAACAATGTGATGGACTGCCTTATTGGGATATGTTATCCAAAGCTATTGTTTCAACATTTACTTTTAACAGCTACTGTTTAGAGTAAGTGATAAAATAATAGATGGGAACTTACCCTGAGTTCAGAAGCCAGGTGCCTAGTGCTTGCTAGCAGCATGACCAGATCCAAACAAGTCAGTCTCTCAGGCTAAGGGCGGAGTTATGGAGCAAACACTGCCAATGACTCGCCCTAGCTGAGGGACTGGGTGGAGGGGTCTGTGTCCTGAGCTCTTGAGTGGTGCCCGGACCAGGCGCGAGTACCGTATAGGCTCCGCTTCCGCCGGAGCAATTTGAGTTTAGCCTATGCTTGCAATATTTACAAGGTCCTATACAAACAAGCTTGGCTCTAGTAGGCCTAAGTCTACCTATACACCTACTGGTGAGCTCACTAGTAATAGGTGACCTAAGACCAGTTTAATTTTAATTTCTAATGTAGGTGGATATATAACTGTACAAATAATTACTCCAAATATACTTAATTGTTGATGACTTCAGATATATACAATTTCTCACTACTCTCCTGACCAGCACTCCTGTCTGCAGCCTCAGAGATGTCAAGACCATGTCTTCTGCTAATTGCAGACAGGTGCATTGGGAGGCACACAAAACAGTGGAATTTTCCAGCTGACAATTTAGTGGTCAGCTGCTCATCAATATTCATTGATGAGCTTGCCATGATGAATATTGATGGATTAACATAAATATGCAGTTAAAAACAACTTGGAAAAGCAATTCACTACATCTAGCTCCCCCTTAGATCACAGAAGGTTGCGTGTTCAGATCACGTCGGGGTCACCAGTTTAGAGTAAGTGATAAAATAATAAATGGGAACTTACCCTGAGTTCAGAAGCCAGGTGCCTAGTGCTTGCTAGCAGCAGGACCAGATCCAAACAAGCCAGTCTCTCAGGCTAATGGCGGAGTTATGGAGCAAACACTGCCAATGACTCGCCCTAGCTGAGGGACTGGGTGGAGGGGTCTGTGTCCTGAGCTCTTGAGTGGTGCCCGGACCAGGCGCGAGTACCGTATAGGCTCCGCTTCTGTCGGAGCAATTTGAGTTTGGCCTATGCTTGCAATATTTACAAGGTCCTATACAAACAAGCTTGGCTCTAGTAGGCCTAAGTCTACCTATATACCTACTGGTGAGCTCACTAGTAATAGGTGACCTAAGACCAGTTTAATTTTAATTTCTAATGTAGGTGGATATATAACTGTACAAATAATTACTCCAAATATACTTTATTGTTGATGACTTCAGATATATACAATTTCTCACTACTCTCCTGACCAGCACTCCTGTCTGCAGCCTCAGAGATGTCAAGACCATGTCTTCTGCTAATTGCAGACAGGTGCATTGGGAGGCACAC
Source organism: Holothuria leucospilota (assembly GCA_029531755.1). Lineage (NCBI taxonomy): Eukaryota > Metazoa > Echinodermata > Holothuroidea > Aspidochirotida > Holothuriidae > Holothuria > Holothuria leucospilota. Next base: position 25,897,703 of record CM055979.1, read on the forward strand.
AAAACAGTGGAATTTTCCAGCTGACAATTTAGTGGTCAGCTGCTCATCAATATTCATTGATGAGCTTGCCATGATGAATATTGATGGATTAACATAAATATGCAGTTAAAAACAACTTGGAAAAGCAATTCACTACAACTGTATCAGACTACTGAGGCCTTGAATCCGCCCCTTCACTACAATTCCCACCTCTATTATCTTTTAGTCAGATTTATGTTAGAAAGCTGAGATAAATTGCGACTTTCGTTGCCTTTTTCAAAAGCATTCAGTACCTAGTACATACTATCTCAGCGGCGTAGGAAGATGTTTGACATGGGGGGGGGGGGGCAGACCAGATGCGATTTCTCGACCTTGATACCCCTTCCGACACCAAAACATCATATTTGCTCATTGTACTTTTTCTGAATTTAATTTAAGCAAAATAAAAATATTTAAAGAAAAAGGAAACAACTACAACATCAACACCATGCAGCAGTGGTGTAGCTAAGATTTTGTTGTTTGGGAGGCTCTGGAGGACTGGACTTATTTTTTTTTGGGGGGGGGACTCCCGTTTACTATCTAAGCGGAGCGCCACCATAGGTTGCGAACCAAGAAAATTTGAGATTGAATACATCCCAGATCGCCGGAAATGGCACTTGCCAGGCTTGATAGCAGCCATCAAGATGTGCAATTTTTGTGAAAAAATGTAAAACTTGATTTGATTTTATTCTAAAACACATTTCTGTGAGGACGGATTAGTTGAGCTGGCCGGACTTGGGGTCCGTGGATTGCAAGTTTGAATCCCATTTATTATCTAAGCGGAGCACCGCCATAGGTTTGCACGGAGCTAACCGAGAAAATTTGAAATTTTAATGCATCCCAGATCGCCGGAAATGGCACTTGCCAGGCTTGATAGTAGCCATCAAGATGTGCAATTGTTGTGAAAATGTTTTAAAGGTTGATTTGAATTTGTTCTAAAACACATTAAGTTTGTCACAATCTATCCGACTTTATTCAAAATTATTTAGAGTGGAGTTAGCCCCATGGATTTCGGTGGATTGATTGGAATGGAGATTTTCCACAGCCAGAGTCTACAATTATTAAGTTCGCAAGATTTGCCCGACGGGGGACACCGAACCGAATCCCCCCCCCCCCCAGCCGTCGGGTATAAGTGGGATTTGAAAAAAAAACCTGTGTACTAGACCATTTCATTCGGGGCATATATTGCATAAAATTTGTATATACTATAGTTCCGCGCTGATTAAATGTTTTTTCCGTAATCTAAGCTGTAAAAATTGCAAAGTGCGCGAAAAATTTTTGGTAGGTTTTCACAAAAAACATATGTAAACATTAAGAACAAAAAAAAAAGAAAATCTGTAGGGGCTCTAGACCGTATAGGAGATAATATGTAATGTATAGAAACTACCTTACCTATGCGATGAAATAGCCAAATATTGCTCCGTGAGTCCCTCACCAACTGACAGTACCGCTTGACACACACAAGAGAACAGTTACTAGGCTTTGCGATATGGGATGAAATTTGCGACCTCTAGATAACTGTGTACTTTTTCTACATGCTACTTGGTAAGGTGGAAAGGACTTGCGCTATCTAGCGATGTAGAATGGAACTATTAAAGAAAGCGTAGCGCGCCGAAAATTTTTCGTTCTTTTTAGAAAAATTGTCCTCTTGCGAGCAAAAACGGGTTAACGAAACTCTTAAACTGTCGTAAAATTGGGGGAGGGGGCAAAATGACATTTGGCCCCACACAAATCATATTGGGGGACATGGCCCCCTTGGCCCCCCGGTTCCTACGCCACTGTATCTGTTTCTTAAGCACCTATTCCACGAGTAATTCATTCAACTGTCAGTAAACACATGCCTCTCTCACCTGGAAGTTAATTTTCTGTCACATATTTCGCGTACGTGAATGGTTGGTCGAGGGGGACATAAGACGGATTGAATTCAACTCGTAGAAAACAGGCCATGAACCAATCAAATTTCAGGGCGAATTTTGTAAACACGCATGTTACAAGATGTCATCTTGCATCCACGTGGATTAAAATGAAAACCGGCTGCTTTGACAAACAGGCTTACAAAATGCTATGCAGTCAGTCTTGGCTTTCATATGCAAACAAAATGGTCAATTGTGGTACTATAGGATTGCCCTACTAACTCAGAACAGGGAGGTGATATTAGAGGTGTTTACACCTTTCTGTTCAGAACATTTGGTTACTTGTAGTGAACTTAACAGTCTGATTGCCAGAGGAATGCAATAAGCTTTGTATCGCATGCACAACATCTTTTCCCATTCCACATTTGACTCTCTGTGCATTCCCTGGCCTATAGACTGCAGTGATAGAGAGGGCAGAGGACAAACTGCACCTCCGAGAAAAAATTGAAGAAGAATCGGGACGGCGGAAAAAAGAAAAAGAGAGGACGCAGAAAGGAGAAAAGGTTCAAGTTACAGAAAAGAAAAGTGAAAGAAAGGAAGAAAAGAAAACGAAAGACAAGAAAAGAAATAATATGAATAAGTGAAGGTTTGGGAAGAGAAAATTGGCTTGATAAATTTGGAAAGAAATATCGACATCAAGTTCGTTTGTAGGCAGGACTAGAGGGATGGTAAAAAAAGGAGAGAGACAAATAGCCTAAAAGAGTGAAAGGCTGGAAAGAATGGAACAATTGCAGGGGAAGGGATAGAGTAAGGCCGACTTTGCAGGGGAGGGGAGGGAGAAAAGTGATAAGCGGAGAGAGAAGGAAGGGAAAGAATATTCGAAGGTGAGCTGCGGGGAAGAAAGGGCCTGAAACGAAAGATGTAAGAAGGAAGAATTTCGGAAAATAGAGATAAGAACTACTAGGATAAAGGAACAATGAAGAGAGAGAGAGAGAGAGAGAGAGAGAGAGAGAGAGAGAGAGAGGAGACGGAGGAAGCTATAAGCTAAACTTTTCATTACTGATTTTCGGGATAGCCTGATAACTGTCTGGGTAAACATTTTCTTGAAGTTGCTCTTTTTTTTAAAAAAAAAAAGCCAGTTACGGCGTGGCCACTGAATAGAGAGTGTGGAATTTTCGTCACTTGCGTTCAGCGCTCGAGTTAAAGCGTTGTCGGCTAACAAGGAGGTGGCCTCCTTCAAAACTGTTTGCCCGGGCATTTTTGTGCAGACTTCCATTGGGTATTTATGTATGGACTATCGATAACGAAGCATCATTCATAAATACTTTGAGAATACTGGCCTCTGATTGGTCAGTTAGCCATGTTCTAATCCAGTGTAGAGGCATAGGGTGTATGGAGAGCAACTTCCCGATCAACATTGTAAACACAGCTGTGATAGTAAACAGTTGGTCTATTTATAGATCGAACGCTCAAAATAAGGCAGGTACGGGCCTAACGTAGCTGTAATGTTTTGTTCCTATAGCTTTTCACATTGAAATTAAAAATATTTTGATTGACAGCAATGCTTGTTTCACATTTAAACAAATAATCAGCTTCTACAAATGAAATTCCTAGCCTTTTCAGCGGAAATTCAGAGGAGTATCACTTTGAGTAGGCTAGTCTAATTTAAGTGTGTCAAATTATCGTCTGTTTGTTTTGGTACATACGGTAATTGATAAGAAGAAATTACACCACATTTTGCAATGCTTAAAGACCTTTCTCTGAGATAGGCAATCAATGCTGATGAAAAATGAGCGACATCCTGCCAAATTTTGATCTGTTTTGATCGAAATCATTACATGTACAACCCCGTTAGCTTTGTTGATAATCATCCCCGAATAAAACAGCTTTACTCGGGTGTCACATGACCAGATTCAGTATGTCAACATACAATGTCTGCATACAAAGAGTCCTGACGGGAATGCACACATAATGATGATCTTGATAATGATGTCATAATAAAAGAGCCTACAAAGCGCATATAGCCTAGACCTAATATTCGTGATTTCTCGAGGTCTAAATGAGTCATTGTGAAGGCGATCTGCAAAAATTGTCTTCATGAATGATCAGTTTGGTTCTGTATTGCATTTTACTTTTGCAGGCGAAGAAAAGAAGAAAGTCACTAACCTTAAAAGCTCATCTTTCATATTCCAGAAAGATGACGTTGACCACGTATCATGTACACTAAACTTTAAAGAAATTTGACACCATAATTTATCCAATTATGATTTTCAATCTAGAATAGACGGCATTAACGGCCCATGGAGAGGGGGTCACTATCCAATAGGTCTAGGCCTAGTGGCAGTAGGCCTACAAAAACACTGCATCATAAAACTTCATCCAGCTTGCAATGCATTCTTTTTGAGAGCAAAACTCAACGTCAGTGAAGACGAATCTCATCTGTCTGGTTCACTCAGAAAGAACAGGAGTACAATGATTTGAGACATTTCCAAGCTAAGATCGCTCATTTGATCACTGTATAATGAAATCACTATTGTTAGGCCCTAATAAGGGATAGGCCTAACGTTAGTTCGATTCCCAAGTAGGCCTAACCAACGTTAGACCTAACGTTAGACCTATGCTAACTGTTCTAGGCCCTAAGCCCTTCTAGTTTTGATCTGTCAGAAAACTGTCAATATTGTCAGTCCACAGAAGCGAATAAAGTTTTAGATTATCATTGTAGAGACTCCTTCGTATCGCAAAAGTGAGAGATGGGCAATTTAATTGCTTGCAATTGGCACTCTCACCAAGGTAAACAACGTAACGTTAAGTAGGCTAACGTTAGACCTCACGTTAGCCTTATTCTTTTCAACAACGTACTGTAGCAAGCCTAACGTTTGTAGTGTGTCGAATGCCACGGTGAGCAAGAGCACCAAAATCACAGATCCGCAAGTAAAGCTTGTTCTCCAAATACAATTTCAGTAGGACTGTCAGCGAGTATGTTTCCAATTTGTCAAAGTGAATGGAACAGAAAAATTAATTTCACATATGACCTCGCTCAAAATTCCCCCAAAACGGTCTTTCGAATAGAGACAGATGTGGCCTTCTCAGTACAGTGTTTTAAACTTTACAAAGCTAACGTACAATAAAGCTAGCGGCAGCGCAGCATGCACTGCATTTAGCTAGCGCATGGTATGTGTATAGCAGACAGCCCATACTAAGTTAGTAGTACCCCATTCAAACTATGTACTGTTATGTACGTGTCTGATAGTCGCCGTGTACACCTAGCCTGCGAAAGTTTACGCAGCTTGGGAGAATTATTCATGATGAATGAAAATTGTTAAAAAAAGAAAGCTTTTTCGCTTTCAAATAATATTGATGTTTGTTCGCATAAAATATTTCTCACTGCACAAAAGGGTACATTAAGCATGATTTCAAATTGCAGAAGGGGCTAGAAGAGAGCTTAGTAGGACAATTTTGACCGTTTTTGCTCTTACAGTCAAAGTTACACCATTATAAAATTACAGCCTGATTATCGTGACCTGTTCATGTCGGGTCATTGAAGATATTTAATGTTTCAACCTTATGCCCACAATTTTGTAAATACTTCAGAACTTCCGGGGATTGCCTCGGCCCTACTGGACGCTGCAATGAACCCAGGGCTTTGAGGTGGTGCACCCACAACCGTAATTTAAAAAACCATGGAATCGGAACAATAATCTGGACTTTCCCCCTCCCCTGCCAAAGGGGACAGGGGAAGCTCCCCTAGAATGATTTTTTCTCCCCCTAGAAAATCAAGTTCAGAGTTATCAGTACTTTAATGCAGTTTAGTATGCATCGCAACCAAAGAAAATATTTTTCATCCTGGAAGCTGTTTCGCCCCCTTCAGTACCTTGTCTGGCTGTGATCATGCCCCCCCCTCCCCGCCCTGTACCGACTGGGCTGGTTACGCACCTGCGTTTACCACTCCCTCTAATGGGCAAAATATTTGCCGTTTGGGGGCAAAATATACATCTCATTTTTTCAGGCAGACGTGTGACATTCTTCTAGTAATATCTCAGAGAAAAGCACTCTCGGACCACAATTGAAAGTTTGTTGGCCGCACAACTATACCTGGGACAGTTCCTTTCACAGCAGAAGAGTTTGTTCAATATAGGGTTACTATAGGCTGACGAAGACCTCACTAAAATGTACAGTGATTAATAGGAGCGTCAAACTTTGGAAGACATAGGAAATTGCCACCTCACGTTTGAATTAAGAGGGAAGACAATAGTAGATGTCCCTAGGTTTAGTGTCTATCCCCGCAGGCGCTATGATCATCATTCTAACACAATACCTTGTTCATTTCATAAATAATCATTCCAGTAACGGTTTTAATTTAACGTGGATTTAAAATGTTATGGGCATCTTTTGCAATGTAAAATGATGTAAAATTTATTATAAAGCCTTAAGGTATGCAAATAATAGTTTAGGGCTTCATTTTATATCGCACCAGAATTTTGTCAGCATGGGAATCTTCACATGACACCCCTGTCAATATGCTAGCACAATTTGAAACATGTTTAGAACACAAAGGCTGTTAAAATGATTTTCTGCGGTTGTTTACGGGAAAGATGTGTTTTTCCAAAGAATAATGGATGTATTTCAATTTGTTTTTTGTCACAAATATTTTTTTAAGATTTTAACTTTTTGCTCCTTGTATTTTTCACCAAATTATGGTCAACTTCGTACCTTCAGACTGTCTTAATGTATATCCCCTATTCTCAAAATAGTACCTTAAGTTTTTAAGTTTAAAAACTTTTAAATACGAGCAAAAACTAAAGTTTTAAACCCTCCCACTATCCAGCTTCCCACCAAATTACCGTACTAATCCGTCCAGACTTAAAGGATTTAAAATTAATGGTGGATACGTTATTATCCTCACACCAGAAGGGCGTCCGGTATAGAGCAACGTCCTCTCCAGGGGGATTGGGAAGAAACTCCCAGAGCTATGATATCTACACACTTGTGGGCATTGGAATGAAACATTTAAATGCCTTAACATGACCTGATATATAAAATAAACAGGTCATAACAAGCATAATATGAAGCTCTTTTTCAAATAATCTGTCTCATGCTCGTCACCGGTCGATCTGAAAATTCGTGGACACGTCGGCGGATCCACCATTTTTCACAGGAAACAGCTGTCCAGGGCCCTTATTTGAAGGGGTCATGTCACTATATAAAACGAATGAGATTAAATGGTGTGTAATGCAGGGTGGGAGCCACCGGCGCTTCCTTGGACATGGCTCCGGGTGATCAGCCTGAGAATCAAAGAACTTCGTTTACTGGATTCCAGAGATGGCTCCGAGGCTTCTGCCTTGAATATCGGACAACCGGTAGAATCGAAACCACCCGCTTTCCCTGGTAAGAGCCCCAGTAGTTCCGTAGTTTTAGGCGCCAAGAGCCATGAAAAAACTCCAGAGATCACCCGTCCCAGAATCCATCGGAACTGGCATTAGTGAGGGGGAGGCGGTCTGAATCGTCTTTACTACCGACTCAAAACGGGTACCGTCGTGACCTACATACCGGTCCCCGCGGGAGACTCCTGGGGAAGCCGGATCCTTTCAATCAGCCGTGCTTGTAGAGGCGTAGCGCGGGTACGTTCCCCAAACTTTGGCTATGCCCTTGTGTGTCCCCAAATGAGCTTTTAGGTATCAAAAAATTATGCACATACACACAGTTCACACATATATCGATACAAACACAAGGACCCACGATCACTCTATCAGTCAATCATGAGGCTAAACTTGCACAAAATATTCTAAGACTACAATTTTGTGGCGCGCTTAACGCGCATCTGTGTCTCTGATCTGTATAAAGGACTCCCTATGAAAAAGATGTAACCCCCTCCCCCCATTAGCTATGGGACTACTGCGAATGTGCATCTTTTCCCTTTAATTAATACAACTGCCATATCGATTACCTTTTAGTCAGATTTTATGTTTATGGATTTTATGTTTTTTATGGATACCAACGCGTATCCAATAAATATGAGGATAATTGAATAACTTTACGATCTTTTCTTTTCTTTTTTTTCAAATTTCCCCGGCTTGCACGGGATCCGGAGCCATAGATGCATCTTTGATGCTCTTATGTGGAGGCTTCCCCAGTGGCATACCTGGAAGGTGGTTGTCTCAACATTAACTTCCAATGGGCAGCATGAGTAGATTTATTACCAAAGCTCAAGTAAATCTTAACATGATCTGTCGTCCCTACCCACCCCTTCTCCCAATCATTAAATGATAACAATTTATAAATACCTTAGAGCCTCCAGACGCTTCACCCATTGGACCCCCAGTTGAACATTGTCCCTGGACCCACGAAGAGTCCTACAGGGGGGCCCTGGGCCAAACTCCTACAGGGGAGCACTGCCCGTCACTACGACGCCCCCACAGGAATTCGGTCCTTCATTTCGGTGTGTCCCTTTGGCGAAACGCTTGACCTCTTGCCCCCCCCCCTCGAAAAGTGTAGCGACTCCACATTGCCACCAGGCCCCGTAGGCAGGCAGGGTACTGAATTGGCGAAAATCTTCCAGGGGACGAAATGTATTTTCACGAGGGTGGGGGTGGACATGACCACACTAAAATACATTAAGACAAAGGTAGCTTTTGATCTTTCAGGGGGCGAAATTTTTCCAAGGGACTTCGCTTCCTCCCTCCCTCCCTCCCTCCCTCCCTCCCTCCCTCCCTCCCTCCCTCCGGCTATGCCTGGTACCTCCTCGGGCCGACCTAGACAACCTCAACCCTCCACCCTGTTCCCGATACTTTGTAGCTTTAGGCCTTCGACGAGTTCGTGAAGGAGAAGAAGCGACAGGAGGAGGCGGTGGAGCATAAAACCTCCTGTCACTCGCTCCTTTACTTTGCAAGGCTCTCCGACGCCACTCCCCCTCGGCACGAAAGTAGCAGTCAGTTCAGTTCAGTGTATTCGGTCTGAAAAGCTGGCCGGTCTCAATATTGGTCGACAGCCCATGAAAATATTGTGAGCACACCCAAATTTCAGAGTGAGCCTTTAGCTTTCTTTAGAGGTGTGAACATGGGTTTCATGTTAGTGACCCCCTCTTGGATAACCCCAACTCTTTTGAGGGTTCGCCTTATATCTCTAACAATCAGAGTACGTTGAACTTTACCTGTAGCCCTATTGCGGTCCTCGGGAGGCCTTTCGCAGAACTCTCTTTTCCCCTGAGGCGTCTGCTCATATCTCCTTAACCTATTGTGAGCGATCTTTGTGCTCTGTATCACAGAGAAGGAGAAATGTCCATGCAGTAGGATGGAGAAAAATATGTATATAAGGAGCCTAGGGGGTCTCTTTGGAGCCTCCGGTGGGATCCAGGAGCAGCATTCCGATGATGCCTTTGCTCTTTAAAATGATGACATCAAATGAGCATAAAATAGACCTGAAGTTATACCTAAGCGTTTCCCGACCCCTCGGACATGTCCCCGTTGGTGGGGGTTTCAGGGGTAAAGGCCCTTAATCAAGAATGTGGTGAAGAGTGCCCCTCTCCATAGTTCAAGGGAGAAACCCCCTTATGTCTTTCCGCTGTAAATAAATGACAAAATATCACAGCAATTTGCCTTAAAATTGGCACAGTATGTCCCACCAAATTGCATCTAAGGAACCTCATATAATTATAAATTTCCCAAAGAGGAGGGAAAACCCCTCTCTTTAAACACCTCCCCTCGACAGCGGTTCAAAACAAAGTTCAATCTCAGCTAAAAACAGCTTTCTACGCTTATGTTTTGGTCAAGGATATGTTCTTTTATTACACGTAGAGACACTACTCGTTTCACCTATTCTCTACAGTCCATCATCATCACAACCCCTGGGTGGCAGATTATTTTAAGTAGTAACAAGGAAAATGACTGTTTTATTCTAGAAGCATATAGCAACGTGTAGCTTTTGCCCCTGAATGTTTCTTCTTGCGAACAACCTTTATGCTAATATAATTTGGTAAATCGTACGTCTACTCTATATCCTCTGCTTCAGTAATATTTTCGATTTTGAAGGAAATCATGCATGAACTCCAATAGGTTATCTTTGGCAAGCCATAGTTTACTTTTCTACGCGTTGAAATTAATCCGTCTTACGTCACCTCGGTCAACCAACCATAAACGTGCCTGTCCTCACGTCTCAAATCACGCTGAAGGCCACTCCCAGCTTAATCTTGTGGGGAGCGGTCAATTTGACCCTATGGCATTTTCTGGTTGGTCGAATCAGGGAGCTGCCATTGACAGCTCCCTGGTCGAATGTTATCACTTGAAACTTGCACATGAAAATTGCAAGGCCCAAGCTACAAGCCCGGTCACTTACCATTGCAGACCTCTCGAGAGAATCACTATAGACTTCTGTAAATTTGTATATAGTTTTTAATTCATCTTTTTGCTTTGTTTACGTCCTCGTATGTAAACGCTGTAGTATAGACTATTGTATGCGGGAGAAACCAAACGCCGTCTTGCTGACCGAATCACTGAACACCTGAGTTCGATCAAACAGAGCCTTCCACGGTTCCCCGTGGCCACACATTCCAAAATCCCCCGATTCGCGACTTGATAGTTACGGCGGCCATCTCGTGCTGAGCTTCTGACCGTGATCGCCGCCGTCTCATTATGAAGCTATGAAGCAATCTGAAACGCGCTTGTTAGTCCTTCACCCCTTTTGCTATACCTATCAGGGAGGTATAATATCACCTTCCTGTACCTGTACCCTCCCTCAATCCCCATTGATGGAAGCTGTTCGTCTGGATTTTCGTTCAAAATTAGTAAAAATACGATATATGATCAGTTCGAAAATTTATCAAAGATAGCACCATTTTGCGTCTAAGTTATCCTAATGAACAGAAATTTCTCAAACGGGAGGGGGACACCCCTCCCCTAGTACATCACCTGCATAAGGTGACAAAGGAAGGATACGCTACGGGTTCAAACTACGCCGAATGCGAATATGCACAATTTACACCGGCTTTCTAGGTGTGTCTGGGGTGGGCTTAAAGCATCATCTTCTGTAGTGCCCCGATCACCAACTCTGGCGGTGCCACTTATAGTCCAAGACTGAGAGTATTTACAGATTAGAGGCCAAGGTTTAATACATGCCCTGTACAAAATTTTAGCCAATTTGAAAGCAAGAGTTAGGTCCAAAATGGTTTAGTCTCCGACGGTCAGTCGTTGCGCTGTGCGCATGTAGTGAGCGAAACATGGCGACAACATTTTGGTGCTTTTCGTAACTTAAGAAAAGATATATTCTTTCTCGCAAATCCCGGAGTAAAGGAACAGTAGTACTTTTGTTGCTGTAGGAACGATATTTTACCTTTTGTTTGATTATGTAAGAGTTTGTGCTACAAATTAGTGGCATTTCGCCTATATCTGAGATTTATTTTCAACTTTCAGAGCGGCAAAGCGAAGGTAAGAGATACTAAGTTGCCTACTGAGCCGCCTCGCTTTGCATAGGCTGTGCAATCCTTAAAGTGGGCATGACAAGACCAAAATAAGTTTTGCGTAATGCAGTATTGAATACAATGATGTATAACTATCAATTCACATACAGGCACAACTGGTGCAATAGAGGTTGAACAAAAACGTCAATCCAATTTCGAAAAATGCGGCAACAGGTCACCTGACTTTTATGACCCAATTGGCGACACAAACACTTCCTTATATAAGGGCGCGAATCTAGATGTGAAACTAATGTAACACTGGGGTAAAGTTATCTTAGCAACTTCATGAAAATGCTTACATCACAATACCCCCGCAACATACAGAGCACAAAGCGCAGACCTTGTTGGGGACTTCGAGGCACATCATTGGCCAATATGCACGCGTACACATGCGCGCGCGTGTTTTAGCTTCCCTAGATAGGCGCTCAGTTCTGTTTTGTGCAAAAAGAACGCGGTCGGTGCCCTGTGCAGAACAGTAATGCACTTGTATGGACAGTCAATAACAAGCGCGCCTATAGAACTTAGGCATTGAAATCATACTGACGTCAGTTTGGGTGAAAGCAATGAAGCACACGTGCACAAACGGCGTGGATTTCGCCGCACGTGTGGTAGACTTACGCGCGTATACGATTGGTTGACAAATCAGCTGTCTGCATTTATTGGTGTAACTTGCAATGATACGCGCTTTTCCTCCATTTTTCTCCAAAGGAGGGAGCACTTTCCCCTGTGTGACATCATATGCATAAGGTCTATACTCCATGTACTGTTCAGTGACGAGTTTTTGCGAATGCTAAGCAGTCACTGCTCAACGACACATCATTTACAATGTGGTCAATGGTCGCACGCGCTGCTTTAGTATCGTAGCACAGGTGTTTGCAAAGATGTATACCTGCTATTAACGCCCGTTAGCATGGATATGATTCGGTATATGGAACGATGGGTGAGCTGCCTAGTACAGTAGTGCTACTGACCGTACCGCCAATGACGTCACGTCTTGAGACGCGCTCACATACGTATTTTCGCTTTCGGATTTCAGATGGGCTGAGCCTCACCTGTATTTGGGAATTTACATGGTCGTATTCCGGTATATATGGACGTAGTTTAGTCCCGAAAATATTCGTTTTATTTCAAACTGTACCCAAAGATAATTCACTGAGAAGCATAATTTGGCCGTGCCATGCCCACTCTAACGTCAACTTCTTTCTACGTTTGACACATAACTAACGCATACAGTGCTAATGTACCACTTAGTTAACAAAACGTTACCTTGGCAACAGGATTCACTACGAAACCCTAGGCGACGACAACGAATGAAAGTCGTCTAACATAAATAATATACACTGGAATAGATAATAGGTACTTATGCCGCCTTCCATTGGTACGGTGCGCACTGTGTGCACCACTTCACTACTTGTGGAAAGCGTTTCATTGGGACCTAAGTGGTGAAACGGATAACATTCAACAATGACATCGATACGTAGCCTGTACGTTTGACGTACACGTAAATGAGACCAAGTTCGACGAACAGGCAAATGGCGTAAGAATCGATCATCAAAACAACGAAAATGATGGTTGCTATGAGTAATAATCATCACTACTGAGCACTTACATATGATTTGGGTCTTCATATTATAACTTAGAAGGGTTGTGTATCGGTTTTAGAGGCTGAAAGGTAAAATAGGAAGGTAACTTCGTTGTTTATCTGCCTTCGCTACGTCCGTCATTTTGTCCTGAGTGGGCAACTCGAGTTGCTTAGAAAATTCCCAGCCCACCGCACAGTTCAAGAGGTGGGAGGGCAATGAAACGCTTCTCACGCGTAAATGACCGAGCTCACCGCAGCAATGGAACGCCCTTTTACCTGTGCGTGTCTCCTTGAACTAGAAATCCTAGGCTTAATATCTCAAACGCCAATCGTACAAAATTTCACACTGACTGAGTAGATAACTACGGAGCTTTTAAGGTGTCATGCAGATGTTGAGATATTATGTGACTTTCTCGACTTTTTTCTCTGTAAAATATTCAGATGTTGACATCCGAGATCTTTTTATCTCAATATTTTAGCGTAAAATATTGAAATATTACATTACAGGATCTCAATAATTTAATATCTTCACTGAACGATATTGAGATATTGACATCCAACATCTCGTAATTTCAATATTGTAGTCTAAAATATTGAAATATTTCATTACAGGATCTCAGTATCTTAATTTCCTCATTGAAGGATATTGAGAAGATAACTGCTTGTAAGATCAAAATACACGCAGAGCATATTTGAACGCGAAGGCAACGTTATAGACCTTATGCATTGACATCATACTGACGTCATTTTGGGTGAAAACCACCGATCTTAATGTAGGACTGGATATAACACGCGCTATTGTTTATCATTACAACGGTGGGGAACCACTTGGTGTTCACAAGATGGCGCGAACTACTCCTTACAAATCATCGCGCAACTAGCGCGTAATGGTTAACGGTGCGGGATGTACGCGGGCATGGAAAAATGAATAAAAAATATTGGAAATAATTCGTTAACCGAACGAGAAAACTAAACGTCATTGTGCAAAATATATTTTTCGATTTTGTCTACATTTTGTGTTGATAAATTTTCAGTAATAACTGCACAATTTTGACACAAAAAGTTAATCAAACAGATTTTCTCCATGCAGGCAATGATTTATTGCACTTATGGTATGGAGGTTAAGAACACCGTGCAAGAATATTGAAGAGGTTGATTGAATGGTTGTTATTGGAAACATAGTCTGTTAATATATGATTTTAAAGTTGTTGCAAATTGTTTCCACTAGTGACATACCTATGGAGTTAGTAACTCTTGACTCAATGCTGATTACAGGTAAAGGTAGCAAGATTATCAAACAAGGGTGGCGCCCAGTAGGCAGGGGTCCCCCGTCGGGGAAGGCTGCCCCAGTCGGGGAAATTTTCCAGTTTCTTCGAGGAGCCTTAATCCGTACGATAAAATATGATCCCAATAACCTTCAGTCGCCCCGACGATCTGCTTGATTTTGCTCATAGGAAGGGCATATTCTTAAATAAAGACCCCAGATTTTCCAATTTTCTTTAAAAACCCAAATTTCTTACATTGTCGTCCATAAAATCCAAATTTTTCAAAAGTTCTTCAATAAAACTCCCAAATTTTCAAATTTTTGTAAAAAAGAGCAAAATTTTTTTCGGCGCTCGAGATTTTGTGTTTCTCATCAAAAGCTAATTTGTCAAGTCATCGCCTTTGTCGGGGCTTTGGGCTGCTGGGCCCCCGTCGGGGAGCATGGACCCACTGTCGGGCTAATCCTGGAGTCACCCTTGTTATAAACTAATGTCAGTCTGTAGGAAATTTTGAAGTACATGTACTTATTTTCATCTGTTAGACCCTACTAACTTTAACTTACCAGATTAAGAAATATATAAGGGATTTATTGATAGCGGAGATCTATTTGGTCTGCCAGATTTGTTGTGTTGCTCGCAATACCTTTCTCATTTTCACACTTCTCGTATGGTATATTTGAACATTGTACACGTTTGAACATATTCTTTTATTCATAATTTTCTTCGTTCTTTACTCCCTAAATTTCTCTCTTTATCACAGACCTGCCCTATAGCCTTTGCTATTTCAGTTTATCCTCGACCGTCATAACATGTTAAGTGAAGTAACTTGCGAAATGAAACGAATCAAGGGGGAGAGACGTTTCTCTGCTTTCCAGCACCCATGCATTTATGTCAAAATCATGGCATCACATGCCCCTTAGAGAATATAGTATTGAGAACTTGGCCCTTAGAAACGTAGGACAGTAGGATTACGTCTAAATTGCCAGTGAGCACTGACTTCTTTACAGTAATATCGTAGTGCCATAGACCTATATGTTTCACCAGCAACAGAGAAATCTTAAGCTTTAGCTGGAAGGAGCATGTCAATGCAAAGACGAGCGTCAAACCGCGAGCTACTGAGGGTCACGTGCCGCGGGAATATAGTTGTATGGGCGCTGTTATATTTTTTGCACCCGGATGGTGCGTACGCGTACGGAACGTTGTTTTTCTTTAGCTTATATCAGTATATGGAAACATTGTGGATGCTGTTGCAAATGACCGCTGGTCAAGCCTGATGGTAGAGCTAACTGAAAAAACAATGTGCCTAGAGTCACGTAGTTTGTGATTTTACGGCCGAAACGTTCTCTCTGCTAACTGCAAACGTACCCGAAGCATAGGAAGACGTTTGTAGCCCAAATAGTTTGTACACAAAACAGTGACAAAGCAGTGACAATACAACCAAATTTGTTTTTGTTACTGTGTATGAAAGGTTGGGGATGTAGGCCAACAGGGGCTTTTTATCAATCGCTAGGGTCTACTAAAGGGGTTGCACAAATGCGCATGAGGCATGACCCCTCCCCGTGCTGCATAAAATTATCGATTCCTGGGCAAAAGAGTCTTCTGGACAAACTTAATGTAAAGATCCTTTGCAATTTAAAGAAAAATTCAGGGTAAACACCTTCTACCTCTTGTGAAATGTCTTCCCATGTGGCCATTGAGACAGGGACATGATAGAATCAGGACTCTCCTTACAATATTGTGTCACGGTTTGAGGGCATGTTTAGCACCTTGCAATAAAGATGAAAGCTATTTGCCTATCCAAAGCTCTCACTGAAGAGGGCTCAGGCTGGATATTAAATATCCAAAGATCGGGGGGGGGGGGGTGACCCAAGGAGAAGGAGAAGTGACAAATACAACATCTCCAGGGAAAAGACTATCGATGATGTCGAAACAGTTCATTATACACTCACTAGGACTAGATTTCTATAATTTATATTCTGTACTACTTTTGTGCAAGCTTGACTCGTTATGCTGATTTCTGGGTTATCATAAGAGAATATTTAAAAAGTGCTACCTAAACTTTCAATCCCATTGTTAGGGCACAAGACTATATATGAACTGAGGCTATAACTTCTGGCCTTGGAGACTGTATCAAAGAGATCTGTTGAAAGGCAAATCAATTTTCTAGTAAACATTCGGCGATAAATATTGGGAAAGCAGAGCTGTTGTCTCAGACCACTGTTCTCATTGGAAGATATTTTCTGACTACTAAATATTGCAGTACGGCTTGGAATGGCTACGAAGCAACTCAAGAAATATCATCATACAGGCACTGTGTGACAATAAATTCGCCCTTTCGCTTCGCCCCTGCTGAGCATGAGTTTGTTTTCGTAGACCCTTACTGGAAAACATGCTTACTACACATTCAGGTTCCGCAAGCAGCTACATAATGGGTGTATAACACTACTATTCGAACCATTCTAATACATCCCGCGGCACGTGGCCCTTCTGCGTCTCCCGTTCCGTTACTGTGGGACGCTCCTTCCAGAAAAAGCTTCGGATTTCTCTAGTTTTGTCAACCATGCCGTCATCATGTATTGTCCGGTTAGGCTACATCTTTTTTAAACAAAATAATTTTTAAAACTCACATAGCTCACGATTACCGTATGTAGCGTTTATCGACGAGTTTTGCATTGGCGGTTGGTGCAATTCTATGCTGCAAATATTGATATTTTGTAGAAATTCTAAAAATACGTCGCTCTCATAGCGTCTCTCCATTGAGCTTGTACGTGGCTAGGCGTTTTGTGAGGAGTAGTTGCTATGAGCAGAGTGGTTCCCTTTTTAGACGCACTTGTTATATCCAGTCTTACTTGTAGACTAGAACGGTGAACTTTGCCTCCATGGACGGACATTCCGCCATGTTGACCTTGGTCTCTAGTCAATAAATACTCTTAGGTCAAAGACAAAGATATAATAAGCATAGATTCCAAACTCCTATACCTGCACTAGTATGGAAATTGACTCCTCATGGAAACGCAAATATCGAGGCGGAAGTGTAAATTTGACATACGCGTCGTTCTAACCGGCGATCTGCGTACAAAAATAAGAACGCGTTGCAGAAATCTCATCGTTAAAGTCTCAATACGACTTTGTATAAAGAAATACTTAAACCGCCAAAAATCGTCATAGCACGAGAACCAGATATATGTAGTTGGTAACAGTTTAAGAGGTTCTAACATACCTAGAAGAACAGTCTTAGCTTCTTTCGGGAGTAATCTGTGTCCGAAATGCAGATGTTGAATTCGGATTGCCAACTGAAATTCGAGTTTTCTCGGCGTAATGAGCCTATCAGTCAGAAGTATGAACCAATAAAAGTCTGTTTGTTTATGATTATTCACGAATAAACAACCATAGGTGTCTTGCCTACATGCTCAACTGTAGTGAAATGTACGCATGTAAACCGTGCAGAGCATTTGCTTGTATATTCGACGGATGGACGACACAAACGGCCTAGGACTACACTCAGGTTAGTGTAGGCTTAGAATTGAATTGTACTTAGAAATAATTACCCACGCCAACAAAACTGCTGCACAACTAACATGAAAAATGAGGAAAACCATGCCTGAAATCCTAAGCAAGATAACGTTGCCTGGCACAGCGAGGTAAAATACAGGCAGGCTATTCGAACATGCACAGCCGCAGTCCGGCCGCCAATGTCACGCAAGTTGACTACTTGTGTGTTACGGCCCTATAGCTACGTTCTTCGTGCATCAAGCACATCGTAGCCTCGCATTCGTCGTTGATTAGTGCACAATGAAAATACGGCAAGCGAGTGCGTATGCAGTAGATGTACACTAGCTGCATCACCGTGATGAACCTTGTGCATATTGAACAGCCGTTTCATTGACAGTCATGATTTGTTTAAAACAACCTTTCACTTTCGTAAATGTCTTCTTTCTCCAACAAATCATTTCCCTGGTTATGTTTGGGTTTAAGTAACCTTAATCAACACTCATGTCTCTTATCCATATTCGTATACAAAATCGTATTGGGACTTTAAAAGAGGTTAACGTGCGGGCACTTTTAAAACGCGTTCTATACGCGCTGAATACATTTCTCTTTGTATTATCCGAAACACGTGACGCACACTTTTGCGCGCTCGGGAAACAAACGAGCTAGTTGATTTCCCATTGTGAGCGAGTAAGAAATTAAACGGGCATATAAAAGTGCATTACTTAAACGTACCTTGGAAACTGACCAATGAATATAGGCGAATAAGTCTATGAACTCTAAACCAGTCATTGTGAGTTCATGTTTCAGTGTATTTATGTGTAATGCCATCAGGAAGAAGTAAATTTCTTGTAAGTGGAATTTAGTGATTTAGAAGTAATACTTCTTACATTTACAATGTTTCAAAATAACAAGAATTAATACTTTTGTAAGACATTCATTTCTCTGTACGTCGTCAAAACGACTGAACAGTGATTAGCTCTTCCGCCTAGATATTTTGGGCTCCCTGGGGAGTGAACGCGCCATTTTAAGTTTGGCATCTATGCTTAAAATATCTTTGGTACCAAGAAAGTTTCTGTTGCATTCACGCACGTATTTTTGCATAAAAACTTTGCCCAAATAGTAGGCAGAAAAGTAGCCAAAAGGGGGCTTCAAGAGATTTGTTGACAACGTATTCCTCTCTTAGACAACATACTCTCTTCTTTTACCTAACCAAAAATTAGAATTTGCTAAAATTTGGACATTTTCCAGCCATATATGATCAGCTCAAAAATATCCCAAAGATAGCACCATTTTGCATCTAAGAAATCTCAATTTAACAAAACTGTCTCAAAGGGGAAGGGGACAACCCTCCCCTTAGACCCTTCCCCAGAATGCACCCTTTTGAAGTGAAAAATAAATGATTCCACTGCTGTATACAAACGCAGGCGCATAATAAACAGTGCAAATTTACGCGCCGCCACTCTGTTAAAAAAAAAATATCCAGTTAGCCAGTGGGAAAATGATTGATATTCACTATACTATGGACATTTTCGAGCCACATATGATCAGCGCAAAAAATATTCCAAAGATAGGACCATTTTTCATCTACGCAATCTTAAACTTAGCAAAAATTTCTCAAGGGAAAGGGGAAACCCCTCCCTTTGACCCCTCCCCTAGGACGGCACCTTTAGGTAGTGACAAAGGAAGGATCCCCCCTGCTGCATACAAACGCAAGGCGTATAAAAAGTGCAATTTACCCGCCGCCACTCACTTGGAAAAAACATTCAGACAGTCGGAATTTGGGACCTTCTCACCACCCCAACATATGACAGTAGCTACGGCCCTGGTTGTTTGTCATATTTGGCCCATATTTTTGGGCTTAATAATTCAAACTTATTTTTCAGAACAGTTTTGTTTGAGTATAGGTTATTTACAATATTTTATCATAATGCGGAAAGTAATCCGTAAAAATATGTTTAAGACATTTAAACCTGGCGTTTGTCCATATTCTGCAACACAGATTTAAAAAGTATTTTTTCCTGAACAAGTTTCGCAGGATCCAGGTGAACCAAAATGGCGTAAATGGCAAAATGGCAGCCAATGTTAAAATTACAATATATTATAAATAATAAGGATAATAATCCTTAAAAAATATATTTGTGAAAGTTGCACTCTTTGTTTAACCACATTTTGAACCAAATAATTCAAACTTATTTTTCAGACCAGTTTTGTTGAAATTTAGGTCAACCAAGATGGCGGAAATAGCAAATGGCTGCCCATATATTTAGTATCAAAACACTTTAAATTTTGAACATACATTGCAGAATGGACAGAATTTAAGTTTATATATCTTGAAATATTTTTAAGAAATATTTTCCTTATTATTATAAAATATTGTAAATGTTATCATTTGCGGTCTTTTGCTGGATAGGTTCTAAATAGGCCACAAAAGTCCCATTTTGATACTTCTTTAAATGATAGCCTTGCTTCGACTGACTAGGCAGAGGGCCGGGACTGTTGATGCTGGGGGCTTGAGGGTAGATGGTCTACACATCAAATAAGCGATAGGCTATGAGTTTTAGCATAAATAGCAAAAATTAAGAAAACATATACTCAATGGGGTCCCCACCCCCATTTCCCACGCCTGTAGAGCATATAGGATCAGAACTTTCCCGTGCCCTGAAGAATGCCTTTACCCTTCTCTCTGGAGTTTCGCTCTCGAATTGTTCTGGTTAAGGTCATGGCCCGATTAACTGCAATTGTAAAATCAGTTTAACCATTGGCACTATTTAAGCAATCTTCGGGTTCATGATTGCACGTACGTGTGTAACTTTGCTGTCCCGCCGGCCCTTGTGTAGACAGTAAGATTCATTAGGCCTATAGCCCTAGCCAGAATTTTGCGTTTTAGACTTAATAAACTGCAATCACAGGTTTTGGAATGCCAAATTTTCTTACGTCAGCCACATTCATGGTGACGCCAAGGTGGCTTTTGTGCTGTGTGGCTACCCTCTTTACAGACCGCAATAATAAAAAATATCTTGGATCGGCTATTGTAACGAATTGCCTTCATGTATTCGGTCGATCAGCTGCTAAGAATGCACGCAAAATGCTCCTAGTCCTGGGTAGGACTTTAAACTGCATCCGGTTGTGGAGTTTGTATAAACGTGGGAATGAGGTTACCCTTTGCCACAACTGCCTCCGGGGCACCCTTGGGCAAGGTGCACCTGTATTTGCCCTGTGCTTTTTACGTGTTGTTGCCTTCGGGCGTGGAGTTGCCTTCGGGCGTGAAGTTGCTTTCGGGCGTGTTGTTGCCTTCGGGCGTGGTCTTGCCGTCGGGCGTGTTGTGTTGCCTTCGGGAGTTGTTGCTTTCGGACGTTTGTTGTTGCCTTCGGGTGTGTGATGCTGCCTTCTGGCGTGTGTTGTTTTCCTGTTTGTGGGTAGTCTTGTGTGGTGGGTGGGCTGGGGGTGTCGTATATGTTGGCCACATAGAGATTTTGTTTTACTAGCTTAGTGTAAGGTAACTTTGTGGGTGATTGTGGGTGGTTCATGGTTGTGTTCTTGCCGGTCCGGATTTGGTTCTTCCTGTTTGATAGTGTCCGTTTCTATGCACTTAAAAAGCAAAATGCTCCTAGATACTCAGTATACACTGGATGACCAACTCGATGAGGTGTACACAAGATCGATGTGTAGCATACACTTCTTTCCCTGCTGGCAAGAATTAACAGCACCTGCTTCAGTATCTCCTGCCGTTTATAAGCCCTGGTGCCGCCATTACCCACAGCATAACAAACTCTTACATATGCAATCAATTAATGGATCCCACAATGGTCCGACTGCCAAATAAATAGGTGCAAGGCTCAAGGAAATCAATGTGTTTTCAAGGAAATCAAAAGGAAATCAAAGTGTTTTCAAATGAAAACACTTAATCGCTTTATCCCAAATGCATATGAAGAAGCTAGCCCTTAAATCGAACTAACATAAATGATAAATTAATGATGTTCTTTTCAGGAAAAAGTTTGCGAAATTCATTTTCCAGCTTCTAAAAGCTGATTCAAATAGCATTTCATTTAATAAAATTTCAAATGAAACAAACTCTTCTTAACAGAGTAACTGGGACCGATTTTCTGCGTTCTTATAATATTATCATGTTATATTGCGAAGTCTAAATGGGTTTTGCCCTTGGGACCCCCATCGAAACGCCACCCTTGAACTCCTGTCAGGAGCCCCCACACCGGCTCATAGACCCCAAGAATACAAGATCACACTTCGCGCTCAAGGTGCACGTGAAATTCCCCTTCGTGCCCCGGAGAATTCCTTCATCCGCGCCTGAGGACAAGACCCTCCCTTCAGGGAACTGCCACCGATACCAAGTAGACTGTGCAATGTTTATCCTGCTTTTCTCCCTCCCGTCCCCGTCGGGACTTTCTCTGCACGTAGGTTATCCGTCAATTTGACGCGGCCTTAGCAGCCTGGGAGACAAGGCAGAAATGAAAATGTGAACTTTAAAAGTCTCCGTAGTACGTTGACCGATTGCTTTCCTTTTGTAATCCCCATATGCTGAATTTTATAAACATGTTTTATATTGACAATTCTACCAAAAGTATCCCGTTATACAATCCTGTTGACAAGTTGAGAGTGTATGAACTATATCAGCGAAGAATCAGGTCTTGATCTGCCATACAATACGAATGATAGGCCAATATTCGTAATAGACGGTATTTAGTAATATGGTGGGTTAATTTTTTGCCAAATTTTGTGTCTAGTCTCCCTTTTAAGTTGTGCATATTTCATTGTTCATGAATATCCAACGATGTAACTGGAGACGACAAAATATATGGAGACGGCATATTACTACAGACCCGTTCGGCGAAGGAGTTGCACCAAAAGGGTCACACGTACTATGCCTTCTCAAGTATTTTGACTTCGGAAGTATTTTGGAGCCTTCAGATACATCAAAATTTACGACAAAACGTGATTTTTAATCACGAAATACCTATCTAAAATGCAGTATTTCTAAAACAAATTATCCCAAAAGGCGTCAAAATACCTGGGCATACGGCAAAACAGCTGCCCGGACGGCAGATTATCTGAGTGGAAGTCGAAATACAGTGAACATTCTGGCGTTCCATACTAACGTCCGTGTTGTTGTAAGGTGTCCTATCTAGTTATCACAGGGAACACGATTGTCTTTCATGTAACACAACTACAGTCCTAAGTTACTTCATTAATTCTGGTGAAAAGCTTTTTAGGGGAAATCTTTATCAAGTTGAGGGGTTACTTTGTCAGGACGAGTTTTTAGGGGTTGACTTTGTTAGAGGTCGACTTGACCGGCAACCTGAAGTAGGTACTGTTCATACATAACCTCATACGTACATGCATAAACTCGTGTACACGTATATACATATGTAAGTACAGTAATGCATACGTATATACACATGTCCACATACTTGCATGCACTCACACTTCCTTGGGAACATTTGTATGTGTGTACGTGCTTGTTTACGTCTTGCGTACACAAAAGTACAATTCGAATGTTAAGCCTCTCACCTTAGTAAACACGTTTTACATTATCGGTATCTTTTTTACTACATTATCGGTTAATGGCAGTTTTTTACATTATCGGTCAATTTTTGTTACATTATCGGTAAGGTCTAGTTACTACATTTCGGCAGTTCGGTAAATTTCTTTTTACGTTATAAGTCGTTACATTATCGGTTGTAACAACTGTCCTGTAAAGACTTCTCAGAGTCTCGTTTTTTGATGAGAAGGAACGGATTATAGGTTGCTTCGTCGGATTTTCAAAAACATACTTCCCTGGTTATATGGTCTATCACTCCTTACACTGCGCCACTTGTTTATAAGGCTACCAAAGGAATAGGACAGCTATCTTGAAATTTTCACACATTTCCCTGAATCCCCGATTCCCAAAACTTGAAGGTACGTAGGCTACGGGTAAGAATTATGGAAACATTTTAGACTAAATCGCATTCGCGGTGTGTGTGTTTAGTTTTTCTGCCTTTTTACTAGGGAGCTACAATTGTCTTCCGTTCACAATTCTTTAAGTGAGTATAAATATGCACACTTCACTAGTTCAGGACAAATCAAGAGTCTTCCCTGAATATGATTTATACAATTTGTCGCAAAATCCGTGCAACTATATATAGCCCTATACCTGCTTTTCTTTCAGTCTCCTATGTCCGAGCTTTGGCTTTTCTATTGTTCCCATCAAAATAAAGCGTTGGTATATACACCATGGCAGAAAATAGGTACAGAGGAAGGAAACGTCTCACTGACTTTGAAGAGAAGTCACTTAAACACATGGGCGACTTGCTCAGATCTGTGAGGAAGAAAAATGCCGTCTTTCATCGTGATTACTATGAAATGAATGCTAAAAATAGGTGCTATACTGAGATTGTAAACAGTGAACTACGCTTAGTTGTCATAGACTTATACTCAATTCTGGATTACCTTTGTCAATTTTTGTACTCGCACTTCAGGAACGATGGGAAAAGGAGCAGTCCGAATAAACTTAAAAAAACTCGTTTCCCATATTTTGCTGCTAATCATGGTAGTCACCGAAGTGATGCATTTTCAAGATTTAAGAGGAAGGCCAGAGTCAGTGTGTTTGGAAAGGATGGAGATCAGTTGAGTACAAAAGAAATCAGACTGCTAAAAGTGCTTTTTAATGTTCAGCCAGGTGTTAACGGAGGTAGCAGTACAGTACAGAATCAATGCAGTGATGGGCCGTCTGATGCCCACTGCTTTAAGATGTTGCATTACTTGCGGAATAGAGTGGTACATCAACGTTTTGAAGAGGTCAAAGAGGAGACTGTTTATTGGGATAACTTAAGGGAGCGTTCATATACTGTACAGGATGACCGCAGATCACTAATACCTGTGGCTAAGAGTCTATCCCTCCAAGTGCCAGACCTTACAGATGGTAATTTACGACCGATACAGATTCTCACTGTAGTTCCAGCGATGATAAGGTCCGTGACTAATATTGTGACTGAATGTTTAGAAATATCCGAGTGTTCGCTGGATTGTGAGGGCTACCCGCTGCTTTCACGACGCATCGTTTCTTGGAATGACGACTACATAGCTGTTGATAGACAATGGCATTTTTGGGAAGATTACTATAGAGCAAGGTTACTCATCAACGGTTTTTCACACTGAGGGAAAATATGCTGTGTAAGGGAACATATCATTTTCATCAACTCTTATTTATCTCCTCTTTTTCTTTAAACGTCAACAACTGTGTGAAATGGAAATCATGTGAAGCTTGCATTTATCTCGAAAAACTTCTATTTTGACACTTAATTGCATGTATCTAAAAGTGATTAAAGTAAAATTTACAAGCATGAGGTTTCGCTTTAAATTCAAAGTATCTCTTTTAGTGCATATATGGAATAATCTGGTGTCACACATCACACTGGTGTATTGTGACTTTGGTAATTATATCTTGGGGACTTTATTCAAGATGAACACAAACAAAATTGTGATACTATATGTTAATTACCCTATATACTGTCGATAGTGCAAACCTGTTGATATGTAGGGCACTGTTCCACCAAACCCAGATCTAATCTCCCATGATTTCATGAAGAGATCAACATGCATATATTTGACCCATTTGTACCTGTCACGTACTCTGATCTCTACCAAGCATAGCTATTAGATGTTGTTGCTTATTTAAAACATACTTTTTGAGTGCTAGGACACTGTGATCTCTGGCCATCATTAATCCTAGAGCACTTACACTACAAGCTTGATCTTGATCTTGCACTCGGGGTCAGATCCTTCCTCCTTCACACGCTCAAACTCTAAAGGCAGGTTCAAACTTTAGTATAGCGCTATAAAGCTATGAAAATTGAACACTGTTCAACTCTGAGCTATGTCCGTGAATGGCCCGGATGACCAATAATGGCCCGGATTAATAAGGGACTATCATTTATGATTCTTAGAGCTTTATAGCGCTTGAAAGTTTGGAAGTATGAACCGGCCTTCAGGGGGATCAGATCCGGATCTGGTGTATTTTGACACAACAACCTTGATCTTGAACACACCACCATCCCCCGAGCTGAAGATTAAAAATCTGGATGAAGTGCAAAAGTGCTCAGAGGCATAAGTAACTAGTCATGTAATTTATATCTGATAACACGATTTAATGAACAATTATTTGAAAAACATCAGACGACTTCATGTAAACCAAATAATATTGCACAAGATTAGTGAATATTATTTGGAATACAACAGATGCTTTTGCAATAACAAACTCAGATGCTTTATTGTGTTACTGTGTAGACACAAGTGGAATTTTGTATTGATCTATCTATGGCCTTTGAAACCGTTGGTTATCCATTTCTTCTGAGTAAATTGTTTTGTTACGGTGTTCGAGGTATTGCCTATAAATGGTTCAGTAGTTATCTTCAAGATAGATGTTATTACCGTCAATCACACATTCTCCAATACTGGTGTACCACAAAGTTCCTTGCATGGACTACTATTATTCATTCTTTTGTGAATGATATTTATTAATTTTCTGTCAGATCAATCTTCACTTTATTTGCTGACGACACTACACTCAAAAAACAGGTAAAAATTCAGGTATGTGAAAATGCTGAAATTGGTTAAAGTTTGCCCAATAATTGTGGATTAATTGGTTTACCTAGGGGTTGGGTATCCAAGTAAAAGGTTACCAGCTCCTGGTAAAATTATATATCAACAACTACTGGCCAAAATTTATCCAATGTCAGTATTTTCACATACGTGCCCAGTGTTGGTTAAAGTTTTATCCAGCTTGTATAGAGTGTACGGTTTTCCTCTAAAATTGCAATCAAAGCGATAGTCTTGCTGAAGCTACTTGTAAAGTTTCGCATGTTTCTAATTTGCTCAGATCAAACAAATTATCTCTTAACATTCCAAAAAGCGAAGTAATGATTTTCGATGATAAAATTACTAATTTAAGTAAAATTTCTGCATTACTTAACGGTCAACCTGTTACTGCTTTACCTGATACAAAATGGTTAGGTATCGATATGGGTGAAGATTTAAATTGTAAGGAACATATCTCTGAGTTTAGCTAAAGAAAAAAAAAAAGGGTTTCTACATGTTATGGTGTAATCAGTCTTCTTTGTTGGGATAATACACATTGCTTCTTACTCTGTAACTGAAGCCCCCCAAAGCGTGTTATCCTCAATGTTAGCCATGTGAATTATAGATCACACTCTGCTCCCTCTTCATACACTTAAAAGTACTCACATTGTACGATTTGTGTAAGTAAAAGCTGGGAATTTTTCTTTACAAATTTCACCATTTACTTCTTTCAACTTTCGACGAATTTTACAAGTACACTACAAGCTCTCAAACCTATAACACTCATCTTAAAGAATTGCTACACCATCTTAATTCTAGAACAAGCCTACGCGCTTCTCAAATACGAAACACGGGTGTATATTTCTGGAATTCGCTTAGCCATAACTGTAAAAGTTTTCCTTCATTAAACGTATCCAAACGCACACTCTAAAAACGTCCGGATAAAATTTGATCCCAGTCGGGATCGGAAGGGCACCGACACGAATCCGGATCAATAATTTAATCAGATTTGGATCAAAAATGATCCGGACTGGATCATTTTTATCCGGATTTGATTACTGCAAATGACCCGGATTTGGGTAGGTGCCCCTCCGATCCTGATTAGGGTCAAATTTTATCCGGACATTTTTAGAGTGCAGGTTAAGACATTTCCGTCTAAATAGTAAATCAAAGCTAGCTACTGCACAGCATCTCTCTTTCACTTCCTTTGTTCTTTACTCATTGCATTCATTTTCCTAAATACTTTCACAGATTCTTGTTTTGTAAATAAAGGACCAGACCAGAGAATCTTTAACTTATTTCTGGTTTCTCTACTTCCATCGTTCGATATAATAAGTTCCTGTGTATTGTTACATATTCTCTGTATATGTTTAGTATTGTTTCCGTAATGTACACGATTCTTCTTGTATGGAAAGTAGAAAATAAATTTGAAACTTGCAACCTGAAACTTGAAACTTAAACTTCAGAACTGATAAATTCAGATACCAGAAGAGTTCTTTATTCTTCTTTCATGGTTTTTCTACAGACTCGCCACTTAACTCACTTAAAACACAGTTGTTGGTCTCTCTCCCGGAGACTCCATCGCAATTGATATGGCATCCGACACTAGAAGGAGATTTGCACCTGATACAAATGGTATCATCTCAAATGACCTGCGTCGTAAAAGACAAGCACAGGACATGATATCTATCAATCCTTCTCGGCTTGGAAGACACCATTCCAATTTGGAATACTCTCAAGGAAGCGCGGTCGGGCAGTTGCCTAGAAGGGAAAAGCCGGTGGGTCCCGAAAGTTTTACCAAGTGGGAAGTGAGTTCTGTAAGTAAGATGGGTGATTTGGTAAGGAACGTTCGAATCCGCCATGCTGCATTGCAGCACCTTCAAGATCGCATTGCTGAACGGCAGGTGTGTAACGTGGAAACAGTAGCTCGCCAATTATTCAGATGTTTTAGTGACTTGAACTCTGTATTAAACTACCTTGTATATTTGTGTTATTGTCATTTTAATAACGATGGCGAACCAGACACTAACAATAGTGAAAGGATAACATTTCCATATGACAAGAGCATTTGTATCTCTACGGCTAATAACGAGCGAGACACATCGAATACATTCAAGGAAAATATTGCAAGGCTCATCTTTAAACCCGAGAAAACGGCAACCAAAAATTACAAAAGAAGAAAGGTATTAAAGAGCACTAAACCGCAAGAGGATATTTTAAAAATCCTCCTGGAAGTACAGCCTGTAAATGTGGTCGATGAAAAAGGTATCAATACAGACCATAATGACCCCCTTCAAGATGACGATAGTGGAGCATACTGCTTGAGTTTATTGCGCTTCCTTCCGGAGTACAGGATGGATGACTTGATAGGGCTGGCAAACGAAGACAAAGATGGGGGTGTAACTGCAAAAGATTCACATTACCTGCGAAATAAATCGCGTTCTCGAATATCAGCAGCCAAAGTACTCTCCATTGAAATACCAAACTTAAGGCAGTTGATAGAAGAAGACGATGACAACAAAGAAATGGATTTTGTTCCGAAACCGCTTCTTTATGAAGTAACAAAGCTTATAAATTTTGTAGCAAATACTACTAAGAAAATTCTGTGCATTGTTTGTGAGCGTGAAAAGGAATTTGTAGATAAACTATTTGATGAAAGAAGAGTGCAGTTCAAAAAGGACAGCTTAGTGGTGGACGATGAAGATATTGCGTGGGAGAAATATGAAGAAGCATCATCTATGGTCGATATTTGATTCAGTAGTTTTCAAATAAATTAGTGAGACAAATTACTTATGTTTTGCTTCAAAGGGTGAGAAAATTTGGCCGTTTTAGATATAATCTTGTTTCAACATGTTTCAAAGGGGGTTAGAACAGGACAAGCCGTGAAATTTTAAAATTTAGCTTGATAATTGAAGGCCCGATCGTGAACCAATTATGAGCTTATATACCAGTATAAGCACAACATTTTGACCATTTAATTCAAAGTGTCGTCAAAGTTATATTTTGATTATGTCAATTGTTACGGCTTGTGGTCGCGAGTCAAACCAATAACAGCGAAAGATTACAGAAGAACGAGATTAAAATTCAACAACTTAATGATTATTTACAATCTCCTTATCTTACTTAAATTTACAATAATTAATTAGACTTACTCACAATCCTTTAATTAATATTTGCCTGGTCTGGTCCAAGGGCTGGTAGTGCATGCACGTTGACGATGGCACAGTGGTAGACCTGCAGCGTGCTGTAGCGTAGGAACTGGTTCCACGAGCGAATAACAACAAGGCTAGCGATGATGGATGATAACAATCTCAATACACAGCGTAGAAACGGCGTAAGGCAATTTATCACAAGTGTGCAGTGTCAGTGGCTGGGAATAACTGCTCAACAGCGTCTGGACTCGATGAAGTATTAGGGCATTTCTCAATGTCTCTCTCCTCGATAATAGTTGTTGAACTGCCTTTTATATGCAAGGCTTTTATTCGAGAACTCTCCAGAATTTAACAGAAACTTCTAGTGTACACAGTCCAGCAATTACGAGAACGTTCCTTAATAGAAACTTCTAGAACACACAGTAGTTGTAATTGCGACATAACGTAAACAGTTCTCACTTCTAGACAGTTCTAGAAAGGCTGCGTTGAAGTTGAATTCTCTGGAACTTTCCACTCGCTCGTCGATGGATTCAATCCAGTGTTCCTGACGGGTCGTCTTGTAACACTCCCCCCCTTGAAAAAGTTTTGGACGTCTCGGACAAAACTTAAGTTACAATATTTACAATGTATAATGTTACAGTAATAACTACAGTATGTATATTATGTAGTCCAATATTCAATGGAAGGTATAATCATAACATACAACTTGTCTTGCTAGGTGATGATACATGAATACAGTAACATCATCAATACACGTTGTGCCATAGTTAACACAAAATTTCAAAACTTACAGTGAGATTTTCAACATACTGCATCAGATCAAATTCTTGACAAAGAGTCTGGTACAACATTGTCTTTCCCTTTAATGTGCTTAATATCTACATTATATGATTGCAGAAATAAACTCCACCTCATCAATCTTTGATTCTTATTCTTCATCTTAGATAAAAATGTCAAAGGGTTATGATCAGTGTATACAGTGATAGGGAAACTAGTAGTTCCCAAATAAACATCAAAGTGTTGAAGACCAAGTATCAAAGCTAATGTTTCTTTTTCAATTGTTGAATAATTTTTCTGGTGTTTGTCAAATTTCTTAGAATAATAACAAACAGGGTGATCAACACCATGCTCATCAGCTTGAAGCAAAACTGCTCCTATGCCATTGTCACTGGCATCCACTGCCAACTTAAATTGTTTTTCAAAATCTGGAGCAATCAACACTGGTGAACTCATTAGTGCCTTTTTCAATAATTCAAATGCTGCTTGGCAATTATCCGTCCAATCAAACTTTTCATTTTTCTTTAACAATTTTGTCAGTGGTGCAGCAATGTCAGAGAAATTCGGACAAAAACGTCTGTAGTAACCAGCCATGCCTAGGAAGCGCATGAGCTGCCTTTTATCAGTTGGGGCAGGGAATTTGTCAATGCCCTCAACTTTAGCCTTAATTGGTCTAACTTTACCCTGACCAACCACATGCCCTAAGTACACCACATGGGCACAAGCAATCTCACTTTTGACCAAATTGACAGTCCAAATTAGCTTTGGCAAGCTTGTCAAATAATGCCTTAACATGTTGTACATGTTCATCCCACGAGTTGCTGTACACAATAAGGTCATCAACATATACTTCACAATTTTCTAAATTTGACGTAAGATTATTTACTAAGCGTTTAAAGGTCATTTGTGAATTTTTCATACCAAACGGCATAACCTTATACTGAAATAACCCATCTGGCGTCACGAATGCCGAGATTTTCCGAGCCCTCTCAGTGAGTGGTATCTCCCAGTACCCCTTTAGTAAGTCAAACTTTGACACATACGCAGCTTTCCCAATCCTATCAATACAATCATCAATACGGGGTATCGGATAGGAATCCGTTCTTGTGACTGCATTCACCTTTCGGTAATCAGTACAAAATCTGTACCCACCGTCTGGCTTGGGGACCAATATACAAGGGGAAGACCATTCACTATTACTAGGTTCTATAATGTCATGGTCCAACATGTACCGAACCTCATCCCTGAGATGTTGTCGTTTTCGAGGGTTAACTCGGTAAGGATGCTGCTTGATTGGTGTGGCATCTCCCACATCAACATCATGTTCAATCAAACTTGTCCTAGTAGGATCATCTGAGAACAAGCATGCATATTCATAGATTAATGATTTCATTTCTGACTTTTCTTTGTGATCCAGATGACTTAATTTCTGGTCAAGATTTTTCAACACATCAGAATTTTGTAACTTAATACACATGTCAGGAACATATTAGCCTTGATCTCATCATTACTGAGTTCATGATCAGCATTGATAATACACACTTGATCACCTGTATCATTAGTGTTACTATTTACATCATGTACACTTTCATCCTTAGAAATGTCACAATCTTCTCTTTCATAATATCTCTTCATCATATTAATATGACATACTCTTTTAGATTTACGCTTGTCAGGTGTCAAAATGACGTAATCTGTGTCACTGACCTTTCTCTCAATGACATAAGGTCCTTGAAAGCGAGCTTGAAGTGGCTGACCAGAAACAGGTAAAAACACTAGCACCTTATCACCAGGTTTAAACTCTCTTTTCACAGTGGTCTTGTCGTACCACGCTTTCATTTTCTTCTGAGAGTGTCTCAGATTTTCCTGAGCAAGTTCACATGCTCCATGAAGACGATCTTTAAAGCGGGATACATAATCAAGTAGATGTATGTCTTCACCTGGATCTGATAACCACTTCTCCTTTAACAATTTCAATGGTCCACGAACTGTGTGTCCAAAGACAAGTTCAAATGGACTGAACCCAAGTGACTCTTGTATAGATTCCCTGGCAGCAAACATTACAAATGGAATGCCTTCATCCCAATCTTTCTCATTATCATGACAATATGTCTTTAACATATTCTTCAATGTTTGGTGAAACCTTTCTAAAGCCCCTTGGCTTTCCGGATGATAAGCCGAAGACTTAATTTGGTCTATGCCTAACTCATATAACATCTGCTGGAATACAGTTGACATGAAATTAGACCCTTGATCTGATTGGATCTCTTTCGGCAACCCAAACAATGTGAAAAATTTAAGTAAAGCTTGTAAGACTGTCCGAGCCTTAATATTCCTCAGAGGTATTGCCTCTGGAAACCTTGTAGAAGCACACATAATGGTTAATATATACTGATGCCCTGCCCTACTCTTAGGTAGGGGACCTACACAATCAATGATGACTCTACTAAACGGCTCTTCAAAAGCAGGAATTGGCTTTAAGGGTGCAGCCGGAATATTCTGATTCGGCTTCCCAACCATTTGACATGAGTGACAGGTCTTACAAAATTTGGCCACATCACTTTTAAGTTTTGGCCAATAAAAGTGATTTAGAATTCTGTGGTAAGTCTTATTGACTCCTAGGTGCCCTGCAAAAGGCATTTCATGAGCAATACTCAGTATTTCCCTTCTATAGGTCCTAGGTACCACAATTTGATGGTAAATCCTCCACTCTTCATCTAATAGTGCATCAGGTGGTCGCCATTTACGCATCAAAATATTGTTTTTCAAATAAAAGCAGACTGGGACGTCTTTCGATTCATCCTCAGTGAGTGCACCAGCTATTAATGGCTGAAGCTCTTCATCATGTTGTTGTTGGACTGACAACTGGTCTCTGTGGAGTGTGTCAGACATTTTTGATTTTTCCTGTTCTACCCCCTCACTATGTGTGGGGCCAGGAGACTCACAATCCTGACTATCATTAAGATTAGTCATAAAAGATTGGCTGAGATCATACCAAGAATCTTCACTTTCATGAATATTTTTACTAGAATCTTTTCCAGACTCTGACTCCTCCTTTCGGAGAGTTGTTCCATTTTTAGGAACTAATTCCTCAATTTTAGAGGGCGGATGATTAAGTTTATCATCCTTATTTTCAGAAATCATACCCTCATTTTTAGAGAGTGGATGTTTAAGATTATCATCCTTACATGATTCCCTACTTGTTCCACTTTTGGGAACTGTATCCTCACTTTTGGAGGGTGGATGTTTAAGATTATCATCCACAGCGAGCTTTTGTGACATAGCTCTAGTGACAGCACAGGCAGGGAATAAATTTGGAAATTCCTTTTCTAATTGCTCTGTGTTGTTATAGTCACATGGTTTATCTGTCAAAATTGCATTGGCTACTACCTTTCCACCAGCTAGGTCATTGCCTAGCAACAGAGATACCCCCTTTACAGGTAGAGTAGGTCTGACCCCTACTATGACCGACCCAGAAACTAAATCTGACTTCAAATTAATTTTGTGAAGAGGGACAGAAATAAATCCACACTCAACCCCCTGAATTAGTACATTTGCCCCTGTGGAAGTAGAGTCCGATAATGGCAAAACTCCATCAAGAAGCAACGACTGAGTTGCGCCTGTATCACGCAAAATTTTAATTTTGACGGGTGGATGAGCTGAATTCCCATCTAGGGAAATAAACCCCTCAGACACGAATGGAAGGTATTCTTCCTTAATTTGGTCACTAGAATTAGGCCGTAAAGTCACGACTACCTCAGAAGAGTTCTCTGCATTGGCTAAGGCATTGGAGGCTGTGTCAGTCTCCTTTAATTTTGCCAATGTGAAGCAATTTGCCATTGTGTGGCCCTTTTTGTGACAGAAACCACAACTTATGTCTTTAAAGGCAGCTTTGTTTGAGCTGGCCTGGTCGTTCTTTTGACGACTTGACTCTGGTTGTTTTTTACCAGAATTTGTTGGAGAGATAGAACCAGACTGAGATCCACTGTTACCTGTTGTGCCACTATTATTGCCATATTTCTTATTTGGCCTACTAAACTGACCCTTGTTTTGAGTCTGACCCACTTTACCAAACTTATGGGTAAGAGCATACTGATCAGCCAAATTTGCAACTTCACTCAGCTTGTCAGCCTTATTTTCCTCAAGGTGAGTCTTAATGTCATCATTCACACACCGTTTGAATTCCTCGACCAGCATCAGTTGTCTCAAAGTGTCAAATGTGGAGACCTTCTTGGAAGCACACCATCTATCGAAATGCCTTTCTTTTTGATAAGCAAACTCTACGTATGTTTGTGTATCCGCCTTACGATACTTTCTAAATTTTTGGCGATAAGCTTCGGGCACTAATTCATAGGCTTGTAATATGGCCTTTTTAACCTTATCATAATCCATGCTGTCCTCTATTGACAGAGCGGAATACACTTCTTGAGCCTTGCCTGTGAAATTACTCTGGATGAGTATGGACCATTTATCTCTTGGCCACTTTAGTTGCTTCAACCTAAATTCATGTTCTCTTGCCTCTTTTTCCCTTTGCATTTGCATTTGCATTTCTCTTTCCTTTTCTTTTAATCTAATCTCCTTATTCATTTCTATTTCAAGCCTTTTCAATTCAAATGTGTTGTCAGTTGGCACAGTGATAGCTGTTTCCAATACTGTAATAGGCAGGATACTTTCATCCACTAGATATTCTAGAACATATCTTTTAATCTCGTCTTTCCGCATTAAAGGCTGAAATTCAACGCCATAATGTTTTGCGACCTTTACAATCTCAGACTTCTTTAATGAATCTAGTTCCTCGACTGAGGGACTAGCCACGAATTTATCTAAGTTGAATGGCATTTTGAAATTGTATCAAGCCTTCAACAAACAAATAAGTAGTCTGAGCAAACACAGTTGCTTACGATTCACAACAGAATTTCTCGAATTTTCTAGTATTTTTAGTTCCCGGATGTTAGGCCACCAATTCTGTTACGGCTTGTGGTCGCGAGTCAAACCAATAACAGCGAAAGATTACAGAAGAACGAGATTAAAATTCAACAACTTAATGATTATTTACAATCTCCTTATCTTACTTAAATTTACAATAATTAATTAGACTTACTCACAATCCTTTAATTAATATTTGCCTGGTCTGGTCCAAGGGCTGGTAGTGCATGCACGTTGACGATGGCACAGTGGTAGACCTGCAGCGTGCTGTAGCGTAGGAACTGGTTCCACGAGCGAATAACAACAAGGCTAGCGATGATGGATGATAACAATCTCAATACACAGCGTAGAAACGGCGTAAGGCAATTTATCACAAGTGTGCA
Organism: Holothuria leucospilota; assembly: GCA_029531755.1. NCBI lineage: Eukaryota > Metazoa > Echinodermata > Holothuroidea > Aspidochirotida > Holothuriidae > Holothuria > Holothuria leucospilota. Next base: position 25,933,170 of record CM055979.1, read on the forward strand.
GTGTCAGTGGCTGGGAATAACTGCTCAACAGCGTCTGGACTCGATGAAGTATTAGGGCATTTCTCAATGTCTCTCTCCTCGATAATAGTTGTTGAACTGCCTTTTATATGCAAGGCTTTTATTCGAGAACTCTCCAGAATTTAACAGAAACTTCTAGTGTACACAGTCCAGCAATTACGAGAACGTTCCTTAATAGAAACTTCTAGAACACACAGTAGTTGTAATTGCGACATAACGTAAACAGTTCTCACTTCTAGACAGTTCTAGAAAGGCTGCGTTGAAGTTGAATTCTCTGGAACTTTCCACTCGCTCGTCGATGGATTCAATCCAGTGTTCCTGACGGGTCGTCTTGTAACACAATCGACTCCTCCAATTAACAAATCATTTGTATACTACTCTATCTATAACTTGGTACTACTTTACTTCTGCTTTCATAGTTTTCAAAAGCGCGTAGCCTATCCCGTGTCACAATAGTTACCGGTAGCTTGTTTAACAAAAAGTTGCCGTGATGATTCTTGACACTAGGTTCCATAAGCCTATAAGGACCTCTGGTGACTGAAATTAGTTCATCAGCCTTTAAAAATCCAAAGATGCCTGGGTCAGTTGGTTTATGTCTGCCTTTTCTGTAAAATTAATATTATTTTGTTGGTTGAATCGTGGGTTGAATTTAATACAGGTTACCCAAACATGTGCATACTATGATCGATGAGTACCAACAACGCTCCTCTACTTGGGGATACTGTCACAAAATCTATAAAGGAGATCACGAATGAACATTTAATAGCATAACTTCACAGGTAGAGACGATGATACTAAAGGACACGGTCACTACTACATCTACCAATAGTTTCGTGAAAAACTTTTAAAGGCAGCAATTAAGCCATTTAATGTTAAGAGAGGGCTAATATTAACGCATTGCAACCAAAAGCCTTTTATAAATCTATGTATGAGTTTAGGTACGTTATTAACTAAAAGCAACACAAATTTCTTTTATATCTTTCCTAACAATTGCAAAGAATAATGCTTAGAAAATTTTATTGTTTCTCCAGTTCTAGCAATTTGACGATAGTGGTATCTTGAACATTACTACAATATGACCTACTTCATTTGTTGAGACCGTGTGTAAGCTGGTAAAGTTGGCTTTATGTGAAGCATATATATGTATATAGAACGCTAATTTCGACACTTAGGGCGAAACCTGTTTATATTTCTCACTTCTCCCCCCCCCCCCCCAAGTGTCGAATTAGTGATATATATATATATATATATATATATATATATATATATATATATATATATATATATATATATATATATATATTGTAACGATTTTGGGGGTGTAAGGTTCTCTTCGGTAGCGTTGGGACTTGCAGGGTGGAGTTCTTGGCCTAAGATGTAGTATTATGACTGGCCACAAGGTCGGCGAAATAACGCGGAGTCAAACACAAGTAAAAAATACCCAAACAATCCAAGCAAGTATAAAACGGTGTATTCCCGCAACTGGCTATCAAATAAACGTAAATGGACTTCTTCGTCCTAAAACAAGGATAAATAAATCAGCTCTCAAATGCACCAAGAAGTAGCAGAAAAGCGATGAAATACGGTGAGAAGTAAACGAGAAACGATGAAATACAACTTCAGAGGCCTGCTTCGCACGGTACCGGCTTCAGGGCATATGCCTGCCAATATACCGAAAAATACTCAGGACCTTGCTGCTAGGAAACTACATTAAGGTGTGTCCTGTTTCCTTTGAGAACATCCTTATATACGGGATCTAATTTACATAAACTCACAATGATTTTCTTTGACGTTAAATTGTTCCTAAAAGAGTACAGCTTTCCCAGTAATCCCATAGAGAACGAAATACATTTTAAATCCGTAATAGGAAATTACCTAGAAACATCTGCACCCATCCCACATGAATGAATTTTACGATCGTACGACATACTGTTACGCAATGAATATTACCATAACATGTGCGACGGCGGATAATCCGCATAACGGTAAACAATGGTCCATGCAGGGCGCGGCTAATCCTACTATTACTACAGTAACTAAAGGAATACCTAAGCCAAGGGATTTACCCGGAGAGCCGCTCCGCAGGGCTCCGCCACTGCTCCAAAAACGCTCCTCACGACCTTGGCCAGAGGTCGGCCCGAGCGTTACAATATATATATATATATATATATACACACACACATATATATATATATACATATATTATATATATATATATATATATATATATATATACACGGGACAAGTTAGGTATAGCAGCTTGCTTGTATTTTACAAAGGTCACACCATTGTAGGATTAGTAATGAATAGTTTGTCAGCCTTGCATTATTTTAGCACTTTTAGCTGTAAATATTAGCCTTAACCTTCTTTTTAGACTGATAAGGAAAGTTTTCCACATACTATTGTTAACAGAATAATCTGAAAGGGGTAAAAGTGTACAAACCAGACATTCAGCTTCTTGCTCACACTCTTCGCATACACCTGGACAGGTAGCAGGGGACAAAAAACCTTAACAAGGTAGCTTACCTATAAATTCGATGGCAAGCCGACTCCCTGCGGCTGTGCAACTCTTGCTTAAAGGCACATTTTGAACTTAAGTTTGTCATCTACTGATGTCATGTTTTGCAAACTACTGCTTACTCTGTAACTCCAACCTGTTTGACTGGGTATCATGTTTTTAACCATCAGAAGTCGTGTTAAACAGTAAGAATACATTATTTGAAGCCTTTAAACTTGTTTTATTCGTCTTTTCTGCTGTTCTCTCAGAAGTAGGGAGTAGTCAGTCAGGATCCAGAATCATCGGCCAAGGATCCCAACGTATCGGCCTCACACTGCCCAATCTTAAAAACAAACTGTCACAATTTGCTTAACGAATATGTATTTGTACAAAAGCTACAATGTACAGGGTGTTCTGAAAGTTCGTTCCGCCCTAAGTGCCGCCTTTACCCTGAGCATCTCATCAATACTGTATATAGCAGTCTCAATAGCAGTCTCAATTTAAAACCATAAGCGAGCCTTGCTATGAATAGCCTTTGAAGACATGCACACTGTAACCATTTCTGCAAGTAATTAACTTTTCTTGTACAGACAGACAAGGCACATGTGATGAAGTGAATTGGTTCACAAACATCAACGCATTGCAATATGGAGCCTAAGAAAAACAACAGTGGCTTGGAAAAAAGGGAGGGGACTTGCTAGGTAATTGTGAAATAAAGGGGAAACAAAGAAAACGGTGAGCAACTTGGGAGATCTGGTATAGGGGTTCGCAAATGGTGCAATAACAATAGAACATCACTCACAGACAGGGCAAGGTAGGCGGGCCTTCAAAATTAGGCCAGGCAGAAAAAAGCGATCATTCAGCTCCCATGAGAAGGAAATGCAGTGACCGATCACCAGTGGGACAACAACTTCCAGTAAAATGATACGTGGCATCTCCACTACATCCATATTGATGTGAAAAAAACTAATTAACAAACGCATTAAGTTGAATTTTAAACACATTATGAATGGGTTTTGGGGGAGGGGCGGAAAGAACTTTCTGAACACCCTATATTTGCCCGAGTGAAATATATACTGCAAACGAATATACATTGAAAGGGTGACACATATAGGCTATTTCCTTAACTAATTTACATATATTAAAGAAATATACAACAGCTGCAAATGTTTTTTTTCGACAAATATGTATGTTAAGGAATTGTATGTTGGTAACAGTGAAATGAACATTTGATTTATCTTAACATACGTGTTTAGTGAACGTATTTTATTCCTAGCAGCTATACCATGCTTTGTACAGCCTGTTGCCCAAAGCTCCCTGTACCTAGGCCTATGCCTTGCCCATGTAACGAACTTCACACCCCTGTCTGTGGGCTGTACTTCTTGATCTCCAGGAAAAGTGAATGTTTAATTTTATTTTTAGTTACTTCGTTTTCAAGTCGTTGAGGTAATGAAAGATTAAAAGTTTATTAAAATCCAGTTTAAAACAGTGAGACCACATAACTATATAAAGGATGTAAACACGATTAATAGTAAAGTGCTACATAAGATCAGCATTAAATACATTACAAATAATAAATCAAAAGTACATTAAAGTACATTACGTGGAAGAACGCCTTGAATAAATATTGCAGCTCTTTAAACAAAGGAGTTTTTAAAACTTGTGGTCCTGAATTTTTGAATAATCGTCTTATTTCTTAGGTTATAACTGCTATGTTGAAGAAGTGACTTTAGCTCGTTGTGGAGTGGGAGATTGTTATCTCTATGGATTTTGTGAGTAAGCGTTTTAAAAATCTCTTATGGCTGCCTTATTAAGTTGGTCAATGAGAGTGTTAAAATCTAGGAAGAAAATTTTGGTGCAGTAACGCTAGGAGGCTCTAAGCCTTTCTTTATCTTTTACTAGCAAGTAAAGATACTATACAGGGACAGCATATATAATATGAGGTAAAATGTAGGTAAAAACTTGCATTCTTACTTTTAACTTAAAATAGGGCAATATAGGCCTAAAAGATAAAGTAGAAATGATACAATTTTAAAATTGTTGAAACATGACATGTAATTAAGCTTACCCTCAAAACATGCCCCCAAATACATTGTCTGTTCAGTACTGGTAAACTTCGGTGCCCTGAATTACAGCTTTTCTCGCTTCAGCAGTGAGATGGCCCTCATGCTTCGAATAAGAATTTTCAAAACTTATTTTCAAAACTTATCTCTTCTGACTTTTTAGGGTTCAGAAGTACGTTCTTCTTATCATGTACAGTGTGAGAAACCACAGCTTCGTAATTACTGAGATCAACGTTGTGTGAAGATTTAGATAATCTAGCAGAGATTGCAGCGTCATCTGCATATTTTATAACAGTACAATGTGACTGAGATCTTATTTCGTCGGTGTAAATTGTAAAAAGGGCTGACAATGGGCCTCCTGGGGGACGCCAACACTCATTTCAGATATGTCGGATAAGCCTTCTTTCAATTTAACTTGTCTTGACCACCCTTTTTATGACATCAGCCATCCAGTGCATAATCCAGTATCTTCGACAAACGTTTGTAAATCATAGATTAGCCGGTTACTTAGAATACGTAAGCCTGCCATTGATCAAGATGGTGAATGTCTGAATGGCATTGTCCTTAATAATGCAGTGCAGCTGTGCAGAGTGCCTTGAGCTTATTATTTTTGTTACAATTATATTAACTCCATGAAAATCTTTCAGCTCTCTGGACAGGTTTACAATGCATTTAAAAGTGCTCAAGGCAAGGCTCTCTAAAAGTCCCACTCCCACTTCACGGAAGTGTACTGTTACCCTTTTCGTAATAGTGCCTCTTATCGCATTGCTTAGATGTATTTGTAGAAGTATAGCAAAGTAAATAGTGACCAAAGTACATCGTACCTACAGGTGATTCATAATATACAGGTGTATCATTTACATATCACTTACACAGTAGCCGAACATTCGTTTTAAAATCGGAGCGCACCTAGTCATGCGCCATAGCAGAGCGATACTGGCTGTCGTGGCGCCTTCGGTGGCGATGTGTCATTTCCTGATATTGTCCCCAATACTTTCTTCTGTCCCCCATTTTGTCCTCACTTTCAAAAATCTGGTGCCCCTTTTCTCCCCGATATGGGTCAGTCGTTCTGACTGTGTGCATTTTGCTCTCAATGGGTACCTGTCGCGAATAAAAGGTTTGTGTGGATACCTCAATTGCCATCTTTCAGGAAATCGCTCCTAAGAGTGCTAGGACCGGAGACCCCTGGATCCCTGGGTACCCTGGTAGCAAGGGATTTGAAACGAAAGTGATAAAATGATACAACTAATTAACACTTGTTTGGGGGTTTCTTCGGAGAGAGTTTTTTTTTCTCACATTTCTAAACCTGTGAGTGCAGCTAAGTTGGAGGAGGCCACAAAAGGTATACATGTGTATGATATTATACGTAGCTGAGTACGTGCAGGGCCGTAGGCTGGGCCCTAGTGCTCTTAGTACGCCACCGGGGAAACACCATCGGTTGGCGCTTATTCGTAGCTAAGGCTTGCAAGAAAATGCTAGGTCGAAAAGTCTCTCAGATGTGGGAAATGACACATTTTTGACACATTTTAAAGTTGCATCTAAATATTTTTTCTTTTAGATTTCATTCTTTAGAAACAAATTAAGACTTCAAGGAGAAAAGCTAGATTGCTTTAAAGGAAAAATGCGGTAACCCCAATTTCAATGAGTGTACTCGGGTATCCTTTTTCATGAATGGCTTTTGAGGATCATGTTGCAATATGTTTTTAGCTGACTTGTGAAATTCACATATAGAGTAACTCCTTGGTTTACCTTGAGTATGCATATATGCTAACATATCAAGAGAGACAAACAAGTGAAATAAGGGGACATTTGTGAGATTTAGCATTTGTTTCAAAAATGTTTTCGGGGACAACTTCTGTCCTTTAAACTTAAAGTGTTATACCAGCTCATGTGTTTAGTTAATGATTACAGGTAATCAAATAAGCTTTTTATATTTAGTCATCGTATATGCTGGTGTATTCAAGAGGTTATCCCGTAGGAAGAAGATGGTTCATTCGTCATAACAAGAAATCCACATAAGAACGCATTTATGGCCTGGGTCCGGGAAAATTTGGGAAAAAGGGACCCTTTTATGCAATTTTCCAGGTTTTCGGGCCTTGATATTATAATTTGGAAAGTGAAACTTTCAGCATTTTAGTAATTTTTTCAAGTAGGCCAACTTTCATTTATGATTTGGAAATGGGGAGGGGGGTTTCCCCTTTCCCTGCAGACTACGGTCCTGACGTGTGTAGGTTCGGCAGAGTGTACCTACGAAATAAGCGGTGTAACAATGCTGACAACAGCGCTTGACATGCAGGTTCTCTGTTAATTATTTTCATATAACGTTTACGGAAACAAAAAGGTAAGTATGGACAATACAATATTGTAACTGAAAGACCGAACGGGATAAATAATCAAACAGGGACGTTCGAACAAGGGTTGAGCGTTAGGTAAATGAGAAATGTTATTTTGGGTCGTTTTTACATGTAGACACGACACTGGACGTCCACAAAAATATCAGGCAAAAAATTTTAACGGAGGCTGCATCCCCAGTAAGTTTGGACAAAGGCGGTTTGAAATTTCTACACGAGAATTTTTTCTGATGGATTTTGCCGCAATATTCATAGGCAGCAATCTCGGTGGAGGGGATATATCCCTGCCACTTTTTAACAAGGGAATGGCCTACAAAAACATCATCCAATATTTTCAAATATATTACAAACTAGTTACGCCATGTATTTTGAATTTTTGCTCTCCAACTGATAACTTTTGCAAAAGTGTAATATAAAGTGAACTTTTACTAAGCGTAAATGTCTTCGAAATGTTTTTTTCCGGCGACTTTGCGCGCACCCTTTGTACGTAGCTGTCTCGTTATTACATATCAGTTTGAGCGCAAATAGTTTTCAAAACCCAAGGAACTCCTTCCACCGCCCATTCTCTCGAGCCACAAGCAGTGGCGTATCAGCCAGTCTGCTAAGAAATGCCTGATATGTATTTCTTAGGAAGAATAGTTCAAATTAACGACTGCTGAAAAGGTAAGGTGAATAGAAGAAGTAAAAGAAGGGGGCAGTGCCGTCTCTAGGCTTTTCGGGGGGGGGGCTGGAGGAGGCGCAACATTCCGTCGGAGGGGCGCTTTCTTGTAGTCCAAAGGCCCGCCATAGGGCCTTTTGATAAGGTCTAGGGACAACGATCCAGTGGAGGTACAGGGGAAGCTCGGAGGCTATAGGGTAGTTACAAATTTGTGGCCATTAGAATAAAATTTAACTACCTCCAAATGACATTGGAAATGCACTAAGCAAACAAAGAAAAGTAAAATATAAAACAAGAGGGCAATCCACGGAGTTGCTTATCTCATCGCCAGCACAGGCACTGTGCTGAGCCGTATAACTGGAGGACGCACATCAATGTGGAATCCAAAGATATTATAAGCATATAATATCTTTGGTGGAATCACAGAGCAATATATATCCTGTTCTATGTGTGGAATATAGATAGTTCTCAGTGACGTCACATCTAGGGATTAGCAACCGCCATGTCTGAGGGCAAGCCTGTACACACATGCCGGGGTTGCCCTCAGACATAGCTGAAATAATACACGTGAAAGCTCCTATGACGTCACGTGAGAACTATCTATACCGTGCGAAATTGAACCCGAATTGGAGGTCACGTTATGTAGGTCACCTTCAGAAATAATATAACACTGAGCAATGTGGGCATGGTAACGCGCCCTACACCTGTAGCGTGTCTTTAACGCCTCTTCGGCCTCTAATGCTTTAATTCGCACAATCACGCATTAGCTCGCATCCACATAATTGCACTGCGTCTAGTACATGGATTGCCTTAGCAACTTAATGAAATGGCTACACATTCTGACGCAAATGTACTAATGTGTGACAAAAACGATAAGTACCCTTGCTTGTTATTACCTTTGGGTTTACAAGTAAATCCAACCCCAAGAATACGAATCTAAAACTCCATTGGCCCACAGACTTCATGATAGCCCTAATTGTAAATAGGGTGTGCGCTAAATGGAAAGATACAAAGATGTTATAAACATAGATTCCAAACTTAAAATGGCACGTTGACTCCCCATGGAGCCACAATATCGGGCCGGAAGTGCTGATCATGCTCTGTTCAGTCGTTTTGAAAGCAAACAGACAGATGTCTTACAAAAGCATGAACACTTGTTATTTTGAAACATTGTAAATTTAAGGAGTATCACTCCTCAATAGATTTCACTTAAAAGAAGAACTTTATTTCTTCCTTGCGGCATTTTGCATTGCATTAAGTGCACTTGAAAATGTACGCACAATGGCACGTTTGAAGCTCAGTTCATGGGCTTATTTATTGGCCAGTTTTTATTGAATCTTCAGGTAACGCATTTTTAAATGAGCCTTTAATATCTTACGCACTCACAACGGGAAATCAACTAGCACGTTTGTTTCCGGAGCGCGCAAAAGTGTCAAGCCAGGTATTCCGGATAAAGCACGGAGAACGTTATACTGCGCGTACACAACGCTCACGCAAGCCACGCTATTTTAGGAATGAAATTTCCTGTACGTACCTATTATTATACGCACATCACCGAATAAAAAAGCGGGTATGTCAAATCCACACTTCCACTCCCATATTTGCGTCTCCATGAGGATTCAATCTCCGTAACATTGTAGGTATAGGACTTTGGCATATATACTTATAATAGACCTTATGCATAAACATCACACTGACGTCATTTTGGGCGAAAACAATTAAGCACACGTCTGAAATATGCACTCACGGCGTAGATTTCGCCGCACGTGTAGTAGACTTACGAGCGTGTACGATTTGTTACAAATCAGCTGTCTGCATTTATTGGTGTAACTTGCAATGATACGCGCTTTTCCTCCATTTTCCTCCAGACGAGGGAGCACTTTCTCCTTTGTGACATCATATGCATAAGGTCTATATCTTTGAAAAGATAACACACAATGCGCCGATCGAGGATGGTGCACTGCAGTGGCGTAGCTAGATATTTTTTTTGGGGGGGGGGCAAAAGCAAAAAATTTCCGACAGATTATTATCTTGAAATAATGATGTACTATCCTAAGATATTATAAGCATAGATTCCAAACTTAAAATGGCGCGCTGACTCTTCATGGAGGGCGGAAGTGCTGATCACTGTTCAGTCGTTTTGAAAACAGTTAGACAGATTAAAGTCTTGCGCAAGTGTAACTACATGTTAATTTGGAACATTCTTAAATCTGAGAAATAATCACTCCTCAATATATTCTATTCACAGATAAGTTATGCTTCTTCCCCGTGCCATGTCAAGCAAACACTCTGTCATGAACGCACAATGACTTTTTTGAAGTCCGCAATCTATAAATAGGTCAGTTACCATGGTCTTGTCAAAAACGCTGTTAAAAATGTGCGTCGACTTCTTACAAGCATTTAACGGGAACGCAATTAGCGCAAAGTGCGCGGTAGTGAGTTTCTCTGTGCATGAGAAAGGTATATTGCGCGTATGAAATGCGCTGTCAAAGCGCACGTTGGTCAAACTTTTTATAGCAATGGCGTTGTCCGTAACGCGTTCTGTTTTTCGTACGCAGATCGTCGAATAGAACGGCGCACTTGTCAATTCCACACTTCCGCCTCGATATTTGCCTCTCCATGAGGAGTCAATTTCCGTAAAAGTGTAGGCATAGGAGTGTGAAATCTATGCTTATAGTATCTTTGGTACTATCTAAGTGTAGCGCCACCATCTCTGGCGTGTAGCACGCGGAAAAAATAAGATTAAAATATCTCCGAGATTGCCTTAAATGACATTTCCAGGACTTTTCAGTAACCATTTCGATGTGAATTTCTGCTTAAAAACATAAGGGGTGTTGTAAGGAGTGTTGTAAGTAAACCCCTAAGAATATAATTTTTGCTACAATTTTCCGTTGTAAGAATTTTTAATTAAGGTGGTAAAAATTTCCGACAGAGACTAGAAATTTCCGACAGAGGCCTTCGGAGGCTTTGTGGAAGGGGGAGACCGCCCCTTTAGCGCACTCATCTATGTGTAGGATCAACATACAAAAACAGATCAGTGTGACCATGTTTGAGGCGTCTGCACGCGTACTAGTTTCCCTTCATGCGCCCTTTTGTTGTTGTGCAAAAAGAACGCCTTCATTGCGCTATACAGAAAATATGTGCACATAATACGATGTGCATGCTTGCTCGTGTTAGCATGCACATCATTGGAATGGACAGTCAGTATCAAAAATATTACAAGCATAGATTCCAAATTTAGGATGGCGTATTGACTCCCCATGGAGTATGGGGCGGAAGTGCTGATCACTGTTCAGCAGTTTTAAAAACGCACAGGCTACAGGGAAATAAATGTCTTACAAAAGTATTAGTACTATTTCGGAACTTTGTAATGTAAGAAGTATTCATTCCTCAACACTAAATTCTACTTACAAGAAGTTTAATTCTTCCTGACAGCATTACAAATAAGTACACTTGAACATGAACGCACAATGACTGGTTTAAAGTTCATACACTTATTCGCCTACATTCATTAGTCAGTTCCTATATCTTTAAGTAACGCACTTTTATATGCGCGTTTAATTTCTTACGCCCTCACAACGGGAAATCAACTAGCGCGTTTGCTTCCCAAGAGCGCAGAAGTGTGCGTCAAGTATTTCAGATAATACACAGAGAAAAAATGTATTCCGCACGTATAGAACGCGTTGTAAAAAGACACGCACACTCAAACTCTTTTACCAATGAAATTTCTGTAACGTACGCGTTCTTATTTCCCGGCTACGCAGATCGCCAAAAAGATTGGCGCGCATATCAAATTCACACTTCAATATTTACGTCTACACGAGGAGTCACTGAACTTAACAGTGTAGGTATAGTAGTTTGGAATCTATGCTTATAATATTTTTGGTCAGTACTAGTAACAAGCGCGTCTACACTGTGTACTGTTGATTTACGTTGCTATCATCAATGTTAAGTCTTTGTGTACCGAAACGCTGAAAAATGTGATTTCTCACAAAAATTGATCTTCGACCTTGATTGCCATGGCAACCATATATTTTGGTAGCATTAGACATGTTCATCATATGTGTGAATTAAGTTCCATGTATGTGGAATGTTTCCTTCTGGAATTATATTAAATATACTAAAAAATGTGATTTTTACCAAAATTGACCTTTGACTTCCTGTCACAGGACCTTTGACCTTGGTTACCATGGTAATCACATATTTTGATACTATTTGGCACATTCATCATATGTGCGAAATTTCATGTATGTGGAATGTTTCCTTCTGGAATTATACTTAAAATACTAAAAAAATGTGATTTCTCACAAAAATTGACCTTTGACCTTGGCTGCCATGGCAACCATATATTTTAGTAGTATTTGACACGTTCATCATATGTGTGAAGTTTTGTGTATGTGGAATGTTTCCTTCTGGAATTATACTAAAAATACTAAAAAAATGTGATTTCTCACAAAAATTATTCTTTGACCTAGGTTGCCATGGCAACCATATATTTTGGTAGCATTAGACACGTTCATCGTATGTGCAAAGTTGCATGTATGTGGAATGTTTCCTCCTGGAATTATACTAAAAATACTAAAAAAATGTGATTTCTCACAAAAATTGATCTTTGACCTTGGTTGCCATGGCAACCATGTATTTTGGTAGCATTAGACACGTTCATCATATGTGCAAAATTTCATGTAATGGAATGTTTCCTTCTGGAATTATACTAAAAATACTAAAAAACTGTGTATTTTCCCAAAAATTGAATTTGACCTCTGACCTTTGACCTTTTCTGCCGAAAGTCACGGAGACACAAGTTTACACTCTGGGGTACCTACCCACCAAATTTCCAAAAAATCGGTCTGGCCCACAAGGAGAAGTTCATGGCACACTTTTTTCGTTTTAAATATTAATATCACGTGACTTTTGACATCGGTTGCCATGGCAACCATATATTTTTGTAGTACCAGACACTCTTATTATATGTGTGAAGTTTCATGTTCATGGGATGTTTTTTTCTTGGAGTTATTGTAAAAAGAGTGATTTTCACATAATTTAACCTTTGACCTCTGACCTTTGACCTTTACTTCCGGGAGTCAATTTAGAACTGGGGTTCTACCTAGGGCACCTTCCCACCAAATTTGAAGAAAATCGGCATTACCGTTCTGGAGATATTAAGAAAACAAACCTCCCTCCGTTATGAACTTTTGGTCACCCTTGGGTACCCCACCATGGGTTAGGACTTTAGACTAGTAACTTGTGAAAATTAACTGTTACCATGGCAACGGTTGTTATTTCTGCTGGCATTGCCGAATATAGCCCAACAGGTCAAGTGACTACAACATCTCATCCTCCTCACGGAGCGATGAGATAATTACAATTTCACCATTTTCGTAAGCCAAACTCGTGTTAACGATTTAATGGTGTAAAGGGGGGGGGGTCGGGAGAGTTGTGAGTAAGGACAACGGATCATGTAAAGGTTTTCTTGACCTGAAAACAATATTTCTACCCATGCTGCTCAACAGGAATTATTTTGGATACAATGACCTTTCAGATGTGCCCCTGTGCGGAAGCCCTTACAAAAGAGTATCAAAGGTGCACCTGCGGCAGCGGATTCGGGAAAATGTGAAAAAAAAAACAACTTTTGCATGTGATTTATTTTGTTTTGGGTGCCTTAAACTTGTATTTGTGACCAAAATATTTCCTGCAATTTTTTCAGCAATAAATAAAAATAGGGTGGCAAGATGTATCACCACTTTATGATGCCTGGTGAGGTGCTTGGCTTTGTTTCGGTGAGGACGCAGGAGACCTAAGTTCGTCTTGCAAAATTTAAACCACATTTATTTAATGCAAACGGACATTTGTCTATTAGATGATGCTATTTAATTATCCGCGTACGTTCTTGGCCCCAGTGTTCCAAAGCTGTTGAAAATGATGTTGAAACAATAAGTCTGGAACATGTTTCCCGGTAAAGTTGTACTTTACAAAGGTCACAAAAACATGCCTGCATATGCGAGCCAAGAGAGCAGCAAAAATGCAGTTTTGCTAACATTCTGAGCAATTTTAGTGTACTGATTGGCTGAAATAGTGACAATGGGCCCTCGTTTTTCAATGGCTATTGAAACGGTTTGTTTGTAACTTTGTGCATAATGTTTCAAAACCCAAAACCTCATTGGGGCACACTAGGGCACAATAAACGTTCGGGGACACACGCACAATACTCCCCCTTTGGCGACGCCGGCGAAAGAATGGGCATTTTAATGTAACTTTGATAACTTTTGTAATGCCAGATGAAGGAAAACATTCAAAACTGTCTTTAAATGCCATTATGATGTGTCAATTTGTGTGACACATCGTATGTAATTGCACCATTGTCAATTCTTTTATGCAGCTTGAGTAGAATTATTGTTTAAATGTAACTCCTGTACCAGCATCCACCTTCCCCATCCACAATCCCCATGTGCCGTTAAATCCATTGATACAAACGCTTTTATAGAAACTTTTGTTAAAATCCGATTTCGTGGTCTGCTTAGAGCGCATTCGAGTCCATTTTCAAATAGTGAAATGTTTTCCCTCTCCAGGGCAGCCGGAAAACTCACTGCGTTCCACCATCGTCTTTGGCACGTTTGGGTCATCTTGAACCCTCCCGTGTGCTACAAGTCTCTAAAGTGCCATTCCATGTGCTTTATCTGAGTGCCACTTATGATAAAGATGGTGGTTACAGTTTTCAATGGACAGCAAAGACCATTACCCCCCCCCCCCCGTAAATGGTTTTTGCTTTCCATTGTTGCTACGCATGTATGTTGCTACTAACGTTTGATGTTTCTCATATTAAATATATTGATGTACTAAAATCGAATGTACATGCACGAAACCTTATATTCACCACTGGTCACAAGCCTTCTGAATCACCGAATCTATTGAATCGAATGGGCAATATTGTGCTAACCAATAAGGGCACGGTGCTGAGTACTGATCTACTGTAGTTGGCTGTTAGAGTAATATCTCTCCCATCATTCACTCGTAGAGGCATATATCTCATCCTCTCCCTGCGAGACCCTACAAATTTGGTGTCATTTCAAATTTTGGTCAATAACTGCTTAAAGACTCCAGTGGTCGTGGTTATTATTTGTTTGGACTGTGGGAGAGGGGTAGGAGGACAGTTCTTACCTGTACAGGAGACAGCCCCACGTGTCCCCACCTGGGTTTCCTTTTGTGGGGCTCACCCCCCACCCTACACTTAGCTAGGATAATATGCCTATGTAATAAAATAAGTAACACTTCAGGAAGATACTAATACAAGTGTTAAGGAACTTGTAACACTATTTACACTCCCTTTTTACCAGCAAACGAGACGTTATTACCCTTGGGAGATAAGCGACTCTGATATAACATGCAGTGTACGCAATGAGCCAAGGCTTTACCAAAACAGATTAAACGCGTTGTAGATGTATATGTAGCGTTATACTGTGGTTTGTAGGTACAAGGAGGTAGACAAAATTATTACAATGTGTATTTATTACCTTTTTGCATTCCATAAATACCAACCATTACAGATGCAGTTAATCGCATGTATTTTGCTACTAATGTCTGATGTTTCTCATATTAAATATATTGATGTACTAAAATCGACTATCACACCAACGAACTTCTTTCTACTGATAAAGAACCTTAAAAAAATATCCGTTCCTTACTTGCATTGGGTTTTGCCAGAGCAAAAATGCCTTCATAACTTCATATATTATGAGGGACGTTGATTTATCTAAATTTACCACACAAAGTGCGAAAAGTTGTAAACACGAATAAAATGACTTCCTTAGTCAAATGCACACAGTATGGAGACATAGAAATAATCCGGCTTTTTGACGTGCAGCGGAACCACCCCTACTATTTTTGTGGCCTCCCTGGTTCTACACACAGCGTTACACTGAGTCAGCATTATCGCTTACTTCAATTTCATGGTCTGATTACGTCTTTCTTAGAGTGTTAGGATTACCAATAAACTGATAAAATAGCAACACAGACATTGGCTGACACATTAAAGACCTACACTACCTTTCAACTCTTAGAGGTGTTTAGAGGTGTATCGGAAACATTGCTGCTTTAAACGAGGATATCATGTAGAGTAAAATGTGCAGATTGACTTTTATTGTCTGAAAATATATTTTAATGTGCTGCATGTGGTCAAAATTTTAATAACAAACCCAATTAAAAGAACCCAAGTGAATGATCACCTAAACTGCCATCTGCCCAAATGCCTGCCATTCCATTTTTATCGCAGAAACTGGATAAACCAGTCATCTATCTTAATTTAAGAGGGAAAAAACAACGGATAAGTTATGAAACGCCTTTTGGTATTTTTTCAATCTCATTTTGTTGCGTGGACACAAACTGTAATAACCTATTAAATAATAAAACTTTACATTAATGTTATCTATTAAACACAGATAAGTAGTGGTTTTCTGCACGTTGCTAAATTGAACCTATACAATAATATCATTAAGATATACTATTTACACAAACATTACGTGTTCAAAATATTCCACTGAAGTTGCAAAGTGTAAAATGTTGGTAAATTTATTCTGAGCCGGCTGATCGAGATTTTTTTTTTCCTCTTTTTACAGAGAGTATTAAACAGGAGGGCCAACACTGATAGACGCCTGGCGTACCAGGAAAATTTTACTAAAAATACCACGTAGATTGCAGAAAATGACATTACCCCAGGTATTGCAAGTTACATTGCCTCCATGGTATTTTCATGGAGGGGGCCCGGACACCTTAGGTCCCCTTGGATCCTCCCCTTGGATCCGCCCCTTAATTCGATTTATATTTTATAGTGCTGTGGTATTCGTAGTCTCACAAATGAACCCAAACTGCATGTGACAATACGCAGAATGAAAAAGTCCATCCGGACCACCTCGTATTTGGCCGCACATTGGATGATCCGCAATTTCCCATGGATGACCACCGTTCCAGTTTAAGTATGTGGCGTTTCTGCCTCCCGATAACCATATTTTGTTGTCTGTTTTCATGAAAAGGAAAAAACGAAACTAAATGTTACAAGCGATCTTCTGGTTATTTCTATCCCGGATAAGTAAATTTAAAATTAAAGGCTCTTTGTCAAAGCTCTTGAAAAAGATAAGGGACTGTCCCCCATATCTGCTATAAGTTTTGACGAAAGACTCATTTCGGAAGGCAAGTTGCAGCATGGTGGCAAAATGTCATGAAGCATTTTTTTTAGCAGGGAGTTGTTAGGAAGGAGATACAATAGCCAAATCTGTCAGACAATATGTACTTGAAAATGATTTAAATCTTTTCAGGCACTGCCATTTGATTGACAGGTCCCTTTGTTCCTATTGTTAAGTCTCTGTTGACTAAACCCTTTTAATGATGATTCCCCCTTTCTTTTCAAAGTAATCCCGAGACAAAGGCCATTGCCTATACATGCTTTGAAGTAAGGTTTGTTTCCGCCAATGAACAAACTTTAATCAGGATTTTCAGTAAAACGACTGGCAACAAACGCTTAAATAATATAATTCAATTGTGCCCCCACGATTTTAATACGTCACCTGCTGGAAACATTGTTCAAGCCTATACATTTCTCTTAGTTTTTAGCAAATTTTTCCATCATTAAGAAACATATTTGAAAAGTAAGTTGTAAAGAAATTCTTAGCGGACTTTATATGAAATGATATTTAGTGTGACGAATAACAACGAAAGGTTAAAATTTCACATTTTCGCATGACGGCTGGCAACGAAAGGTTAACGAGTTCAACGTAAGAGATGTGTCTTTTCATTGTCATTTGGACAATGCATCACTAATTCTAGTTGATGTGGGTATTGAGATAAGAACTTTGGGAAGGAAGGCAAGATAACTGTCGGAAACGAACATTGCTTCAAAGAGTCTATAGAACGTTGAATCTCCTTCCTGACCAAGCGCGGATCCAAGGGGGGGGGGGAGCTTTTCCGGCCTTAGCCCCCTTTTTCGCCACATAAACAATAACAGATACGCGAAAGTTAGCATAATGTTAATCTAGGAGAATATTCAAGGGGGCTTTCAGCCCCCCTTTCGAAATGTCTGGATACGCGCCTTCTAGCAATTCCCCGAAAGTTAAAGAGATATCAGATACAGGATGCCTTCTGGCTTTGTAATACGATAGAACATCAGTGGCTATCTTTATTAGAATCAGTATCTTTATTAGAATCAGTCGTAAATCACGAAGTATTAACTGTAAGCAATGGCGTCGCTAAAGGGTAGGGCAGGGGCCCAAACGTTGGCTGTGCCCCGTGTACTCCCCAAATAAGATAATATATATTGAAACATAAGTAGTCCTTTACATAGTTCAAGAAATAGATGTGCGCAAAGAGCGCAGCAAAATTGCGGTTTTGAGAAAATGTTTTGCAATTTTAGTCCTATGATTTACTGATGAAGTGACAGGGGTCCTCGTGTTGATATCGATGTATCAACGGCAGAATTTTTAATACCCAAAATCTCGTTTGGGGGAAACACGCGGGGGGGGGGGGTGGCTAGGGTTTGGGGGCGTGTCCACTGGTCGGCTTGGAGACGGCGCCGGTCACCATTTTTCCATTTACGGCTGAAGAAAAAGCAGAAAATGCACTTGTCAAAGTAATAATTTTATGACAGTCAAAAACCAATGAGCCACATTCAAGGGCTCTATTTTCCAAATTTTCCTGGCTAACCCCGGATCCGAAGCCGTAGATGCACTTACCATGCTTCAATGTGAATGCTTCCTCTCAGTGGCATACCTGGAAGGTAGATGTCTCAATAATATTTCTTTTTGAGCAGCATGGGTGGGATTTTTAAAGCCCAAAGCAAAACTTACCATGACCCATCGTCTCGACTTACCCTTCCTCTGAATCATTGCATCGTTTGTGAGAGTAAGGATAACAAAAATCATCAGATTGTGATTTCCATTTTTGTGGTCTGCTTAGCGCTCATCAAGTGCCATTTGGAGATATTTAAATACTTCATTCTAATGATCACAGTTTTGTAAATGCCCTAGAGTCCCCTGGGCTTACATTTTGCACCCCCAATAGAGCATTGTCCATGGACACGACCAGGGGCCTTACGGTGGTTCCTAAGTCCCAAGGCTATACAGGGGAGCGCTTCACGTCACCACGGCGCCTCCAGTCACGCTCAGTCCTTCAATTTAGTGTGCCCCTCTGGCGGAACGTAGTGTACCTACTTTGAAAAGTCTGGCGACGTCACGGACTAGTTGCTAGCAGTGAAAACGATGATATCGTGGTTTCACTAAAGCAACAGCAATTAACGATATGGACGACCAGCATAATCATTCCCGATTGAACAGGATATCAGAATGATATCTTTACTTTGTCGTGACGTTGGACCCTCAGCTGAAGACAAAGACATTATTGTCAGGAAAGAGCAAAGCGAACAGGAAAATGAGATTTAGGAGTGAGTGTATATGAACAAACAAATAGGCCAGAATGGGACGAAGTATACAATCGAACAGCCCCACTCTCTAAATGTAAAAGAGTGAATTTCACTCTTCGACGATTGCCTACAGTGACCACTCTCTGTTTCGAGTGGAATTCCACTCTGCCAGAGTGGTAATTCACTCACATGGATTTGGAGTGAATAACCACTCCCAGCGGAGTGAACTTTTCACTCGAAGAAAGAGTGGTCACTGTAGGCAATCGTCGAAGAGTGAAATTCACTCTTTTACATTTAGAGAGTAGCGCTGACTCTTCGTACCTTTACATCAACAATATCAGCTGTCGCTAAAATCTATCGCAAGGGACACAACTCAGGGGCGGATGCAGGTTTTGACTAAAGGGGGGGTTTTGCGATATAGTTACTATCTAAGCGGAGCGCCACCATGAGTTGGCGCGAAGCGTACAGAGAAAATTTTTGGTCTAGAAGACCCCCAGATTGCAGGAAATGGCATTTCCCAAGCGTTTCCTAGGCTCTTTGATCCGTATAAAAACAAGCTTTCATTGAAATTCCCTGTGCCAGAAATTTTATGATAAATGTTCTGTCAGAAAGTTGTCTCCCTCCTTGTGAGAGATGCATGCTATACAGCCCGATAACGATCTTGGGCGTCAGGAGTTCGGAGCATTCAGTCATTTGTTGTGCTCTCTCTAGGCACTCACAGTGACTCACTCAAAGTTTCTCGCTTGTGCTCAAAAAGAAATCTTGGTTTCTCTTTTTGAAATCTTCTGAAAGTATTTTGGCATGGGGCCTTAAAATTAAACTGGTAGGCTTAACCGCATGCATGGGATTTTTGGTTGTCTCGTTATCTAAGCGGAGCGCGACCATCGGTTGGCGCGGCCCCAGGGGTGGTGCCAGGATTTGTCCGAGGGGAGGGCAGACTCCCCGACGGCGGGCCAGCGACCCGAAGCCCCGACAGCCATGACTGTTGTCGAGGAATTGGTGAGGAAGGATTTAAGGAAAACTTGTGTATTAGATTATGACATTGCGGGGCATATATTTCATAATATTTGTATATACTAGAGACATATATTTCCGCCCTGATTTATCGTTTTTCCTAGAATCTAAACTGTGAAATTTCAAAGCGCGCGAAGCGCGCGAAATTTTTTGGATAGGCCCTACACTAAAAAGAATCTGTACTTATTTGAAGCATATATATGGGTCAATTGTCAAGGCAGTTGGGCCATATCGGGCATAACCTACGCTGAACTTCCCTCCTCGAGTCACTAGCAGTACCGCACGACAGACACAAGAGAACATTAACTCGATTTAGCAAAATAAGATGAAATGACCGACATTTACATAAATCCATGTATTCTACCTATATTAAGTTACTTGAAAAGGTGGAAAGGGTTTGTACTATATTTAGCTATTAGTAACGGAACTGAGGAAGAGTGGGCAAAGTGGACCGAAAATTTTGGATTTTATCGCAGAAATGACCCTTTTGAAAGCCAAAATAAGTAAACCGACAAGGTCGGTAGCGACAGCATTTTCCCGACAGGGGGCCAGATCATGCAGTGACCCGAAGTTCCGACAGCCCCTATGTCGAAGGGGTGGTAAGGAGGGGATATGAAGGAGCCTAAATATTCCAAGTCATTGCAGGGCATTTTTTGCATAATATCACTGAATACTTCATGAGCCGAGTTGCGCACTGATAGTGTACTTTTGAATCGGAAACGTAAAATTGCAAAGCGCGCGAAGCGCGCGAATTTTTTTTTTTTGGTTTCACACAAAAAATATATGTAGCCTAATCATTAAGAACAAAAAGAAAAAAGAAAAACTGTAGGGGTTGTAGACCATATCAGGGATAACATACATTTTATCGAAACCACCTGGACTACCCTATGAAATACCCAAACTTTTCTCCTTGAGTCGCTCACCAACTGACCGTACCGCATGACACACACAAGACAACAGCAAGTAGACTTTGCGATATGGGATGGAATTAACGACCTCTACATAAACTGTGTACTCTACCTACATGTTACTTGTTAAGTTTGACAGGTCTTGTGCTATCTAGCAATGTAGAATGGAAGTACTGAAGAAACTAAAGGTGACTCTATCGCGCGCCTAGCGCGCCGAAAATTTTGGGTTCTTTTAAGGAAAATTGTCCTCTTGAGCAGTGGCTCCGCCAGGATTTGGTGATGGGGGGGGGGGGCACCACAGATGACGTCCAAATGACACAGATGACGTCCAACATTAGTGAATTCTAATTTTTGGTAAGGTGAAAGAGGAGAGTATGTTGTCCAACAGAAGGGTATGTTGTCAGCAAACCTCCTGAAGTCCCACTTTTGGCTACTTTAATTAATGCCTTCTATTCGGGGAAAGTTTTTACTTACTAATACGTGCGTTGAGTCCACGGAAACATTCTTGGACTGTTACGAAAATTTTCCTTTGCTTCATTGTGCATTACGAAAGGGTATTTCTAAGGCTGGCAGGCAGCGGTATAGGGACTCCTTGAAGCTCTGGATTAATTATATAAAATGGGGCACTGACATGATGCTTATTACCTGACATCCAAATGATACTATAGAGTATGATGCCGAGCACTTTGCAACTGTCGTATGTTTACTAAGTTTGAACGAAAACCCAGACGAACGCCTTCTAGGTATAGCAAAAGGGGTGTAGGACTAAAAAGCGCATTTCAAAATGCTTTTTCGTCGTAACTGTATTAACAATCGCCATCTATAGGCCTACCGGTAATGGCTGCATTTGAAAAAATGTATAACCGACGGCAAATACGTACTTTCAACCTTCCAGATCATGCTACAAATTAGACTGAAAGATCCCATAGGCCTACAGAGGTTGGAAATGTACTTATGTTTCTCGGAAAAGTGTGATCAGAATAGTTGCATGTATTATAACCTTAATAATGGCCATAAGACGGGGTGCAAACCGTGACGAATGCGCGCGAAGCGCGCCGAAATTTTTCATTAAATAAGATTACAATGACAAAACCTGCATTCATGATCCTCTGCATCGAAACACTTTCAATTCCTCAACAAACCTATATGCCAATCACAAAGCCAATCTTTTACTGAAAATTCGTAAACAGCCTTCAACTGTGCTTCTACGGGAGTTGCTACCGGAAATTATTGACAATAAGGATATCACTGAGGTAAGGTTTGGAGCGCGCGAAGCGCGCGAAAATTTTGATAGTTTGCGAAAGATTGGGGATAATTCTGATAGTTTGAGAACCATTTGTGATTGAAAATGATAACCACAGATCCATTTCTCGGCTGAAAACACACCTCACCCTACCCCTACGGAAATCTATAGCTTAAACGCCTCTTGAGATCATTTTAAAATTCTCAAAAAAAAATCTGAAATCGATTGGGGGCACGCGTCCCCCCATGCCCCCGGTGCCGGCGCCACTGCTCTTGAGAGCAAAAAACAGGTAAACCGTCGGAGCGACTTGTCGCCGTTGGGGACTACACACTTTACCGTATCGACTAAGACTCCCCGACTGTAAAAAACTGTAAAACTTCCCCCTGTCCCCCACCTGGCGCCATCACTGCGCGGCGTGAACCAAGAAAAATTGACCCTTCTCAGACCTTACAATCTATACTTAGGCCATCTTCATGTTTCATGCTTTGTATGTTTGTCATTTCCATGGAAACATTACGTTTTTTGATACCCTCTCTTGCTGTACATACAACCATGCCGTCTAGAGGCACGAAGGAAAATATGCTAAAATACCGCCTACAGGTCACTGGCACTTCCCATGTGCAAGAAACTCCAGGCAAACAACCACTCTTTTGCATGGAATAATGTTTAAACGTGATCTTGGTCATAACGTACTCTTGGATAAAAAAGGAATATATCTTGTGTAACAAATGAAAGGGATTCAGTATATAAGCGAATTTTGAATTATAATACCTTCCAGAACAATGGTAACTTCTTTAGATGTATGTTCCAACTGAACAGTCTATTTTTCCTGAACGTCTTTACATCCAACGCATGTCCAAAGTATGATTAGCCTTCTCGATTTCTGATTATATTAAGTGATTCCAATTCAACGACAACCACTTTCAGTGAACACAATATTTGAATTTTTCAGCGAGAGTACAAGCGAAAAGCGGAGTCGCGTTCCCATTTTTTAAAACAGAGTTAGGCACTACTGAATGCGATTTCATTGCATATGGGAACCAAGATTAGAGCTGGACCTCCTCTTGAAGGACTCACTGACTCTATAAGGATTTTGAATGAGAGAGAATCGGGACGATAGAAGGAAAAATACGCTGTCAGCAAACTTATAATTATGGCATGTTAATTGCATTGTTGTAACTGAAAATAACCTTCAGAACATACCGGGGAAAATAAACAATATATTATACAAAATGAAAAAAAAATCCTCGAAAATCAAAGGGGGGGTTTAAACCCCTAAAACCCCCCCTTGGATCCGCCCCTGCAACTATGCAGTAAAACAAAAATGGTCATAAGCGTTTATAGTGAAATAGATTGCATAAATCGATTGCGAAATTGAGATGGTCTCAGTGTTTAGCGATGGATATCTGTCATAAGGTGAGATCGCTAAACGTTAGTGAAATTGGCCTCATGTACTGTACTCTGGCAGGCTAGGAAGACTCGGTGAGTTGGATCTAGAGGGTGGACAACACCCGCTGAAGGAAAACCTCTACACCCAGTCAAAACCTTGGCCTTATTTAGCCAGAATCGTGGTCACGGATTAGCAAGCCATGTTCTGGTAATAGACTTCATCCATACGACGTCACAGAACAGAAATTTCACCGGTATAATTGTAACTTACACCAACAAATAGACCTTTTGTATATGGAGGAAAATGGCGATTGCAAGTTACCCCAACAGTGCAGACAGCTGATTTGTGCGCCGGGGGATACGCGCGTAAATCTACTACACCCGCGTCCAAAATCTACGCCATGTGTGCACGTGTGCTTCATTGTTTTCCTCCAAAATGACGTCAGTGTGATTTCAATGCATAAGGTCTATACAAACTGATGATTTGTGTTCCGGTAGGACACGCCCGTAAGTCTACGCCGTGTGCGAGCGAAGTCTGTGTCGTGCGTGCGGTGTGCTTTGTTGCTGAACATCCAAAATAACATCGAGTGACGTTGATAATAGAGTCTATTAATCACCAAGAAATCCGGTTTACCAGTCACGTTTTCCTGGTTAAAGTTATGTCTGATTTAATTTTTAAAGTCCAGGCCGAATACTAACATTAACGGTTAACTTGAATTTGACCAGATTTCATTGTTTTAATATAACCTGAAATGGATGGCTAATTTGTGATCAAGATCCTGCCGGTTAAATAAAACCAGGGTGATTGTAAAATATATGACTAACAACGCGAAAGGAATAAACATCGTCAAACTTTATAACACGGTGAAAGGAATGAGACATGCAAAGTGTTAGACACTTCTGAAATAAAGCAAAAGAATACTTGAATATAGCTTGAAATACTATGCGAAAACGGCTTTCATAAGTCCCCTCAGAACCCTTGTTTAACCTTTGGACCTTGTGTCAAGTTAAACTACCATACTTATTTTACACAAAGTAGCCCCAGTTCTCGGCCAGATTAGATTGAGGCCAGGTGGGCCAGTTGCCATGGTACCCTACATCAAAATGGCGGATTCCCGTTGAAGACAAAAAACAGGTGAATCTTTGGTAAGGGCTTTTGAAATAGGACTTAAATTTCCCATCTGACCTAAGCCTCTTTCACCACCTGCAAGGCTCTGCTGGTTCCTCCCACAGTATACTGGCTTTCTTCTTTTTACTGCCTAATAGGGGATGGACTTTTTCACACACTGTGATCTATGCTAATGCGTGTATACATATGGGCAAATATGTTTTATTCTGTAAATCATTTAACATTCATGTTTGTGTCCTATGATCGAACACATGAGAAATCAATCTGAAAATGAATATTCTATGGAAGATGGGTACCGATTATATCGCCACAGTTAAGGACCCAGAAGACGTGAAGTAATATAAGGAGTCTCAGGTAATATTTGTCTTATGAAACTTTTATTGTTAAAGTAAAAAAAAAACCCAGAATTCGACTGCTTCAGACAAAAGAAAATTTGCTCCCATGAAAAGAATTTCCACCATTTTAAAATCCGACGTTGCTTATATATTCTTTACGCTTTACATTTTTCAAAGGAGTTTTATAACTAAAGTCACTACCTTGCATGTCCGTCTATTTGTTGGAGATTTTCACGTTGTATAAGATGTAACGACTAGCATTCCATTTGGAAATGCTCCAATGCACGTCACTACCTTTGCATGTCTATCTAAGACCGCGTGTTTAGGCCGGTTCATACTCCATTATAGCGCTATAAAGCTGTGTTTAAGGATGTTAGCTGGGTCTCGATATGCCGATGTAAAATTGATTCATACTTCAGTTTTCTCGCATAGCTCAACTTTCGCAGTACTACCATGCACTGCACAGTCTCCCAATACCTGCCTATGCAAAGGCCAAGTACAGTACATATATGTGTATGCGGTTTGATCGGCTCTACAACAAAGTATACTATTGATTACCGTGATAATTTTAGGGAATACAAGAAAATCCTGCCTTACTAACCTTTATGTCTTAATTCGTGGGAAGCAATAACTGTTTCCCTCCATTCCGACAACTCTCACTGTCACTATCAGGCCGCCGATAGTCGCACGGAACCCGAATACATGTAATGAGCCGGTATCTGAAAAGGTCCGCCATTGTTGTCGAGTACGATCGTGAGCTCGTTTCAAAAGGTCGTTCACCTACCAAGCAGCCAATCAGAAGCCGTTTTCTTTGCGATATCTCGAGAGCTTGCGAGAAAAGTTGAACAATGTTCAACTCCAAGCGATGACCTTGAATCGAACTGGCGGCAAAGGTATTTTGACCATATATGGTTATTGATCGCTTTATCACGCGAGAAATTAGGGACTATGAACCGGCCTTTTGGTCTAGCGGTAGAGCATCCGCCTCTTACGAAGGCCTGGGTTCGATTCCCAGGTCGAGTCCTACCAAGGACTTTAAAAATGGAACCTACGGCTGTTGTGCGTGATGCTCCGCATAAGCAATGGAGTAAGGGAAAATAAGCCAGTGAGCCACAACTGGGAAAAAGGCCGTGGCCGGCTCGACTTGAACCAATTGGTTGGAAACTGGGCTGTTAAACCTCATCTAACTAACTGCATGTGTGTCTATTTGTTGGGCATTTTCACGTTGTATAAGGTGTGACAACCGCAATGTCATTTGAAAATGCTTCAGTGTGACGTAAAAAACCTCTGAAATTGTAAATACGTTCCTTCACTTATAAAATTATGTCCAGCAATATAATTATAATCTTTCATATACGGATATTGTAAGAAGCATAGGCCCACGAGGCGAGTGCTTGGGACTGCAGTCGACAATCGAGCAAACAGTCACTCTCTGTTGATAAATTACGCTCTTCTGTGGACAGAATTGTGATATGGTAGTCAATGAATTTACGGATAAAAGCGCAAGACATTCCCATTTCCATTCAAAATTTGAAAGTATTCCCCTATTTTTATGGCAATAGCAAAGTAAGCTAATCGACATACTTGTAGCCACTTGCTTCTTGTTCTAAACACCCTCTCTAAACACTTGCTGTTCAGTAATTTAGTGTTATAGCAAACTAAACTATACAACCAAAGGTTGGGTCCTTAGGCCTTTACATCAGGGGTTCTCAAAAGTTTCCTGCCAAGTTCAACTGTTACTTGACATTTTCTTTAATTCTTAAGCAGTAGCCAGGACTCCATTGAGCAGCTTTCTTTCTTAAAAATTTGGTATCTCTTTGGAGTCTTCTACTTGCGGTTGTAGTGTACTTCGATGACCACAAATGGCCCGCTAACCACCAGTTGAGAATGTACATTATACACTGAGACACATATCCCGAGGATTGAAAAATTTTTCGTAAAATCCCTTTTTGAATTTCCTTTTTAAGACAGGTTTATGCTTCAAATTTTAATTCGCTATAAAGCTAAAAGACCAGTTTTGGTCAATCCTTGGTTTACCGGGCCAATCAAGGACATATCTCAGAGTTGAAAAGTGTTCAGCTTTCATAGCTTTTTAGCGCTATACATTGAAGTATGAAACGATCTTTAGTTTAGACGTACATATTATCCCATGATGGTAGCCTTTTTGCTATGTAAACTATTTGGAAAAAGGTCTTAACAAAAACGACGTACCATTTACGGTGTACAGTCCGATCCATTTCGTCCACATTGAATCTTTATCTACTTCGTTACTCAAGTGTTTCGCCTCTCCTTCATCGTCAACTACAGCTAAACTTTGGTTAAGGACTTGACACTGTTCTTCGGCACAGTCCCAGCTCGTTGCTATTTCGGCGATACAGTACGTTGAATTTCGATAGTGGCTGGATCTCGTTAGGTGACCAGAGCAATCTGTGTTAAATCAGAAGATGTGAAACGTTAAGTTTGTGAGCATTCTTAACCAGGTCCGGATTAAGACCTTGGGAGGCTCGGGGATAGTATTTTGGGGAAAATTCATCTAACATGTGACACCATCTGATACGATTGCTACCGGTTGTGAGTAAGCCTGTAAAGAAAAACTTTTCTCAAAAAGACGTCGTAGATTGCAGGAAATAGCACTTTCTAGGCCATGTATGTAAACTCATTCCTAGTCATTACAAAAGTACTTACAGTTGTACTTCCTCTAAAACAGGAACTTGAAATATTTTTTGTGCAATTTTTATAATTTTTAATTGAATAAAAGAAGAAAGTTCTTTTTTTAAATTATTCTGTTTTTAAGCAGAGGCCACTCTAGCAGGGGGAAAGACAATTCCCCCCATTTGCAGTCATTACTAGGTACTGGTTGTTACAAATTCATTCAATTTATTCAGTTTTTTGTGATTTAAGATATGTTAGTATGGACGTTGTATTCCACCAGATTTGAGTACTTATGTCTACGTAACCATCATGAGTTCGTAACTCTTGAGTTCACACCATTAAAGATATGCAGAGCAAAAGCAGGCCTATGCAAGATATTAACAAGGTGATTTGCATAACCTGATGACGTATTTATGGTTAACTTTCCTCGTTCAGCACATAGAAGACGTTCTTTTTTCAGCAACACAATTTATCAAAAATGTTTACTGCACTTTCCAGACAAGACTAGCCTGTACCGTACTGAATAAACCCCCAAGGCCATATTTTGCTGAGTGTACTAGTAGGAGACTGCACTTGATTGCATTTGACAGTTCTGCGCAAGTCATCATTTGACCAATCATAGTGTCTCATAGATGAGTGTGTAGTTTGAATTAATTTCAATCAAGGTGCGTAGTCCCCAACTGGGAATGTAAATACCCAGGGTTCCTAAATGTTCTTGGGATGATGCAAGACCAGCTTTAAAGCTCCCGATATTTTACTCATACCTGTTAAAGTGATAGGGCACGGTGTCGGGGTTGGGTTTGTGGTTACAATCTGCGTTAAGGTTAAAGTTGCTGCAACTGACGGTACTAGCCCCGATGTCGTCGTGTCCACGGCGGTTATTGCACTTCGTTCCAAAGTGGTAGAGGTACTTTCAGTTGAAGAGAGTATTTCAGACGAGCCGAAATTAAAGGTCAGTGCTTGGCTCACGCTAGTCGAGGTACTGATGCGTTTAAAAGTTTGGTCAGCCGTCTGGTCGTTTCTCTTAGCTACATTTGTTCTTGGCTGGTCAGACGTAATATCATGTGCGATTGCTGAATGCACTTCAGTTGTCTCAGTTGTAACTTCCGTTTGGGAAAATACTTTTTCGCAAGCGAATCCTGTACCCGAGTATCCGTCATTGCACCGACACTCGAAAGATGCCGTACCATTGTTGATGCAATGTGCGTTATCGTCACACATCCATCCTTCCATCAGACATGTATCACCTTCAAGCAAATGAAAATTTGTTAAGTTGTTATCATGTCCTCTTCCGTCTTAAAGGAGGGGGGGGGGCGGTATTTCAATCATTATCAAAAAGAGAATGCAGGAGAAAAAAGAAATATTAAGCATATCGAATATTTGTTAAAATTAAAGGATTTCCTTGCCCAAACACAATTTATAAGTAAAGAATCCCTTACCAATGAGTGCTGTGTAAGAATAATCGTCTATGCTGTCAAAACGCTTTGTGTGTTTAAACTTTTCTAAGTCGACGCAGTTAATTTTCTCCACCCATTTAGTCACCATCTTGCTGCCATCTGTCACGGGTTTGTCTCGCAAAGCAAAACACACTGGATTTGACGTATCATTGGAGCTTCTTGGGTGAGAATCTAAAAATGAACATGTTAATGTTAGAATATTGACTAAGAACAGTTAATTCGAACTTCATAGCAAAATAAATATATAATTCTATGATCATAACAGTATAAAGTATTACAAGAAGAGAGGAATAGTGGTAATCAATGCCATTCAATTTTCAAAACATCACATATGGTTTTTTTTTTTCAAATAAATAAATCCCTCTCCATTTTTTCGTTTACAATTAATTCAACTATTGTACAACATAGGGTCGGAAGTAATTTTAAAACAGCATTCATCAGTCACGCTCTGGAGAAATGTGAGTTGGTACCCATGTAACATGTACCCCATCCTTAAGGGAGAAAACTTTGGTAGTTTTTTTCAAGAAGTTTTTCCAGAAAGCTGTTAGAAGCTACTTGTGGTTCATACGGTAGTTATTACTTGACCAAAATTTAGCGTCACTTTGAGTACGTATTCTTGCTTCGAAAAACAGGCTGCATCGTGCCGAAAATGGAACCTACAGATTGCAACCTCAAAGAGTGCTGACTGTGAAGAAGCATCTTTAGACACAACTGTTCTCCCCATGTACCCTCGTAAGTGAATAATTACTTATGTTGTATCTGTATGCAAAGGATGAACTCTTAAAAATTTCCAGTAAAATTAAAAAACTGGAGCTTTGTTGTGACAAGAAAACTCACCCGATTGGTCACAGTTGATACCCTGAAATAAAATTGTGTGGCAAATTGAAAACGTAATCCATCTCAAAAGGTAAGGTTTTATAACCATTTTGGCCTGCCTCATCATCGCAGAGCGAACCAAATCACTGCTTTGTTACCCTGTCTGATGATCGAGTGTAAAACTCTCCGTACTGTGCTTAAATTTTTATATGTGAGTCGATAGACATGAAAAATTTAAATAAGACTCCATGCACAAAGCATAAATCTCGGCAGATCCCACATGATTAAAATTATCCAGTTTAATTTGAAATATCAATATCTTTTCACAAAAGTTTTTATCTTAATGAAAGCTTCCTTTTTAAATTAAAACTGTATCCTTCATGCGTCTTTAGTTTTGCTTATTCGCTCTGTTTGATCATACCAAATATAAATACGAAAAATAAAACACACAAATGAAATCGAATCAATGAAATGAAGACTTATGTTAAAGATAAAACTTCACTAGTAACAAACAAACCCATATAAGCAAAACCTTCAAAATTAATTCAAAAACAAATAAGGAAGCTAAGAAATATTTAACATATGGTGTGTCATATCAATGATAAACCCACGATTTTTGGGGAAAAGAGACCCGGAATCTCAGATATCCTGGCATTATATAAGTGGAGTAACCCTACCGAAAGTTAACGGAAAATGCCCCCCTGATCGACTGAAATGGCACTTTGCAGGCCTTGTTGCATCCTGGATAACAAACGATTGAAAAATTGCGATGGATATAATTTGTATACAATTGTATTCCATGATACTGAACGCTCTTTTACAGCCACAGTTTCCTCAAAGATGAAACTTTTCAAAGCTTCCCTCAATGTTTCTTGTCTGTATATTTCCAGCTTTGTATCTCTCATAGGGCTAAAGCCTTCAACTATAATTTGCAAGGCAGAAAGTTAAAAGGAATAACCTTTAGTTTGAAAATGTGACACTTAAATCTTTTCTATTTTTTTGGAATTAATTTTCGTAAGTCTTCGAATACAGAACTAATCATAAAAATGAACGATGGTTTATTTCTATGGCACGGAAATACAGTATTCTAAAATTTCTATCCTTCAAATTATTTAAGTCTAGAGCTGTGCTATCAGTTCGAAACTCTCAACTCAAAAGGAATAAAATTAGAATGACCGAAAATTCAATGCTTTATACAATTTTATTCATATGATACAGATTCAAGCTAGCGAAATTTGGCACTCAAAATAGTTTTTTTTTAGTTATAACTAAGGGACAGATTTATCCTTTACAAAATCTACGTTCCTTTATTCGATATCATTGATTTACATTATGTTTTTTCTGCACAAAAAAAAATGGAAATTATTTATCCACCTACTGTAAAAGAAAGGGAATTACGTCTGAATTAAAAGCTCTCATGACGTAAGCGACATTTTTCAAATGAAGAAACGAAGAAAAAATAATATTTGTGTATTGATATCAAACAGTAGCCTAGTCGAGAGGAGGAGCATTTTAATAACCTCGCGTATACGGAGACTATTGAGGCAACTGGCCAATAGTGTATGCAACATGGCCTTTTTTCCACACTTCGAGAAACATCCGTATTTAATTAAATGCAGTGCTGATCTCCATTGCATGATGTTCTTCATAACCGAACGAAACTATAGCCATCTGGGGCTGCAGTACTCTTGCCTGGAATTTTAATATCTGTTTGGCAGCCCAAAATGGCATAAATTTTGCCCAAAGAGCAACTTTTGTCCCTGAATGGAAGGGAGGGGGTTTCATCTCCCAACCTCGGTCTCATGCGCCTTTAGTTATTGTATTACAAAAGGATCGATATTCTCAATATTATCTTTCCAAATTAAGTTTCTTTATGAGTCATATTGTCCCACATTTCCAGTTGCATGATATACAATTTCACGTTTTCCAAAATTACATGTCGTCGTTATGTAAAGTCAGAACTATTATGCACCTGATCACAGGCCTGAAACGTTGCAGAATCTGAGTAAATGATAAAGAAGACGGTTAACATGTTTGCTCCAGAGATATTAGTAAAGAGTGGCTGTCTAGTGCTTTCCTTTTAAACGATCCCCTTTCTATTGCTTACTTTTTATAACTATTTTCAGGGAATCAACTGTGATCACTTGGGTGAGTACTGTTTTTACAGCAATACTATTACATGATTTAACGTTGGGAAGAGTTTTTAAGACAGTATCCTTTACTTACCAAATAGAAATTATTTATCCACCTACTGGAAAAGAATGGAAATTACGTCTGAATTAAAAGCGCTCAGGACGTAACCGACATTTTTCAAATGTGGGCTCAATTGTTTGCTTAAGTAAGGTAAGTATATATACACATCGTGCTCATTTGTGAGTGAAAAGTACCTAAGTGGGTTTAAATGGATACAGTTGGATGAAGTAAGCAGGGGGTAAGTATCACAGAACTTGCGTAACTGTTCTAGGATCATTTATTGTACTTTGTAAATAGTCCTGTACTGTGCATATGGGGATACAAGAACTTGACATCATTTAGCCTGTGGTTCGGCTGGCTCTCTTTGGGTTTGTTGCTCTTTTAAAGCAGTATTTAAGTACGTCATCATTTGGAGGTTTTTGTGTTAAAAAATATGATTGGCAGTGTCAGGATGTTTTTTCTCGACGGCTTGGTCGTGCATCCTTCTTAAGCGTAAAGAAATTATGGAATTAGGATAGCGTGCATCGTAATTTTTCTATTTTTTCATGTTTGCTGTAAAAATGAAAATAAATTTAACATCAAATTAAACCTTAAGTTGTATAGCTGTATAAGTCTGAAAACTAAAAAAGAAAGCGATTTCCTTGAACGATTATACAAGATATTCCGTTAAACCAAGGATAAGGCACTTAAGACTAAATTGTTCTCATGCTTATCGTTTTTCTTCCGACTTTCATCCAATAATCACAAAAGTACATTAAACCAATTTTTCTTTGCGTTGCACAACAAACCAATGACTAATTACCTCAAACAGTCTCACTAAATTCGTAGACCGAATTAACGTTAACTTAAGCAAATTTAAAACACCAAACCACCTCAGTCAGAGGACGAGGTTTCATAAACTGTGAAAGACAGTTAAAAAATATTTATCCCATGTTAATTATATCTAAATAACCTAAACACATCTCTGATACTACATTTACTGTCTGACAAGGGTCTGACATCACGGAAAATTTGACATGATCCCCATGATGAAATCCCCTCCCCCCCAAATAATACTTAGTCATCGGATGTAATATTGTGTGTTTATATACAAGTGTACGAAAGGGCAGTACTAACTAACAACAGAATGATAATTTCCGGCGCCCTTCGGACTGTCCCCCTCCAGCCCCCAAACACCGCCCCTGATTGCGGACCTTAACCATCTTACAGGGACATAGGCGTAGGAAGTTGTTCTCGACTGGACAACTGAACATTATTTAGGAACACCGTCCTGGGAGAGTAGTCTGAATATATGAGAGCTTTAGATGTAATTTGTTGCAATATTTGAGCAAATTCTAAGCAAAATTACTACAAATTTTTGGCGTTTTACAAAGTGACGAAGTAAGGGTTTTTCGTTCTTTAAGTGTTTTTGACGGGGGGGGGCTTCCCCCTAGCCCCGCTTCCTACGCCCTTGTACAGGGATCATAAATATAGTGTTAGCTTGAAAGTATGGCGTGTAACGAGCCTGTTGCTCTTTATTTCCGTTAACAAATGATAAGACTTTTTAATTAACAAATCACTGTTAACAATTTGTACTCTTTACTCAAACACTGTTGGACAGCAAAAAAGATTATAATACAGTTTGTCTTCTTCGTTCTCCTTTTTTATCATTTATTAAAACGCAAAATAAAGTAATATTCAACTTTTACAATGAGTAGGTGAAGGTGACAGTGGTGGTGATTGTTATGAATCTATCTGTTGAAAATTAAGGTAGATTCCAAGTTTACAGTAACTGTTTGAAGGAGTGCCCCCGCCGGTGAAATACAAGAGACAACCTTTCGTTACCGTACATGATCAATGAATAACATACCTTTGACGTTTTAAACCTAATACAGAAGAGAGATTATGACAATTAAAAAGCAACGCACTAAACTATATTGTAACGCAACTCTGGGGAGTGTATTCGGGGGCTTCCAATCCAAACAAAAAGTAACTCAGTAACTCAGTGAGCAGGCGCGATATCCAACGGCGGTCGGAGAAGGTACAATAACAAAATGAAATATAAACAGGTAAAAAAAGAACAGAACAGGGGAATACAATTATTAATTTATTCACAATTATTTACAAAGAAATTGTACACAGTACAAGATAGAAATTTGTTCGAAGACAACGAAAAGACGAAACATGAACAGCAAACATTACTTACCGTGTCAGGAACTAATTCTCGACTGGCGAGCCACAATGAGGACAGGTAGAAGATCAGGCCAGAGAGACGTCTGCTGACCTCCGATCTTCCGGCTCGAGGTCGCCCCTAGATAATCACATGGGCAGAGCATGAAAACTGGAGGTCTCACCTCTGCTCTGCAACGTACGGATGCTAAGGAAGGCCTAAAAATGTTGTCTTAAGGGCATTACAATACAAAGCACTATCAAGTTCATGAGATATGAAGTGACAATTATTCAGTTCTAACGATATCTACATTACAAACAAATTTGACTAACGGGGTTAGCAACTCAATAAGAGGTCACATGACCGTTTCCACTATGTATGACTGTATATTCAGCAACGCTTTGCCTAACAGAAAGACGGACTAAGCAATGGCTAAAGGCCTATCGCGTAAGGTATCTGACTGCAATTTGAATCACGACTAATAAGACTATAGTTACCATTTAAGCATCAGCTCAGTCCCTTAATATGCAGTTCTACCTTAATGTCAGACTTCTGCCCATAGTATTAAATAATCATCTGCTAACTCACCAGAAAAACAAAAATAAATACTGCCTTTTGGTTCCTCGGCAGGCAACGTCTTACATAAAACTATAAGAGTATAGAGCCACGAAAGATTTAAAACAAGCTAAATTTTTACCATCCGCCATCTCCCTCCCTTGCCTCCGTATTTTTACTTAGCGAATTAGTGCAGTTTTAAGAAACTCGGGTCAAGTAAGCAATCGTTGTTGGTTCGAATCGTTTAAAGATTAGGCCTCTAACGACGGGCCCTGCCAACTCAGACAGACAGAGAGACAGACAGACGGATGAAACAGTTTCATCTGACAATATGTAAGTGTACCAACAAGTTGGGGCCCACAATGTTTCACAATTGTAGTTGGTTCGCTGCCACGTAAGCTTTGAGGTCTTAATCACAATTGTAGGATTGCAAATAAAACCAAAATAAGTGGAGTAGAAATTAGTAATATCAGGTCGTTTACAACTCGATTCAGTGAAGAAAAAAAGATGCGGGTATAAGTTTACTTACAAACACCTTCTCACTGTGTCACGAGCTTCGAGTGCATCCATTTTTCATGTGACTTGCATTTACAAAAGTAACAAGGAACTGCAGTCGCTGAGACTACTTTCCATCGCAGCAGCTCCTTGGTCGTAGATTCCCCACACCCATACCTCCTCCCATAGGTGTATAGAAGGTATTTCAAAAGGGGTGAGAAGCCTGGTCTTTGATATGAAAGTTTCCTTAATTGTCAACAATCATGACATGACAATTTGCCCTGAAATCTTCATTTTAGCTGATTTTTGCTCTAAACGGGGAGGAGAGGGATTGTCTCAGTCCCCTGACTTCCTCGAAGAATTTAGATGACCCTGGAAGCCAGAAAAAAAAATCAATTGCCACACTATGTCAGATACTCGTAAGGCACATACATCTTCTATTATCGACCGATCAAGCTGCTTTACAATATCATTCAACGTACTCCTGGCATATTTGAACCATGATATATAAATACTTGACGTACGGAGTGAATTGCTGATTCAGCGTTTTTTTTTCTGAAACGTCTGACTATTGGAATTGCATAGAAGTAAACATTTGAGGTTTACATAAGCTTTTGCAATGATTGGAAAGCAAAAGGGCTACACCCTAGAGGTGGCTGAACCCAATCGAGGATAACGTGCATTGCAAGGTATTTACCATGTTTTCTGGCCTTACCCCAATTAGCCCTTATTTACCTCTAGATCTTTCAAGGACTATGCACTATGGTAAACCCTAAAACCAACGTGGTAAGAGTGGTGCTAAGTTTTCAGCCCTACTTCAAAATTCTGTGCACCGCCATTACTCTGTCTACGAAATCTTAGTTCGACTTCAGTTCAGTACGCTTAGGCGAGAGAGAGCGGATTGTTAGAAAGGTGCGTTTTCTTGTATACCTCTTTCATGTTGTAGCATGCGTTATACCACATCTATTTCCTGGCCACATTCACACCCAAGGAAGTGAACACAGCTCATAACATGAAGAATTATCGTAATTTTCACCAACTCTACTCTCTAAATAAACACTGATCAACTTTTCTTTTTCTGTCTGTTTTTTCGGAAATGTCAGAATGGTGAGCAACATATTCAGCAATTACGGCATAATAGGGTTACAATCACTCTTAAACATGGCAACTCTCTGCGTTGTTATTTAAGCGTGACGCAGGTAAAATGCCTTTATATAGAGTACAGCGCACTATTTTGAAACAGAAAATGTATTCATGTTATGAGTGAAAGTTACATCTGTTGAAATCATGAATTTTATACTTTTCTTTCTTATAAACAAGTTAATTAACCGATACTTTTCATTGTAGGGGAGGTATGGGGTGGGGTTTTCTTTTAGTTATACTTTAGAGATGGTGTTGAGCCCTTCAATAGCTTGTTCATCATTGCTGATATAAGCTCAAGCACGTACGTTGTCCATTTATCTTTACACTTGATTGCCAGGTGCTACGCTGAGGTACTCATAAGACCCGATTGAACCATTTGAACTTTTCTTCTCCCGTCTTGTGGCTTTCTGTTCAATTTTAACAGAGCAGTTACAATAATTTAGAGGCATCAGTCAGTATCCAGGTATCCTCCACACTGAAGGTCACAATCGATGCATCATTGACTTTTTGTTCCTTTTGAAACAAATTGGTCAAACGGGGCGAGAGTTTGCTTTGTTTAGGCAGTTATCCAATTATGCTTGATCTATATTTTGTTTTTGCATTCGTAATTCAATTGTTAAAGACTGTTGTTACACTTCTCTATCTTGGCCTCCTTTGTAGCAGTATTGACAAAGCGGTCCGAAGTTTTCCTGAGTTTTCTCACTGGAGGTTTGGAATTGGTTACTGGTAAGCCACGTGACATCAACATTGCAATTAGTTTGGTTACAAAACTGTGACACTGAACAAGGACTTATTGTGGTGGGATGTGAGAGCGAATCACCCTTATAAAATTTGCTATGGTAAAAGTAAGCTGTTTCGAGATGAACACTCTTTTTATTTGAACTGTGATTCAGAACCTGTTTCTCTGAAGCAGCATGTAAACGGAGCTCCATACATATTGAGTTCGCGTCTCTTCTGGCGGACAAAGTGGGGAGAAGCAAGGCCCTAGAAAATATTTGGAAATTTTTCAAAATTTTAAATGCAAAATTAAGTAGTTTTAGAACAATTTGAGCCGAGAAAAACAGAATATTCGTATTTGCGAGACCCAGAGACATGGACATACTCATATTTAATTCTGCCCTGAAACCTCAAGGGGGTATTTCCATTTGGATCTGATATTGGTAAATATGCTGTAAGTTGACACCAATAGCTATAAACTAATAGGTCAATGTTTATGATATTGATAGGGGTACTGGAAGCAACGTTCCATCGATATATGGTGGACAAGGGCATAAGCCAGTGTAATTCAGTTGTATGCTATAGCACTATAAAACTTGAAGAGGTACGTGAAGGTCAAATGCAATTTACATAACAGTGAGTGCCGTACTTGTCGTTAATGCTTGTCTTAATTTATTTAAACAAAATTTCGTTACATGATTAGTACTTTGTTTACTTCACGCAACAGACCTTGTAGGTTTACCTGAAACTATTTGCCTTTTGAAATGAATCTTAGCATGGTTTTATTTAGGGTTGCGTTTTTCCATTGACCATCAGGGCCTGTGAGGCTTTAAAGCTACTGGTCAAGCCGAAGGAGTGCACGAGGCTCTGTTTCTTGATATGTTACATGTCTAACATGTATTCTCATTATTGAACACGAAAATTTGTATGCTGTTGCTCTTGTCAACAACTGTTACTAAATTGATCACCCAATAGACTTGGAACTTGGTGGGTAGGTACCTTTGGTTAAAAATTTAAAATTACGACACTGTCAAAGTCAAAAATCAATGGTTACTTACTTTGTTCCAATAATTTTCTTCTATGTGTTAAGAAAAAAAGAAAACTTAAAAGAAACTTTGAATCACTATCAATAAAAAGGCAGTCAAAAATCAGAAGGTCAGGAATTCATAATGCATTGTAGCAGATAAATTTAGTTGCAAACTCGTCCTATATTACAAAGGTCGGGCCATGACTGTGTGAGTGGGTGCATAATCCTGAGGAGTGTATGCTATGCTTCCCAGAACCTCTGCATGAAAAGCCAAAGGTCAGAGGTCAAAGGTAACGATAACTGTTGTTTTAGATTTGGCTATGACAAATTTATGAAACAGTAAATGGGCACAATTTTACTCTCAGTGCAATTGGCGTTCAGTATATACCCTAGACTCGACTGCATCCTTACTTTACGACTGTACGAATGCAGCGCATGATCAGTTTCCAAGGTGACTGATACATAAAACTATTGGCAAGACAAATAATAGTGAGATCAACAAACCCCTATCAACATCGCCACCCCCCTCCCCATGCAATGTTGCGGCAGCCCAGCTCGTTTTGAGACTTCAACACTGCTATGGGGAGCGGGGTTTGTCCCATAAACTTCAGTAGATCATTGTTTCAAGCCTTTGGTACAGGAACTTTCAAAATTGATTTTAGGGCTTTAGAAACGGGGTTTTCGTTGTGAATTTTCAAGTGACAATAAAGGATTCACAGCTGAACTAGTCTGGTCAGTATCCTGGCTTGTCAGTATGATCGGAGTTCGGGGAACGAAACGTACTTCCTTAGCAGGGTTATATGAGGGAGGGTGTGTGTTAGATGAGGTTTTACGGATCGGTTTCTAACCAACTGGTTTAAGTCGGGCCACGGCCTTTTCCCCAGTTGTGGCTCACTGGCTTGTTTTCCCCACTCCATTGCTTGCGCTGAGCACCAGGCACAATGGCAGTAGGTTCTATTTTTAAAGTCATTGGTATGACCCGGCCAGGATTCGAACCCCAGACCTTCCGGCTGCAAATCGGATGCTCTAACAACGTGACCATGCAGTCGATCTCATATGAGGGAGGAAGAGGATCGGTGGTATTCTGGCTGGCCAGTGTTTACATTTATATTTAATTGCAATACATTGTAATGAAAAAACGCCAACGAGATTTTGCATTGTATTTTTCTTTTGTGTGTGTGTGTGGGGGGGGGGGGTGAGAAGCACATTTCATGACATTCCTTTTAGTACACAAAGTTTTCTACTTTTCTTGAAGATGAACACTGAATAATCATTGAAAAAACAATCTGGTAAAGATGCAATTCCGTGGAATCATTTCGTCTAGTAAACATGCCAACGTACTTAAGTATTGAACCAAATCCAAGCGGTTAACCATTCTTCCTCACTAAAAGGCTTTTATATAAAGAGAGCTTTTCTGAACTTTTGGACGGTCAATCATCGACATACGTTGAAAGGAGTGTGAGATCTATCGTAAACCGTGACACTATTTGGAACTATGCATGGGATGTAGTAAAGATAGTACAAGTTCTACGTTGAACTAAGAATAAAATTAGCAGAGTCCACATGAAGGGCTTTCTCGCTGTTCAGTTTCATTTGTAGTGCATTTTTTCCCTGCAACCATTTTAATGTATCCGCCCCTACCTCATCCGAAAAAATATATTTTGCCCCTGAAAGCCATCTCGCCCCCTTCAGTATCTTGTTTGGCTACGGACACTTGAGTAAGTGTAATGCAGGAAAGTCATATGCAAGCCATGCGTACCCGAGTTATTTTGTTCACTGCTCTCTGCTGTTTTATGGACGACCGAATAAGGGAACAAGTCCATCTTACATTGAATAAGTTACACTTCTTACCATTGATTTTTTTTTTCAAAACAGCTTTTATTGTTTTGTCATTCAACAATTGCTTCTTTACTACATGTATAACATGCTGTTTTTCCAATTACCATGCATTGAAATACTCCCTATACTTTTGTACAGGCCTCATACTATCTCAAGCCTGTACAACAGGAATTTCCAAATTATGTTTTTAGTGCTGTAAAAAGAAAAGGTTGCCGTTTTGATTCGTGGCAAAAAGGACTACTTGAATAGGTCTGGCCAGCATCCTGACTTGCTCGTATGGCCGGGAGTTTGGGGAACGTAAAGTACTTCGTCAGCAGCTTCATGTAAGGGAGGAAGTGTCGGCAGTATTCTGGCTGAACAGTGCTTACATTTATTTTTAAGTGAAATAAATTGTAATGCATAGACCCCAAAGAAATTTCTGCATCGTATTTTTCTTGTGGGGTGGGATGGGGGTAAGGTCGGGGGTTGGTGAGCTTGTAGCACATTTCACGATAAACCGAGAGGTATACCACAAAGCTTCCAATTTTTATTTCGCGGAAGATAAACATTGAATAATCATAGAACTGCACTCTGGTTTATTTTCAACTGAAATTCTGTGCAATCATTTCGTCAAGTCACCTTTGCAATGTACTAAACGATTTCATCAAATTGAAACGGTTAACCATTCTTTATACGAGAAAACTTTTATATACAAAGAAATTTTCTGTCGATTTGGACAGTTGACTATTGTGCCATATACATGATGTTAGGCAAGCGTAATTTGAAATACATCTTTTGGAAAACCTCTTCAAGGGGATTGATGTGATAGTTCAAAATGTCATAACTAGCACAATGGAAGGGGGAAGAGGGGCAAATGGCAAATGCCATTACGCTTTATGTACATCAATGAAAGAGTAAGATGACATGCTATAAAGTAAGCAGTTGAGCGTTCTTATTTTCTGAAGTACCGTGTTATGAGCCCACACAATCTTCTTTGAAGTTTGAAGAATAGGATCAGTTCCTTTACCTTCTGCCTGTAGTACAACTGGTCAGCAACTAAGCAATAACATTCCATACCTACCCCCTCCACCTCAGCTTTGATTGGTTGTTGCCAGCTTGCTAACTTTGGGCCTTTGATCAGAGGCAGTGGGGTCACAAGGGTTGCTTGCAAGGGGTCAAGTGGCTCGACGTGAGCCCCCAGAGCCCGGGCCCGGACTACCTGTCTGCTCGATCATCCCCTGTGGGAACTCATCAAACTCTTATTTAAGGTCCAGCTGGAGGTGTCATTCTTGCAACAAAAGAACATGACAGGCATTATACCGCTCAATTTAATTTAAGTGCTCTTGCCGTCACGAATTCACAAGGCACCGGAGGAGGAGGGGCGCGAAAAGAACACAAGCTTTCAGTTTCATTTTCCTTCTCTTTCCATTTTTCAGTCTTATTCTTTGTTTTCCTATCTTGTTTTCCATTTTCCTTTTTTCGTCTGCCTTTATTCTGCACCCCATGGCCCGTGTAGGGAGGGGAGGCTGCCTCTCCCTGTCCCCCTTTATTACGCCACTGATCAGACGTGGCCTTTGATCAAAAGGTGGCTATGGTTTTAAACAATAATTAACGTTGCAGATATTAATGCAATTACTCAGCTCCACGGGCATATGATTAGGTAGGGGCGCGGTTTCAGGTATAAGTATCTAGTAAGGGTAGGGAGCTGTGAGTATGCCTTAAAATGTTAGCAAAAGGGCCCGCCAACCTCTCGTCCTGTGAAATTGGTCTAAAATCTTTTGAGTATAAGTAAAAACGGTGCCTTGTCCCTAAGGCAAACATAAATTTTAAATCAATTGTTATAACTTGTGGAGCTTGAACCCTCGTGAAGGAACTCGACCATCCTTCCACGTTGGACAAAAATGTCTGGTGATCTCCCCTATAGCCCCACTCAATCTGCTTTCGCCATAAATTGGAACAAGGTTGTGATATATGCTTATCCTTTTTGCTGATCATAGAATGCAGGGGCGGATCTAAGGGGGGGCCGATCCGGCCCCGCCCCCTTTTTGAAAACGCGAAAAAATGAGTGGAAAAAAAGAGAAAAAACGGAAAGGAGAAGAGAGAGAGAAGGACAGAGAGTGGAGTGACAGAGAATGAAGCTGCAATTGACAACCTCAAAGCACGGGATTCATAGCGCACAGCAGATCAGTTTGAACGTCGATTGGGACGTTCACACGCATGCTTACTACACATGATTGGATACAATCAATACGATACAATACCGATAAAATACCATCAGCCAATCGAAAAATACCTTACGAGACAGTGCGAATCAGTGGGGATGGGCTGCTATCAAGCCTGGCAAGAGCCATTTCCGGCCATCTGGGATGTATTAAAACCTCAAATTTTCTTGGAACGCTCCGCGCCAACCTATGGTGACGCTCCTCTTAGACAGTAAAGGCAGTGGCGTACACAGGGGGGAGGCCATTTTTTAACACAAATTTTACTTCAAAAGGTCGCATATGTGGCACCAGACTGCATGTAAGGAAACCAAATTTTTCAAAATTTTCAAAGGGCCCTCCCCTTAGACCCCTCCCCCAGGCCGGCAATCACACAACATACTGCAGCCCCCCCCCCCTTGAGAGAAATCCTGGGTTCGCCACTGAGTAAAACGGGATTCAAACTTGCAAACCTTGGACCAAAAGTCCCACCGGCTGAGCTAATCCGTCCTCACAGAAATGTGTAATAAAATAAAATCAAACTTTACATTTTGTTCACAAAAATTGCACTTCTTAATGGCTGCTATTAAGCCTGGCAAGTGCCATTTCCGGCGATCTGGGATGTAGTAAACTCTCAAATTTTCTTGGTATGCTCCGCGCCAACTTATGGTCTCGCTCCACTTAGATAGTAAACGGAAGCTCCGCCCCTCCCCAAACAAAAAAGTCCTGGCTACGCCACTTCAAGAGAATTAAAATGGAAAATCATGCGAATACCAAGGCCTTAGCAGTGTCTTTTCCGGCTGTCTAGGATGTGTTTTTACCCAAATTTTCTGGTATGTTACGCATAAGTGGCGGTAGCGGGAGAACGGGGGAGGACACGTCCCTCCCTAAAATTTTCAGTGAAGCGGACGTCCCTCCATAAATAAATTCCTAAGGAGAAAAATGAGGAATTATAAATTAAGTAAAAATCAGCAATCAACAAGTATAACCATAATCAATTACAAACTAAATGGCCAAATGCTGTTCTGTCAGTTAATTAATCCCTCGATTTTTCTCTGAAAGACGTTAAGATTGGCCTATAGTGCACGTCACCAACAAAATTTTATTTAGAAATATAGTGGTCGGAATCATAACAATTCGGTCATTCAGTCTTGATACTATGTAATGCCTACAATAATACCATGATTACACTGCCTGGACGTACCCCCCAAACAATGACAGGGCTGCCAAGTCTCATGCATTTTGGGTCATTTTCACTTTCTCACTGAGTCCAAACAAAACAAGACTTTAGGCAGAGGGGAACATGCACGTGATAAAACGTACGTTTACGCCCACATGTCCATGCAAAGTACACAGGTCCTGGCATCTAGTCGAACTAAGATATGGGTCACAAATTTCTCAAGGAAGTCCCTCAATATTCACCAAGTTAGAACATGACTACTAAAGATCTGATTAGACGCCTTGAACAGGACGCATTGTGGTAAGGCACTGTGCCTATGATAACTGTCTTCTGTTAATAACTTGTGGGAAAATTAATGTGTTGAGAGTTGAGACATG
Organism: Holothuria leucospilota; assembly: GCA_029531755.1. Lineage (NCBI taxonomy): Eukaryota > Metazoa > Echinodermata > Holothuroidea > Aspidochirotida > Holothuriidae > Holothuria > Holothuria leucospilota. The sequence continues at coordinate 25,976,956 of CM055979.1, forward strand.
AAATTATAGAAAGCAGAAAATGCAAAAATAAGACATGGAAAGTGCTATTTCCGGCGATCTGGGAGGTCTATTTTGTCAAAATTTGCTTGTACGCTCCGCGCCAACTAATGGTGGCGCTCCGCTTAGATGGTATAGTGCCGTCAATCACAGGTCAAACGAGTTCGGCCCCCCCCCCTTTTCAGAAATCCTGGATCCGCCCCTGGAATGTGAGACAAAAATGACAAAACATTGATCCTTATTATTTGACTCGCACTGATCTCTACTGGCCATAATCTAATAATAAATTATCTCTAAGTCATAGCAATCGGGTGGCATTCAGAAAAAGTCGAAGTTTCAAAATGGAGTGCAATGTGAAGTAAATATTTTACAGAATTGGATATAATTAAATTCAGAAACTATGCACACCATCTTACCCTTTCGAGGTTCACCGCTTATTAAAAGCGAATTTTAAAGGATTTTGATTTTTTGTATCCATAAAAAGTGCGGTGGGGGTGTTCTCAATCGTCCCTTGAACAGCCAGTGTAGCGAAGGCGCAAGTCATTCGGGGATCGAGAGATACGGGGAGCTCCGAACGCATGTTCGCATATTCATGGCTTCTTGTCACGTTTAAAGCCGGTAAGTGGTTGGTAATGGTAGAAGCAAGGTTTGGTATGAGGAGTCCGCCGCATTTGTAGCACCACTTTGTAAATTTCATTGAGAAAGCGAATTCTAGAAAAGGATGAGAGTAATTTAATCATACCAGACAAATTTTCAAACTACGCAACGTAGGTCACTCAAATTCTTGAAACTGATAAAAATAAAGGTATATGAAATAGTCGTTTGCTTTTTCGACCGACTTTGCGGTTGAAAAGCCGGCATTCGGTTGCCAAACAGTAGGACGCAGCCTACCGGTTAAGTTTGGTACCTATTCTAGATCGATGGGTCGTTTACGGAGTAAAGTATGTTTGCCTTGGCATTTATAGTGCTTTATGTTTTCAAATGTAAAAACATGTTAAGCCGGGAGTAAATTGACTTAGAGTGCATGTGGGATTTGCAATGGTGTTGCTCTGTCTGAAAGGTAGAATAAGTTACTGGTTAAATTAATTTAAAGAACTTTGTACTCGGTATCGTTTAGAATAGGCATTTAGCAAATGACTCCATCGATTAGTTTTTTTTTTGGTTACCATTAACTTAATAATCAACCTGTTTAGATGTTTAGATACATACTGCAGGGTTGATCTCATGTAAGGTAATTGTTGTAAATGGATGATGTGAAGAAAATCCGAGTCCATATCATGTATCATGATAAAAATTTTTGTGCACATCCATTAAGACTAAAGGTATTGTTCCAATGCAGCTTATTTTTGCTAATCTAATTAAATACCGTTAACTGCAGGAACAAGGGACATTAAATCCTGAAATGAGAGTTGTGTCCTGCCACCTCTTACACGAGATCGTTTTATCACTGGACAAAATCATTGTACTAAAGTACTTTTCTTTTTACGTTTTCAATACTAGCATTATTGCTTGCCAATGCTCGAACAAGGGATTCTCATTGTGTCATAAATAAATCCTGATATAACCCAAACGGTGTTTTAATGACCACAACATTTTAATGCTACCCTCTCCTATTTAAAAAGTGGTACTTAGCATACACACTCAATTTCAAGAGCGGATATTCATTCTTGATATTGCACGCAAAGAATGAATTTGCAACTTGGGAGGATAAAACTGAAATGACGCACTCACCTCAATCCTCCTATCTTCGAGCTTGAATTTATTAGAGCTGGGGTTTATTCACACATTAATAATTACAAAGGCATACAACGAGAATAGAAAATTTAGATGATAATGTTTTTTCCCGTAAAAGGCCCCAACAGACTTATAAGACGTCAAAGCTACCACCTGAAACTTGTATGGGTAAAAATATGTAGGATTCTGAGTGAAACAAGTAAGTAAACAATATGGTCTCCACCGAGTCACCTATAATGTAGGTGATGAAATTCGTGGATGAGTTATTCTAAGTTAGTGGCTTGCTCCTCAATAATTCAGTCAGCAGCATCAGATCAAGCAATTATTGACTTGGATTTTTGTCTGTTATGCATTTTATATTTTTCAGAGGCCGCATTTTATATTTTTCAAAGGCAAGCGGAATATTCACTTTTCCTTACCCAGTCGATCAAATTTCCTCAAGATACGTCTTTTTCAAATTTTCAAGCCTGCAAAATACAATGAATGCTTTTGTGGTCTAGTTACCTTAAATAGAAGCCGTAACAAAGTTTAAAAATTAAGGGATATGCTGACCAGCTTGCCGGACATTTATTTGTTTTGACCAGAAATTTACTTTGAACAAAAAGAAAAATAAGACCGTGTAGGAAGATTAAATACTCCCAATTCAACTCCAATTGGGACAGATTGCAGTAAGAATTAAAGACTTGGTACTATTCTAGTTTAAACTTTCAAAAGACAGTCATACAAATTTAATTTACCGACCGAAGTTCTCTTTAAAATTATTGAGGTAGGTCTATGTACTTTTTCAGGAAATAAGAACGATAAATGTCGACCCAACTACAAGCAAGAAATAAATGTAGGGGCAAAAGATTGAGACTTAAGACTTAAGATTGCTACCAATTAAAATGCCATATTCAATTGTTTGAGTAACTCGAGAATGTTCTTGATGATTTTTTCCTGCCCTATAAAAGTGAAGGGTATCTAAAATATATAGTTTGCGATGAAAGTAATGATTTGAACACTGTTTAGATATCCTTTTGTAAGCAAACTATCCTCTCTTTTTGATAAAAAAAATCACTATTCCCAATTATATGACTCTGAAGCAGTAGTTGTAGGTACTAATAAAGTAATAAATCATTTGCCTTGTTATTTAACCTTGAATACATGTTTGAATGAAAAGGACATCGTTTTGCATTTTCATTGTACAGTATTACATTTCAATTGAAGAAACAAAAGATGTACAAACGCTCTCTTCATATAATGCCTTGTGAATGTGAAGTATGAAGTGACAGGTCTAGAACGTATTCTTGGAGCGAACTATAAGTTAGTTAGTTAGATGAGGTTTAACGTCCCAGTTTCCAACCAATTGGTTCAAGTCGAGACGACCACGGCCTTTTGTCCAGTTGTGGCTCACTGGCTTTTTTCCCTACTCCATTGCTTATGCTGAGCACCAAGCACAAAGGCAGTAGGTTCCATTTTTAAAGTCTTTGGTATGACCCGGCCAGGATTTGAACCCTAGACCTTCCGGCTGCAAGTCGGATACTCTAACCACTTGGCCACTGCAGTCGGGGCGAACTATAAAAGCTCCATATGCAGTGTGCTTAGCCCCCGAGGGACCGATGTGGAAGCAGACATCCTTCTTTCAGAGCGTGGAATACGTCAATATTTCTTGTGTGATTTACGACAAGAAAGACTTAACAAACTTTTTGAGAGAGATGCACTGTGATAAGTACCATAGGAAAAGGGGAATCAGAAATCTTCAATCGTTTAACCTACCAGTAACGGGTTCCTGTTTATCTTTTATGATATAGACATGTTTCCTTTCCCCAAGAGTCAATTCATTGCACCTATTTACATCATTCTTGTTCAATTCATTTCGTGTTTTAACAATTGGATCACATAACTTGTGATGACGTTAACACGTATCCACGTTTGCTCCTCATAATTCATCGTTTACGAGAAAACCACCCCGATTAATGACAGGAAAAGTGTCGTCAGTTTGGTTCATGTACACTTTCCATGGATCATGGTCACACATTACCTTATACGGAGGTTACAATTTCATTGCATGATGACTTAGAAGTAATTACTCTGATCCGAGAAGCATTCAGATAAGACATTAGTTGTCGGATCGATAAAAATATGAAATTAAAAGATATTTTGAATGACAATATTACCATTTTCAAATTAAGAATCAAAATGAAGAAGAAAAAAAAAACACGGTAAAAAAAAAAACACGGTAAAGGCCTTTTGCCAAAGTCGTTCATACTTACTTTTTGAGGAACGGGCTATAAAAGTTTGGAATGAAACTCCGACTGTAACTTGCTCCTGCCCTGTAAGCGTCTTACGTTATGATTTTACATACATATTAAAAATCACATAGTGGATTCGGACTACCATGGAAAGCATAGATCGTAAGGTCTGGTGCAATTGTAATTTTAGACCTTCACTAACCATTATTCCTTCAGACTGCGTAAATTGATTGTTCGCTTTGCGAAAGTTATATACAAGGAATTTCTCTCGTCACCTTTTAAATTGTTTTCTTTTATGATGAACCCAGGATGACCCCAGGATCTCACTCAAAACGGAATAAATCCATAAAAATAACCAATATCTTTCTTGGAAATACAATAATTGCATTTACTGAAATAATTTGAAGAATGAATATAAAGTAATTTTAGTACTCTTAGTATCCATTAATATCTCTCTCTCTCTCTCGCTAAAGACTTTGACCCGTTTGGTAACTGCGATGCGGAAGTTTTCACTAGAAACCTTTCAGTACATGACTGCTACATTGAAAACCACACTTAGTTTTCAAATTCCCTCTCCACAAAGTGGAGGGCTGCCATTTTCTTAAAGTCTTAGTGCCAACACTGATTTACTTAAAGCTAAAAATGACAAACACCTTATAAAGGACTCAAACTGACCTAAGTTGAAAATCATGGACCCGAAGTGGCCCGACGTAACAGATCAAGTTAGTGGGAGTGGCTCAAACGGAATACATTGGGAATCTAGGTGACTCGAACATTACCAAAAAACTTGACATGACTCGAATCGAGCTGAGTAATGGCTTGACGTGATTCAATTTGAATTGGTAAAGACCCTGATAGCACAAAAACGTTGGGCCAACGTTGGAAGAAGGTTGAAGGTTTTGTTGGAACCACATTGGGGAAATGTTATTTGAAGGTTGGCTGCTCATTGTGAAAACGTTAGCCCAATATATTGGCTTAGCAATGGACCAACGTTGTGCCACTGTCCACCCAACATGTTAAATTGACAATGGCTCAGCGTTGAGCCAATGTTAATCCTGCAAGTTGTTGCAATACAGGGCCAACATTACAACAACTTTTATCCAATACGTTGTTGTTAAAATGGACCAACGTTGGAAGAATGTTGTAGGTATTGTTGGCAGCACATTGGGAAAATGTTATTTGAAGGTTGGCTGCTCATTGTGAAAACGTTGGCCCAATATGTTGTTTAATCAATGGACCAACGTTATGCCACCGTCCACCCAACATGTTGAATTGACAATGTTGCAACGTTGTTCCAACGTTAATCCTACAACCTGTTGCACCAAAGGAAATAATAAGTTGTACATAGTTGGCATTATGTTGGGCCAACTACATTATGCCTGTTTTTTAGAACTTCCCTCAAATAACTGCTCATTATGGGATACCATAATGAAATATCTCAGAGAAGTTACCTTCTGCAAGTTTAAACGCTACCAGCATTGCTACTTACATGCTCGAGCTTTTTAAGTACGTAGAAACAGGCACTGACAAACTAAAGAAAAATCCCAAACCCAAACAAAACCATGACGGGTCCCAAACACAAATGCTAAACAAATTATACATACCGTGCAACAGGGAACAAAAGAGTCTTTGTTACTACTGAACTCCAGTAACTGCCACTGCAGCCAACCCCAAAACAACTCCCCACAACCACATACCACCCAAACAAATTCCGACTACACGCCCAAAGGAAACACAACGCCCGAAGGCAACACGCTCGCTTTTTTTCCAAAAGTCCCCTGACTCTCTGGCGAAGAGCCAGGGGCGAAAACCAAACAATACTACCGAAGGAGTTCTGCTCCCCGAAGGAGTAACAACGTCCCCAAGGGACAAACTTTGACTTAACTGACACCACCTGACAGTGGTCCCGTTCTAGACTGGCTGAATAGAACAGGTCCCACCTGGGAGCTCCGCCGTCGTGATCACGGACACTCCTGTGCCAGGTAAGTATGTCAACACGCTCGAGCTAGCCACTTTTAAAAGCAGTAGGATTGTAATCATAAATCATGTGAATGTTCGTTTGGCTGTTATATATATTCAGTGAGACGTCTTTGTTATTATTAACCCTAATAACACAATTTTTTTCATGATATTCCAATTTCTCCTTCTTTTAGTTGCATTGTACAACTGAGAAGCATGATTTTCTGCAATAATTCACCATTACCAGTCACAATTTATTTCAATCAGACCTGTTTTGAGGGATAAACAAAAAATTGCTATTAAAAATTCAGAATGTTCCATTCAGATGAAAGGTGTATAAACCTGGTGCTCCTACATAATTCTTTAGCATTTAAACATTTTCCTTAAACTGTCTCGGCAGAACTTTCTACTAGAAAAGTAAACATTTTGCAAAATATTCACTGTGAATGTAAAATTTAGAAACAGCTGCTATTAAAGGAATTGTGAGGTTGGCTTGATACCAAAATGATCGGGTAAATATTATTTAAGTGGACTATGTTTGGGCCAATGTTGGGCCACTTACCGGTTCCTAACCGAAACTAATGTCAGCGTTAAACAGCCCATCACTGGAATCCAGTGTTCGGGTTGGGCCAACCATGGGTTGTAGGCCGAATTTTAAGTAGCCTTCAGATTCAGCACATCTGTTGAGGTGTGACTTTTAATTTAACTCTTTCAATTCACATATACGCTGTTGCTGTTCTATATTTAACATTATATTAAGGTAAGCGCCAATGAAGAAATTTTGAACACCTATTTACTGCTTTGACAGTTCTATGAAGTCTCTTATAGTGAATGTTTTATTACGGTATTATTGGAAACGGCCTATAGAAATTTCAGTAGTTTTAGGATTTAGTCCAATGTTGGTTCAATAGTGATGCCCAACAGTTTGTCACTTAATTAAAACTGGGTAAATATTGGTTAATTACATAATTACCGACGGTTGGCTAAATATGGCTGGCTCAATATTGGCTGAAGACTTATGGACCAACGGTTGATTTCGTGGAAGTTGTTCAAAGACGGTTTAAGGTAAAGCAGCTACTTGAAGTTTGTCTATAGGCCTACTGTTAGCCCAACGTTGGCGCAGTAAATAAAATCCAAGTTTGGGCCAACGCTGAAGAAATGAATTACACCCAACTGTTGGCTGACATTTGCTGATCCAACGTCAGTCAAAGGAATGAAAGCCAGCTGTTGGCCGTCTACTGTTAGCCCAAAGTTGGTACAGTACGTAAAATCCAACAGTTGGGTGCTTAACGTTGGCCCAACGTTGATGAAATGAATTACGCCCAACTGTTGGCTGATTTTTGTTGGACCAACGTCAGTCAGAGGAATAAACGCCAACTGTTGGCCGTCTTACGTTAGCCCAACGTTTGATAAGTAAATAAAATCCAACAGTTGGGTGCTTAACGTTGGCTCAACGTTCATGAAATGAATTACGCCCAACTGTTGGCTGACTTTTGTTGGTCCAACGTCAGTTAAAGGAATGAAAGCCAACTGTTGGCCGTCTTACGTTAGCCCAACGTTTGATAAGTAAATAAAATCCAACAGTTGGGTGCTAAACGTTGGTCCAACGTTAGTGCAACATTGTAATGTCGTACGGGCGGCAAAAAAAATGTTGGTCTTAAGTTGGACCAACACTCTTTTGCCAACACAACACATTACCAACGCTTGCCAACATTTACCAACTATTTTCCAACGTTGGTCCAATGTATTGTGCTATCTGGGAGAGCAATATTTTTTCGGTGGTTCATTGTTGGGCCAATGTTGGGCTGCTTACCATTGACCAACCTAAACTAATGTGGGCCTTTAGCAATCCATCACCGAAATCCAGTGTTCGGGTTGGGCCAACCATAGGTTGTAGACCGACTTTTAAGTGTTCTCCAGATTCAGCACATCAGTCGAGGGATGACTTATAATTAAACTCTTTCAAATTGTCATATACACTATTGATCATTTATATTTAATATGATAATATCACAGATAAGTGCCGATGATGAATTTTGAACCTCTATTTACTGCTTTGACAGGCCTATAAATAAATTCTCTGATACTGTTTTATTACTGTATGATAGTAACGGACTTTAGAAACTTCAAAAAAATTTTAAGTGTTGGTCCAACGTTGGTTCAATATATGATTCCCAACAGTTGGTAACTTTAAACTGGCTCAACGTTGGTTTCTTACATAATGTCTAAAATAAGGCCTATCAGTCGGCGGGGCAATGTGTGCCCAACGTTGGTTAATTAAATGAATGTAGCCCATCCTTTGGTTGGTACATGTTTGCCCCATGTTGGTTTAACAAGTAAGGCCCAACGTTTGGTTGGTACATGTTGGTCCAATGTTGGTTAAACGAATAAGGCCTAACAGTTGGCTGGGCAATGTTCGCCCATCGTTGGTTAAAGGAATGTGGCCCAACAGTTGGTTGGTACATGTTGGCCCCACATTGGTTTAACGAGTAAGGCCCAACATTTGGTTGGTACACGTTGGTCCAACGTTGGTTAAACGAATAAGGCCTAACAGTTGGGCTGACTAATGTTCGCCCAACGTTGGTTCAATATATGTGACCCAACAGTTGGTTGGTATATGTTGGCCCAATGTTGTTTGACCGAAGAAATCCCTACTGTTGGATGGATAATGTTGGCCTAACATTGGTTCAATGAATGAAACCCAACAATTGTTTGGTAAATGTTGGCCCAACGTTGGAAAAATGTTAGAGTGCACAACAGTTGTTGACTATAGGTTGGTCTTGCGTTGGTCCAACATTTATGTGCCAACACAACTTATTGCCAATGCTTGCCAACATTTGCCGACCATTTGCCAATGTTGGTCCAACAAAGTGTGCTATCTGGGGACGTGGCATGACTCGAGACCCGATACCCTGTAAATCGAGAATAGAGATTAAGTGACTAGGTAGCAACCCTTTAATTCATTGTGGGATATCAAGAAACGATTGGAGATTTGGATGTTGAAGGATGAAGACAAAAGTAAGGCTCGGTGGAGTTTCACTTCTTGAACTGAGATCTCTTTACGTCTTAACATCACTATTCAATTGAGCTTGAGTTCATGCAAAAATATATACTCCAAGTACAAATTCCTTGGAAATGATTTATTCACTTTTCAGATCCCAAATTTGGATTAAAACAGTGTGTCCCACTCAGAGGGTACCGTGCATAACTTGCATAAGTCCAGTCAAACACGTACAGTCCAAACAGAAGATCACAATGGGTTTTTGCAACAGAAATCTGGGAATATCCTCTATTGCCTCTTTTTCCAAAACAATTAAGCAATCAATTGGACATTCCCTTTACTAGTTGGCCCCTGAAAGACGCCTAGGGAACAGTGGGAAAGACCAGACTTGATAAATTATCAGAAAATAAGAGTTTATTAAGAACCTTATAGTTTAAACCTGTTTAAAATTTTAATAAGAATTAAACAGTTCTTTCTACTTTATTAAAAAAGGGTTCAACGAGGAAGCTTTTCTTCTACACATGTTTTACAATTTTATTCTTTGCTTGATAAATGATAAATATTAATTAATCTTTCCCCACCGTAAAAGTTAACAATGCCAGGTCGTCGAGAGGCTTTGATATTGTGATGAGATTTGCAATAACCATATCCCACAACACCTTTGAAAGAGATGGAGGGTATCTGTTTTCAAAATATTAGCACCACCATGGTTTTCGACTCGCATCTCTTAAAGATGTATATTTTAGTGCAGGTAAATCTTTTAAGATCCGGAGGATTTGATAGCATTGCATTGATCAATTCAGCATAAGTCAAAACATTAATCTTTTTAATGAATCTTTTTTATGACATATAAGTTTCCTTTTATTAAGTATTAATGTATTTCATACATTTTAAAATTTATAAGACAGTAGTGTCTACTTTGGTCTTGCATGTTACACATTTAAAATTCTAACTCTGTGTTTTAAGTTTTTTACTCAATACAATTTGTCTAGACAAGGCTTGTTGACGTCACTTCCTAGTAACAGTGAATAAGCCTACATAAAAAATCCCGTTACTAAGTAATAAGCATTGTAAGTAGCACGTTACCTATTTTCTTACACTGAGCTGGTCATATCGGTAGGACCTTACCCTTCAATCATAAAGTCAGTGTCTCATAGTATTTAGTAAGTACTATACATTTCTAAAGCAGGTCATCAATTCATTGATTAGGTTATTCAACTGGCAGTACGCCATTCAGCCTTGTTTGGGTCAAATTAATTCTCATGTGTCTTGCACCTGGTAGTCTTTCCGGTTTCCTGTCACATGTTTGATGTACTTTTAAATGTACACGTCTCGCGCCTATCCCATCTTAACTTTATAGGCACAGTCGATTTCACTTTTTAGGGCCTCCTGATTGGTCTTGCAATATCATCTCATTAATTAATATTTATATCCTTTAGTGCTCATCACCTATTGACCAATCGGGGGACTGCTTCAGTAGAGACACGAGACTTACGAGGCAGAAGCGGCAAGCTTGATCATTCGTGCTGTAGACTTCTAGGAGGAAACATGTCACGTTAGTCACTCTGTTAAGTGTAGCCAAAATATTTCATCTTTTCGCCGGCAGCTGATTAAACGTAATTTTAACGAACTCGAATCATGTAATAAATCTTCTAAATCAGCTTGAACTCTCAACTGGTATTTCTTCACCACTAGATCCCCGACCAAAGCCTTCGCAGGAGCGATTGGTCCACAACAACTCATCAGTATACCTCATCTGACTCCCATATCTATTCATGTTTATACAGTTTCAAAAGTTTAATATCCTCCTCTAGCCAAATTCAGTTCCACTTAAAACTTAAGAGGTATACTCATATAACTCGAGCGGAAACTAAGGCAACTCAACACTACTCAGTTCTAGTTTTTTTCGTAGAAGAATGTTCGCATGAAGGGAAGATAATTCGTTTATGCTGGTACTAAGGTCACGTCTATAGACAATTTTGGAAGAAGCTAACGCAAAAACAATTCAAAGGTTGAACAAAATATGTTTCTCAGCCGTCACACCCTGATCAGGCCTACGCATTGGTTTTTTTTTTCGAAGCAATTGAAAGCTGTTTGTCGTTTGGTTTTGAAGGAAGAACAGTGCCATCGTCCCAGACGATTCAAATACCCCCTTCTTCCCCGTAGTGGTTCGTACTTTATTAGCAATTAAACTGGAAGGAATACCCCAAAACCTATATGAAGTGTCTAAAAATCTACCAAGCAGCTTGTTCAGCGACAACCCGTCATAAGCTATCTTACCCACTCATTTTAAACATTTGCCATCACTCAGAGAACACTATTGACCGTTTGCACATAACGTTACAGGACCATAGAAAACGAAATACTCCCTCGGCAGGCCCGTAGCCAGACAAGGTTCTGAAGGGGGGGGGGGAGCGAAACATAATAAAATGCATTACGGCAATGGTAATTTTGATCTTCTAAGGGGGCGAAAAATTTTCCAAGGGGGGCTTCGCACCCTTGGGCACCTTCACTACTGGCCTGTCCCTCGGATGATGTAAGTCCGTAACTAGCAATGGTATACATTACATTCATTGTGTGTCCTTTAACATGACGTTGAGTTGTCAAGTAGATCGGTATATAAAAATGTGAATGATTTAGCCATGCAATTTACCAATCAGCGTGTCCTGTGTATATTTTGTTGTTTGATATAACTTTCCTTCTTATCTTTTTCTGAGTTAATGTAAAGTGACCATTAACTAATATCAGGGGCGGGATTTGATGTTTTAAACTTGTGGGGGGGGGGGAGGCAAAGCTGGTTGGACTGTCAAACGGCGCCGAGGGCACCGTGGGAGCGCGGAGCGCTCCCCCTTACGGCGTGGAGTCTAGGGGCCTCAGAGAACACTATTGACCGTTTGCACATAACGTTACAGGACCATAGAAAACGAAATACTCCCTCGGCAGGCCCGTAGCCAGACAAGGTTCTGAAGGGGGGGGGGGGCGAAACATAATAAAATGCATTACGGCAATGGTAATTTTGATCTTCTAGGGGGGCGAAAAATTTTCCAAGGGGGGCTTCGCACCCTTGGCCCCCTTGACTACGGGCCTGTCCCTCGGATGATGTAAGCCCGTAACTAGCAATGGTATACATTACATTCATTGTGTGTCCTTTAACATGACGTTGAGTTGTCAAGTAGATCGGTATATAAAAATGTGAATGATTTAGCCATGCAATTTACCAATCAGCGTGTCCTGTGTATATTTTGTTGTTTGATATAACTTTCCTTCTTATCTTTTTCTGAGTTAATGTAAAGTGACCATTAACTAATATCAGGGGCGGGATTTGATGTTTTAAACTTGTGGGGGGGGGGGAGGCAAAGCTGGTTGTACTGTCAAATGGAGCCGAAGGCACCGTGGGAGCGCGGAGCGCTCCCCCTTACGGCGTGGAGTCTAGGGGCCTGCCTTAAGGGGTCCAGGGACCGAGCCCCGGTAAGGGTACAGGGGGCCAAGCCCCCGGAAGATATGAAATACGAAATGAAGATGCGATATTGTAGGAATTAATATGAAGCATTTTAGTTTCAACTTCAAATCACATAAGATGGACAATTAACATACCACAAAAATCACAATTTGACTTTTTTCAATTATATTCTTACTCCACGAGACTAACAATCAGATGTGATCGATAATGCTGAGAGCGTGAGGGAATAGGGGAGAATGGATTATTTTGAGGGTTTCCCTGGGCTTTGGAACAGTAATTTAGAGAATGGGAAATCTAGTATTCAGAATGGGGTGCCAGCGAAACGCGCTGAAAAAAACACATTTTTTCATACTTTTTAGTGATATGAGTAATAGAAATGCTAAGAAAGAAAAGAATCCTCAAGGAGAGGGCCCTTGTCCCCATCGATAAGGGCCTATCTCTCGTTACGGTACCAAAAATGACACTTTCCGTGTCTTAGTTACAACTTGCATCTCAACAATCTTTAAAGAGTCGGCAAATTTGCACAGATCGATGGTGATAAAAATTTTGCTTTGAAAATTTCTAGGGGAGGGAGAACTATAACAAGCAGGATGGTCTACAGGAAGTAACCCCGAAACCACGAAGCAATATTTAAAACGAATCCAGGATACAGCTTTCCATATCCTGCTCTGTGGAAAGAACAGGTACCTGGGGAATGTAGGAAAATAATTTATGCAATAAAAATACAACATTTAAAACTAAACAAAAAATAATAGGCTAAAATTAAATGTTTCAACGCTGTTTTCTTCTGCACGCTTTGCGCGCCCCTGCTCTATGGAGCCTGTCTTTTATGTTTCATTTTGTCAATTGCCTGGGACAAGTGCCCCTCAACTTTTTTTTTTATTATTGTGAAAAATAAGGTTAGTGTTGATTTTGGAGGTTATAGACTTTGTGATACTTAAAAAAGTTAATGAAATCTCTTGTGGGTAGTTTTTACATGGACATTGTCAAGGGCATCAGCAGTTAAAGTGCCAGGGAAATAATTTTTTGGAGGCTCCATCTTAATTGGAAGTTGTGGCTTTTAACAATGATCGCCGAAGGCCACGAAGCCGGAGGCTGGGGACTGAAGGTCCTCCCAGAGAAATCTTTCTTAAATGTAACGGCTTTTGAGGCAATTCTGGACCATTTCTTGAAAAAATTCTGCTTCCTCAGGTGTAATTTGAAATGTTTATGACATAGTTTTCATATGATGATCGGAAACTTAAAATAGTAACCGTCAGTCAATTTGGTGAGGATGGTAGTAGTTGGTTAGGAAAGTGAACATCGAGAGGTGTAGCGACGTTTTTGAAATGGTAATTTAGTCAAGCTGTTCTACAGGAAGTAATAACGAGGCAATTCGCCCAACGTTTTGCTACGCACAGCAGTACGGTTGAACTAATGAGACATCGATTTATAGAAGGCTCATGCGAAGAACGCTGACTTTTTTCAAGAACTGCGGTTCCCTATACATGGTCAGAGTTTGGGACTTTGTTTTCAAGGACCATGGTGCATTCTATGACGTACATGAGTACTTTCAGTGACCCTTACTTCAGAGATTCAAGTCATAATAGTGTGGTGGGTAGGAGGAAAGAAATCTTATGGTGCCAGACAAAAAATTTTCAACTTCATTATTCAGTGTTCTCTGGAGGTGTGCGCGAAGCGCGCCGAGAAAAAATTCCCTAGCGCTTTAATGGTTGTTGGTATTAATATTTTCCTTCATTAATCATTGCAAACTTTAATCTTTAATAGGCTATAGAAAATTCTTTTATAATTTCTCTGTGTTCGCTTACTTTTGCTCATTTTGTATTATTTTTAGTTTTTGAGGGCTGGAAAAAAGTTGAAGGGGGGGGGGGGTAAGTGCCCCGCGTGCACCCCGTAATCTCTTCTTTGACTAATATCAAGGATATATCTGCCACTGTATTTTGAGACACTGAGAATTTTCCTAAATAAAGGTTATTATCGTGAAAAACGTTGTTGAAAAACATGCTTTCCAACTCTATGCCATGAATAGGGCATTTTTGAGTAACTGAGCTCACAGAAACCTCACATGAAATTTTTTTCCTTACTTGTAGTTGACTCACTTATCTCTTTCTAAAAGACTCTTCGGTTGGATGCCAGCGGGCAATAACCAAGCTTAACCCCGAACGGAGTTCTCCTCCCTAAAGAAGTTACATGCCCCCATTGGACACCATGACGTAATAAATAGCAATGAAAAAATGCCTAGACTTGGTTAAACTAAGGAAATGAATCGTGAAATAGAACATTTCTTATTCTCTACAGTCGGGCATGCTTAAAAGCGCGGCTTATGAGCATGGGATCAGCCACATCAGCAATGTGTATTAAATGGTTGCCTTATACATTTTGCCCCGCCCAATAGCCAGACGTCTACGTCAGTTAACATGTTGGTAAGGAATCAGATCGGTACAATATAAATAGTGATGCAGCTTAAAGGCCCTCTAAGCTCACCCCAGACAGTAACAATTCTCTCAACTAACCTAACTTATAGCCCCGCCTCCAATTTAAACACGAACAACTTTCTAGTAGTTGAAGACAGAGTCACAGTAGCCTGTACTGAGTTTCAATCGCTCGAGGCAATACTGAAAAACAAATTTTGTGTGACTGTGAGCCTAATCTGGGAAGCAACTGACTTTAAAAGTCATCATTATCACCCAGAGTAGAGCTATTACTGTTTGAATGAATACCAATCAAAGTACAGTCAGCGGCGTAGGAAGTTGTTTGACATGGGAAGGGGGGGGGGGGGCAGACCAGATGCGATTTCTCGACCTTCATCCCCCTTCCCACACTAGAACATCATATTTGCTCATTATAAATTTTCCGATTTTAATTTAAGCAAAATAAAAATATTCAAAGAGAAAGGAAGCAACTACAACATCAACACCATGCAGCAGTGGTGTAGCTAAGGTTTTTTTTGTTTGGGAGGCTCTGGAGGACTGGGGTTATTTTTTGGGGGGGGGGACTCCCGTTTACTATCTAAGCGGAGCGCCACCATAGGTTGGCGTGGAGCGTACCAAGGAAATTTGAGATAGAATACATCCCAGATCGCCGGAAATGGCACTTGCCAGGCTTGATAGCAGCCATCAAGATATGCAATTTTTGTAAACAATGTAAAGCTTGATTTGATTTTATTCTAAAACACATTTCTGTGAGGACGGATTAGCTGAGCTGGCCGGACTTGGGGTCCGAGGATTGCAAGTTTGAATCCCATTTATCATCTAAGCGGAGCGCCACCATAGGTATGCACGGAGCAAACCGAGAAAATTTGAGATTTTAATACATTCCAGATCGCCGGAAATGGCACTTGCCAGGCTTGATAGCAGCCATCAAGATGTGCAATTGTTGTGAAATTTTTTTAAAGGTTGATTTGAATTAATTCTAAAACACATTAAGTTTGTCACAATCTATCCGGCTTTATTCAAAATTATTCAGAGTGGAGTTAGCCCCATGGATTTTGGTGGATTGATTGGAATGGAGATTTTCCACAGCCAGAGTCTACAATTATTAAGTTCGTGGAGCCAAGATTTGCCGGACGGGGGACACCGAACCGAAGCCCGACAACCCCAATGCCGTCGGGTATAAGTGGGATTTGAAGAAAACCTGTGTACTAGACCATTTCATTCGGGGCATATATTGCATAAAATTTGTAAATACTAGAGTAGCATAGTTCCGCGTTGATTAAATGTTTTCTCCGGAATCTACGCTGTTAAAATTGCAAAGCGCGTGAAGCGCGAAAATATTTTGTAGATTTTCACAAAAAACATATGTAAAACATTGAGAATAAAAAAAAAAGGAAATCTGTAGGGGTTCTAGACCGTATAGAAGGTAATATGCATTGTATCGAAACTACCTGACCTATTCGATGAAATAGAAAATATTGCTCCTTGAGTCCCTCACCAACTGACCGTACCGCTTGACACACAGAAGAGCACAGTTACTAGGCTTTGCAATATGGGATGGAATTTGCAACCTCTACATGAACTGTGTACTTTTCCTACATGTTACTTGGAAAGGTGGAAAGGATTTGCGCTATCTAGCGATGTAGAATGGAACTATTGAAGAAAATAGAGTTCTGCGAGCGTAAAGCACCGAAAATTTTGCGTTCTTATTAGAGAAATTGTCTCCTTGCGAGCAAAAACGGGTAAAACGAAGCTGTAAACTGCCACGATATGGGGGTGGGGGGTGTTCCAAAATGACATTTGGCCCCGCATAAATCATACTGGGGGCCATGACCCATTAGTAACCTGGTACCACTGACTCTCCAAATGAAAAGGTAGAACCAAATTAAGACATTCAAAAATGTGAAAAACTTGAGGACATTGCCTGAGTAACATGTAACCCCAGACTAACATTTTTATAAACCTTTCCAAGCGTACGCACCCCTGCAGAACATCTTGCAGTAAAGTGTTTACGGTGAAGTCACTGCTGCTTTACACACAATGCTTTTCGGCGCACCGTCGAGGAGTTTGTTTGAGCACTTATCAAGGAATAACTTTGCAGCGAGAAAAGTGGACACAGCAGACTTCGACCGTAACCTTATATAGATGTTCCATACTAACACAAAATTCATTGAAGTTGGTCTTCCGCCAGGTTTACACAAACGTAGCCAGGGTAACCACCGTGGTGATGAGCAGGGTTTCCTTAAGGTATTTTCATGGTCTAAATCTCCGTCTCTGACATTATTTTAAGCAAGAGTTTAATGTTAAGTCCAATGATTCCAAGATAGCTTAATTATTCCTCAACCTGAAGTAAACAAAACAAGATAAGAAAAAATTTATCACACAAGTGTGTCTCCACATTGACATCGCTTCCCTCAACTAGGTACGTCACCAATTTCAAATCAAACGCTATTGATAAGTCACTGCTCATGCTATTATGCAGTTCTATATAGAGAAACACATTACATGCGAACATTTTAACTTTAGTAGGAAATTGCACTTTTAGGTACCTTTAAGTCGAAGCTTTCACTGGAACAACAGTATGACAAAAAGATCCTCTCTATTCACCCTAATAGAATTTCATTACTACAACAACTGTCATCCAAATAGTATTTATTTCAGGGCGGGGCAGAATACGTTCTCTTTGTTCCTGTCGTTAATTAGGACAACTTGCATAATTCCACAAGTAGATAGAGTACTGGATTGGTCTTCCTTTAGTAGTAACGTCTGGTTTTTGCCCCACGGCTGTTTGTCAAAATGTCAAGGGGCAATGAAAAAACCCAATTCATGTACGTTTATACGGGCAATAAATATTGCCGGTAACCTTGACCATATACTAAACCCTTCTTCAATATTTCAGTCGCAATAAACGAGCTTCAAACACTAAGGCAAGAGTACTCGCGTGCTCATAACTAGAAGTGCTTACATCATACACGTTTGCAGCAGCTTTATTTTTTTTGTTACAGCAGTAACTCGGATGTGATGGGCTTAGGCAGATTGTCCATTTTAATTGATTCTTCTATTGAAGTATCCATGAGCTGTGTGTGTGTGTGTGTACATGTACTTTTAAATGGAAATCTCTCTGCAGGTTATTAAAAGCAGCTACACTACCGTGTCCGATCATTCAGGGAACTCAAATTTGGAGAAGGACAGGTGAAAACAGTGCAAATATCTCGTCTTTGACTGTCACAGTTCAGGCGTTAATATTTAATTGTAATGCATTTACCTGTTGCATTTCTCATGAAGGACGAAATAATGTCTAACAGGAGACATGAAGGGATATTGTGCGGACTTAGATATGTCAAACAATCAAAATCATGATATTTTTAGTTCCGCACATTTTTTTCAACTCTGGATTGTTTACAAAAGATAAACGTAAGACGGCACTATAGCATGATATTCGATCTGAGCTTTAAGCACTTAACGCATGCGCATAACTTCGTCTAAGAAACAATTCCTTTGCTTCCTTTTATAAAGGTTGTGTTGTGCTGGAAGAGCTTTCATTGTTCCTGCTATAGAAGAAGTAAACTTGTCGAGGTATCGAATTGCTAAAGGTAATAATTTTGAAACTTATTTTGTTTTTATTTGTAATGTAATGTTTCAATTCACAGTGCTTTTATTACGTCTAGTTAGTATTTTATCAGGTTTTCTTAAAATATTATTTGAATGTATCAGTTCAGCATTTAATCAACTGTTTCTATGGAGTTTAAGACTGAAATGTAAAAATGGGTAATATGATGAGCGGTCTTGGAAAGAAATATATGCCATCAGTTTTAAGTGCA
Organism: Holothuria leucospilota; assembly: GCA_029531755.1. Lineage (NCBI taxonomy): Eukaryota > Metazoa > Echinodermata > Holothuroidea > Aspidochirotida > Holothuriidae > Holothuria > Holothuria leucospilota. The sequence goes on from CM055979.1 coordinate 25,995,591, forward strand.
TTTGACTGTATCTTCATAAAATTGAAAAATCGTAGACAGTATTCATAAGTTTTCTTTAAATCTTATCTTCATTTTTGGAATACCTTTTGAGCAATTGGAAAATTTTTATTTGGATTTGATAGCGAGGAAAATATCACTGCAATGCATTATTTCCAATTAATGCCTATTTCAAAAAAAAAAGGTTTGCTTACGTGGATGTTTATGCCAATTGTCTTTAATTGTATTCAAAGGTGATGTGTCACAAAACACTGCTGGTTAAAATAAATTTAGAAAAGCGCTAGGATTATTAGAAAGATGAAACTTCAGTTTAAGCTTTGACTTTAGTTGATTTGATTCATATGGAATGTCAAAGGACATCCCCCAGAAGGACAAGAATTGCTAAACATGATGGAGAACTCCCGACAAAGGAAAGTAGAAGATAATTGCAAAGTGAATAAATTATCATCAACTACGTACACTGACTAAACAGAAAAACAAAAATAATTACAGCATAATTGTAAAGTGTCCTCAATTTATGTACTGACTACATTCAAGACAGAGAGTCACTGGGTGGAGGAAGGAACTAAAAATCTTAATCATCAATGTTTTACCTTCTTAACCAGATATAAAAATGAAAGATAGGCCTTACACTGATATAAAAATGTTGCCTGGTTTTCGGCCGTCCGGAACTAGAACCTTGTCAAATATTTGAATGGATTTGGTTTAAACGTAAGCCAGTTCAGTTTATTTTGGACAGGGTGGACCCAGAGTTTGCCCGGCAGGGAAAGAGAGTTTGCCCCCGACGCGGGGGGGGGGGCTGCACCTGAAGCCCAGACGAAGGTTAAGAATTGCCCGAAGCAAAATCCCTTCGGCTCTTGAAGCACCGAAAGTTTGGGGGTTTTCTTGAAGCAAAATGAAACATTTTGATTTGTCTTGAGCAAAATGTAACCATTTGAGGATTTTATGGAAGAATATTTGTAAATTCTTTAAAACAAATTTGAAAACTTGGGGTGCAATTTAAAAAACCTCTAAAAATTTTACGTTTTGCTGAAGAAAATTATTTTGAAAAATTTAGACTTTAGTTGAGGAAACTTTAAAAATTTGGGCTTTCACTGAGAATGTTTCTTCCTTGAGTAATTCGGGAGATAACCGCTTTCGGTTGAAAATGAGAATTCACCCGATCGGGGAAAATTTGGTCTGACACAAAGCATGAATATTTATGAGCACGTAGTGTCTACCTCTTCACAGCCGTCGATTTGTTTAATAAATGTGTGCGTATTTAAATATAAGATAATAGTTCGCACACCAAGAGAGAAACCACAAGGAACTTTCAACAACGTGTTAATAAACACAAGTGCTAGCACAATTTACTTGCACACCTTTGTGTGAAAAACAGTGCACCAAACTTGCGGCTGTATCGAGTCTATAAATTAAGCTTAGGACAAAGAATGTAGCAAAATTGCTCGATATCTCAAAATCTGAGCGATGAACTATGAGACATAATCCGGCTTTTTTGTTCCCTTAGCAACATAGTTTTTAAATATGCCAGCATTTCTTTTTCCTAGAATCGATGGAAATTTCCAGGTTGTTTTGAACGTTCGTCTTCGTTGAATCTGAGCGGTAGGATCGCAACGCATGGTGGGAGAAATTTGAAAATGGAGCCACCCATGGCAAAATTTCCCTCGATCAGGCGAAAATCGATTTTCCCCGAAAGAGGTTATCTTCCGAAGTGTTGAGAGCAAAATAATGTAAACCGTCTTTGCGACTGCTCGAAATGCAATGGGTGAAAATTTCAGGTTAACCAATTATCATCTTTTTTTACATATTTTAGCTTCCACGATGGCAAACTTGCTCTCCTTTCTTGTCGTCTGTATCGCTTTGTATGTGACTTGCAATGCTCGTCTCGTAGACGTTATTTATAACGAAGGTGACCTAATTGGCACATGCGGGAATACTTGTGATAGTCTTCCGGTTGTCACAAATAAACCAGAATGCCGACGAATCACGCAATGTAGTAGATCTCAGACAGGGTGGGAACGCTGGTTCTACAGATGCGATTGGTGCAAATGTAAGTGTGAAGTGCCAGACGACGAGCCGGAAAAAGTAAGTGTTTTATATATTAATTATCAGTTAATGAAAACTAAATGACAAGTTTCTGAGAAAGCGCATTAAAATCAGATCAAATTAGAAGTGACAGGTTACTGATATAATATTTTGCCATATCTCATTGTTGACTTCTGAACCACAACCTGTCCGTTTGAGCATTGTTAAACTTAACCGTAAACAAAAGACAATGAAATGAGAAAATAGCCCAAAAGCATCTCCTTAAAGTTGCATTTATTTTGTGCTGTGATTGTCAATAGTTGCATTGTTTTTGATGTGAACTTCCTAAACGTGACATCCCATACGTAACATGAAATTTAACATGTTTGGGACCCCAAAACTTTATGGGATAACTCCGATGTTACTCTCTTGGATGTGCTTCGATTTTGGGTGGTCATTTAATTCCAGTTTTCTAAGTGTTTTTAAAAAATGATCAAAAGAACATTTGCACCAATTGTATTTCACATGCGTTCAATTAATGTTATTGGTTTCTTTGTGAATACGACCCCTGTGGGCTGGGGGTTTTAGAATATGCCCACGGTATTCCCCGCCTGTCGTAAGAGGCGACTAAAGGGGAGGACTTGAAACGAATTTATCTAGTTGACAATATGTAACACATTCGTGTTGGTGTGTCGTTAAATATTATCTAACTAACAAATTCTTTGTGAATACATTTTTGCTAAACCTTTGATGGTGAGAAATGACGTGGTTTTGAAGAATTTATTTCGGATATGAAAAAAAAGAATATAAGATAGTTTAATCAATTAGCTCTAGAGACAAGAAATATGTAACTACCATTCATTCATTTTGCTCGAAAGAATATACCTTAACTTTGGCATGAAATATTTACAGTGATACAAGTGCCTTAAGATTTGCGGAAAATTGCTAGTGTCCGAAAGAGTAAGAAGTTATTTTATCGCTTTGCATTGGAAGTAGTGACATGATGTGTGGAAAGTTTAGGGTAATGGTTTAGTAAATAAAAAAGGCGAGTTTAGTTCGGAAACTTTTAAGCAGTCATAGGGGGCACAAATGGGGAGGGAAACATTTGCACAAGGCAATTTCTAGTTCTGAAAAGAGTACAGGCCAATTGTTTGTAAAAACACTTAAGTTTGGGACAAAAGGTGAATGACCGTGCATTACAGCATCCTTGTTGTGCCCCCTCATTCTCTTTAACTTACATTGACATAAAACTGGAGTCATTACGATTGAAATGCATCCCAGGGTTACCGATGAAATTTTTCTGGGGAAAATTAATAACCGCTAATAACATCACTTATCACTCCTTGTTTGAAACTCATCGTATTCCTTTTGGCGGTTTCTTGAAGAACTGTAAACAAAACATAGGATTACGAGAGTTATCAGACATTGTTTGAAGATTGCAACTCTCACGATGAGACATTCATACATTCGTACTGAATAAGCAAACTTCAGTACGACCTACACCTTGCTTTTTCAGGAACTGATTGAACAATCCAGGAGGACCTACAACGAGGACACATTGTGGAACACCTGTAAAAATACATGCAACGCCGGAGGGCTTCAGAGAACTAACGCACTTGGGTGTACAGAAATTAGAAACTGTGTTCATCAAAGGAACGGCGTAATCAACGGTTTATACCGTTGTGACCACTGTGAATGCGACTGCATCATCAAAGCTCTTCCAACCGAGTATCGCCTGGAAAACGTCAATTACGACTTGGATTCCGCCCAAGTAGGGCTGGCGGAATGGGTCGTCGTGGGAAGTCTGACCATTAGAAATGACGGCGATTTTGAGGAACAAGCAAGAAGAACCATCTCCATTCAGTACTCAACTTCTCGGACGTGGAGTATGGAACGATCATCTTCAAGAACTATAACCGCTGGGGTGTCTGTTGGAATCACAGCAAAGAAGTTGGACCTCGGAAGCACACTGAGTGTGGCAGAAACACAGTCTTACTCATATTCTTGGGGACAAACTAAAACTTGGGTAATATATATTTTGTGCTTCTTTCATTTAAAAGTCAGGTTTACAGCCAGCTTGATAGCATTTTAGTCACGTACGATAGGTCCAGCACGGCGAATAAGTTTATTATGTACCGCTTACAAGCGTGTAATATTACCAAGGTCAGTCAAACCTCTTCAAAAGTTTAATATCAGATTCACATTTTTTTTCTTCAGGGTCAAATCTTCAGACTTATCTGGCCAAGTGGGGCATAAATACATAGCTACTGATAACATAGCTACTTTGAGAAATCGATGTCTTCTACTGAATGAAGCTCAATTTGCATAGTACGCAAATTTAAAGATGCTCCACCAAACATGTTGAAGGTGGTTTAACAGTATGATGCGTAAGAAACATCACCTAGTGGTACGGTTGTGAAAACGCAGCCTTGATCCAAGCTAGACCATAGTGTGACTGTACTAGACATATGTTTTAAATTTTCCCGTTTTTAGACCATAACTGATTCCATAACCCAAGTCATCGTCTCACCTCCTCACTCCGAAAGAATGGCCGAAATACGTGGTGAAAGGTACGACGCCAGCGTTCCGTACACTGCTACACTCATAGCTGTCTATGACGACGGCCGGGAGATCACCGAGCAAGTGTCGGGTGTTCTGCAAGAGGCGTCGGTGGGTGACTTCCAGCTGATATACGGTGATCACACACCCATCAGCGTGAAGAGAGATACACTGATGGAGTAAATGGCCCATTGTACCGTTTCTGACTTTTTCATGCTTATTAAAAAAATATTGTAATGGGAATATATGTGTGACTCAGAGCGGTTTAATTAGTTGTTATAAAACTTAGACATTACGAATAAATAGTCCAAATATTGTAATAGTGTTAATGATGTCGTTTAATCGTAATAGTGTTAATGAAATAATTCTTATTAAAAATGGTAGCTTTATGTATTACTATTTTTTTGTAGTGGCGATTTTCAACTTAAAAGAAAAACCCGATGGTGGAGTGCTTTCTGCTAAGAGTTATCTCGTTTCAAAAATGTAACCGAACCTGCTCGTAAATTGCAACCCCAGTCAAAGATGTGGAGGGGCGAGAGTATACTTCCTCTATGTAAGGACGGAAACCCTTCATTTGTTTCCTCTGTAGAAAAAGTAAAGAAATTGTACATAATTTCCCTGAAAATTTGCAAAATACGTCGCAAGAAATTACATCTAAGGACCCTCAAATATTTAAACAATCACCCAGAAGGAGGGGGGCACCCAGTACCCTTAGACCCTTCCCCCAGGACGGAAGTCCGAAATAACGCTCATATGACTAGAAGTTAATACTGGCTTTTTATTGGAAGTAAACTTTGGTACACATCAGGTGACTGTCCTCCTTCCGACCAACTCTGGTTGGAAGTTATCTTGTAATATCCATGGCTGATTTAAAGAAAAATGATAGGAGGCAGGTTTCTTTAAGGTTTCTAGTATTGTCACATTAAAGTTTTCATTCCTCCTATAGGCATTGGTGGTAGGTAAGTTGTACGGGGATAAAAAGGTAAAATTTACAAATGATTGTCACTGTTTTAGTTAATATTTCCACATACCGCATCATTTCTTGAAAGTTCGTTGTATTTGAAATCAGTCAATAGTTTTTAAGCCCCAAAACGTTTTCAATGCAGAAGTTCACGAGAAATTGTATTTTGACAATACACTAAACTTTAGTGCAATAGTTTTACACGCAATATGCTGTGTGCAACCTGTGAATGCAATTCGCGCCTTACGAATTGACCTAAATGCGATCCGAGGTACACACCTATGAACTGAAGTGTACACAGATATCGTTAAGTTAAAATAGTGATACTTTCATTGTCCAATTTTAAAAATTCTTTGTGACGGCTAATGTAAATGAACTTTCATTTTGTACGACATTTCGTTGAATCGACGATAGAAGAAAATCCGGAAGAATGTGCATAATTTACTAACTCTCGTCTACCACCTTATCAGAAGGATTGGTCAAAAACAAAATTTCAGCCCAGGCTAATGTAAAATAAGCCGATACCATGAGGCGAATTGAGCAGCTGGTATGTCTCCATGTCTCCACACTTACAAAATGCCCCAATATTCATCTTCATCAACTTTTTCAGTAAAATGAATTGTTTGGCCAAGCAAGCACCCGAAGACCTTTTTTGCTCAACAGACCAACTCGGCAGCCGATAAGTTTGCTCTTTTTTGAAATTTATCATCTGCTATTTAGAGCAATCTATAGCGGTAAGATGCAAAAATTTGTGAGAATGATTCTTACAAATGGAAGATGGAGAAATGTTCTCCCCTGCAAATAGTCTGCTAAGGTTTTAGGAAATTGCATCGCAAAACAATCTGACGTAGAAAGAGGAAAGGTTGGTACTGTATTTGTTTCATCACATTGAGGTACGTCGCCGTTCATAGCACTTTAAGGATAGATCATCTTCAAAGTGTTTAAATATCAATCGACAGAGCGATGTTTGCAAGCCTATGTCTTTAATCAGAGTTAGTACTGAAGTTAAAAGTCTCTTTTTCTCGATTCGAATCGCGCACTGCTTTATGAAAAGGGGAAAATAACCTTCCAAACTGGGAAAGGTATCTTACCAAATTAAATCAGGTTCATTCTTTTTCATAAGGAAATGGCCGGAATGTAGGCTAATTGATGATGGTAAGCACGTTTCTTCTTTACATGCCACGAATTTACTTTTTTCTATTACAAAGCGGGAACTAACCTTCACACGTTTTTATAAATATTTTCAATTTGGTAAATAATAGATAAAGTAAGCAACTTTGTCAAGTATTTAAGGTTCGGCCTCTAAAAATTTAGTCAGCACAGTCAGGCTCATAGGTGTTCCCAAGCAAATAGGTCGCACTAGTCAAAATTTTCCAAGGTAAAAGCAGTCTATCTATGCAGTCTTGTCTGAGTGGATACGACGTTCATTTAGAAGCTTAAACTATACTTCTTCAAGTTACTACATAATTTAAGGTCTTCATCTCACACATAACACATTTTTAGAGATGATTTAGCATGTTTCAACCCAATGACAGCCTGAAAAAATATTGGACAAGGGTGTGACACACTTTCTCATGGTAGAATGTATAAATGAAAGCAGTAATCGGACATCTCTCGACGATTTTTCCCACCGAAAGCACCCCTGGACAATTTGAACCAGACAATTCCCACCCGGACAATTTCAACCCTGAAAATTTCCAAGCAAGATAATTACACCTCAGAGAACTTTCCCCATCAGAAAATTTGGAATTGTCCTGGGAGGGAATTCTACCGGGGGATGTTATCTGAGTGAGAATTTCCCGGGTGGTATCGTCTTGGAGAGAGCCTTCTGGAGAAATGTATGAGTAGTAAATTATCCGCGGGGGTTGTCCTGGAACCAAGTGAGCAGGTGTGACTGTACAAATCAAAAGTCGGTCTTTAATTGATCCCTAGTAGTTCTCCAGCACATAAAGCAAATCACTGGACAAGATGGGATTCTGGAGGGATACTTAAATTAAAATACTTTTTGGGATAAAAAATGAAATTAAGTATAAGAAGATAAGTTCAAAGATTTAATTTTATTGCCCGCTTTGCAAGTATCGGTTGCGAATCTTCTTTTCAAGGGATTTGTCAGTGACAAAAATCAATGACTTCAAAATATACAGAAAATTTTTCTCTTCTAGGAGGTAAAAACCGCATCTCAATAGCTTGTAGCGTTTGGAAGATACTAATTTTCAAAGAAATGCAATCTTTTCTCAAGATAAAGTGCATTATGGGAAATCTGTGATGTCATTGCGGCACATTAATTTGACAAAGCATTGAATTTCTTTATGATATTGACACCGTTGTAGGGACTATTTAATAGTATTAAATTTCAAGGGCAACAGGAAATTCAATTATAAAGGAAAACAAAAGAAATCTGAGGCAATGTGCCCACTTTACATAACATTCTGTGAACCTTGGTGAGAACTGGAGGTATTTTGGACAAAAATAAGTAGTCTTTAATATTAGATATCTCGAGTTAGGAAAAGAGTATTTCTACGGGGTTTAGAGGGTATGAACTGAATTTTTTTCTCTTTCACATGGGACCCTTGTGGAAAGCCACTGGAAAATGCCTTTAACTTCTTCCACGGCAACTTCATTGCAAGAAGGTGCCATACAACTGTTTCTATTATTCATTCTCCCACTCACAAAAAAACTTATAAGAGAAGTGGTCAAATTTAGATTGTATGGCCAATTTACTGCACTTCAAGTATTATTTGTAGTAAAATTCCCATATGGAATCCTTTGGGCCCCATATGGGCCAGCAAATGAGGCCCTTATGATTTTGCACCCAAGATTTATAAGGGGCCCATATGGGCTAGCCCAAATGAACTATATGACACATATGGAATAGTTTGGGGCACATGTGGGGTTGTAAAATTAAATGAACCCCATATTGGTTCGCCCATATTGGCCCATATAGGTTTGCTACCTATGCTTCATTCTGATGGGAAAAGTTTTGTAATAACTCCAGGTCCCTGTCTCATAAAGAGTTACGATCGCTCTTAACTTTGATCCATCATACTATAGTCCTGTTAAAATCAAACTTAAAATCAAGCGTTACCCATCCCTTGGCAGGGCGCCCTGATTAGTAAAAATTAAGACAAAACCCTAATAGTTATAAGTGTTTTCGACAAATAATTTTTCAGTGCGCTTCTCGCAAACCCACCTTAGCTTTCATGGTAAGTGTTCCCAAGTTTGTTACTTATTGAGGGGCAAATGGAGTACAATCATCAGAGTTCCAATGCCAGACTACGAACTCGGACTAAATTTCCGACTCTAGTCCGTTTTTCACTGGACTCTTAAATGGCCTGGAATGGGGGATATAACTCCACTTAGATTCTGTGTGGATTCGAGCTGAGTTAACCATATTGCAAGGCTGACACTTGCACGATTCTGTGGCACGCATTGGCACGACTCGAGTCGTGCCAGTGCGCAAACTAGTCGTAAACTGGCGTGAAGTGTGCGTAAACCCGTCGTGACTGCGTGCCATGTCGGGACGAGAATTTTGAAATGTTCAAAATTTTGGTCACGACAAAATTTCGCGACCGGGTCGTGAACTATGCGCAAATTGTTCGTGAACTCGTCGTGAACTCGTCGGGACGATGCGGGAGGATGCGTGCCAGTGCGTGGCAGTGCGCGCCATGCCACGACTGTCACGAACTGCCACGAATAGTTCACGAACAGCTTACGTCGAGTTCACGAGTAGTTCACGACATGTTCACGAATTGGTGCGCGTCGCAGCGTGCCGTGCCTTCCCACTGACACGGTCACGTGTACTTCACGCATTGATGGCACGAGCAGTTCACGATTAGTTTACGCACTTCACGAACAGTTGGCCCTAGGCACGAGCAGTTCACGACGAGTTCATGAGCAGTTCACGAGCAGTTCACGACTACTGCGCGACAGGCCAGAGGCTGAGACCGCTGAGAGAGATCATCCCCCCAGTCATCCATATTAAGTGTCGATGTTATCCCGGAGACACAGCAGGATCCACTCGAAAGCCAGAGACAGCCATCGAGTGAGGACGAGGCTACCAGGCAGTAGAAGAAGCGGGTCCGGGTGTCCAAGAAAGAAATCCCTGAGTACCGCTGGACAGAAGAGGCCGAGTTGAGGTTGGCCGAGCTTGTGAAAGAGAACCCCCGGCTGTATGACAAGAAGCAGAAGGAGTGGCTCAACGTGGCGGCCAAGAACAGCCGGTGGGACAGAGTCGGAGAGCAGCTGGACCTCCTGCCACTGGTCCCCAATGTAAGAAGCACTACGAGAACATTGGAACCAGGGTGGGGAAGATTATGAAGAAGGAGAAGAAAGTTGGGGCTGGCTAGCCACAGAGGAGTGCCCGTGACGACCAGATCATGGAGACCTGGAGTTTCCTGACGCAACACATCGTCCGGGGAGAGACAGTCCCCAGTGAGCAGTTTGCTGTCCCAGAGTCAGCTGTAGTGACGATCAGCGACGATGACGATGATGAAGGGAGGTCCACAGATTCCCAGAGCCAAGCATCTACTACCACTGGGAAGGGCAAGGGCAAGGGGAAGCGGTCCAGGCCACCAACAACAGAGACAGCCACCACAACCGCCGACACCGGGGTGACCCAGAGCGGCCTCAGTGATGCAGTGAAGCAGGTGAGAATCCCAGTGTCTACATGCAGATTATATTCCAGTTTGATCCATTGCTCTTGACATGACATGTGCAATATGTTGCATTGAAATGCTGTACTAAATTGTTCCAATGTTTGTATGTTTCAGATCCTCTCCAAAGCAGATTCCTTGGGGGCCAGCCACTCCTACACCGGCCAACAGAAGATCGTACACGATTTTGCGTGCCTGCTGGAAGGGCACATGCAGGGCATCCCGGAGGACTCCTGGCATGAATTCCAGATAGACTGCCTCAACCTTGTCCACCGCTACAGGCAGCGGCGTCAGCTCTTCCAGCTGCCACAGCAACAACCACCCATGACCTGGCCAGCCACACAGCAGCAGCAACCTTGGCAGGCCCCTCAGCAGCAGCAGTTCTGGCATCAACCTCAATCAGCCACCTGGCAGGCACCGCCACAGCAGCAGCAGCCTCAGCAGCAACCCCCAGCCAGTCAGCCATCACCTTTAACCTGGATGCCGCCCCAGTCACCACAGTCTTCAGGCCAGTCCTCCTGGACCCGTACCACGGAGTGGGAACCAGGGATGCCACCTGCACCGTCAGCCACCGTTGTCCAGGCTCCTTCACCAACACCTTCAGTGTCGTCGCTGTCAGCCACCTTCAAGACACCTGTGACATCACTCAGCTTCCCGGCCCTGACCCCGGGATCGGTCGACAGCAGCCTAGAGGGTATTTCACCCTCAACCCTCTTCACCTCCAAGGAACTCGACACACCACCAGTCCAACAGGTATCCCCAGGCAGCGGTGCCAGCACCAGCAAGGACACTGAGTGAGAGACTTTTGGCAGTCAGAGCCATTGAGAGGCTTTTAAATATTTGTAAATAGTTGGACTGTGATACTTGTACATATTTGTTGTTTGCTGTTTTCATGTTAATAAATTGTTATCTTATTTCAAAACACTTGTTTTTTTTTAACCTTAAAATAAAGTTAAAGAGAAACGAAAACGAAAAGAAACGAAAAAAAAAAATTAAACGAAAAAAAAAAACGAAAAAGAAACGAAAAAATTAAGGACAACGAAAACAAAATAACAAAACTCCCCTCCCCCACTCCCCACACACAAAAAAAAACAGAAAAGGAAACAAAAAACGAAAAAGAAACGAAAAAAAGAAAAAGAAACGAAAACAAACAAAAGAAAAAAAGAAAAAGAAACGAAAAAGAGAAAAAGAAACTAAAAAAAAGAAAAAAAAAGAAGAAACGAAAAAATGACACGAAAAAAGAAACGAAAAAGAAAAGGAAAAAATAAAAAGAAAAGGAGAAATGAAAACGAATAATAAAAGAAAAGAAGTCCCCTCCCCCAGTCAACCCCCAAAAAAGAAAAAAGAAACGAAGAAATGGAAGTAAACGAAAAGAGAAACGAAAAAGAAAGAGGAACGAAAAGAAAGAGAAACGGAAAAGAAACGCAAGAAAGTCCCCTCACCCACCCCCCACCCCCCCAAAAAAAACGAAATCCAAGAAAAGAAGGAAAGACACTCCCCTCCTCCAACCCCAAAGACAAGAAAAGGAAAAGAGTGAGACACGAATAGATTTCTTTGTTTTTTTTTCTTTCTTCTTTTAAGGGGGGGGGGTGGGGGAATCATCTTTTCTCTTTATTTCTTTTCAGTGTTTTAATTTTTTTCTGACTTCCTTTCTTTAATGTCTTTTATTTTCTATTCCTTCATTACTTTTTTTTTAGGGGGGGGGAGTTTTGTTTCTTTTATTTCAAAAATGGAACAACTGTGGATGCAGCTCATGGAGCTACTACCATTCTTTCTTACCAAGGGACAGCACCAGCAGGGGACATGTAGTAATGTGACAGGTAGTCTCGCTGATCCTTTGCATCCTTCTGGGTATGATGGCCGGTTAGAGGCAGCAGCCCCTGCAGGTGTCGGTCAGTCCTCCATCCACCAGGGATCAGATCAAGTGTGTCCGGATCTTCGTGGTCCACTTCTGAAATTGCGTGTGGGTATCTGATGAGGATGAGGTTGTGCAGGACACAGGCGCACATGGTGATCAGGTTGATGGTGTCGGGGTGCTGATGCATCGTCGTCAAGAAGCAACGGAACCTGTGACACAAAATTCCAAAGGCATTCTCCACGACACGTCGGGCACGAGACAACCTGTAGCTGTATATGTGTTCTCGTAGGACCTGTGACCGATGGGAGAATGGTTTCATCATCCAGGTTCGGAGAGCAAAGGCGTCATCCCCTACGAAGTGATAGGGCACTGGCTGGTCATCATTAGGGAGTGGTTCTGGTTGAGGCACTCCAGCTCTGTTCTCTTCTACAGCATCATGCAGGGAACAGTTACTCCATGTTCCTCCATCCGACGCACCGCCCTCTGCCCCAACATCCACATAGAGGAACTTGTAGGTAGCATCTGCGACTGTCATCAGTACAATGCTGTGGAGGCCCTTGTAGTTGTAGTAGTAAGAGCCAGCATTGGGTGGCTTCTTCATGGCGATGTGCTTGCCGTGCACAGCCCCCAGACAGTTGTGGTAGTTCCATCTGGAGCTGAACCTGGCAGCAACTTCCTTCCACTCCTCTTCAGTTTTGGGGCAGCGCAGCACTTCGTCCTTGTAGACCGCGATGATGGCATTACACACCTCGGGTATGAACTTGCAGATGGTACTTGCTTCAACCCTGAAGCTGTACTGCAGACTTGGATAGGAATTTCCATTGGCTAGGAAGCGGAGGGTGGCAGCCAGCTTGAGTCCAACTTGGAGCGGTTCCCTCATGAAGGTGGACTGCTTCTGGAGGCGAGGGGTTAACTTCTCAACCATCTTTTGGAACAGGTCAGGTGTGATTCTGAGGTAATTTTTGTAGCCCCTTTGACCTTCCTTGTGAAGTTCAGTCAGTAGACTGTCATACTGTCCAAACTCGTGCCTTCTGGTCAACCATTCCCTGACCCACACTTTCCTTTGTGTCTTTCTTCGAGGTGGGGTTGCCTTTTCTTGCTCTTCTGCCTCTTCCAGCCTTTTCTGCTGCTCTTCAACAATGGCTAGAGCAAGTCGGCACGACACCGTACGAATTGCGCGAACTCGTCGTGCCAATGCGGGAAGTGCGTAAACTATGCGTAAACTATGCGCAAACTATGCGTGAACTCGTCGTGCCAGTTCGTGTCAATGTGGACACTGATGGGCACGAATTCGTGAACTATTCGTGAACTCGTCGTGAACTATGCGTGAACTAGTCGTGAACAGTGCGGGGGCCTCCAAGTTCGTGTCCCAAAATGGCACGACTTGCCACGACAAAATCGTGGCCAAAAGTCGTGCAAGTGTCAGCCTTGCATATGAAGCCAAAAGAATATTTCTTTACAGCTCCATTGTTACTAGTGGACATTGTTGTATATGATTGGTCACGCATAGTCAGCTTAAGTATCAGGTAGATCAGACTATAGAATTGATTTCTAAAGAGACCCTGCAGTAAAAACCGTGTGCATTAAGTGCTACCTTGTCAAATGGCTGGACTCGGAATTGGTCACTGAAAAATGGGGACTACTGGAATAGGAACTGGCTCAGACTCGGATAAGTTGGACTCACGTACAGCCCGAGAAATTATCATCCCAATTTCCATGCACTTCAACCACCCTTAACCATAGAAACTCGCAATTATTTGTTATCACCACATGCACAGGCCTTAGTCCGAGTTAGCATGTAAAGGTCTTGTGACATGAAAATAACATAGTTGGATATTTGATGTAAAAAGCATTAAAAATCCAGTAAATAGTCGCAATTTCCATTAAAATCCATCAAATATTGACCATTTTACAGGGAAATGTCTATTTCACACTTGTATCATGAATAAACATGAGCTAAATATGCAAATATGTGACATCGAAAGAGGGACATACTATATATGGCACATGTTAGCCTTTGTTTTTTAACCTTAATTTCAAGGACACTGGTGGCATTGTTATTCCCTGAGGGGTTTATTTTAAAAGTTAAAAATTTTTCTTTGAAAAAATATTGATATCAATCACCAAACTCTAATCTAAATGATCGGTAATTAAGAGATAATTTATATATATATATATATATATATATGATCGAAATGAGTTTTTAAAATTTAGACTTACACCTTTTTGGTCCATTTGCGTAGAGCAGGAGTGTTCTGCTGCACGTACTGATTGTATGGTGGCAATAAACAGTCGTTTTGTATTCAGACAAGTGCATGAATTTGCTCCTAACTGTGGACAACTAGACATGAAAGCTTTGTTGCCTGTCAAGTCCTTTTCTTAGCCTGCATTTGACAAGGGTGAGGTTGATTGGCATCACACAAAGAGGTAAATAACGTTAAATGCAATGGTCCCTGATTATAGGATATTCCCCACGCGCTGAAGTGGATCAAAGTTTTTCCAATGTATCTCCAGCAATACCAACTCCCTGATCTCATCCGGGACTTTGTGTCAAATAGCAACTTTCTGATTTCACCTAGTCAGGTTACCTTTTACTGCTTTTACCAGTGGCGCCGGCACAGGGGGCAGGGGCATGGGAGACGTGCACCCCTTATTAATTTCCCCCAATTTTCCCGAAAATTTTAAAGTGGGCCACAAAGGTTTAAGTTATAGGTTCTGTAGGGGGTAGGGTGAGGTCTGTTTCTGACTCCCCGATGAGTCTATTTTAATCATTTTGTATCCACAAGTCGTTCTCAAACTATCACAATTCTCGCAAATCCTTCTCAAAGTACCACAATTTTCGCGCGCTCCGCGCCTTTACAGCCTCACCACATGGCTGTGTTACCATCAATATCGTCTCAAACATATTCGTATTATTCAATGGTGAGGTGCTACAATTACATGGATTGTTCTTGTGCAAAGAAGTCATTATGGAGGAACAGAGCATTGCAAGAATGCAATGTAGTGGAATTCAGGGGGAAGACACATGCTATGAAAATGAAAGCTTACACAAATCACTAGTCATTAGGCTCGCGGCCCTCTAACTGGCGGATGCATTTTGCTAGGAATTTAAAGCGTCTCAGTGTAAAGTCTGCACGCAACTTTTGTTATGGAAATGATTTCTAATGCAAAACTTCTTCCCGCTTTTCGCGCACGTCACGGCACACACTTCATATCTTGAAACCATTACTGGGGCAATAATAAATTACTTTGAGCAAAAACTTGTTCGAAAAAAGTACATCTCTGACCTCTGCAGGGACCCTGCATTAATAGAGTATCTTAGAGTAATCTTATATCATCAGCAGCATATGCGGTTGCATTCGTACCATCTATTTGTCGTTGCACTTTTTATAACGAGTGCAATGCCCAAGCCAAAATGCCACTAAAGAATGAATGAGAAATAATCATTAATAATGTCTAAGTACGTAATTAATTGAAAGATTTGCCAAAGATGCCACCACTTTGCATCTAAGCCACCTTATCTAAACAAGAATTTTTCAAGAGGGGATATGTCATCTTTTGTGTAGAGTGATTCGAGTTCCACAGCTAGAATTCTTAAAGTCTCTCTCAACGGGACCAATTACCCACTGGGCGGACTTAGTTGACCTGTGGCAAATATTATAACTGAAATAAAAATAAAAATGAAACAGGAGATCAAGGGTATAAACCAACAAACCGTAGAAGGTAAATATGTCGAAACTTAAACTGTTTTCTGGGTTCTGCACAGGAATGTTGGAGTGCCGACAGTTTTTTCTTGGGTCCGTAGCAAGGGACAAAATATACGTCGTGGTGCAGGTTTTCTAGCATACGAAATAGGTTACAAAATTTGGTTAGGGAGGAAGGCGTACCTTCAGTATTTTGGCAAAACCTGCAACAGTTGCTAATATTTTCGTCCAGGCTTAGGCTATGAGGCATGATCCCTGGTGTTTTCCTTGAGGCGTACTGAATCCGTGTCATATCCTTCATTTTTTTAATCAACGACCGGATAAAGTTAGCTTTGTTAACCCTGACAGGGTAAATATTCTGTGCACTTTGCGAGCATTTTCTGCCACATGCATGCCTGGTAATTACTGAAACACTGAGACTGTTAGACACACACACAGACAAATATTATGTTCAACTCTATATTCAGGGCTTTCAAATTAACGCACTTAATTTTGATATTCCCTATCAACCCTGCCCTACCACTCTAAACACAATGTAATCCATAGGGGCACAAACCGGAATCTTGTCAAAAATTTGACTAAATGTGATTCAACATTTACTGTACTTGGTTAAATCTGCAACAGTTCGGTTCAATTGTAGCCGATCTGGTGAAATATTTGACAAGATTTCTGTTCGATCCTTTATTTTCTGTTTTCAAGATTGCTTTTTATAAAATTGTTTTCAACGTTTAATGGAACGTTTTTAGATGTATATTTCTCTAGGAAAATAGTGTAATACTTATTTTAACTTATTTTATACGGTGGATAATGTGATATTATTTCTTTTGTCTTGTATCGCCGAGTTTCCAATTCCTTTTATTGTTACAGCAAACTGAATGACAGCAAATCCACAGAAAGATCGTCAAGGGAGTTGCAAACCTGGTCCCACATTTACATATTCCCCTACTCAAATGGATTCCGGGTAGCTTTGATAGTCTATCTTTAGCGCATTCCGAGCGCCAGTTGTTGATGCTTAGGAGCAGCAACTCTTGAGAGCTTAAACGCAGGGAATTTATTCCGAAAGTTAACTTTAGGGCCCACAAAACCATCTTTGCACTAATTACATCTATTCAACACACTTTATGCTCTACAGTAGTGGCCAGCTTTTAGTCTGATTTCTTTCCAAACAGGTAGAAATATTTTTTTGCATTCACAAAAAATTGACGAATTTCGACTTTTTTTATTTAGGACCTTTGGGGTCTTCAACCTAATCGGACATGGCCTAGTGGAACACACGATAGTATTATACTACTTCGGATCCATAATCTCTCACAGTGCTGTATTTACGTACATAACACTTCTTCAAGATGCAAATTTTCTCCCCCTTGGCTCGCAGATGTATAACTTTCTCATATCATTGTCAAGAATGTTCTTGTTATTTCTTTCGTCCATTCTGTCACTTAAATTAAGGAGCTTTGAGAGACAGCTCCCATCCCAAATGAAAAGGCCATGTGACATAAAACTGCATGGTAAAGTTTTGTTGGCTGTTAACGACTTCTGAACCCACAACTAATGCTACTTGCGACTAGGAAGCAGAAGATTTGGTTTCTTCGACAACACTGCACAGCACATTTCGTTACTAACATTACATAAACATATACGTTTACATTTCCATATATGTTTATGTATACGTACGTACAAGCCTATATATACGTTTACATATGCGTTTAGTATAAAAGTACTAGGCATATATGTACATAAACGTATATGTACTCATATCAACATATAGATCATTTTAAGGTTTCGGACCCATGTCCCCCCATGTTCAACACAAATAGCCGGTCTTGGCTATATACGGTAGCTACAGTTTGTAGTCTTCGATTTACCGAAAATTGGACGTTTAATGTGGAGTACTGTGTTTCGGTGGTTTTCAAACACTCATTTTAGGGTAATATCAACGACAGGTTTACATCTCCGTACCTCATTTTCAAGTTATGTTTTTTTGAAAGAGCTCGATAATGAATTGTACGTTATTTAAGTATTTTTCCATTAAATAAAATTTCCCATAGATTGTTCCAAATACACCTACAATTTCACTTCATTATCACGTTTGCAGTTCCTTACATGTACTGCAAAATCAGTGTGCAGTCAAATTATTTCCAGCCACTTCGTAAACACGTTTAATTTGCAGAGAATGTTAAGAAACGAAACACTGAATGTTTAGCAGATGTATACTTTATTAAGAATCGTATATTTAGCTGTTTATCTGTTTAACACTATGAAGATCACAAATATTAGGAATTTTTACACTGAAAGTTAGCATACAAATATGATAACTAAGAGTGCCAGGGAAATAGTTCTAAACACTTCTTAACAACACTGTTAATTTCCTTATGCCTAATCCCCTACCGCCCTCGAGCAGGAAGTTGTCACAACTCCCTGCCTCGAGTAATTCTTAGCCCTACATTTATTCACTTTGTGTTGTTGTCGTCGGGGCATGGAGTTGACGTATATCGCCCTCTCTTTGTCATTTGAGCATGTTGACTGTGCGAGGTCCGTATCATTTGTTCGCCAGACGAAGTGTTAGAGCGCCATTATCCATGTCAAATTTTAGGAATAAAATAGACATGTTGTGAGGAGGCTTCTCATGTTTCGCTTAATAATGCAGTAAGCTTATAGTCATTTCTTTAATGATAGTCATCTTTTTAGAAATATAAAATTTATTAGGGTTCCAAAATTAAACAGCCGCTTGAGGACGTTACATCCGTTTTCAACAACGGTGAAACGTAATTTGTAACGTTAAATAAGGTAAAATTAATTACAACTGCGCACTTGTGTACAGCACGCCTTATGAAACCATTTTTGAGTACTAAGACCTAAATTTCTCTGTTCTTTTACACCTCTGCTGAAACTTGAAGCACAGTGGTTATAGACAACCATCACGACGAACGATAACCCATGCCATCAGTACAGAGCGCAGCGTACTGGCAGGTGTAAAATAGGATTTTAATGTATTAATTTTGTTATGAGGTATTTTGGTTGAATATGAGGTATTTTGGTTGAAAATCCCAAGTCACTGAATTTTCTTCTTTCCTTTATTGTTTGTCCGAAACGACTGATGAAAATTTTTACATTTCTTCAAAATTGGCAAGAATATGCGTTTTCTATAGCAATGTGTGTATAACCCCTGACGTTATGGTAATTGCTGATATCATCTTTCTCATGTTACTGCACTTCCGATATTATTAACTGCCCTGTCTGAGGTCACGGTACTCACACATTCTTACTGTTACTTTCCTATAGACTCTTTTCCAAATAACATTTGCAGTGGATTGTGGGATACTGTTTTGGTACTCTTCGTTTTTTGCCACAGTATAATGCCGTTGACAAAAACAACTCGTGCCAAAACTCTACCCACAATCCATTGTAATTGCTATTTGGAAAAGGGTCTATACACCGTTGACACTTTGTGCATCGCAATCAGCGTCAATAATATGCGCATGCTAGTAAGTACAGTATACATTTGACGGTCCGCAAAGGCTCCGTACAGGATAAACTTTCAAACCTCTTTTTCTTTGGGGGGGGGGGGGTTGTAACTGTTGCTAAAACAGTGGGTAAGTTAGTGTTTATGTCAGTGTGGTTGGCCAAATTTTTTCATTGTATTCTCAGATTGATGGTCAAGACTAATGCATTGACATCCTGACTGTGTCTGTATGATTTTCATATAAGCTATCTGCGTAGAGAAAATGGTACAGAAATGTCTAGGACAATGCCCGTACTCTTTATCTATGAGTGTTGCAAACCGGCATATTCCTCAATCTTTCTACGTTGTACCATAATTATGTAATCCTTTAAATGTAAATTAACATTAACGTGAAAAGTGTACACTGTTAAAACGCTGGGCAAAGTTTTTGTTGGGCAAAAGCTATTGCTTAAATGTTGGTCAATGTTTGCTCACAAAATGGTTAAAATTTCCCTTCCATGCACGTGTATTGTAATACCCAACTTACTGGTTAAACTGACGACAACCTTCCATTCAACAGTTGGGCATATTCTCACTTTACCCACTTGTTGGGTGATTTTTGCTAATTAGTTGGGTAAATTGTTGGCTGCAGTGTTTGCGCCAAACAACAGTACACTTGACTCGATTTGTTTCACAATTCTTTGCATAATCAGCAATTGGTTCCAAATTCTGAATGATTCCCTTTGACATCTTTTTCATTGGCCAAAGAGGAAAACTCGTACATTATTTTAGACCATAAAAGCGACCGCTATTTCTACAAAATTGTTAAAATAGTAGTACGAACTAGCACACATTTGTATGAGATTCGACGATTCGTATTTAGCGCAAAACGGCTATCCAATGAAAGTTCAAAATCTTGTATATTCTCTTTCACGTCCGAATAAGATTTTATATATTGTAATTTGAAACATTTCGGCATAAAGAGTAAACTGTCTTTGAATGCTGCGGAACAGCTAGTTCTCAGGATGACTTGTGTTTCTTATTGATGGAACTACAAGACTTCATAACATCATTTTACAGTGCCTTAGGAAAATGATAGTTTTGGACTAATTTATATACGGAGCTCGGTGACAAACGAAACAGATTATTAAGCCAAAGATTTTTAACTGGGGCCGGTGGGTTGCCATTAACCAACAATGTACCTATCAATGTGTAGATGCATTTTCTAACGTCTTTTTTTTAACGACTGTTGTGCATTAAAGACATTTCATGCAAAATATATTATAGTAATTAACGTATTTTACTCATTAAATATGACCTCAGTTACCAGTGATTCATTAAAACTATGAAAGAAAGCTTGAAAGGGATAGATATCATTAGCCAATATACAGTGCATAATATATATCAAAAAATAAGCCCCTGGGAAAGAAATTCCCAGTATGCTATACCTGGAGAGACTACAACCCTCCATATTTACCAAGTATTGGTTAATACGCTTTGTCCAACAAGAGGTATAAGCGCATTTGGCTTTAACCAACTGTGTGGGTAATATGGGATTCCCATTTATTGGGTACACAATTTCTTTCAATAGTTGGTTAAAGTACTACCCAACTACTAGATAATAACTTAAACCAACTGAACTGGTTAAATTTTTACCCAGTTTGTTGGGATGTTGATATTTGGACCAACGTTGCCCAACATTTTTAACAGTGTACTTTCGTGGTTTTGTAGTAAGTAATGTCGGTATTTCGGTCATCTCAAAAACTGTAATTATGAAGACGTAATATAGGGATTACCCTGAGACATGTAGTGATTTTATTCAGAAACAATAATTTTGTAAAAAATTGAACTTGCGTTGCCTTAAGTGTTGTAAACGTTCCCAAAGGGGCTTGTTTTTCCTTATATTGTGATACTGGCTGGTCCAAAAAGCCGTTTTAATCCCCACCATTCCATTAATTAGTGGGGTTTATGAAGTTCCCACTTCAATAGCTAAAGGTTGCTTCACATGCAAGGAGCTCTGAAATACATGTGCTTGAGAGATGTTTGTTTCAAACGATTGTATCTTTGAGATGGCTTCTTCAAATGAATTGTGCATTCTCAGGTCAAACTAGATAAGGAACAGTTGACCATGTTTACGGAGGACAAATTATCATTCAAATGGTTGTGTTTATTTGAGATTTTGGCCACTGAACGTCTAGGATTGCATTCAGCATAACTTCAACTCACGTATCCATCGAGAGTGTGGTCCTACCCCTGGACTGAAATTCAAAGTTCCCACATACGACGATCCCTTTAGTAAAAAATGTTAAAATATAGTAACAGAACGTTAAGTGTCAACATGTTTCATTCATTATACGCCGAGATTATTCAAAAGTATCATACGGTATTTTGTCCGTTTGGATTATGACTTGGGTAATTACGGCTTAATGCTATTGCTCTAAATAAAGAACTGCATTTCACTCAGGTAATAAGCCTAGCCCTTCACGTTCGAACAATGCTGTGTGTCTGTACTATACCGGTATTGCAAGTAACAGAAACACTCGGCACTGTCCAAGGGCAACCCAGGTAGAGGCCAGTCAATTCAGGGAGCTGGAAGACAATTTAATGCGCCCTTCAGTAGCCTCGTTCAAAGACACCTCAGGGGAGTGAATTGACCCAGACAAGAAATTTAATGAAAACAGGGAAAGACAGAGTGACAGTGGTATGGATTTTTTATATAAACTGAAATCTAGCGTATGAAAGTCATGAGTGACATCTTGACGTATGTTCGTGTTAGTAGTATTTTGGTTTGGATCATACTGTAAATTACAGAGGGTGAGAATTGTGTTTGACAGAACGCTCAAATTCTTTGCCGAATTTCAATAATGTAATCAATGAACCTGTAAAGGTGATTTACTTGTTGTTACAGTGAAAGACTGCTTTTTCGTCGTTACGGTGTCTGACTGAGAATTGAGCCAGTACCATACTGACGTACGTGGAAGCTTACTCAATGCAATTGTAACCTTTAACATGTGTGCTTTTCCAAATTCCAGTTCATTCAAAGTTCAACTAAGTAAAATGGTTTCGAAAATTTTTGCGTACAGTGAGTCAAATGGAAACGGGTTTGTACCTAATAGGGTCGTTTCTCACGTTTATGTGGGTTTAATCCATCTAGTTTAAAATTGGTAATGACTTCGTCTTATTAAAACAATCTAAATTCAATGAGACTCAATGAGACGTTGTCCATTAAAGTGGTTAAGGACCAACATTTTCTCATGGATTCATTTTAATTATAATTGACACAGCCTTATTTAAATTGATAGGCTTGGAAAGAAATAGCATTGATTCTCATGCAATTGTTACTGAGAACCCATGAAACCAGTGGGGCTCAATAAGATCTCATTCCATTTATTTCAACGAGGCACAGTCAATGAGAACAAAAAACTGAATGAGAAAATGTTCTCATTTTCCCCAGTCATTGTCATTGAAATGTCACATTGAGTCCGTTCAATGAACATTCTTACTGGGGCTGACTAGGAATTTTCTCTTCGGCAACTTGAGTAACATATTAACAAGGGCGAGTCCAGCCTTTAGCTCATGGAGGTAGGGGGGCAGTTTGGAAAAGGGGGCGCCAGCAAGTGGTAGTTTTCTTTAATTTTTTAGGATGCAGGAGGGGCGCATTTTTTCTTGTATTTGGGGCGTCAGATTGGTCATAGGGGCAACTGCACCCAGTTGCCCCCCGATCCGCCCTTGCATATTAGTTGTTTACATACCAAGTGTAAATGCTGCTATGTTTATAAGTTATTAAACAGGCCGGACTGGTTTAAAACCTGTTCACTTTATTTAGTATTTAGAGAATATCATGCATGGGCACTTTAGGGGCCGTTTTTGGAGGCATTTAATATCTTTTAGACGTCATGTTGGATTCGCATGTTTGTCAATACTGCGCACCTTAACGAAGAAATTTTAGGTTACAAGCCTTTAGGAAAGGTATTGTAACAGATAGTATGATAATTGTTTGCTATTAAGTATATTGTACCGACTCTGGATACTTCAGACCTATAACGCAGGACCGTAGCGAGCAGGGGGTGTGGGGGGTGTCACACTCCCCCAATATTCGGTCGCCCGTCCGCAAATTTTCGGTCTGTCGGCAAAAAGAGGAGAGGGAAAGGAAAAGAAGAGGAAAAAGGGAGAGGAGGAAAAGAAGAGAGAAGAAGGAAAAAGAAAGGGAAAGGAAGGGAGGGAAAGGGAAGACGGAGAATGAAAAGAAATAAGAGAAAGAGAGAACGGGCCAGTCTGTTATCGGCTATTTCGATTTTCGGCTCTTCATCTAATTGGCACTTTCAAGTTGAAGGCCCGTCGAAAAATTGATTATGCATGTGACGGCCTTATACGGCCGTATCAACGGCCGTCGGTGTAATTGGACGAGTGACTGAGTCCGTCGAGAACTCGGGAAAAGAAAGGGAATTAACGGCTTCCGTATAGATGCACTATTTCGGGTCATATGACATTCTTGAAAAACCACTTTCTGCACATTATTCCTCAATTTTACCATCACCATGGGAGCAGCATCCAATTACCCATGGAGAGGGTATCCTTTGCCCGTCTTCTAAACCCTAACCTTGACTTCAAACACATTTTGCAAACTTCTGAGGATCCGGTTTACCCACAAACATCCTGGAAAAAAAATAATGCGTGCCGCGCGTGTCTTCCCTTCACTGCAATCTCAGGCTTTTAACTTTTGAACACCAAAATGAAACAGATACTGAACCCATCTCCAGATCCTGGAGTTCAAAGCATATTTTGAACGATTGTGTTAAGATTCTGAACACTTTTTCTCCCTTTTTGAACGCCGGACGCCTATAAACTTATCGTATTCGAACGCCTGACGCGTCTAGTGTTCAAATGCTGAACACATAGTGTTCCAATTCTGAACGACAGGTTCAGCTCCTGAAGTATAGTGGTATGACGGGAGGAATAGCCTAACACATTAGAATTAACCGGAATCGTTGCATTGAATAATGCATTATGAACCAAAATATAACAATCATGCATGAGACCCCCACCAGGGGCCCTTAGGCCGGCCCAGTGTTTTAGCCAGCCCCTACTTGTGAGACAATGTCGCATAAACGGCGACAAATGTCGCACAAAAAATCTGACGAGCAAATTCTACCCGGGTGTCAATTTTGATCTAGGCACCTTTGCGATCTAGGCACCTTTCAAATTCCAAAAATTTCCAAAGGGGAGGGGACACCCCCTCCCCTTAGGCCTCTCCCCCAGGCCACAGATCAGTAAATGTCGCATAGAGAAAACGTCCTAGCTAAAGCACCGGCGGGCCTCTTGTTCCCAACCGCTTAAAACTGTACCGACCTGACGAGAGGAATAGCCTAATACATTAAAATTAGTGGGGATCTAGTTTGTATTTGATGATGCATTATGAAACAAAATATATCCATCCTGAAACCTAATTTTTCACCCAGAGATATACTTAAACCTCAGAGCTTCCGGGGGCT
Source organism: Holothuria leucospilota (assembly GCA_029531755.1). Taxonomy (NCBI): domain Eukaryota; kingdom Metazoa; phylum Echinodermata; class Holothuroidea; order Aspidochirotida; family Holothuriidae; genus Holothuria; species Holothuria leucospilota. Next base: position 26,020,281 of record CM055979.1, read on the forward strand.
GCGCCCGCTGGACCCCAGCAGGGCTCCTTAGACGGGGCCCTGGACCTCACCCGTGAAAGCTCGTTTTCGCATTACACATTACCAGATCCGTCGGCAAAACATAATCTCCACAACCGCCCCTCCCCCCAAAGATAACACCTTCGCTACGCCCCTGCCTATAAGACACTGTTCCCAAAGTCCCTTCAATTCCTTGAAGAAGAGTCAAAGGGCGAAATGCTTAGGCCTACTCCCGAAGGAGTTCAGCTCCACAAAGGAGCTACGACCCAAGGAACAACTTTGCACATGAACAGCACCTTGACCTTCAAACCTCACTTCTCCACCTCACTACTTAACGCTTAAGACCTTCGGACTATTTTTTCAAAGTCGCCTCCACCCTCTGGCAAAGAGCCGGAGGGCGAAACCAAACGTTACTCCCTACGGTCTTAGCGTCATGGAGACCCAGACGATACTTAGTAAACCATAAGAACGTTTATGAGCCATTGGAATATTACCTTAATATTCAGACTTTTGCTGTGACGAAATTCACAACAAACTTCCTCTTTTTAAGCTTCGCTTCTTTCGGGTAGTTCATCATTGTGTAAGTTGAAAAAATAGATACAAGTAAACATTCCTAACCTGTATAGAATTGTTGATGAGAATGAACAGCACTTCTCAAAGGTCATAGAATTAAACATTTGAACAAGGGTGCATACGTTCAAGCCTTGTCCATTTTATTTAACTAGGAGTTGTGCCAAGTTGAGGTTGGAAAAATTGGCCCAGAACTAGAGTGGGTATGATGCATGAGGTGTGTAATTTCCGACAGCACCTCACAGTCTGCCTTACAGGCTCCTAGTATTTTGCGCTCAAACTTTCTCCAATGAAATGTCAAAATTTCTTAAGTTTTCTTCAATAACACCCTTTTCTTCACTTTTTTCAGAAAACAACAAATATGTTTAGTGTTCTCTCATAAACTTAACACATCGGAGAGCTTGGCCCTCTTTCCAACAAAGCTTTTGTCCCACACCCGAGTGAGCTGTGTTGACAAGTGCATACTAAGCAAAAAGTTGTAAAATTGATCCTATTATGGACGACTTTATTCGTTTATTGGCTCCTCCGTCTTTGTCGGCTCCTCCGTCCCTTCCAAACCAAAAAAGAATTGATTGTGCAAAAGAGACCAGCAGCTACGTCAGCTGCTCCCCAACAGCTACGTCTATAAGCGACAACTTAGACTAAACACCATCATCCTTTTGACCTACACACATATTCATGATGGGTTTGTCATGCGTGGCCACATTCTAGACGGACAAAAGAGAACAGATAAAACACAAAAAACCGAGAATTGATGTAATGATTTCGGGGGACAACAAGCTTGAGGACAGGTACCTGGAATCCCTGGTCCTAACAGTTAACATACTCTGCGAGACATTAATACTGTTGAATGGGCTTGTAAGGTTGACCAATCAAGAGGATGAAGGATTTGCGAAGCTACACCATGGAGGGTTCCCAAGGATCGATGAGTGGGTGTGTCTTCGTCCCCTTTGAAATTTTTTTGTAAAATTAGGTGTCCTTACATACAATCTGGAGCTACATACCTTTGAAGTAAAATTTGCGTTCAAAGTTTACGTATTTTAAGTAATAAAAAATGTCCGCATCAGTGAGGGGCACAGTGCCCCCCCCCCCTAAAGACGCTACTGCCCATAACCCTTGATTGAAGGACGGTAATCTTTTGCAAAAAAAAAAAAAAATACACGCATTGATGGTTCTCAATATAACGAGTGGAAAAGGAAAGCAAAACATAAAAGCAACAAAAACAAAAAAACAAAAAAAAAACAAAAAACAAAAACAAAAGACAAAAAACAAACAAAAAAAAAAAAAGAAAAGAATCGGTTTAACGTTTGGCAATGTCAATTTTACCTGGGCGTAACAGTGTCCATTTGTCTTCTACAACAGTAAGGTCGACTTCAAAATGAAAGTAGTGGCTCGATCCGAGGTAGTTTTCTATGGCAGGCGCATAAGGTCCTCTTCAACGTGGGACACAGTTGCTCTCCTTAAGGTCCATTTTAGTAGTGCCCCTCTGTATGGGAACAGGAAGCCCCCGTAAGTCTGGAACATTTACACAATTGTGTGCACCAGAATGAAGAATTAACTATTTGTAAATGGCATTAAATACGCACTAAACAGACCAGGAAATCTTGGTCTGTCTCTCTCTTTTTCTAAAATAGCGTATACGGACTAAAAACCGGTCTATTTCTTTAAGGATGCATCGGGACTGATGGTGGGGATGGTGGTAGAGTTTCTGTGGAGTTTTGCAATATTTATACTTTTTTCGATGTGAAGTTATGAAAGGACAAGAAGAGTAACACTCTTACGGACATTTTGGTTGTTTTCCTTCATTTTACATATCAATTATACATGTACAAATAACACTGATATGCCCTTAATAAACCTGAAAATTGCAACTTGACCTCTGGTTTCTTAATTGCTATAATCAACTAACGGCCAATTGATTTTTTATGACTCAGCAGGTTTGAGGGTTGGGAACTAGGCTCACAAAGGTTGCACGGGATTTCGTTCCGTCCTTCTTGAATTAATAATTAAACAACTAGTGCAAGTTAAACGCGCCGAAAAATGTAATATTAAAATCCATTTGGTAATGTTTTTAGGCACTGCATCTACAGGAGTCGGAAAAGCAAACTTCTTTCGCAATCATCGGAATACAAAATGTACGCACTTTCCAGTTTACAGCAAACGCGAACTATTCGGAGTTAGTAATTTCAGAAAGTGGAAAACCAGCCCATACTGATCCGACAACGATTGCTACGCGACAGTGAAAACCAGTCGCGTGGCAGACGGATTGGTTATGTGTGTGCCAAATTTTGTTCTCTACCTGACTGTCGGTCCCGATTGCTAACCGACAGCCTTCTTCGACTTTACTGGATTTACCAATCTGTTTCATATCCGGAGTGAAGTCTGGGAAAAAGGGAGGGTCGTCGCAGTTTAGTAAGGCCTTGGCAGTGCACAGTTGTCAGTGGCCCAAAAGCAACTCATCAATTTTAATGAATTGGCCAATAAAGAAGCCTTTGCAAAATCAGGCGACGGTCCAGTGTGCTAGCCCCCATATGTAGACAGTAGATAGTCTTTAGAATATAGTAACCTCGGCAATGAGTTGATCCTATGGCTAACTTACTATCCTACTTCGATCCAACGCAGTACTAATACCGCCAACTCATCCCCGAAGAGCATTCAGGGTGAGTTGCATCTCATTCGAATGAGGCTTTTGTTTCACAGGGTCGGACCTATTGTTTACTTCATGAAGGACAGTTATCAGGGAGGTGGCTAATTACACCACCTCCCACCTTACAACACCTCCCTGCAGTTATGCAATACGGTACTTCTTCTTTCCCGAAAGCTGGATTTCTTCAAAAGACAATGGCTTCCCGAATAGTGTAGCAGAGATCACATACTGACACTTACCCTTAATATTTTATTACTTTCCCAACAATATACACTAATTTCCGGCCAAACAGAGTAGCTAGCCAAATTAAAAACGGTTACACCTGGAAGGGGTTAGGTCTCTGGTTAATGTACCCAAAGCAATATTTTCACCCAACACTGATTACCTTTAAGTAAAACGTAAGTATTATAAAGGTTCCCGACATTTCTGTAGCACCAAATCAAGATTTTTTCCTAACAAAATCAGGGAACTGCAAAGGAAAGAGGCATTTTTTCCCGACAGCCGGCAAAATTTTCGCGACGGAGGATACTTTGAAAATTTCTGGGGTGTAGCACCCCACACCCTCGGTAGTGAACCCCGGACCGCTCCGCATAATTTTATATGAGAAATGTCCGGGATATGGCGTGGGTATTTCGTAACCGTCCTGAAAGCACATGGGGATCTAGGAGTAAAGGCAGGACATCACCTTGTAAACAACAAAATGTCGGCTTTTCGATCTGAATACCGTCTGTTCGTACATGACAGTACCTTTATCTGCTGCCCGAATTGGTACTTTTGGCCACGTGCCTCCCACGTTTCAAGTACTTGGCATATTTCCTTCACAGTTGTCTACTCGACTGCCTATACGCGATGATAGAGAGATAAAAGGTATGCACTTGTTAAGCAAATATTTTAGCCAGTCAAACAGTGGAAAATCTAAATAAAGTCTTCAAGTGTAAAGTATGTGAAATAAAGGAGAGGAAATGTCACGATGACATAATTTCAATCATTTCCTCAATAGATTATGGGGAGGGGGCATCTGATGAGATTTTTGGAAGGGAGAGGTGATTAACGCGTAAGGATGTAGGAATATTAATTACTCAATTGGCTGCATAACAGTATATTCACAGAAAGTCTAGGACTTAACGTGAAAAATAAAATGGCGGCATTTTGTTAGCCATTACCTCAATAAATACTGGGAATAGGATTCCACCACTGTAGATCATCTCACGTGGAGACAAACAGTGGGACGATCACAGCGAAAAGATGATCTAACTTGTTACACAAGTGCAGTACCGACAAAATGTAGCATGACCAAAGGTAGTGGTAACGGAAATTCCTACAGTTAAAAATAGTCTGCCAGTAAACAGTGTACGAAAACGGCAAATAAAGCGTTCTCACGCTGTTCATTACAAGACCAAAACCTTTGCAGAATAATAATAGCCTACCAACAATATTAATTCATAATAACCAGAGTAAATCAAAGCCTTTATTGATCCATTGTGGATAATACATATCTAACGTGCTTTGAAAAGTCACAAGAGTTTTAGTTTCGATCCTTTTCAAAGGTTGCTCGTTGTGTATGCCTCACTGACCGCACTACCCCTATCTCTCTCAACCTGTCAACGTTTCTATATGGTGACACAACAAACACCTTTTAGTTACGTGTGGTTGTTTGCAATGGTAACGACATCTTCGAAATACTCTATTCTATTCTTAGACGAGATATCTTGAGAATTTAAAATGAAAAAAGGAATAAAAGTTTTGCTCTCAATTGTTTCCAGAAGGGCAGCCTCCCCTCTGACTTCCTCCCATTGACTACCTGCCTGAGGCAGCGTCATTTGCATCTTTGTCAGCTTACATGAGAAAAGGTCTCCCCCTAGTCTTTTTCTACAGTACAGTGACAACTGTATGGGGTGACAAAGACAGGATTTGTCCCTAATCCTTCTAATCATCACAGGCTCCATATTGATTGTTTATTTACTTGAAACTACCAAATCCTGAATAGCCACCCAACCGACCCTCATGGTTTGTACCAGGGGCGGACTGACAATGAACTGGGCCTTAGGGGAAAATGGGTATGGGGCCCTCCTCCTTCCCAACCTGAATCAACTTTCCCTCGCCGACACTACTTATAATGGCCACAACCTATCCCACATTGGTTACCAACTCAATACTAGTCTTAACATTAACAAAACTCACTTTTCAAAAAAGGGCTAATGTTTAATTAATGTAAACAGATCATGTTATGTTTAAATACAATTATTATAATAATATGATTTAAATAAAACATAATACACATTTATTATGCATGCATGCTACTAACAGTATATACACATTAAAGACTCTAACAAGTAACAACCTTTAAACAATTTTTAAACTTCTCCGATTTATTGTTTCCCTGTATTTCCGAATTCTCCGATTTTCATTAAAATTTCCGAATAACAGTGTGGGCCCCCTATCTGTGTGGGCCCTCGGGCAGTGCCCGGTCGCCCGACTGCTCAGTCGGGCAACCGGGTTTGTACAGCAATAACTGATCTGTGCTATAATTTCTTAGCATGTGCTACTGCAGGAACTGTTCTGTTAATGGTAAGATACGGTTGAGTGAGTTACACTAAATTGTTAAGTTTAGACAAGAGCTTTTGAATACTCCGCATAGACCCTTTTCCAAATAACAATTACAAAGGATTGTGGGATAGAGTTTGGTATGCGTCGTTTTTGTCAGTGGCATATATTACTGTGGCGAAAAACGACGCATACAAAAACACTATCCCACAATTCTTTGTAATTGCTATTTGGAAAAGGGTCTATGGTACAGTGATAAAGAGTATATACTTAACACCTTGTTCCGGATTCTTGTTCCGAATCTGTTCTTGTTTTTAGGGTTATTCCGTTAGTGATAGGGGAAAGATTCGTGATTTATGATTTTATATGTTTTTCGTGCTACGATGCTAGTAGCATATCACAGTAATTACTAGAAATGGTCTTCCACCATGTACAGTAATTACTGTTATGCAGTGAGAATTGCCTGTTGAAATGCCTTAGTTCACGTATCAGAAAAAATCACTGAGTGATCCTTTTTGGTAGTTTTACCCTATAATTCTTTGTATACCTTTTGACATTCCTTACGTTTGTAACTAGAATTACAGTTTGAACATCGCCTTTTGAAGTTTCTCAGAAACACCTAAAATTTTCACTGTTGACCCAGGGAAGAACTATCAGAATCACAGTAGGTCATGCGTTAACTTTTGCTTTTTTTTCGAAACCAGGCATATAGCAAAGAAATATTGCCAGTTACTGATTGGATTTTGGTGCAATGTACCAGGCCCTAACCTAACAGCAAACTACATTAATTACGTGCAGCCTACTTTTACCTAAAATGTAAATATAACGGTGCATATTTTCAGACATAACCTCATTAAATAAATGGGAGTATCGCAGTGTAGATCATGACATGCGATTGCCTGCAGCTCCAAAGGTGCTGTTTTTAAGGAACGCAAAAAGGACCACAAAATGTACATGTTATTGATTTTATTTTACCTCGTTGTGCCTACAAGCCCAAACTATACGGTACCTGTATACAGGTCGTTTACTTCTTTTCACAATGACTTGCGTCATTGCTTAAACTTTATTGTTTATCTCAGTGACTTAACGCCACAGCTGAAGAGCTGAGATCTTTCAGTTTGGGTGACAACATGCAGTAGACTGGAGGACTTAAAAACAGAAGTAAATATCACTAATTTGAACTTGTATTGGCTTTCTTTGTGAGTAGTAAGTTATATTCTTAAAACTTGAGCATTTCTTAAGCATTTAAGCGTAGCTTATAACGGGAGGAGAAGGTGCCCCACAGAATTGTAGGTAGAGTACATGTGTAAGATTCGGTTGAATGAGCAGTACGCCGAACGGAACCCGTGAGGTATTAATGGAATCAATGGCGCTTGACGGGCTGTGTTCTTTGTGATTAAAACCTAGCATTTTTCGTCAGGGCCTTAGCCTAGGCGAAATCTCTGGGTGGGAGGGGGCGAGGAGCAGTCCATGACATTTTAAGAAGAGCACCAAGCGGCGTTGATACCCCGGAGGACTTTACCTTTTTCACCTGTGCACGAGTGCCATCCTGAGCGAGGGTGCTGAGGGGAGGAGTACGTGTAAGACCTGGTTTACGCTTAAAATGGTGCTATCTTTTACAATGCCTTGAACTGACTATATCTTTACAAACTGTGTACAAGGGGTTTCCTGTTTCATGAATGGCTTTTGAGGATCATGTTGCAATTCATATCTCTCACTCAGTTGTCAAATTCACGTATAGAGTCACTCCTTGCTTTACCTTGAATATGCAGTATTAATTGTCTTACATATCAAGAAAGATACTTGATGTGTAACAAGAAGACATTTGTTAGATTTAGTTGTTGCTTCAAAATAAGTTTGCGGCAACTGCTCATACCCTTTAAATTAAAAGTTTTCTAGCTCATTGAGGTCAGCTAATAATTATAGGGCACCACAGGCTATTTTGTCTTTAACCAGCATATACGCTAGTGTATTCAAGCGGTTTATCTTGTAGGAGGAAGATGGTTCATTTGTCAGGAAAAACCCGCTCAAGATCGTATTCACGGCGGGGGCCCGGAGACCTCCCCGGGAAAATATGGAAAGAAAAGGTACCAATAGATACAATTTTTCTGGTTCTGGGACTTACAAATAAAAATTGGACAGTGAAATTTTCAGCATTTCATTTTTTCTTTCTCAAGGAGGCCAACTTTCATTTACGATTTTCAACTCTCAGTGGAGGCGGAGGCAGTTGCCCCCTACCCCCACAGGCTTTCACCCCATTCGTACTTTTAATTGCTGTGGTAGTGACTCAGACAGAGCCATGTGTGGTTCTTGGCTTACACCTGCGTTTTATTATATTGTCATTCAGGTCCGTATCCAGGACGTGGAACCGGGCGGTGCAAAATCAATCGTTGTGAATAGGTATACATCCAGCGATTATTGACCAAAATATGAAATATACCTGAAGGTGTTTCTTTCTTTGTTATCTGTAGCATTTTTGTATGTAAATACAAAAAAAAATGCGAGCGCTGAGAGCGCTTTTGATCTTCAGTTCTGTTTTGCTTATAACGCCCACCGTTTCAAATTTCTTGGCTTTGTTCAATGGTCTACAGTTATTGTTTGTCCTTGCAAACGTGATTCTGGAGATTCACGAAATTGCATCGATTCGAAGTTCTTTCCTGTCTTTGCTACCTTTTAGAATTTTCTACGCAATCGTAACCACTACGTTTTCAAGAAAACTAAGTGTCGCAATGCTGAGTCCAGAGCTGCTGTCGGGTGAGAAGGTGGGGGTTCGGGGGGAAGGGGCATGGTCTCGGGGAAGACTGCTGACCAATGGGGAAGTGTTTTCAGTTTCGTTGGGGAGCCTTTATGAGTACGAAAAAGTATGTAAACCCTGACGACGACCAATCATCTGACGAATTTCTAAGTTTTGCTTTTAGGGCAGATTATTCAAATCAAACCTCCAAATTTCCAGTTTTTGCTCGTAAAAACCACAAATTTTCATTTTTTTCGCCAATCAAACCCTGCATTTTTCGGCGAGCTTTGCTTGCCTAGAATTTAACGTTCGTCATCCTTTCTGCAACCCGTCGCCAACCGTCGGGGCTTCGTGTTGCTGGTTCTTCGTCGCGGAGCTTGGTCCCTGTCGGAAAACTCCTGGCCTCACCTCTAACTAGACTGGCACGCAGGTTTTGTCATGGTCAATAGTTTTCTTACAAATTTTGGCACGTTTCGAGCGCAATCTTTACGGTCGACGCTGTATCACTTATGAATATTTTTAGCACAAAATACTAAACTACCCTTGTCAAAAATGGGTGTACACTAGTAAGGGAAGAGCATGAGGTTTTCATGTAGCAATCTAATGCCTTGGGTAAAACTCGTTACGTAACGGCTATAACAGGTTAAAGCATGTTCACTCGTTCTACAAATTTATTCAGAGATTTACTTTTCCTGTCCCTGGTGGCTGTATACATCTAATCCGCCTATTTCAAGCTGTTCATACTAGACAATTTCATTCAAAGTGAAAACAGGGTAATTATGCCCTGAACTGCAAAGAGCTTGGTTTGCTCTGAGATTTTTCTTCTGAATCCTTCCAAAATTATACCATCGCCTTATGACAGCCCACGGTCACCTTACTGTTCTCAAAGTACTAAATACTTCCCTTTCGCTTAGGGAGCTGAAGAAACATCATGATCCAGGGCCGTAGACTGGAGGAAATCCTCATTACCCTATCTAAGCGGAACACCAAGTGGCCTGCCTATACCTGACACCCTGGTGGACCCTTCCTTTTTCACCTGTGAATGGATGCCATCCTGGGAGAGGGTGCTGAGGGGAGGGGTTACATGTAAGGCCTGGATTAGGTGCAATATGGCGATACCGTTGGCAAAGCATTGAACTGATTATATTTTTACATATTGTAGTTATTTAGTGGTATTCTTCCTATTTTCGCTGGGCTTTAGGCAAGAGGTGCTGTCTAAGAGAAGGGAACGACACCCCTGCTCTTTGAGAAATTGGTACATTACGTAAAGCTTCGTAAGCGTTGAACTGATTGAATGTTTAGGAGTTCTCATTATTTAGCCACTTTGTCTATTTTTGTAGGGTGTTATTGGAGGGGATGCTGGATGAGGGAGGAATGACACCTCTACTCTCTAAGAAATTTTTCATGTTCTTTGGCTTGCTTTATCCAAAATGGTTTTATCTGTGGAAAAGCTTTGAAATGATTACTTAATATTTCGGCTGTGGCATGGCATCGTAACAAGGCTTGTAGCCGATGAGGGCTTCTCCCTCTAAGGACGTCACTGTGGGAGCCAGGCTGGCACGAAAACGTATCGTATAAGCCTTGCAAGGAAATATTCGGTCAAAACGACAAATTTTAGATCTTGTGAGTTGCATCTAAGCATTCTTTTCTTTTTTTAGATTTCATGCTTCAGAAACAAATTTAGCTTTTGATATATATTAACATGGGAGTGGACCATGGGGGCGGGGGACACTTTCCCCTCACTTTTTGGAAGGGGGACATCTCCAATAAGTCCCCACTTTTTCAAAAATGATGACAACTAAAACTGTGTATACCTTCCTGACTACAACAATTGTGGCAATACTTTCTTTCACTGCATGCGCACTCTCTGTGTAATCATAGTTTACTGGCGTAATTACCGTTTTTATAGTTCGTCGAGTATGGGCTTCCAGTGTGCGTGAAACTTCCATAATTATTTTGAAATCAATTTACAATGATTCAATAAGTAGAGTACTTGTATGATGATAACAATAAAGTCTAGGTACAAAAACTGAGCGATTTGATCGTAAAGCGAGTAGCGAAAAGGGAATGGATTGTGACATTTCTGTGCACCTCGTACGGCTTGGAGCTAAATGATCTCGCCAATCAATATTTTCAAGCACATTTTGATAGTGTTTACAACTATTTTTCGATCAGCAAAGTATCTAAGCGCATATGGAAAAATAACGTGGTATCTATTAGGTTGAAACAATGCCAAAACGATGATTTTTTTTATGGATTTTCCATAATCGTACGTTTTGACGATACTTACTCAACATCAGCCAATACGTTCTCTGATTTTGGATTGAGACATGACGATGACAGGGTCCCAACTTTTTACGTAAAATGTGTAAATAATACAAGATAGAATAATAACTGTTACTACTTTTAAAAGCTGAATTGCGCCAAAATATGGCACCATTTGCCATACGGACACCTAATCTTTTTTTTTCAAAGGGGAGGGGGACACTCCCTCACCATAGACTTTCCCTAAGGACGGCAATTCGTTTATGGTGAAACGTCCCCCACCTTTGGAGACGGATACACGCACTTGTAACTTAAAAGTTATTTTTCAAGCTCATTAAGCTCACAATTAAAGATAATAATAGGCAATTTTATCTTTAGCCTGCGTGTATATTGGTGCATTCAAGCTGTGTATCTTGTAGGAAGAAGAGTGTTCCTTTGTCAGGAAGAGAAATCCACATAAGGACGACTACATAGTGGGGGCCCGGAGACGGGAAAATTTAGGGGAAAACCCCTTATGTGCGATTTTCCAGGTTCTTCCTTTTTCATCATTTCAGTATTTTTTCTTTAGTTGGCCAATTTTCATCTACGGTTTGGAAATCTCAGGGAGGGAGCAAACTACCCCCCCCCCCGCAGGCTACGGACCTGTAATCATAACCTTGTTCTGTTTACTTGGTCAGACTTTCCAAGTCTCAGCAAAAGGAGGAGAAAAGTTGCTAGCAGGGAACTAAAATTTTTGCGCGTTTCGCGTGCATGTCCACAGGAAAATCCACGTGCACTAAGCTCTCTGTGGTGGGTTTGAAATGTCATCCCGTATGGTTCCCGCAAACTGACATCACTCTGTGGTACCACTGGCCACAAACATGATCTTCGATACAACCTTCGCGGTGTCGGTGCCACCATGACAGAATTCCTGGAAACGAGCCTGTCATTATTGTTAGCAGAAGTATGTGGACACCATCATATTGTAATTAAAATAACGAATCGCATAGGCTTCTAAGCGGGGAATCATGGGGGTTGAGCTCTCCCCCATTAATTTGACGAAGGGACCCGAGATACTACTCAACGCCCGAATAATGTTAAGATAAGTGTCCTGGCATTCAAACAAATGGCTTGAAAGTAATCACCATTGTCATATGTTATATATTTATTAATTAATGACAAATTTAACATTTTTTCGAAAGTAACAAGGTGTAAATAACGAAACATGTTTGGAGCGTTGCTTACGACTGTACCCTTGAATTTAAGTATACCTTAAAGTCGTGGCATTATGGGATCATGAGGGGGACTGAGATACCTCAAGTTTTCCTTTGTCCCCACTGTTCCGCAAATAAATATGACATTTATCCAAACATATTTAAGGCTATGTATGCTCCATGTTCTCTAAGAAAGAGTGTACAATAAGTGTACTAGACTTTGGATGATTACTAGATTTCTTGAAGGCAGTTTCATTGCCCATCGCGCACACCAGTAATTGGAGAGCCTATTTGATATGATTGATTCAAAGGCTCATGCAACCCTTACTGATTTAGCCTCCCCCCCCCCCCTTGGCAATCCCATGCATCAACAAACCAAACCGGCCTCAGTCGGGATAAGTCTAAAAATTATCAAACTGACATATTTGTGCCCTAATCAGTGCACAATAATTAAATACATTTGAAGATATGTTGATACACACCAATGGCTCGTGACGGATCCTGAGTTATTCCATCTCTTTCCCCTTTGATTTGTATCGTCTGCCCAGTACATCGTGCTGAGGGAAACAGTTCGCCCATGCTAGTAACGGGTACCAGCCTTGAGAGTGCATTGCCACAGGTAAGGAATTGTCTAACGATGAGTACTCTAAATTGTATAACCCAGTGGCTCCAACATGGTTGTTTATATTTAACGCAAAAGGCGTTGAAGAGACATCTCTCTGGAGAGAGTAAGGTAAGGTGTCCTTTGAACGAAATATTCAACGTGTCTAAGGTGTTTTCTGTCATGTATCTTTCACAAATTGTAATTTACTGGCGTACTTTACTTTCAGGTTTATTGTTTTTCTTTAATAAACACTGCCTTAAACATAATCGAATTTTTTTAACGGTTAAAGTTTTACATTTTACAACTGGCAATAGTAATGCAAAATTTTCTACCTCTTTGAAGCAATTGCCACGGTTTGCACTCCATGAGACCATCGTTAGGACGATAATGCATGCATGGCAGCATTCTGGCGAAAATTAATTCCGAAAACTAGAGATACAATTCCATCCTCAGGCCAGGGAGCTTGCTTCATTTGGGGATAATACAGGCATATTCTAGTCCGGCTTTGGATTGAGTTACGTGCCACCAGGAATAGTCACTAATGTCACAATGTATTTCCAGTTTCCTAATATGGCTATGAACAGAAAATGTCAGGTTAATGGGTATCTTCGATTGTGTTGGGGGAAATTTAGTGGGGTTTCTACCAAGAGTCAAGGTGTTGCAACTGCTTTAAATTTTGGGAGTAGGGGAAGTAAAATGGCTACTATTTAACATACAGAAATCCAAGAGTAATAAAATACCCCTCAAATTATTTACCGAGAAATGGTCTTTCGATATACAGATTTTGTGAACCATGTGACTGGTGAGGTCATTAGGGGTCAAAAGGTACGAAATTTGACCTCTGACTTAATTCTTCCCTATGCCATTTAAGAAAGTAATTGTATACAGTAGGTCGGTTCATTTGTCCAATTTTGACCTCATATAGTTTAATTTCATATCTCTTCATAATTTTAGGCCTCTAATGTTCCAAAGTTTTCACTTAGCTTATAAATTACACTGTAAAATAAAAATTCAGCTAATGAAAAAATGTTAAAAAACCCCTACTTTTTCATTCCGGAATTGGCAATCTGTTTATGGTTAATAAATCACTGCACGCAGTACATCATCACAAGTTCATTTTCATATCCATAAAACATTCCCTCCAACCGCAAGGTAATTAATTGCATATCTGCATGTTCATATCGACACCCTCGGACGTTTTTTTTATACCTTAACAGGGTGCAAAACAGTACAATGAAATATCCGTATATATAGCTTTATATTGAGCATTCGATTGAGGTAAGTGCCACCTGGAATGGTCACTAACAATTTTCCGAACCCCTCCTATATTTATGAACAGAAAAATCAGGTAAACACAAATCTTTGGGTGGATCAGGAAAATATACAAAGGGTTTTTGCTAATGATAGCCAGTGTTGAAAATCACAGATTTAGGGGGTGGAAAAAATGAATGGCAACAATTATACATCCCGTAGTCCTAGAGTAATAAACTCCTTCAATTATCGGTCTATGGATGCCTTTAAGGAGATATTCAGATTTGACTAATCACGGGAATAACGAAGTCGAAAGCGGTCACACGGTCACGAAATTTGTCCTTTGATCCAGATTTGAACTAACTTTTTTAGAATGTGTTTAATTGTGTCCAGAAAAAGGGTAAATTGTCCTCTTTTGACCCGAAACGGATTATTCACGTCTTTTTTCAGTTTAAGTCTACGAATGTTCCACAGTTTTAAAGAAATAGTGTCAATTGGTTAACCAATAAATGAAAAATTTGCAAACCAATAACTTTCACAGTAAGGAATGTGCAATCTCGAACCACAGGTGATGATCAATGTACGCAGGGTACCATTGTCACTCTAATGTTTGCGAAGCAATTCATTCTCACCGTAATTAAATTATCGCAACTGATAACGTTTGTTCTAATCAATACTATTGAGTCTGTTATATCTAGACTCACAGCTATACAGTCAAATGTCCGCATATGGAGACACTTGGAAATCTCAGTTACACCAAGTATAAGGTGCATGTTATGACGGACCATGATCTTGGAATTGCAGCCTAGTGGTTCAGCTAGTCACAGCTCTAAATGGGCTATCTCCTTCAGATAACACTTAAATTGCGCTGTGTGTGTGTCATAGAAAACTCTTTTTGAGAAAGCGTTTAAGGAGGAGGCAGGATGGGATGGTTTGGGCAAGCGGGATTCTCGATTGTACATTTCTTTTGGTCAAATTTTGTGTCAGTTCAAGTGTAGTCTTTCCAATATTTTGTTGCGAAGAGCCTCGGCATTAAGTCTCAACTCCATCAACTGATGGTACAGAGCATCTGGTACGTTCCAAGAGTCTTTTAACTTCTGGAAGATGACTTGAAATGAAGATCACCTTAATGTGAAGTTTGGCTGTCTTCTTTTGCTTATTCCCTTAAACAGGTGTGGTATTTCCATTCACATCATGCATACTCTTCCAGAGCAAAAGAAAAAACAGTTAGTATGTGTCTAAAACTGGTTAATCGCTGTTGCTGCCGGGCCCATCCTGTACAACTGGCCTACAGGCCCCCAAATGCTAAAAAATCACACGAGGAGGGACAAGCATGAAAACTACTCAGAATGATTAAAATGCACGGAAAACCGCTGAAACAGAGATGACAGTAACTTTCTCCTGAACCGGTTCCGGGACAGCAGCCCTAAAGGGCCCACCAAAAATGAAAAAAACTTATATGAAGAGAGACAAGGAATTTTCTTTCCTTTTTTTGATCGAACGGCTACACTGTGTGATTGACAAAATTCCACTGACAGCAACATTCTCCTGTACATAATTCCAGACAGCAGCCCCAAAGGGCCCAGGACGTATGGTTTATTTATATTAAGACAGGCAAGGATGAAACCAACCTTAAATGACTATGGCAACATAGCAAAACACTGAAATATTAATGACAGGAGTTTTCTCTTGTACGTTATTCCAGACAGCAGCCCCAAAGGGTCCAGGGCCCTGATATGGTTTATTCATATGAAGAGAGACAAGGATGAAACCAACCTCAAATGACTATGGCACAAAGCAAAACACTGAAACAATAATGACAGCAACTTTCTCCTGTACGTTACTCCAGCAGCAGCCCCACAGGGCCCAGGACCATCACATGGTTTACGCATATTCAGTGTTTTGCTATGTTGCCATAGTCATTTGAGGTTTGTTTTATCCTTGTCTCTCTTCATATGAATAAATCATATGAGGGTCCTGGGCCCTTTGGGGGTTTTATGCTTTAGAAATGTCTTTTCGGCTCTGAGTCTTCAAGCGTTTAGTATTTTTGAACAGAAAGAAGTCCACGGGCCACCACAGAGACTCTGATGGGGTCTAGAAATGACAAGAAGACACCAGAATTATGCTTTCAAATGACCTCTACATGACGCTGCGAGCACCCTGCACTTTAACAGACATTGCGATTGAATTAACTCTGGAAATGTAAATCATTAGAAAGACTACAAAAGCATGAAAAATAAGGGAGTGGTTATAGGGAGGACTTATTAGCTTTTAGTGGAACAAGAGTCCCTCGTGTTTAGACCCGAGGGTTACCCTTACCTCAGCGTTGACATGGCAATGTTTGTAGCTTTAACTTTTTAAGTTCGATTTCTTAGTTAATTTTTGGTTGTGCATTCATTCGGTGGGCCTTTAACTTACATATCAGGGACCCACTGGAGACATTTGACTCCCAATTATGATTTCCAATGCTAAGGTTTTGAAAATGACTTGAATATTCAGTTACCATGAACTGAACGAATACCTTTACATTATGTTTATGTCAGTGTTTTTTTTTTCAAATTATTCTCATCACACTACTAAAATGTTACTCAATTAGAATGATTTAAGTCTTCTAGATGCCCGACCACAAAGGAGGTAGGGGTACATCTGGTTTTGGCTAGGATAATTTAGTTTGTTATTGTACTAATTGAGGTAATGAAACGAAGACTGTAAACTGTGGGGATTATGCAATTGAACGCGGAGAACTTGGCATGGGAAATTATTGACCATGGTAAAAGTTACGTGCAGGATCAGCCCTGACGTGCTTTTATTTCAGACAAAACCACATCTGCAACTGTGCAACGATGTCTTGTCTGAACTCAGAATCTTCTGAAAATGGGACAATGTAGAAAATGTTTCCTTCTCTGCATATTTACCATTACGTTCCACCACAATTACGCTTGCAGCTAAAAAGCAGTAACTATAAACCCCTTTCTGCTGAATAAGTCTGTATATCGGTAAGTCTGAAGCATCACTGAAGAAAAAAAAATGGAGGCATGCTGAGAGCGCAAAGTTTAACATGTTGTGAAAGAAACGTTTAAAAAACGTAAAGGAGCCTCCCCACAGTCTCTACGCAGCCATAAAGTTATTCAAATTTTAGGGTCATATAAAAGTTTAGTCAACATGCGCCTTACATCGTGAATAATTCTTTTCTAGTAAAACTTAAGGGCTACCAATTTGCGATGTTAGGAGAGGGATAAGGGGAACAACAGTTATAACACTAGGGAACGGCCCATACCGTTACATATCCCCTTGACTTAAGGCATACTTATGCCCCCCCCCTACCCTTCCCTAGCTACGCTAATTCACCTATGTGAGAAAGTAACTGACACTTCCCAAAGACAACCAAGGCAAGTGTTAAGTTGTTACATATTTTTCATCAAGCAAATTTCTTGCCGACCAGTCGTCTACTCTCTGTTTACCCCTTGACTGAAAGTTTTTATCCTTGGGGATAAGCGACTCAGGTAAAAAATTTGGTGTAAAGAATGGGCCTTGTCAGTAAGGAAAAGGGGGCTGAACATAAAGATCTCGTCTATTGTGGGTTTATAGATACAACGACGTGGGAAAATCATTAACATGTGCATTTTGTGGTAGTTTTTGCGTTCCACACATAACTACCTTTACAGCTGCAGTTAATCACCCGTGTAGATCATTTAATGTGTGGACAATCCATGGGACAATCCTGACAAAAGGATGATCGAACCTGTTACACAAGTGTAGTACTGACAAGATTTAGCATGAAAAGGTAGATATAATGAAAATTCCAAAAGTTAAAAATAGTCCGCCAGCAGATCTGATTCTATGAAAACGCGCTCGCGCTATTATTATAAGAACAAGAACAATGCACGTAATAATAACAATAATGATATTATTAGTAAACAAAGTAAGTAGAAACCTTTTCTTAATTCCTTCATAGGTGGATAATATATATTATACGTGTTTTTTTAAACAAACGAAACTTCTGGTTTCATTCCCTTTTAAAGGTTGTTCATTGTTTATGCCTCACTGGATGTGCTACCACTATTTTTTAAGGTAATATATGGTAAGATATCGAATTCCTTTGATTAGGTGTAGTTATTTCTAATAACAAAGACATCTCGGAAAGACCCTAAAATATCCTTTTCATAGAAGGTATGTGGAAATGAGTAAATACCAAACGTTTAATTATGTACAACGACCAATAAAAGAATAGAATTCAGTAGCTGTCTGCACTCCGACCATACAATCGGGCCTGGCAAGTAAACCATTATCCTGCAAACAACGTTTTGCATTGAGATACGTGAATAGTTTCAGTGTCACCTTCCACTGCATAAGGATATCATCGTTAAAACGTCACATTTACGTGGACATTAATCAGTGTTTCGCATTAAAGTACAATACAGCCTTGCCTTTCGTTGGATGTACTACTTGTTGTACCATTAGCACTGAGAGGACACGTTTTCGTATCACGACACAATAAGGAGTATCTTTTTAACTGGAACAAAATGGAAATGTGTAAGTTTTATATTTTGGAAACTCATATTTAAAAATCTTTGCCACAGTTTATGTCATAATATCTGAAACCGTTCTACACCCAGTTGAGATTATGCTACACACATATCAGAACTCACAGCAATTTTGCCTTAAATTTTCAATTCTTCGTATTGCAAAAAGTGTTACATTCGTGCTGTGATCAATCATACTTTCATACTTTAAACTTATGGGGCACAATGAAACCCCAAAGCAGTGTACAACCATTTAAACCTAACCATTCTTTTCACTTTTTTAACGGTTGAAAAGAAAAGGCGTTGATATGTTAACACGAGTAAAATTTATGTAGCTTCTGAATGTAAGGAATTGTTGTTTCATTTTAAAATCAATAATAATGTGTTATGGAACCTTTGTATCCCCGGTTGATATTTTGTCTTTCAAGTACCAAAACTCTTCAAATTTGGCGTGTACTTTCTTCTATGTTGAGCACAACAGTCATTTTAAAACAATATTTTTATATGTTTAGAAATTGTTATTCATGAACAAAGTTTATATCCCTCCAAACCATAGCTGTTCCCCTCACACTTCTAAGCTAAGTTAATGTAAAACGCTTAGGTATCCTTGTTTTTTTTTCTTTTACATTTAATACCTATTTGGATTCCAGTTTGCCTATTACGTTAGAGCTAACTGACAAGCTATCTAGTTCTGAAAATTTAAATTTCGTTTAACCCTTAACTCATACTGTTTGGATATCTTTTCACAACTACTAGCTCATGATATGACAGGCATTCAGAACTGGTTTCAATTTCCTAAACAACATACATTTGACTTTTCCAGTTTATATTAGACTTAATACTTATCAGCACGAAAGGCAATATCCTTGCAACGTTTTTTTTTTTTTTTTTTAGACCAACAAGAAGTCGTCGTTACTCAGCAACCACAGGTGAGTTTCTTTACAATATGATTTTATCATAACTTGCCTTAATGAGAGATGAAAAATGTTTTAAAATTCAAGGGTGCAACACAGACAATATGTGGTAATTCCTTCTTATGCTGATGCTAGTTCACTTTACGATAAAAGCAATAGGTTAAATACCGGTTGCCAACTCAATTATTGTAATAGATTAAGAGTTTTTAATTGTGGTATCTCAGGCAAACAACATGCAGGTGTTAGACCAGCTGGTTGTATCAAAGTCTTATATTGACCTCTGTTTCTACGTGATAATATCGCCTTAAAATTGTACAATAATAGCAACCTTTAGTAGATAAGTTATACAAAGTGTCCGTGTTCTGGGTAGCCTACTTCTTGCATTACATATCCTTTCACACAAAGACATCTGTAAATATAGTAACTATGTTTCTCATTAGCAAGATAAAAACCGAAAAACGAAGAAAAAAAAACGAACATTTTAGTTAGATTCTACCAAAAAGGATCAAGGAAATGAACTTCTTTTAAGATGTCAGACTATTTTGCCCTATGAGTTGGTAAACTGTGACGCCATAACTCAAATTAGAATGAAAACAAACCAATGCCACCTGATCCACTCTCAATGTTCGATGTTTAGTTAATTGGTGTATTAGAAGTACAAAGTACAAGGCAAGACTAATCAGCCCAGATAGTGTTGCAAATTTTATTTTCACTTCAATTTGACTAGTTATTTGATAATTCAAAAAAACATATTAGAAATCTAGTATGACAGTAGGTCTTTCTCGGGAAATGTAAAAGAAATCAAGATGGACAATATCATATTATATACAAAGGTTACAGTGCTCT
Source organism: Holothuria leucospilota (assembly GCA_029531755.1). Classification (NCBI taxonomy): domain Eukaryota; kingdom Metazoa; phylum Echinodermata; class Holothuroidea; order Aspidochirotida; family Holothuriidae; genus Holothuria; species Holothuria leucospilota. The sequence continues at coordinate 26,040,369 of CM055979.1, forward strand.
TACTGTATTCAGAAGTAACATAGCTTAGTAACGCTGGTCCGTACGGGGGGGGGGGGGGGTCGAGTGGTTCTTCAATGCAAAAGAACCCCCTTTCTGAGCCAGGGGTAGTTCGTCACTTCTTATGACTTCTGCCCTCCTCTTGCAATGCAGAAACAAAAATTGTTACTCATAAAACACATTCCTTATGAATATAAGGGTAACATAATAAGCAAGATTACGTCTTGATTCCAACATTACCATTTTCAGCGCCCTTCGCAGGCATGCAGTATCATTGGTTGAGTACCTTCGATGTTAAAACCAAGGTTAGGCTATGTAGATTTGCCTACTTTTGCACATCCATTTTTTTGTAATGACTGAGCTGCTCCGGTCTGATGTAAATTTCCGAGGAATATCCACTATCGTTTTTATGTTTATTAATATTATAGACAAGTGGGTGATTAAAGGGGCCATTGTGTCAGCTCCAATGAGCCCTGATTCCAGATTAATGCCTCTTCCCGCCATATCTGGCAACCACGCATGATAGACTGTCTTGGAACTATAGTGAAAAGTTTGTGTTTTCGAACACACTTTCCCGCAATCTGGAGCGTTTGTGAACCAAATTTTTTTCTTACCATCTTACACTCTGGAAATTACATATGATAGACAAGAAAGTCTGCAATGGCACGTTTGTGCTTTAGAATAAGTAATTCTGCAGTCTAGGTCATTTCAAATATGTGTGCAATGTCTGGATGCAACTTAGTAATGAAATATGGTATTCTGAATTCAAATTTCTGCGCGCTTGGCGCGCATTCGTCCCCGTATACATTCTACATCTTAGGCCAATAACATACAAGAAATAGTTCTATTGAACACTTTTTCCAAATATAGAGGTTCATCTCCACCCCTCGTCTGAGCCAGGAATTGTGGAAGGCAACATGTACCAATCAAACATACCAATCAACTGTCAAGAGAACGTTAACGTGCGAAACATACGTTAGAAAAATTAAAGTATACAATTCTTGTTCTACATTTTTTCAAACAACATTTCTACTGCACGTTTCGCACGCACCCATGTTGGTAGATCCTGAGAGTTAGTAAATTGAGAAAACGAAGACAAAGTATTCTAAAACTTGCTTATAAATCCTAGACTCACTCGGTTATTCCTATTTCCCCCTTGCTCACTTCCCAGTAGAAGGTGATCTCTGAATTCTCGTTGCTCATGCCATGCGTCTGTCTCCATTTTGTAATCAACCCAGAACTTTCCCATGACCCCCATGGAAGTATTACCCATGAAACTTCACCCATGACAGCCAACAAAGACCTGCCGTAAGGCCCATGAACCCCATGCCTTACAAAAAGGGCTCCAATTGACAATCTGAAAAGGGATCAGAACTCTGCCGATCGTTTTCTACCAGGATCTTTTAAATCTAAGTGAACATCACCAATAAATGAGACCTCCAAATAAGACAATATATTAATGGAACATTAATGACATAAGAAGCAACTTGTAACTTGAAAGGCATTTTGACAAAAAAATTTCTCGGAATATTATGCGCTAACTGGTTGTGCGCTTTGCTGAGATATTTTCATGTCTTTCCTTTTTCAAACCACCACTCCCCCCCCCCCCCCCAACTAAAAAACTTCCTATACAAGGACCTGCTTCCTACACCTCTGAAAGGGTTGTGCCAAGATTGTCCGCCGCTTTCCGCACGTATGCACATTTTCGCCGATGAAGCTATCTGGGATGGGTTTACGACATTCTCTGTGGTGACAACTAATGACCAACCCCTTGTAGTTTCCCTGCAAATGAGGATTCAACACAAACGCCAGATTTTGTGCTTATGGCAACACTTGTTGGGGTAATAAGCGAGGCGCATGTATTCATATTCAAATGGCAAATCAGTCGAGAGTTAGAGTTAGATGAGGTTTCACGGCTCAGTTTCTGACCGCGGTAAATCAGTCGAAGTCAGGCATTGCGTGTAAAATATACTGTGCATGCACGGTGTAGTGAACAACTAGTGCGTAGTGGCGAGATGCAGCGTACAAAATAATGTTTGTTCCATGTGTGCCCTCAACATGGCTGCATAAACAAACGATGACGTCATGTGACACGGTCTATTCGAACCCCCTCTTGAAAAATCTGCGTACTGGCCTGTAACGTGTCATTACTGAGAGACAATTTGATATTACGTTACTTTACTAAAGAGTACCCCCAGATTAAATCTTGCATACATGATAGAACGTAAATGCCCAAAACGTGCAGCAGCTTTACCTTCCATTAACTGCTGAACAATGAAAGACTCAGTTCTATGTAAGGAACTATGTAAAGAATGCGGACTCCTCTATTTTTTGAAGGGGATAAAATTTTAGTGAAGATAAATTTGGTCATTCTACAAGTATTCGAGCTTGTTTGACTGTATCCTGTACTTTCTACTGGTAATATACAGTTATTGTTAACACATTTATTATGAATTTATAATCTTACATCTTTCATTCGGCCAACGTCATTCTTCAATTCACGGAAACAACTTCTTAGTCTCCCCTTATGGTGGACGGTACCACCATGAATGGACAGTTCTGGAGCCAGGATGCATAGAAGCGCAAAAACAAACAATTTTTAAACTGATATTTCTCCTTAACGTCTTGTGTAAATGGTAGAAACGTCTGAATTCACAATCTATTAACCTAAAAGTCATGTTTACTGGTATTGGTTTTTCACGTAGGTGTAGAAAAAGGTGATACTCAGCTCCCTTTCATGACCATGCTCTTTGATTTCATTCAAAACTAAACAAGCAGCTCTTTGACGTTAGATGAAACAAAGAGAATAATAAGACGTCCTGATGCTTCAACTAGTGGGGTTCATCTTCAAATAAAATCAGCCGAAAGTTCAGCTCAACCAAAGAGAATGAATTTTATACTGAAGAAAAGATGGAAAGCTATTCTGAAAGATTCAGGATTGTTGTTGTTGTTGTTGTTGTTGTTGTTGTTGTTGTTGTTTTTGTTGTTGTTGTTGTTGTTATTGTTGTTGTTGTTGGGGGTGCACTAGATTCAGACAGTGTGTCGTCAATCTGAAGGATTTTCATAAAAATGGTGCCCTAATATGGTTTCGAGTTTCTATATCATAACCGTGACGAGGAGAGCAACAGTGAGGTGTCTGCGATAGAATATTCAAGGCACAATTGATCAACGTTCAATTTAAGAACAAATGTTTTGGTGGTCGTACGTGCTCCCACAGCATCTCCTCTGGGTCCGCCACAGACTTTACTCCGAGTCGTTACAAAATTCAGGAGAAAAACTATCACTGTGTAATGGGGGAAATCGCTATTTGAAAAGACTCGGTTTGGAATTTTTAAATGGAATTCCGCTGAACCCGATATAATTTTGAGATAAAACCTAAGTACGCTGACAGCTTATAAATCATCTTTACACTGTGTATGCCCCTTGGTTTTACGTTAAGTATGGGATGCGAATTCGGTAATTAGTGTGATGGGAAGCAAATTCACCCACAGTTAAGACTTTGGCGGAAGTGGTCAGCTGGTAATTGGGAGCTATGTTCTATTATGTTAGGATGTTTTGGTCACCTTTCTCTATTGTTCAGGCACATTGCTTTAAGGAAATAATGCATGGTTTGTGAAACCTTTTGTCACTGTCTTTACCTGTGTGGTGTTTGTATTTCAGAAAAAGCATTGAAATGTATAAGCACTAGTCACTTTCTTCGACAAATTCTAAACATCTGACGTCGCTTGTAAGCCATCGCTAACACAAAGTGACCACGTTTATGCCTCTCCCACTTTCCTATTATAATCATTCTTAAAAAATTCTCCCATGTCCATTCAATGAGCAAGTTTTTATATGAGTTTTATTAATTAAATGCACAACGGTTTTATGTGCTTTGCATTTTAATGCTTCGTTTGAGCTTTACTTTATGTTTCCAAAAACCGTTACAAATACTTTTGTAGGGTATAAGTTCCAGGTTTCCACATATTTTACAGGGAGGTTTAAAGAGGACAGTGATAAATGTAATAAGATTGCAACCTATTTACTCAATAGATGACGCTACAAAAGTTTCGTACTTTTCCAAATTGGTGTATCACAAAACTGTAATTATTCTCACATTATGTTTTTTCAGCTTGTGTACTTGGAAAACTAACTGCTCATGTACACACTGTAAATATTGAAATGTAAAATTTAAAAAGTTTGTTTATTTTTCTTGTAGAGCTCACCCACTGTAGTGGTTGTCCAAAATGATAGTCCAAGGAATAGCGGTCGCGCCACAGGGGCATTGGTCTTTTCCTTAATAACTTTGTTTTTTTGTCCGGAATCGTTACTCTGCACCATACCGTCATGCATTTGTGCCATAGTGGTAAGAACATAATTTTATATTCGGAACTTGTCACTTACGAATGCAAAATTTGTCAGTCTAAACTGAATGGAATTGAATGTATATTCGATGGAAACAACAACCGAAATGCTACATTCTAATCGATAGTTTGTCACTCCATTTTCAAGAAAAAACTCAAGTTTTTGAAAGGTATTCATTCTAGCTTAACCTTGACTTTTGTAGGTTATCAAGCCTGTACAATATGTTGCATAAATTCTCCCCCATTGGGGACAAAGTTGGCTTTCTCCCAAAGGGAAGAATTTCCCGGATTTTTTAAATGATCCTCGCATTGCTAGCTACAAAGATATTAAGTGCTATATGGTTAAAGAACCCGTGTGGTGGTCATTTGTCTTAATGCAATGGTGTGTGTCATTCTGTTGTTAGTGGATAATCTAAGAACTACTGGAACGTTTACCATGGAATATCATTGCAATTGAAGTTACGTGAAATGTTTTAATTGATGCGAATCAAAAGTGATGAAACAGTTGCCATTGTCTGAGCCATTATATAGAACAAATGTTGACAATTGTTTCTTTCTGTCTTACTTTCTCTAACTGTCATTCCATATATTTTGAGTGGGACATTACAGCAATATAAAGCTTAAAAAACATGATCTGGTATTAAATTTCCCCCAAATAAAGTCTTTGCTGTTGAGAGAAAATCTCGTGGATAGAAGGATACGCTTTCTACTGAGTTTACCCTGATGGTGATTTATGGCTAAACCCTAGGACTGGGAAAGTAAATTATTTTACTCCTCACTTTAAGTATAAGAGTTCTGTTTCCTTAACTTTTGAGCATTTCTGAAATTTAACAAGGAAGTAAATTTTAGTCTTAGACTTATTATTTGAATAAATATTTTCTTTTACCAGGCCATCTCTACAGATGACCCAGAGTCGGAGAAACAGATGTCTTGCGCATCTCTCATAACAACTGGAGTGTTCTGGATACTTTCTGTCATATCAACCATCATTGTAATAATTTTGTTTGCCACTGGGGCGTTTGTTGCTGCCAGCACGGCCAGTACCGCTTCCGGTTAACTTTAAAATGTATCTGCGTTTCTGTTGTGATAAATTTAGGTGACGTAACTTCGTAACACTATCTTCAAGCTAACATGTCGGGATTTAAAAGCGTTTAACAATGATTTTTATCGGCTTGTACTCTTGAAATATTGACACATTACTTACGTACTCAGATTTGGAAGATAAAGTGGACATAGAGGCATTACAAGACACTATAAGTATATGATACATTGAATTTTTTATTATAAAAGTATTTCATACTGTATTAAAGATTGTCACTGAAGACTTGGTATTCATATAGCCCATTTTTTAGATGCTGGCAGGAATTGGGCCCTCAAGATTGGCGAATAGGGGCCTTGGATGGAAATGAATATCTAGATTGAGGTTGTTTCACATGACGTATATACCAATCGACTGCAGCATGCAGGGTATTCAAAAATGTGGAAGTTATGGACAAATTCAAATTACAGTATAGTGTAGCAAAGGAAAGAATTTCAGAGAAAGTTTTATTTCCTAATTTTGGCAGATTTACCGAAACGAAAGTTTTGTTGTTATGGAACACTTATGATGGGCTAGCAATCATAACGTAATGTAAACTCATATTACAGGGAAAGGTGGATTGATAACTAGAAACAAAAGTATTGTGTAGGTAGGCCTGTTCCTTTTTGTCCAGCAAAGTGTAGAAGTTTGGTAAAAGTTGTCTGCGAGTCTATCAACAGCAGGACGTCAGATAAAATCTTGGTGCTGTTGGTTTTCGACAATCTAAAAGTCTAAGAACAGGAAAACTTGCGAAGTTTTTGAGAAAAAACCCTTAAAGTTCACCTCATTTAAAGGCAAACTTGTTTCCTGATACCATTTTACTTAATTGAACTTTTATATAACTATTTTCAGCGACATTTATCGTAGTCAATCTACCACTTACTTAATATTGTGATATTATTCCTTAATACGCATCCATCGATTCGAAAAATATTTGAACTCTCCTTTTCCGACTAAGGTATAAGATCAAATATTTTAAGTTATTACAAATTGAATAACATGAGGTATTTTGTGTTGCACTGCGTCTGTCTACAGATGTTTTGAAGTATAGCGTTTGCTGGTTTTTACTCTGATGTTTAATTCAATGAAATTTCACTAAATGTAAATTTACGTCTTCTGCAATCAGGAGGACAGAGGCGATAAAAGTTCTGTTCAAAGGCAAACCACGTGTTAGATAATAAGGGTCGCTTAGTAACAAATAATTTAAATTTGTATTTTGAAAGTTATCATAGAAGTGGATGAATATTTACCTATGCTTATGGAAGCTATCGGGGTTAACTACGTCTTATGTGAAACAAGCTGGTTCCCATAGTCTGTGAAAGAAAAAGACGTTGAATGATTTCAGCGAAGTGTAATAAGATTCTGCTTTGCATTAAGGTGAATAAAAGTTACGTAACATCCTAGGATGTGTGCAGGCTTTAGTGCAAGTGTATGGTTGCAATTTACCAGTGGGACAGAGAATGTATTTTGAGGAGGTATTTTTTTCAATAATTACAAGTGCCTTTCATAGTGACTAAGAATACAAGTAATTTATACTAAAGGTGGAAACACAAGGGCGTTCTTTTAAGAATAATTCAATATTTTTAAAATTTAAAAGATCAAAAATATTCCCCCGATGGCTGTAATATCAATTCAAGTTAGGGCTATGTAACTTCATTTTCCTTTAAGCAATGTATATCAGTGTCAGCGCATCATTTTGTTTTCATTCACTGGTTTTACGCTTTTACTATCGAATAGGCCTTGGTCTTATCGGAGAGGTACACGTGTGCCATCTGCTCGTAGTTTGTCAACTGTCTCTGAAATACACTTATAAGAGTAATTGCAATGTATTTTAAGTAGGATATGATTCATTACTGATGGCTTACTATAAGTAAATTGTTCATGGGAAAATATATTTGGAGTAACTAACGTTTGACTTAAACTTAAGAAATATTTACTAAAATTTTCTTGACTACCTCGACAATATTTCAATATCGAGTAAGGAATGTAAATACGCATTCACTATTCTAGGTTGGAAACAAAGGAAAAAAGCAACGATAAAACCAAAGGTGACACTAACCCTAAGAAAACATTCGTTGGTACTTTAGTTTCGTATTTATTCATGGCGTAGCTAGGGCGACAAAAGCAAGGGGGTAAACAGCAATTGGCTGTTGCACTGGCAAACTATATTGCAAACCGACAGGCAGCCCGGAGTTTACTGATACATAGCCAGACAGAATTTTTCTAACTCCACATCGTACAAAGGTTGTTAAGGGGAAAAAAGCTAAATAGAAAAATAATTGAAAAAATATATGATTGATTAGATAGGTCAGTCTTGCGTGGATTTAAGGATTTTATAAAGAAAGGCGGCTTTGTGAGAACGGACCCTGAGTCTTCAAGCGCTGAAAGAACGAAGCAATGGTGATGTGTCTGGAGTCTACGGGTGTCAAATTTAAATTACACATTTGTGTATGCAATTACCCTGCGTCTGGCAATCACTGATACGGGGATGTAAGGTCCATCCCAGGAAAACTATGAACAATATGAACACTGTAAGATGCGATATCTTGGCATCTGAAAATCATAACAACTATGTGGTACTGTAAAGCTTGGAGGTAGCCGCATTATGAGACATGGAAATCCCGATTGGAAGGGCAACTGTTGTTGATAAATTTAGCTTTTATTTCATGAGTGACTGAACATGTTTTGCAGCCTTAAGGTTCTCTGTGTTGTGATAGACTGAACTCGAAATTTAACTTCGAGACATTTAAGGACAACGAAAGGAAAAGGTTTGGCCTTACGCTTGGGAAACATAACTTTGCATCCGTCTACTCTAAATAGCAATCTTCTACTTACACATAGAAAACATGAACGGTTCCCAACTGGTTCGACTCTGTAGGCAACTTATTTGACCATTATCCTAGGCGGAGCCCCATTTTACAATGATTTTCTCAACCGGGAACTATACGAGCAAAGTTGCAGAAAATATTCTGGGATGTAACTAATATGTATAGCGTTATGTATAGGTTACACTGCTAGGGAGCTGTTATGTATTGACTAAACGGTCAGGGAGCTGTTATTCCGATCACAACTCTCTAAAACGGCGATTCGTTGCCAGGGCGTCGTTCCGCAGTCTTAAATCTAGTGCCAAACAGTACAAGGGTATGCAAATGATCGTTGTACAAAGCTTTCAAAAATGTGAATCACGTAACCTCAGCTGTGTTGTAGGAAGAGAGATCGTGATCGGGCTAAAGGTTACGTTTAACTAACAAAATTGACATCAATATGTGGTTAATGTACCCTTAACTTGCACGGTATGAGACTCACCAAGTAAATAATACAACTTTCAAGAACGTATTCAAAGTGTTCAAAGTTTACCCTCTGGTAATCTAAATGACCTTTGACCTCAACCAAAACAAAAGAACACTTCATTTCGATGTAGGTGTTTACAACGTTTTCGAGTTGCAACGCTTCCCCTTGGAATAGGATTATGAAAGATCCCAGCTGATGAGTAATGTCATGAATTGAGTAGTAGATGGAAATTAGAATTAAATGCATTTTGCGGTGGCTTTTCACAAGGGTCTCATGTAAAAGAGAAAACTTCCAGTTTATGCCCTCCAAACCCCGTAGAAATACTCTTTTCCAAACTCGAGATATCTCATATTAAAGAGGACTTATTTTTGTCCAAAAATACCTCCAGTTTTCATCAAGGTCACAGAATGTTATGTAAAGTGGGCACATTGTCTCAGATTACTTTTGTTTTTCTTTATAATGGAATGTCCTGTTTGTCCTTGAAATTTGATGCTGTTGGAATGTTTGAATATGTTTCTATCCAGATTTAGCACAAATCTACACCATATGTAGGGCATATCAAACAAAGTTGCTAAATATTCCCTACAGCGGCGACAATATCGTAAAGAAATTCAATTCAATGTTACATTAATGTGCCGCAATGACATCACAAATTTCCCATAATGCACTTCATCTTGAGAAAAATGCATATCTTTAAAAGTTAATATCTTCCAAACGCTACAAGTTATTGAGATGCGGTTTGCACTTCCTTACAATAAACATTTTTCTGAAATTTTTAACTTATTCAAATTTGTCTCTGGCACATCCCTTTAAGTTTATCTAAAAAGTAAATTGTCGAGGTTTTATCTCGGAGAGGAGAGTTTCCTTATTGAGAAATAGAATAACTGCACTGATAATTCCCCTGGAGATACATGGGGAGCTGTAAGTGAACTCCCAAAAAGCTATACGTTGATCATCTGGCACTCCGTCTGAGGAAAACTTAAATCGGGGCATAAATCCTAGTATGTAGTTATTGCACATTCCTAGTGATCTCGACTGTATTCTCCATTCAATAATATCCACGTGCATGTCAAGATTATCCCACACTCATACGCTCTATCTGCGCCTATTATCAAGTAAATTAACTAATCTCAGGTGCCCCGCGGTGGAACTAAGCTACAAGTCTAAAAAATTCAATGTTTTTTTTTTCCTCAACTGTCATTGCTTAATTCTATCTCTGCTGGAATGCATGTCAGCTTTAATTGTTCTCATTGTCAATCTTGTCACAGGGAAGTTGAACTGACACTCTGCTCACTTTCGTTTGGACGTGTTTCATTACAAGAGCTCTGCGGAAAAATGAACTGGTTCAAATGTACCATCCTAATTTTGAGGTGTAATCCAGTCATAAAAAATAAGTTACTGATGAGTGACTAATCAGCCAGGTTCAACTATTTTCCTCCTCTCTTGGGATAACAGGGAATATCAGCACGACCCATTACCTTTAAACATGCTCTTCGTATTTTTTAAATCATAAATGGGCAATATAGGATTTACATATAAGTGACATTATTTGCCTAAATGTTAGTAAATAAGGTTCTGCTCTGGTTCGAATCTTGAGTTACCTGGGATGCCTATGTCGAAACGAAAACGGACTGTCTAGTGACAATTTGCTGTGATGTCCGAGCCAGAATAACTGATAGACGCCAAAGACACTTACGAGCAAAGTGTGTAAAAGAGTTTGAAACCGTTTTGTTGCCATTCTCTGGTAAGAAGTTTATTAATAGTTTTCATTAACGCTACATCCGCAGGCCCGTAGCCAGGAATTCTGATATAGGGGGGCACCGACACCTCACAGAGGGGCACCGAAGTTATGTTTGTTGTCAGTAGTGCCACGACATGATTACAGTTTGCCGGAACTACAAGGGATTATATCTAAAGCTTACCACGCATAGCTTTAAAGGTATCGGTTTCACGTGTGCACATAAGCGCGAAGCGCGCGAAAATTTCACTCTTCTGATGGAAATTTTTTTCCTCCGCTTGCAGTACAGAGACGTAGAAATTCTCCACAAGATAAGAGAACAAGACTATAATCACGATATATCTTCAGCTCAGCAAGCGCAGGTGAAGCCGGTTGAGTACTTTGAGAACGGCGAGGCGGGACTAGGGGCTGTCATTAGGCAGGCTTGGTGTGATCCAGTATGATTTTGTTAGGACCCAGAGGGAAATTCCCCGAATATGTGTGCAAATTAACAATATGGGAACACCAGCATGGAGCTTTGAGCAGGACTTTGAATGACATTGAGAGCACACCAATGTCTTCATAGTTCACAGTTCAGATGGTCATCTGAACTGTATTTCTAATTTGAACGAAATTTTGCATGAAAAATATCAGAAAAAGTAAATTTTGGAATAAACTTTTGGTGCGAGTAAATTCAGCTTCAAACCGTATAGTCGTCGCGGGGCGAATGTTACTCAAGGTACTAGATTACTACAAGAAAGCCCCTTGATGTCCGGGATCTAACTTTGAGCCTTCACCTAGCTTTGGCTGGAACAGTTTGCTTGAATTTTTGTACTAATATTGTTCATGAGTGATATTACTTCGCTTGTGAGAATTGTGGGCGAAGCGCTCAGAAATTTTGCAGGAAAATTATTTAACACGGTAAAACCTGCATACAGACTCAGCAAGGGGTGGTGGAAAGATAAGCCCGAAGAAGGGACCAAGCTCCCCTAAGAGGTCCAGCAACCCGAAGCCCCGTCAGAAGCAATGGGTTACAGATTGGATAACGAACGCAAAATTTTGGGCGACCGGCGAAAAATTTGGAGTTCTGTTGAAGAAAAATTGAAAATATTTGATTCTTATTAAGGAAAGTTAGAAAATTTGGGTTTCTATGGAAGAATCTGCCTCTCTTTCTCCTAGACAGTTCCAGTTCTGCCGACTAAGTTACTCCTTCCAAAAATGTGTTGAGCCCCTCCTTGTGCAGACACAAACCTAGTTAAGGGCATATCCTGTTGGGCATACAAGGCCATAATATGTAACCAGAACATTCTTTGTGCATGCTGTGTATTGTGAGCTTTGATGTCAATCAAAGAGCATTCACCTATGACCAATTGAGAATTTTGCTTTCTCCTAACCAGAATGTATTTGGGGTGATGAGTGTCCGTCTTTAAGAACAAAACCAAAACGCCGGGCGATTGGTCGCGTGGGATGCCCCCTTCCACCACCCCTGGACATTGAGACAATAAACATTTCATACAAAATGATTATCATGATGTTGAGTCTGAATTAAGAATATTCCCGATGAAAGAGGATGGAACTTTTTATGGATTCAATTTTGTGTTTTTCCGGGAATCCCACCTACACGAAAGAACAATAGCCTAATTGTGGAACCTGTACATTTATAAATTAAGTCAACACAATGTCATCTGAAACGGGTGTTAAAGCTATATGTAACTGAAGATGAAAGCGCGCGTTGCGCCCGATTTTTTTTTTTTTTAATTTTAGAACAAAAATGTTACAGAGAACAAAATACGTTCATTATGAAACTCCTTTTGGGATCATTTTTGGTTACAAATCGCTTGGTGTCATACAAGGGCCCCCGTTTACATGACTAAAATTTGATTTTCCGTATAGGGGGCACAGTGGTCCGCACGACACGGTCCCCTCGTGCCCCGGCCTGGGTACGGGCCTGTACATCCGTAAACAGCCGTTAGACCTAACTCAATGTTCAAGCAATCGAAAGGAATCCTCGAACCGCAATACGTGTTTCGTATTGAAAAGGAAGTAATAACCCCGTTCATAGCGATTCTAGTAAGAAATGAATACTTTTATAAGCTGCGTAACGTACCACTTACAAAGAGTGAGGTTGTGAGGCACAGAATTCGGTGTAGGACGTGTAGCGACTTGTCAGGTTGACAACTTATAAAGGTAGTGGCACTTCTCATGAGCTCTCACTGCAGGCACTGGTCAATTTTATTGAAAATGCTTGTTTGGATAGTGTATAGGCTCCCAGTATAACTGTTAATTCATCATGAGTAACTTTAATTAATTATAGGGTCAAATTGGAAGGGTTCTTTTTGTTTTAAATGGTAAGCTGGTTGGACATTTAAGTATTACTGAGCAGCGGAAAAAACATGAGGCTAGGTCAAATTAGATCAAAATGCAAAACTAAAACACCTGTAAAAAATCTTTCTAGAAATAAACACATCATCCAAAGACCAATATGACAAAAGTCAGGACGGACACGTATCTAACTCTTGATAAATATGCTGGTTGAAATCCCCTCTGAACAATATAAATACATACATTACATTGCTTAAATGTCTACTCTTGTGCTTTCATTTTGGCTTCACATATTTTCCTCTCATCTCTCTGCTTAAGAGCCGAGGGTCCTCTGTTTTCCTTCTAGTGTAAGAGATTCTAAGATTTGCTAAGAAGAGATTAGTATTACACATTTTGATTACAGTTATTAGAGATTACCAAATGCGATTCGCATAAAGATATTTAATTTCCTCACATCATTTGCATCCAAGTTGTCATTCGTGGAGTATCTTAATGTAAATAAATCGGTCATCTTCAATATTTCCCAACAGTAATGAAAGGCTTGCTCCTTACTCAACGGAATGTGATAAAGACCAACACAGGTTAAACATTACAGATGAAGGACAACAGTGATAAACTTTCCTTGCAGTAATTGATATTCTTCCGCCCAATGCTGGAGAGTCCATTGGGCCAAAATATATAGGAGGATCCATCAATCTAATGTTGCTCTTTTTGTGTGTCATTCATTATGCTTGTATCTTCATTTTTTTACAAAATGAGGGTCGATATAGTTTCATGAGAAACACGTCAATTGCGTGACTGTGTTCGATAAAAAAGGCACTTTGGAACCAGCCTGCATTTTCACTCATACAAAGTGTTAAATATCACACGAAATGTCCACATTGTAATAATCATCAATACATCAGCTATTCAACAGATGTCTGCATTCCTGCAACAACGCAACTGTAGGGTTGTGAAACATTTCAGTGTCGTTTATTGCTTTGCAATGACACAGTCGTAATATATTCAATGCGAAGATACGTACGCATTTTGGGTTTCTCCATCGACGACATAATTTACCCGAAAATCGTTACATTTAACTAAATATTGATAAATGTCGACACATGCGAAACACGATTTGTGGGGATTGCCAATGGTGCAACGGAGTGTTACATAGGCTGCAGTAAATTGTTTGCCTTTATAGAACCTGTGCCAGTTGTATTGAGAACTATATATTTTCTTTGAAGGTGTAAGGCAAAGGATTTTCCGTTCAGATCGAAATGGAGTTGCGTAAGTTGTTTTCGAGAATTTAATAGTAATCGAGTACAGCCTGTAAATTTTAGTAACTATTATGTGATTTTTCCTGGGTCATTTTTGTAAACCTCTCAACGTATATATTCGATCTTCCATTCCCCCACATATTTTACTCCATTTTCTGCTGAGTGATAACAGCTGCGCTTATGCACTAGTTACATGTAAATGATATTCAATAAATTTATATGCAATGAGTTTAACTTTTGGAGAAAATTCAGTGCAGAAGATTTTATTAAATTAGCCAGGATATCAGCACTAGCATTTGCTAGTATGGCCTTTCAAATTTCAAATGCATCACTACCTGAACTGGACTTTTCAAACAAATGCAGTTTGAGTACTTTTGAAATTACTGCACCTGATTATGTAAGGGTAATTTTTGACGTGCCTACCCCAATTGCTATTTTTCGTAGGTGCTATCTCCCCAGAACTTACAACTATATGTTTTATAAGAATTTAGGCTGCGTAAACACTACAGATTTTAATTAGACATGTGGCCACTTGTAGTTAATAATAGCAACTAAACAGCCAGTTACTATCGTACTTACATCATTTCGAACGTTCCAAGAAAATATTACTCAACCGGTTAATATCATCTTTTAACAACTCTTATTTGATGAAAAGGGCAGTTTTGGTCTGAATTGTTACATCCTTACCAGACCGATGGGTCATCAATTTAATAGATTTTGTTTTAATAATGAAAGGTAAATGTTTATATTTGTTGAATTTCAGAAAAGCAAAATGAGGTTGTGATTACGCAGCAACCACAGGTGAGATTTTATTTCATACACAGTGTTTTAGGAGTACGATGTAGTGACATTGATATTGATACTATAATGAAATAAGTACTCTTGGGCATTGTACATGACCACAAGTAGCTCCGAATAGAAGATCATACAGTAATAAATGGATGCATCTATCCCTGGTTTACCCAAGAATAAATAGTTAGGCGTACAATATTAACAGTAATAACAACCCTATTTATTGGTGTTCTTTTAAAATTGAAGTGAAGATTTTGCCTTGAAATTTGACAAATTGCAACAAGTTATGTTCTCGACATGCCTAGCAATTTTGTATTCAAGTAAGGGTAGTTAATTAGGACCGATAGCATATCCCTAAGAGAGCTTGAAACTGAGTTTTAGGTAAGAATGAACTTAAAGTAAACCATAATGTTAAGACACACTGGACGGTTTGAAGCTAAAAATAACGTTTCTACAATAATATATCACTGTATTTATTTACCAACCTGACACACATATATACAACACAGTTGTAGAAAAAAACTGATTTATTTAAGAGGTAAGTATGTTTGGTAGTGTTGGAACGATTTTCGATATTCACCACTGGTATCGCCCGATGTTCCAAATTTTTATCCTGCATCGGTATCGGCAAAATTTGCCTTCGATGCCAATATTACCCAACCGATATTTAACGTCCCATATGTCATAAAAATGGTACACTATTTGAGTATTTTTGAATGCAAGATCCAAATTTTTTACCTCACCAAGATGAAAGGACACCTCGTCGTGGTGCCCCATATCCTATTAGCTGCAGAATGTTTATTTCACAAATATCGGTATCGGGTCGGTATCGGCCGATACTGAGAACTAAAGTATAGGTATCGGTAATACGGCCTCTTGCAATATCGGTGCAACACTATTTTTTGGTACAGTTTTCTTCAATCATAATAACTTTCATTCAATATCCTCGTAAAAACTATCCCGTACTTTTCATTCTAAATATTTATTCGTCTTCTAGCTATGGTAACTTGCATAGTCCTAACTAACTGAGCAAATTTATGTATTTTGTTTGCACTTTCTGTAGAGTGTCCCCAGTTATGTGGTTATCCAAACAGCTCCCAGGAATAATGTTCCTGCTATAGGAGCATTGGTCTTCTCCTTAGTAACGTTGGTTTGTTGTCCTGGATCACTGTTCTGCACAATACCATCATGCATTTGTGCTATTGTGGTGAGTCACTGTATATTCCAAAGATCTTTAAATGCAACACACGACAATTTTCATCAATGAATATCCGTTTAACATGTTGCTTCACTGAAAATGAAATCAGAGTTGTTTAAGGTTTACTTGTAGCTATGCAAATTTGTTTTATGAAGTGAATGTTCACTCCCTGAGATAATAGCTTGCGCACTGTCAATTGCCAAATTTGGATACTGTTGCCTGCTGTCCTAATTCCTTGTGTGGGGTGTTTGTGAATCCGGTTAACACTTAGCCCGGATGGTTTCTTTAGATTCTTTTTATTGCTGCTAGCATTGTGCAAAGTTTATTATTCCAATTGTGTGAACATTGTAATAGATACTTTACAGTGTGTTCTTCAGCTTATAACTCATAAAATGAACCTATTTGCCGTTTGGTGGACACGCTGTCTATCGCAATCATCGTTTTACGCATTGATATCTACGGATAACCAGGTACTTTGTTCCCTTGTCGGTAAAAAGGCAAGCAAGTTGCGATGCATCTTGTCACGAATGTAACGCCCCAGTTACCTGAAAAATCATTGTAGTTACAATCATGACGCATTGTATATTTCTTCCTCGTGACCTTGTGAGCACTAATAGCAATAAGAGGAGGATCTCACAGATGTTAGCATATTGTAGACTTGGCACAGGGTCGTCGATGAGCCTACTTGGTTTCTTGACTTTGGATTCACTAAAATATTTTTAAAACGTCTTGAAATGAAAATACTAGTTAGAGTACTTTTTGGTGAACACAAAGGTTCAGTTACATACAATGTTTTCTTAACTGAGGCATCTCTAGATGAAAGCCACGTAATGGGACCCTAAATGTCTTCATCACCGTTATCAAGTAAAGGAATTAAAAACAAAAGTGGAAAAATCTAACTCATCATATCATATCCATGTTTATTTTCTTTAACCAGGCGCTTAAAGGAGATGGCTCAGACTCTGAGAAAACGATGTACATAACATCATTTATTACGACTGCCGCGTTCTGGATATTAGCCGTTATATCAGCAATCATCCTAGTCATTTTGGCTGTCGCTCGTGTGTTTGCTGCAGCATCTGCATCTATAAATGACCATTTTGACTACATTTACGATTATTTCAATAATAATAACCCTTTCGAGAACGTTGATAGCAATATCAACAACTATGACCCCTTTGACTATTTTGATAATATTTTCAACAATAATAAGTAAGGTCAAGAAGCATATTTTTTCATACTTTAATGAAGCTGATATAATCGATTGTGATGAGCTCAGTCGTCAAGATGAAGTTGACAAAGGTGGCCTTGAGAAACGGCTCTGATCAAGTTTAGTTAACCTGCCATCTTTTCAAAAGATGTTGTAATTCAAATAAAGTATTGCCTTCTATCTATATGCCTCTTCGCCGTAAATTGTAAGGACAAATATTTACTCTATTGTTGTTTCAGTTTATTCATTACGTCTTCAATATAATTATCATCAGCATTCAAACGAAGGGCAACAAGAATAAATACTATTATGAAAAGTATTTTTATAGAAAAGGATTTAGGCACCCATGGTTAACTGCAGTACTTGAGTAAGGAGATTATCGTAAGATTCCTGTCATAATGTTTTACCTAATGGTTCATTATCAATTTTCAAACCTGAATAATTTCAAATTTAACAATATTTTGTACTTTTTTTTTGTAATAACCAAGATGTGAACTTACAACATTCGAGATATGAGTATTTACTCCTTTACGACGGTGTAGCCACATTTTCGTCATTGGAGGAGGTTAAAGGGACAATGAGATAACCGTTTGCCATCAATGAGCTCTACAGACGCCGATATATTGCCATTTTGGTAATGCTTACTTCATTGAAAATTCGAAAGTTGCCCATTATCTCAAAAAGCCCTATCCAAAAATTTGTCTAAGAAACAATTTATTAAGGGCATTATGTTTTCCCTTATAGTTTATGGGTCTCAAAGTCACCCCCTTAGCTACCCGTCTGCCGTTGTGCCAGGCAAATGGGAATGACAAGTTGCAATACCGTGATCAAAAGCGTACGAGGTGGGAAGAACGTCTGAGGAGTCCAGCCCCCATTTGGAAAGAAAGAAACTTTCTATTTGGGGCAAAATACAAGCTTTCGGTAATATATGCCCAAGCTGAATGAACGTGGTTTCCAAAACTGATTTGAATTTTCTTACCAGATTATAATTACTTCAAGTGGTATACCTTGCTTGTGGAAAGCGGCGAAAGTGCATGATTAATACAGGATCATTGTGAGGTTTACTTGGGCCAGTGATACAAAGTATCGTCTTTTAAAGAACAATGAGAAAGTGTTCAATGCTAACAAGGCCTATCTATGACGATGATGTCAGGCTAAGTTACCCAGGCCCCCCCCCCCTCCCGGGTAAATATAAATAAACATTAACCCTCTATTACCCACTACCCCTATTTTTTGAGTAAAAAATGTTTTACTTGGGGAGCCTGCTACTTTTGGTGTTTATAACGGCTATGTGACATTGATTTTATGCGTGACCCACTTTGACCCACTTTTTACCTTTGTATCAAATTTGCTACATTGGTCAATACAGGAAATATTGTATTTTCACCCTTTGTTGCAAATTTGCTACAATGAGTATCACTGGAAAAACGACAAAAGTTTGAATTAATTTACAGAACTTTTATTCAAACACTTGGCTTTTTACATTGTTTTCCTGCTCTGTGGCACTATTTACCTCATGTATTCACCTCATGTATAACCTCATGTATAGTGTAATGTTCGATGCTTTCATAACCATTTAATATGAATGCAGATGTCCTAGTGCATGTGATAATCAAGGAAACAATTCCTGTTCTTATTCAGGCACAAGTGCACTTTGCACTTCACACATTTCACAAAAGCGAAACCATCTGGACAATTTCTGCAACGCTGCCTTTTGTTTTCGTACGTTGGAAAGTGCCCAACCTCATCAAATCTGACATCATCTAGAGGTGCAGGGTTCACCTGTTTTTTCCTCTTTTTTACTGACTCTAAGGAAGGTCTTCCCCGCGCTGGTTTTCCACTATTACAAAGAGCTGCTGCTACACTTGCTTGGAACTTCCTCAGGGGCATGGGTTTGCTTGCTGCCTCTGCAGTGTATCCACGTTTTGCCATCTGAAAAACATTAGATACAAGGTTCAAAGAACATGAATGTGACTACAGGGACGTACTAGCTATTGAAGCTGCATATAAGTACGAAAACAATGACCTGTCCATCCTAAAAGTCATTACCCATAGCTATCTGCATCCATTCTTTGACATACTACATGTATCGTACACCTTCCAGCCTATCCTTTCTTCTCAGCTATAGTATGACCACTGTAAAACACTGCATAACGGCTACATAAGCGTCCAATATCTAGAACATGACCCATGTGACACATTGTTACTCGTAACACTAGTAATGCCTAGGCCACACTGTACACAGTCTCTTCCTTCCCCTCCCCACCTTACTTTACCCTTGGGATCTATGATGCTAAATATGATGTGCAAAGCACTTTAGGGCCATCCCCACACATCTGTATATTACTGCCATGAAGCTAGGCCTATACTGCACCCTTCAATTTTCAATGATGAATAGGTTTGGCCTAGCCTATACACATTGTTTACTAGACTTATTAACCAATGTAGCATATTTGCTACGACAGAATTGACACAACTGGTATGGGAATGTACAATCAATATTGCAGTAAATATTTCACTTGTATAAAAGCTACAGGTACCCAAAATAATGCCTGAAAGAAAAGCTCTTCCTTACCTTTGTTATAAACCAATGAAAACAAAAGGAACTTTTACGTTGGTCACGCACTTCTTTTACTGCATGGAGGCGGCCATGTTCTGAGCTCTTGACTAAGTTTCAAATGATGAATGCTGCCCCCCATAAGTTATCATGGAATTGAGGAAATGTAGCAGATGTGCAACAATGGTTAATAAAGGTAAAATTACATGAGGAAGGTGGGGTAGGTTGGTCACTAAATCACTGTAGCATATCTGCTACGGTGGACAATAGAGGGTTAACGTTTAGCATTTTTCTCCTTTTTGTCGATAAAAAAAGACAAAATTAACAAGGTATCTTTAAGTATATGGATAGGGCTGTTATTGTACTTCTTCATAGAGGCAACTGAAGCTTTCCTTAATTTTCTCAATGGCGGCTTTGTAAGTTTGTTTTATTCCTTCTCATCACCGGTATGTACAATATTTAGACCGATTTACCAAAATTGAGAAAAGTATTTCAACGAACCTTTTCACGGCTCATTGAACTTACCATCGCTGATCTCAAAGCGAGTGCAAAACTAAACACATACGTTTCATTTGTCATGAACGGATTAAAAACTTAAGGTTAATTCTCGTAGGAAAGTGAAGCAGACTTTTGTTGCATCGTTAGTACGGTCCTATACTTGCTATGAACTTCGCATCTGAGCAAGCCCAATGTTTAAGCTCCGTATTCACGATAGGTAATGACCAAAAACTTCGTAACATTTTCATTTTATTTAACGTCCCACATGTAAGCTCGTAGCAAGACGAGGTACGGGGGGGGGGCAGGATTTCTTCCACTGGGTGAAATATTTTTAGGGGAAGAAATTACTAAAATGCATTAAGGCAATAGAAAATTTCGATCTCGTATTGGAAAATAAATCTTTCTAGAACAGGTGCCTCCCACGGTCCCAACCTGGCCATGGCTTGTTGTATGTACTTGTCTAAATCAAACTGAAAAGATTTCCAACGGACCCTAAATATCAGTTTCTAAACTATAATTTTACAATGCTAATATTATGACAATAGATTGCTCTTTATTTAGGCCGTTAAGCCTAAAATGCACATGCCGTGATGGTCCTTCTTAAAAATTCAACAAAGACACCTCATCACATCAAAGACGCATGAGGTATATTTGGTATCAGACCATGCTACTTGATCCGTGCCTTCAAGCGATCTTTGATATCATTGTGCTCACACTGCGTAAAAACCAATTAACACAAACTTGACAAGCCTGCTACCTAACCCCATATGTTACGTAACTTTCTTTGTGTTTTTTGGTAGATCTGGTACTGTCAATCAATTATTCAAATGTGAAAACTGACTGTATCAGGTGTCTACGTAGTGTGCTTCATTCCCTCCCTGAGGCAATAAGATGTAATCAGGCAGAGAAGGAGGACGTTACAAATTTTAAGAAGGAAAGTTTTGTCATGTATTATTAATAAATTAATGGAAAATATGTCAGCTTCCATAAATATTCAGTGTATGTACGTCTTGTACAAAGAAAACTTACTCTCAAATAAAAAAAGGATAGTGTCACAATATAGTTAACAACAATTTGAATGTAAAAGCATTCTCCTAAACCCAAAGTATGATAAAAAGCAATATTAAAAGTTGATTACAATCAATAGAGCTATACGCACAGCAATCTGGAGTTAGATGATCGTTATATACCTACTTATTATTCATCAAGCCATCTAACACTATATTTCTAGGATCTACAACCAGTGATTTGGGTGACTACAAGACATTTATTTCCACCTCTGTAATAGCTAACACATCCAGTCACAAAACTTACAAGACCACGTAGTTAACGCGGAGATGACAGGTACGGTTGCCACAAGAAATTTTTACTTTTTTTAAGTTTCTCTACGCCCTACTGATCGAATTTATTCTCCATTAGGGAGGGCTCGATCTGGATCCTTCCTTTTAACGTCTCTTAGAATTGAGCCTCCCATCAGATGGTCTTTTAGCATCGAGCTCCTCGCTGAAGAAGTAATGATGGAATCCTTCTTCAGTGTGTCCACCTTTCCCGAGTCCTTGGTACATGCGATCGGAGTACTTTCCCCATAAACGAGATGAACGTCAGTAACTGAAGTTTCATGAAGTACGCCATTAATTGCTTGTCGAGTCTCCTTTCCATTCTCGTAGATCGTTACGAGATCTGCTGTGTAGGGAACGTCTGCCCGGTAGCTGACTCCCGTCATTGTGGCCTCTCTCATAGAATGTGGTGGTGAGGTGATGTCTTGTTCGGTATTGTCTTCAATTGTCTGGGTAGCAATGGGATACCTTTGATACTTATGCTCATTGGTTAATATTGTGTATCAATTACACCCTACCAGTACACAGGTGTGGGCGGGACTAAAGGGTGGCAGAGCCCTCCCCACTGTTGAAAGAGTTTTGGCAAACATCGAGGTTATGTTGTGTATTTATTGTAAGGACCAACTTTGATCACAGTTGGTTATATTCTGCCATTGCATACAATCATATGCTTGTATATATACAAAGTAATACGTACTACTAGTTAACCCTGGAATAATGATGCATAAATTTCTGAATTTATTAAGACAAAACAAGATTAAAAGAAACATTCATGATTCACCACAATATACTTTGAAATTTTTGTATGTTTACTTTTGAATGTATTTTGTATAACTGAAAAATATTATTTTCACTGAAATATGCAATGCACCAAAACATCTAAGAGACATATTATATTCCCTTAGTAGCTAGAAGATACATTGAAGGCATCCCGGCAAAACCAACAGCCATATACAACATTACGAAAACATTAAATTTTACAATATCCTTTGCCCTGTCACATGACTTTAAAAATATTCAAACTGTTTTCGAAAGGGATATATGCTGTGCGTGATATGTCTAAGTGCATTCTGAAAGTTTGGAAGAAGAAAAGATCAATCAATGAACTTGATGACCTTGCGGGTGAGGACAGTATTCCTTTCAACCCGAAATAAAATTCTTACCCATCGTGACTCACCCATGTTTTTGTTTCACCCCATGAGTAGGTGTATTCTTGGGAAAGTCCAGTTGTAATCTCGACTCCAATTTGCAAAATGGGTGCCTTGATGGTCACTGTAGAGCCAAACAAAATTGTCGATGACTTGCCCTTCGTCCACATTCGTGAGGTGGTAAAAGACGTCTTGATGCTCCGCTCAACCTTCTCTGTCTCATCGCCGTTGTTTTCAACTGTAGTTTTACCAACGATAACCGTATCTGCTTTGCTCAAAATGATTAAATCAAGTTTGTATTTGACATTTTCAATACGGTAATTGTCTGGATAAGCCATTACAATACAGTCGCATTCACAGTAGTCACATCGAACGAAGCCCCGTGTCCAACCATTTTTGTGCCAGTGACAATTTCCAATCTCAGAGCACCCAAAAGCGTCAGTTTTCTGCAGCCCCTTCGCGTCGCAATCTTTTTTACATGTGCCCCACAAATCGTCTTCAGTGAAAATTTTCTGGTTACTTTCTATGATTTCCTGAAAATATTAATGAGGAAATAAATGGCCGTTACTTTCTTCAATATTGATTCACATCATGAAAGAACATGTTTTTCGTTTTTCAAACAAAGGTGTTAAGAAAAAATAGCCCAATTGTTATCAAACATCAATTAGTATAACATGTAAAGAGCATTTTAACAATAAAACCTAACTAGAAATTTCCAGCCAAATTTCTTTCTGAATGTTAAAGTGGGTCTTTCAAGATGATTTTTTACTTTTTTCATGAAGCTGTGAAAAAGTTTTGTGAATGTTCTCAGTGTACACCTATTTCATGGCTATCATTACTCAAAGTGGCGCCATATACGGCAGACAGAAACACAAGAAAACTTCAGTCATGGACAATAAAATCGGCATTAGCTTTTAGTTTGGGATACCTATTGCAAATGTGCAAAAGAGTGTGGGTATATTTTGCAGTTAAAAATCATTCTGAAGTAGGTTTCTGATGGAGGTTCGTGTTTTTTTTTTACCTTTTGTCCAGGATGGTACCTGGTGTTGGATAGGGATCCATTCATGTCCCCGTCGGGGAAGGCCGCCGTTCTGTGGACAAATTTTTTCCAATGTCGTAGTGAGCCAGAAGTTAGTACGATCCAGTATGTAATCCCTTATGGCGACCAGTTGCCCGGTAGTTAAGTTGATGTTACACTTACTTAAGACAGATTATTCCATACAATCTCAACATTTTGATATTTGCCCAATAAAAACCCTCCAAATTCGATATAATTGTTTCCAAATGTTGATACATAAAGTTTTAATTTTCATTAATAAATACCGACAGTTTTCAAAATTATCTGAACGAATAGCCAAAGTTTTGGCGGTGCTGGCTTCTTGTTGTCCTTGTCGAGGTTTCCAGTTACCAAATTGCCTGGGAGTCTCCTTCCCCCGCAGGTAAATCCTTGTGCCATCCCTTGTCATTTAGCCTATCTTTCTACAAGAACTTCTTTTCGCGAATTAACAGACATTTATTGCGAATAGTGATCGATAGCAATATAGGAATAAGACGAAAACCCATAAAAATGCACTTTCATCCCCCATACTCTCTACATACCTTGTGGTTAACAGCATTTCTAACATATTCAGGGGCGGGATTTGATGTCCGAAAGCGGGGGGGAAAGCCCGGTGGACTGTCAAACGACGCCGAAGGCGCGGAGGGAGCGAAGCGCTCCCCTGACGGGGTGGGGTCCAGGGGCCTCAGGGCCCCTGGCCTTAGAGCCCCTGGCGGGGTCCAGGGGCAGAGCCCCGGTGGGGGTCCAGGGGGCGAAGATCCCAGAAGCTCTGGGGTATTCACGAAATTGTAAGCATTAAAGTGATGTACTTCAAATGACATAAGGTGGGCAATTAACATAGGCATACCACAAAAATCATAGTTTGACTTTTTTCAATTATATTCTTACTCTTTTAAGACTAACAGTCAAATGGGATCGACAACGCTGAAGGCTTGAGGAAGTAGGAGAGAATGAATGATTTCGAGGGTCTCCAGGGACATTGGAACAATAATTTTAAGAATGGGAGATCTATTATCCAAAATGTGTGCGCGCGAAGCGCGATGAAATCGCTTTTATTATTCTTTTTTGTAATATGAGTAATAGAAATGCTAAGAAAGAAAAATCCTTAGAGGCCTGTTGCCTCCCCCTCCCCTAACGGTACCGAAAATGACCCTTTCCGTGTCTTAAACTTGCATCTAAACAATCTTTTAAAGAGTCGGTATATTAACACAGATGAATGGTGATAAAAATTTTGCTTTGAAAATTTCTGTGGGAGGGGAACGTCCCCTACGCTGCATACGGCCATGGAGGCATTGATGCTGTCAATGATAATAGAAGAGTTTACGCAAAGCTATGAAAAGCAGGATGTTCTACAGGAAGCAACCTCGAAACCCCGAAGTAATATTTATAACGGGTGCGAGCGAAGCGAGCGTAAGAAATCAGTGTTGAGACATTCCAATGTAGCCCATTGTTTCCTTTAGTTTTTAATGCAGTATTTTTATTTCATCAAAATTTTCCTTCTTTTACCAAGTGCCTGTTCTTTCCATAGAGCACGATATGGGAACCTAGGGGCCTCCCAGAGAAATCTTAAATTTGACGGCTTTTGCGGCCATTCTGGACCATTTCTTGATAAAACAACTGTTTAGTCAGTTTTCCCAAGAGGTGCGGGCAAAGCGCGCCGAGAAAATATTTTCTATCAATTTTATGAGTTTGATATTAATGCTTTCCTTCTTTAAACATTGCAAATTTAATCATAATAGCCTATTGAAAATTCTCTTTAACTTCTCTGGTCTGGCTTACGTTCGCTCATTTTTTAAATAATTTTTAGTTTTTCTGCTCTGGAAAAAAGTGGGGGGGGGGGCGAAAATAATGACATTGGACCACTTTTAAGGCATTTCATCTTTGATTTCGACCTTTGGCAACAAAAAAGAACTATTAAATCCTACTAAGGTCAGTACGTATGGTAGTTACAGTAGTACAATATCACGTCACTAGTAATCATTCTTGGATTGAATCAGAGGACTGTTCTTCAATGTGCTGGAAAGACACGCATGGAAAAAAAGTGCAACAAACCTCTCATTAACGGTAGGTTAGCTCGAGTTCAAGTTTAGTGAGTATAGGCAACTGACCAAGACATTGTGCATACTTTATAGATGAAGTTATAGGGCAAAGGTCAAATAAGCTAAATGGTTTTGCTACTTTTTGGGTATCGTTGTCTTGGAAAACTTATTAAACCATATGTTAAGTTGAAAACTACGAAGCAAATGAAAATAGTGCTCTTTGGTTGCTGAGGATCCCGATTAAAGGCCAAAATGCAAGTCAAAGGTCCAATGTGCCCAAAGTTTGGCACAATTATGTCATGAACTCCCCTAAACTGTAGGTCCGATCAAATTGAAGCTTGGTAGGTCAATACCTGACCAAGAAACACTTGCGTTTGCGTAATGACTTCATAGTGTAAGATCAAATAAGCTCAACTTTTATTTCTGTTTTACATCTTAAGGTATCAGTTAATTGAAAAATTACACTATACAATGCGTAGAAATGGAGAAATTTTTTGAAGTTGTGCTTTTTTAGTTCATAAGAAGCTAGGCCAAATCTCTCCTAAATCATAAGTCCGATCGATTTGTAACTTGGAAGGTAAGTACCTGAATAAGGATTCAAAAGTAAACTTATCTCACGCAAAATTTTGTACGGTCAAGTAACTACTCACCAGCCAAGGCATATAATGACAACTTTGTCATTATTTGCCTTTTAATATGTTTGCAAAAGCATGAAATTACATTATATGTAGTAACTGACGAAACGAATTTTAAAATTGGGCTAACTGTCATGCTAAGGGCCTAGGTCAAAGGTCAAACTGTAAGTCGAATGGCTCATTTGCCCCTAAATTTTGCAAAAAACGTATGACATAAGCTCTTTGCTGTAGTGAATGATCAGCCATAGGTCAAAAAATTAATATGTCAAAGGTCAAATAAGGTTAACTTATTTTTACCCTTGTAAAAATAAGTCAGTAAGGTTAAAAAAATCGTTAAACCACATGATACGCAGAGAGTAATGCGACATATCTTTTATCCTTGGGTGCACAGCATTCATAAACAGAGTCCAAGTCATCTATCACGCATTGACAAGTTCACTAATTCAGTGCCTACCCATCACGTTTGAACTGCATCGGATATACTGATTGAGAGAAGTTCGCGACTTCTTTTTGATTCATTGCCGAGGGCGAAGTGAATCTTTGCAATCACGATGGCGAGTTGTGTGTGTGTGTGTGTGTGTGTGTGTGTGTGTGTGTGTTTGTATTTGCTCTTTGTGACACTTAGCTTGTAACCACGATATCCCAGGAAAGCAATGATGGATATTTCTCACACTTGAAATATAGAATTATTATATTAAGAGAAAGAACGTTATTGTTTTTGATAAAGGTCAAAGATCATGTGAGACCACAAGAGGTCATAAACAGAAAACATCAATTACACGGTATTTCTTGGTATTAGGCATGGATGCTTCAATACTTGGCATGTGGATGCGTTATAGTCAGAAGATAAACTTATTGGTTGTGGTAGAGGTCCAGGTTACGTGAGGTTACCGGAGGTAACAAGACAAATTCATAAAAACTACTAGTTAACAAGGTATCTCAAGTTAACAGTGATGGACACTTTCCATGCTTGGTATGTAACTTTATCACATTAAGAGACAAAACCATGTTATTTGGACTTTAGAGGTCGTTTCATGGTCATCATACCTCAGAAACCGAAAACCGTGAGAAAATATGATATTTCAAGAAAAGATGTTGGATACTTTTCATACTTGATTTAGAGATTTTTTACTTTAGGGAAAGAGAACCTGAGGATTTGTTGGAGATCGAAGGTCACCAAAGGTGAAACTATACAACCTCGTAAAAACATAGGCAGTGGGAGGTAACTCTAATTTGTGTCCAGCTTTTCGTAACCAACGAAAATTTAGTGCTGAATTTTCGTATCTTTCCAAAGAAATATTATAGAAAACAACATTTTTTGCTTTCACACACATAACTGTTACAGTTATAATTTAAGTCTTAATTACCAAGTTATCAACACGTGGTCAAGATGCTGTGACTGTAGCATGATCAGACATACCATACGTTAACGAGTTCTTTGGCGAGGTAGTGGAAGAATTTTCGGTTTCTGACACAGATGCCTAGGTTCGAGTCCCTCCTAAGACACTTTCGTTTTCAATTTTTATTATTCGGTTGTTGATGGGGTTCAAGGATTATGTGACGTCAGCAGAGGTCAAATTGTAAAAACATTGTAAAAAATGATGTAGTCAAGAAATTTAAATTTAGGGGAAGAACTTCAGTGCAAAAAATCACCCCCTTTCGGTATGCAATCACTAATCCTTTAGGCTTTCTGGTTTACTCACACACTAGCGCAAATACACACTGACACTATCAGACAGTCACACACTCAGATAATGAGCCAAAGATTCACTTATTTTGACGTTAAGTGAATTGCTATACCTCATCTCCCTATACACTACATGTAGAAAGATGCGATTATTAAGTAATAGTTTTTCGTCACATAGGGAAATCTATAATTTTAGCAATGGCTAGTTATAGGTGTGATACACATATCAGAAAATATAAAGGTACTGCTGGCAGAATATATACCCTGTTTAATACGTTATTCGACTTTACATGCTGTGAATGATATTAGAGGGAAGAGAAAATATCCTTAGCATTACCTTTTGGGGCAAGTCACTGGATGTTTCGCAATCACATAGGCACCAGTCACACCTCACAAATCCTCTTGTCCAACCTTTTCGACCGTAGCGACATTTGGTAATGCGATCACATCCGTATTTGTCGGTTCGGTCTGGGAGAGATTCACAGTTACTTGTGCATGAACCTGTCAGGTCTGCTTCATTGTAAAATACCTCGTAGACCCCGGCATTACTAAGCGCCAATCGGAGGACAAACAAAGTCGTCACAACTATCCAAGTTGTACTAGTCATTGCTGGTTTGCGTTTATCCGTGATCTAGGTATTGTTTCGAACAAGAAAAAGATTACATGTAATGATGCTATCACTTACATCATGCAGTCAACCATTTGTGGCTATAATTGTTATACCTGAAACAGTCACTGATTTGAATTACCGTTCAATTACGTACATTATTTTATGAGAATTTTTCCAAGTATCTGCTAGCTTAAAGGGAAATATTGCGTTTGTTTTACAGGAAATTTTCAAACCAGTATCCATAGACACAGAATGATAGACAATTCAAAATAAGGCAGTACAGTAGCTTTCTTTTCCCAAAATAAGACTCTCACAGTAATTGGGTTATCTGTTGCACAATAGTAATTTGTTCACCCAAACTTTCAAAAATTCAAATGATGCAACATCCATTACTCTTGTAATGCATAATTTTTTGAGGAGATAAAGCTATTGCTAGAGTTTATTGACAAGACTGAATGGTTTAATAATGATTTAATGTAGTTTCTATGCATGCCTTTTTGGAGCATTTTAAAGCAAAGTTTCCCTTTAAGTACAAATGACATGTTTATGACCACGAGACCTAGAAACAAGTTTGAGTAAAATTGTCCAGTTACTTGAAACGTAAAATGTGTCTTTACAAAATGGTATTTTTAGGAAATTTCCTTAGTTTTAAACTGCAAATTGTGCTTTCGTTGGATGAAATTTACTGTTCCAAACTTTTGGGCCACAACCTGTTGAACTTTCTATGTCCCCGGTGTATCCTACGAAATTGAAGTTGAGCAGCATTAGTGAGAAATCACTGTCATAGATGGAATTCCCGAGGTTCTGAGTGATTTATCTCCCCAAAATTCCCCCACACATATTTTCATTCAAGGACACTTTAACCGTAACATTCGTATGCAAATCTCCTCTACTATCAACATCATCCTATAGTAAGATCACTTACTTTTTCAGCTTCCCAACAAATCGATACATTTCCGGTAATTTCAATTCAGTTAATACGTAAAAACGAGGTCATAAAGTTTTGGTTTTTGCAATGCAATTCACCCTTCTTGTGCACATATACTATTTATTCTCTTATGTCTACACTATAAAAAAATTGACTGATCATTTATCATAGAAAAATATTTCAAACATTTTACAAAATCAAATTGTTTGTCGATTATGCTTATGGTTGGGAACATGGCATAAACTGGAGACTAGGGAAGATTTTCTCTCAAGTTCGTTGAAATAGAAGAATTGACTTGAACGTCCCTCATATTTTATTTGCTACAGTGTTTGTCCCTCATTTTTGTTGGTATTATTGATCAAACTTATTTAAATGTAAATTTAGCTTGCAGCCTGCCTACTCTTTGTTGCATCAGCGTATTTGGGAATACCTTGAAATAGCATAACTTGGAATACTTAATTAAACGTATCATTAAAACTAGCTGAAAACTGTAGGTTGCGAGCAGCAGAGGTGAACTTTCTACCAATGAATTATTAAGATCACCCATTTTACAAACATTAATACAGCAAAGTACCCTTCAAGGAAATAAAATATACACAAAAACATTAATACATATTTCAATAAACTATGATGACATTATTTTATTTGCTGTGGTATCTCGTAATGAAAATTTCTCCTACCTTAATGACTCCCCTTTTCGAATAAATTCGCACACAGCTTCTTGCTATTGACCAGTGTTACCATGAAATATCAAAGTTGATATGGAAACATGTCATCGAAATTCAACTGTTAAATCTGAAAGTACTAGGTATTATTTTATCCTTTGACGTATTTGTTTACTTTTTTAAAAGCGATTGTCTACATATGAAGTACGTGCCATGACAGATGAGAAAATGAGGTCACGTGCTTGATCATATTACAGCCAGGTTTCGCGATAGCCTATAGGGCGACAATCTAAACCTTGCCTGAATGATGTATGATAGTACAGCCTCATCGATTTACAGACATATGATACACATATGGTGACCTCTATAGCAGATTTGAAAATTCAGTTACTGTTGGTCATAGCTGAATAGTTACAAAAAGTTTGCAGCTATTTCTCCCTCATTACTTCAAATCCTTTTTCGGAACCATTTCACAGGTGTGGGAGGTAGTGGCCTGGTTTAAATTGCTACATTTCTTATTAGGAAGTTAATTGTAACGACAAGGTGTGGAGAAATCAAACGATAAAGTAACTTCTTTAGAGAATACATAAAATCATTTTTCTATGCAAGTTGTATTTCCTCAGTTCCAGCCTACTTCATCGTACTACATTTTGCATCACATCATGGGCGTCCGGAGGGGGGGCACTTGTCCCCCCCTGGAAAATCAAAAACTTAAAAAAACGAAGAAAAAATAAAGAAAAAAAAACGAAGAAAATATAACATCAACATTTCTTAACATTTTTTTAATTTTTGGTATTTTTTAAAGTTTATATTTACGATATTGCTTATGTTTCCCATTTTTATATGCGGTAAATAGGCCTTGGAAGTGCCATTTCCAGCGATCTGGGAAGCATTTTGGGCCAAAATTTTCTTGCGCTTCGCGCCAACCCGTGGTGGCGCGGAGCACTGAGAGTCTGTCTATGGGCTTCACTCCCCCCCTTGACAAACTCCTGGTTACGCCTTTGTCAACACTGTGTGAAAGTAGCATCTACACTCTTTTCTGGGAGTAAAATATTTCCCATGACAAAAGTTGGCCCGTCTAAAAAATTTTGGCCCCCCTTGAATTTTTTTCTGCGGACGCCCATGCATCACATGGATATTCTAAAACACTTAGGGCCACAGAATAAGCGACTGTAGGTGCCTCTTTCGTGAATGAGATGATTTGGTAACAAGTCGTGCACGATATCACGTACCCCGACAGTTACTGAAGACTTGTGTAGTTCAAATGATTTACAGTATTGGCAAGTAGTTATGAAATTAAAATCGGGCCAGTTTCTTGGTTAACCCAACTTCCAACCTGTTAACTCCTCTCATGCCCTATACAACTATTGGTTATGAAGATAACAATAATCCAGAAGTAGTTTTACTTGTATACTTCGTGCTTATATTACTACCTTTGGTAGGGCGGAATGAGTGAGTGATTTAGTATGCCTAGTTACAAAAGTTCAACTTCTGAATATACAGCTTCGTTCCCTTCTTTTGTCTTTCGACGTTTTGATGGCGTTTTGTCGGTTGCTATATTCTGCCAAAGTAAACTGGACCTTAGCTTCCAGATGACAAATTCAACTAGCAATTTTACTTTAAGTTCATTGAAAGAACACTGGGTGTGTCACAACTGTCGGTAACTTTTTTTATTCTTACTTTTTCTGTTTGTAACAAAACACGGGTCACTAGTGATATGAGTCCCAGGTCATACTGATAAGTTTTTTTTTTACTCTTGCAAATTGATACCAGAGGTCATTTCAAAAAGAAACTCAATTCAAAACAGATATCAGAAAGGTCTGTATTAGGCTCCCATAGGGATTATCTGTCCTTTAGTCATCTAAGGTTCTACTACAGCCAGATAGTTTACATTGCTAGTTTGGGTGGACGATTCCTCCAAAGTGGTCACTCGCAATCATCAAAATCAGAGCAGAAAGTAAATGATTTAAAGTTACATAGTCTGGAGCCAAGACGAAGTACTTTTAGTGTACTTTTATAATAATTACACGTTACTTAATGGCCGTAATTACAAATAGAAGCGCAATATTGCTTAAATTTTGAAAACAAACAAACAAAATAGCTATCCAGAACGTAATCAATTTTCGTACAAGTTTCAAAACTAACGGATTTGTAGCAAGTGTCTGACTCTTCAGATTTAAGTCTTGTATAAAACCTTTTTCATTTACTTTTGTACTTTTTGTGTTTAACATATAGAATGTGCTTTGTCGTATCAGGTTTAAAAATTGCGCTAGTCACCGGTTATTTCTAAAAGATGCTTAGACCTTCACTGAAAATAAACTTTAAGGAAGACCATAAAATCCAGTAAAGGAACAGTAAGGCTGTGACTTAATTTTCATATACTTGCCTCAAGTGTTACATGGTGGTATCTTTGTTCATAATGAGTGTGGTGATTTCTCATTTTTTTTTCTTTTATGGAAATGCAGTTCGCACCTGAGATCTGAACTTTTCTTCCTCTTTAACACATGTAATAAGTAACATATACTCTGGAAAAAAATGTAAGCCTACTTACTGCAGTGCATGAGTTCACTTTTTATGTAACTACCACCTAGCAACCAGGGTCCCAAAATGAATTAATTTATATCAAATGTCAAGCCTGAAAAAAGCAAAGGAATAAGCCTTAAATACTTCTAAACATTAAAATGGAATATACTTGTTGTCACTAAAGCATCCTAATTAGCACTTTCAACAGTGGAGGACTTAAAACATCAAAAAAGTTCAGTCGAATATTAGTTTTATCATTGTATGGACATGGGATTTTCACAGCAAACCTTATCAGCATTATTGGTTAGATTTCTATTCTATAGCAGCTACTACCATGTTAGAAAGGTATCCTTTCCACGTAATCAGTTTTGGGTAACACATAAGGTCTTGCAATTATATTTAAGCAGTGATGGTCATAAAGATAAAGGAATGATCAATGGGAATTCCCGTTCCCAAGTGCTCCCTTACAATCAGACTCGGAGGGTGCAGCTTTATTGTTCAAATGCCTTGCTACTCATCAGTCAAAGCCACAGTATGTGGAATGATAGGAATTTGTAGCAGCTTTTGAAATAATCTTTTAATGGTTGTTTTTAATTCTGGAGTTAACAAAGATTGTAAACTCCAATGTAAGTAAAAATGACGAGGCATTATTTTTATGAACTTTAATGGGGATAAAAAAACCACACCTTTTACTTACAGAAAAGCCTTCCCTCCCAGCCTGACGACCATATTCTCATTTGTATGTTAGTTGGCTGTGCAGACTAATTTACTTAATTTTAATTTTTGATAGATACGTGACAGAATTTCCTCTTCAAATTATACTACCTAGCTTTATTGCCACAGAGTGCCAGTATGTGAAATCATCTTTAATGTGTTTGATTTCTTATCTTCAGTTCCAATAGGTTACAGTAAAGCATGAGTTGTGTAAAGAAAATTACCGTTTTTCTAATATAATTCTAATATATTTGCTGGTAGCAAAGCTCGCTTAAGTCATTTAATTTTGAACATATGACCGTAACAAGTTGAATGTATAGAATCCAAACAGTACGTCATCCTATAAACCACTTGGGCAGCAGTAGCATGTGCGTTTAGCACCTTTATCAATATTCTTAACAATTTCCAGGAATCCAACCATCGCTGTTACATCACAGAAAGCTTTACTTTGTAAACCATTAAGAACGTCATTATAAACAGGGGCGAAAATACGGGGCTGTGTAGGGAGTGTGACACCCCCCGTGAAAATCAAAAGTCGGTCTCTGAGCTCCAAAAAGTCGGTTTCAAAGCCAGTTCAGTATACCGTTATAACAGTCGACCAGACATGAACAACATTTGAAGTAAAAAGTTTGCCCAGAAAGCAAAAAAAAAAAAAAAACAAACAAACAAACAAACAAACGAACAAAAAAAAAGTTCTCCAAAAATTCGGATCGTACTACTACGTCAACGTGAATTTCGAAAGTCGGTCTCAAATTGCCCGAAAAGCATAAAAAGGTCTCCAGAATTTCTGATCGTACAACTATGGCAATGGCGGTCGGTCTCCAAGAAATGTAGTCGGTCCCAAAAGTTCACACCCCCCCTGCAAATTCAACAATATACGCCCCTGATGACAAACCAGCTCCCATATAGCGTCTGCAGTACACACGGTTAAAAAAGTAGTCAGAACAACGCTAATTAAACATTTCAAATATCATCTGAGCTTAATTCGTTTAAAAAATCTCAACACCAGTTACATTAGACATCACTTTAACTGAACAAGTCAAACAGCCTTTAACATCATTCATATGGTATATCACTTTGACTAAAGAAAGTCAAAGGTCAGCTGATGGAACTATGCATTATATTGCTAAAGACTAATACACGTGACACGTGGCCGTATGAGAGTCCACCTAACCCAGTTTTGAGCTAATTTTGATTCCATAGATTCTTTTCTGGGCCACTCGCTAGTCCAGTAACCTCCAGTTCTGAAGTACTTCCGGCTCCAGTACCGCAATTCCAAGTAAAGCTGAATCCGGGCTTGTGAGTATCATCCAAATGTTGTGAACTAATTTCTGAGTACAGATGAAAATGATATCTCCTAGGAAAAAAGTTCATAGCCCGTCAACCCTGTGACTTATTTGCTTGTGCTTGACTATTCAATTGTAAAATTTGTCACTTATTACAATGCAGGCTAACTTGTCATTTGTGTAACTTTCATATCTTGTAGACTTGGCTGGATTAGGTTCCGAGTCCTAGTCAAACAAGTTCATTCAAGGCTAATTTCAGCACCTCCAATTTTGATTTACTTCCCAGTCCAGGTTAAAAAGACAGATGGAAGTAGGGAACTGAGTCCGAGTCCCGACTCGAACGTTACAACACTGATAATTTCCCCGTTTATATGAAATGCTGATGAAACTTCCTACACTTAAACGGGAGATAACACATTCAAAGTTAGAGCTTTGAGGAACATGCGACAGTAAAGGAGCCTTAACACCAGGATCTGTACCATTTTTTTCCAAAACGTGCACGAACTTTGAATGAAACAATTCATCTCTACCTAACCCTTTCAGACGCACCAGGAAGATTCTCATTTGAGAATTATGTTAAGTTTAAAACATTTCAAACCGCCAGCATGTAAATATGAACTGAAAGTTTGATTGGTTAGCCACCCGTATTATAGATTAATGAGCTGTAAGGCTTTTCAACGTTCTTGCCTGGGACCAGCCTCCTACTTGATAAGGTAATAAGCAGTCGTTCATATCAGCAAGTGATGAACAAGAACAAGTGTTAAAAATGAACTCGGCTGTGAAGGAAGGAATGCCGTGATGGTGTAAAAAACGAAAGCAGTAGAGCATGCATTTAGAATTGAGAAACGTAGTTACATCTTTTGAACCTAGTGACTGAGCCTAACATTGTGATAAGATCCCTTGGTGAACAAAATTTCTGTCAAAACCGTACATTCTACGCTATTTTTCTTTGATATCTAGAGTTTGGAATTTAATGTTGCAGCTCAGACAGATTAAGTCATGTTCCAGCAATTTAGACGTTAACTCGTAGTTAGAATTTAGTTACCAGTTTGGTAGAAGGGTATGCACACGCCGATATGGTGCGTAATTGAGCAGTCCAAAAGATTTCAGGCGGTGAAAAGCTTCCCTATTGATTTCCTCAGTGTCAGTGATAAGTTCCATTGGGAAAAAAGTAATTTCGGTCATTTCATGGTGGTTTTGATTAAAATGAGTAGCATATGCGATTTTTATATATATATATATATATATATATATATGTGTGTGTGTGTGTATATACATACATGCACACATACATACACCCATACTCACCCTCGCTTCCTTAGCGGTACGCGGGAAATGTACCGGTAAGGAATTCGCGGGATTTCCCCATTAGCCTGGCTGACCTCCAACTAACCCAGCAGACGTACGTGTCTGGAGGGCGGGCTGCTTGCCAAGGCAGGCACGTGCAGCCGCGCGAGACTTCTCATTGCAGCGACGGAATTTTCGGGCAGCTACGCCAGTTTCGAGCTCCGCGTGAGCTAGGAAAGACGTGCGAGAGCGGAGCTCTCGCCGGCTGTACCGTGTCCTGTTAAGGACATGTTGCTGAGTGCACCCATAGCCACAGGATCGCTCACACACCGCGGGTACATACATACACGCATACATACATACATACACCCATACTCGCCCTCGCTTCCTTAGCGGTACGCGGGAAATGTACCGGTAAGGAATTCGCGGGATTTCCCCATAGAGCGGAGCTCTCGCCGGCTGTACCGTGTCCTGTTAAGGACATGTTGCTGAGTGCACCCATAGCCACAGGATCGCTCACACACCGCGGGTGCACCCATAGCCACAGGATCGCTCACACACCGCGGGTGCACCCATACTCACCCTCGCTTCCTTAGCGGTACGCGGGAAATGTACCGGTAAGGAATTCGAGGCATTTCCCCATTAGCCTGGCTGACCTCCAACTAACCCAGCAGACGTACGTGTCTGGAGAGCGGGCTGCTTGCCAAGGCAGGCACGTGCAGCCGCGCGAGACTTCTCATTGCAGCGACGGAATTTTCGGGCAGCTACGCCAGTTTCGAGCTCCGCGTGAGCCAGGAAAGACGTGCGAGAGCGGAGCTCTCGCCGGCTGTACCGTGTCCTGTTAAGGACATGTTGCTGAGTGCACCCATAGCCGCAGGATCGCTCACACACCGCGGGTGCACCCATAGCCACAGGATCGCTCACACACCGCGGGTGCACCCATACATACATACATACATACATACATACATACATACATACATACATACATACATACATACATACATACAAACATACTGTTACAAGACGACCCGTCAGGAACACCAGATTGAATCCATCGACGAGCTAATGGAAAGCTCCAGAGAATTCAACTTCAACGCAGCCTTTCTAGAATTTTCTCGAAGGAACTGTTTACGTAATGCGACACTTCTAAGAAATATTGGCATTGTTTGTTTACTACCGTGCATGCAAGGAACGTTCTTGTAATTGCTCGACTGTGTGCTCTGGAAGTTTCTATAAAGGAACGTTCTCGTAATTGCTCTACTGTGTACACTAGAAGTTTCTGTTAAATTCTAGAGATTTCTCGATTAAAAGCCTAGCATATAAAAGGCAGTTCAACAACTGTTATAGGAGACAGATATCATAACACCTGAAGCCAACCACTGACACTGCACACTTGTGATAAATTGCACTACGCCGTTTCTACGCTGTTTATTGAGATTGTTATCATCTATCATCGCCTAGCCTTGTCGTTATTCGCTCGTGGAACCAGTTCCTACGCTACAGCACGCTGCAGGTCTACTACTGTACCATCGTCAACGTGCATGCACTACCAGCCCTTGGACCAGACCAGGCAAATATTAAGTAAAGGATTGTGAGTAAATCTAATTAATTATTGTAAATTTAAGTAAGATAAGGAGGTTGTAAATAATCATTAAGTTGTTGAATTTTAATCTCGTTCTTCTGTGATCTTTCGCTGTCATTGGTTTGACTTGCGTCCACAAGCCGTAACAGAATTGGTAGCCTAACATCCGGGAACGAAGCATATTAGGAAATTCGAGAATTTCTGTTGTAAATCGTAAGAAACTGTGTTTGTCCAGACTTGTTAGTTGTTTGTTGAACGCCTGATACACCTTCAAAATGCCATTCAACTTAAATAAATTCGTGGCTAGTCCCCCACAGTATTGGAAACAGCTATCACTGTGCCAACTGACAACACATTTGAACTGAAAAGGCTTGAAATGGAAATGAATAAGGAGATTAGATTAAAAGAAATGGAAAGAGAAAGGGAAAGAGAGGAAAGGGGAAGAGAGGAAAGAGAAAGGGAAAGAAAGGAAAGAGAAATGCAAATGCAAAAGGAAAAAGCGGAAAGAGAAATGCAAATGCAAAGGGAGGAAAAGGCAAGAGAACATGAATTTAGGTTGAAGCAACTAGAGTTAGGGGTCATTAAAGGCTCATACCCTATAATAGGCTTGGATACTGGGGTATTTGATGTTTCTAAGCACGTAAAATTTGTCCCCAAATTTCAGGAGGATAATGTGAAGAAATTCTTTAACCACTTCGAAAAGCTGGGTGAACAACTAAAGTGGCCAAGAGATAAATGGTCCATACTCATCCAGAGTAATTTCACAGGCAAGGCTCAAGAAGTGTATTCCGCTCTGTCAATAGAGGACAGCATGGATTATGATAAGGTTAAAAAGGCCATATTACAAGCCTATGAATTGGTGCCCGAAGCTTATCGCCAAAAATTTAGAAAGTATCGTAAGGCGGATACACAAACATACGTAGAGTTTGCTTATCAAAAAGAAAGGCATTTCGATAGATGGTGTGCTTCCAAAAAGGTCTCCACATTTGACACTTTAAGACAACTGATGCTGGTCGAGGAATTCAAACGGTGTGTGAATGATGACATTAAGACTCACCATGAGGAAAATAAGGCTGAGAAGTTAAAGGAAGTGGCAAATTTGGCTGATCAGTATGCACTCACCCATAAGTTCAGTAAAGTGGGTCAGACTCAAAACAAGGGTCAGTTTAGTAAGCCAAATAAGAAATATGGCAATAGTAGTGACACAACAGGTAACAGTGGATCTCAGTCTGGTTCTATCTCTCCAACAAATTCTGGTAAAAAACAACCAGATTCAAGTCGTCAAAAGAACGACCAGGCCAGCTCAAACAAAGCTGCCTTTAAAGACATAAGTTGTGGTTTCTGTCACAAAAAGGGCCACACAATGGCAAATTGCTTCACATTGGCAAAATTAAAGGAGACTGAAACAGCTTCTAATGCCTTAGCCAATGTAGAGAATTCTTCTGAGGTAGTCGTGACTTTACGGCCTAATTCTAAAGACCAAATTAAGGAAGAATACCTTCCATTCGTGTCTGAGGGATTTATTTCCCTAGATGGGAATTCAGCTCATCCACCCGTCAAAATTAAAATTTTGCGTGACACAGGCGCAACTCAGTCGTTGCTTCTTGATGGAGTTTTGCCATTATCGGACTCTACTTCCACAGGGGCAAATGTACTAATTCAGGGGGTTGAGTGTGGATTTATTTCTGTCCCTCTCCACAAAATTAATTTGAAGTCAGATTTAGTTTCTGGGTCGGTCATAGTAGGGGTCAGACCTACTCTACCTGTAAAGGGGGTATCTCTGTTGCTAGGCAATGACCTAGCTGGTGGAAAGGTAGTAGCCAATGCAATTTTGACAGATAAACCATGTGATTATAACAACACAGAGCAATTAGAAATGGAATTTCCAAATTTATTCCCTGCCTGTGCTGTCACTAGAGCTATGTCACAAAAGATCGCCATGGATGATAATCTTAAACATCCACACTCCAAAAGTGAGGATACAGTTCCCAAAAGTGGAACAAATAGGAAATCATGTAAGGATGATAATCTTGAACATCCACTCTCTAAAAATGAGGGTATGATTTCTGAAAATAAGGATGATAAACTTAATCATCCGCCCTCTAAAATTGAGGAATTAGTTCCTAAAAATGGAACAACACTCCCAAAGGAGGAGTCAGAGTCTGGAAAAGATTCTAGTAAAAATATTCATGAAAGTGAAGATTCTTGGTATGATCTCAGCCAATCTTTTATGACTAATCTTAATGATAGTCAGGATTGTGAGTCTCCTGGCCCCACACATAGTGAGGGGGTAGAACAGGAAAAATAAAAAATGTCTGACACACTCCACAGAGACCAGTTGTCAGTCCAACAACAGCATGATGAAGAGCTTCAGCCATTAATAGCTGGTGCACCCACTGAGGATGAATCGAAAGACGTCCCAGTCTGTTTTAATATTAAAAACAATATTTTGATGCGTAAATGGCGACCACCTGATGCACCATTAGATGAGAGGTGGAGAATTTACCATCAAATTGTGGTACCTAGGACTTATAGAAGGGAAATACTGAGTATTGCTCATGAAATGCCATTTGCAGGGCACCTAGGAGTCAATAAGACTTACCACAGAATTCTAAATCACTTTTATTGGCCAAAACTTAAAAGTGATGTGGCCAAATTTTGTAAGACCTGTCACTCATGTCAAATGGTTGGGAAGCCGAATCAGAATATTCCGGCTGCACCCTTAAAGCCAATTCCTGCTTTTAAAGAGCCGTTTAGTAGAGTCATCATTGATTGTGTAGGTCCCCTACCTAAGAGTAGGGCAGGGCATCAGTATATATTAACCATTATGTGTGCTTCTACAAGGTTTCCAGAGGCAATACCTCTGAGAAATATTAAGATTCGGACAGTCTTACAAGCTTTACTTAAATTTTTCACATTGTTTGGGTTGCCAAAAGAGATCCAATCAGATCAAGGGTCTAATTTCATGTCAACTGTATTCCAACAGATGTTGCATGAGTTAGGCATAGACCAAATTAAGTCTTCGGCTTATCATCCTGAAAGCCAAGGGGCTTTAGAAAGGTTTCACCAAACATTGAAGAATATGTTAAAGACATATTGTCATGATAATGAGAGAGATTGGGATGAAGGCATTCCATTTGTAGTGTTTGCTGCCAGGGAATCTATACAAGAGTCACTTGGGTTCAGTCCATTTGAACTTGTCTTTGGACACACAGTTCGTGGACCATTGAAATTGTTGAAGGAGAAGTGGTTATCAGATCCAGATGAAGACATACATCTACTTGATTATGTATCCCGCTTTAAAGATCGTCTTCATGGAGCACGTGAACTTGCTCAGGAAAATCTGAGGCACTCTCAGAAGAAAATGAAAGCGTGGTATGACAAGACCACTGTGAAAAGAGAATTTAAGCCTGGTGATAAGGTGCTAGTGTTTTTGCCTGTTTCTGGTCAGCCACTTCAAGCTCGCTTTCAAGGACCTTATGTCATTGAGAGAAAAGTTAGTGACACAGATTACGTCATTTTGACACCTGACAAGCGTAAATCTAGAGGAGTATGTCATATTAATATGATGAAGAGATATTATGAAAAAGAAGAGTGTGACATTTCTAAGGATGAAAGTGTACATGATGTAAATAGTAACACTAATGATACAGGTGATCAAGTGTGTATTATCAATGCTGATCATGAACTCAGTAATGATGAGATCAAGGCTAATAATGTTCCTGACATGTGTATTAAGTTACAAAATTCTGATGTGTTGAAAAATCTCGACCAGAAATTAAGTCATCTGGATCACAAATAAAAGTCAGAAATGAAATCATTAATCTATGAATATGCATGCTTGTTCTCAGATGATCCTACTAGGACAAATTTGATTGAACATGATGTTGATGTGGGAGATGCTACACCAATCAAGCAGCAGCATCCTTATCGAGTTAACCCTAGAAAACGACAACATCTCAGGGATGAGGTTCGGTACATGTTAGACCATGACTTTATAGAAACTAGTAATAGTGAATGGTCTTCCCCTTGTATATTGGTCCCCAAGCCAGACGGTGGGTACAGATTTTGTACTGATTACCGAAAGGTGAATGCGGTCACGAGAACGGATTCCTATCCGATACCCCGTATCGATGATTGTGTTGATAGGATTGGGAAAGCTACGTATGTATCAAAGTTTGACTTACTAAAGGGGTACTGGGAGATACCACTCACTGAGAGGGCTCGGAAAATCTCGGCATTCGTGACGCCAGATGGGCTATTTGTGTATAAGGTTATGCCGTTTGGTATGAAAAATTCACCGATGACGTTTCAACGCTTAGTAAATAACCTTACGTCAGACTTAGAAAATTGTGAAGTATATGTTGATGACCTTATTGTATACAGCAACTCATGGGATGAACATGTACAACATGTTAAGGCATTATTTGACAAGCTTGCCAAAGCTAATTTGACTGTCAGTTTGGTGAAAAGTGAAATTGCTTGTGCCCAGGTGATATACTTAGGGCATGTGGCTTAGGCCAAAGTTGAGGGCATTGACAAATTCCCTGCCCCAACTGATAAAAGGCAGCTCATGCGCTTCCTGGGCATGGCTGGTTACTACAGACGTTTTTGTCCGAATTTCTCTGACATTGGTGCACCACTGACAAAATTGTTAAAGAAAAATGAAAAGTTTGATTGGACAGATAATTGCCAAGCAGCATTTGAATTATTGAAAAAGGCACTAATGAGTTCACCAGTGTTGATTGCTCCAGATTTTGAGAAGCAGTTTAAGTTGGCAGTAGATGCCAGTGACAATGGCATAGGAGCAGTTTTGCTTCAAGCTGATGAGCATGGTGTTGATCACCCTGTTTGTTATTATTCTAAGAAATTTGACAAACACCAGAGAAATTATTCAACAATTGAAAAAGAGACTTTAGCTTTGATACTTGGTCTTCAACACTTTGATGTTTATTTGGGAACTACTAGTTTCCCTATCACTGTATACATTGATCATAACCCGTTGACATTTTTATCTAAGATGAAGAACAAAAATCAAAGATTGATGAGGTGGAGTTTATTTCTGCAATCATATAATGTAGATATTAAGCACATTAAAGGGAAAGACAATGTTGTACCAGACTCTTTGTCAAGAATTTGATCTGATGCAGTATGTCGAAAATATCACTGTAAGTTTTGAAATTTTGTGTTAACTACAGCACAATGCGTGTTGATGATGTTACTGTATTCATGTATCATCACCTTGCAAGACAAGTTATATGTTATGATTATACCTTCCATTGAATATTGGACTACATACTGTATATACTGTAGTTATTACTGTAAAGTTATACATTGTAAACATTGTAACTTAAGTTTTGTCCGAGACGTCCAAAACTTTGAATGGAAAGCTCCAGAGAATTCAACTTCAACGCAGCCTTTCTAGAATTTTCTCGAAGGAACTGTTTACGTAATGCGACACTTTTAAGAAATATTGGCATTGTTTGTTTACTACCGTGCATGCAAGGAACGTTCTCGTAATTGCTCGACTGTGTGCTCTGGAAGTTTCTATAAAGGAACGTTTTCGTAATTGCTCGACTGTATACACTAGAAGTTTCTTAAATTCTAGAGATTTTTCGATTAAACGCCTAGCATATAAAAGGCAGTTCAACAACTGTTATAGGAGTGAGATATCATAACACCTGAAGCCAGCCACTGACACTGCACACTTGTGATAAATTGCACTACGCCGTTTCTACGCTGTGTATTGAGATTGTTATCATCTATCATCGCCTAGCCTTGTCGTTATTCGCTCGTGGAACCAGTTCCTACGCTACAGCACGCTGCAGGTCTACTACTGTACCATCGTCAACGTGCATGCACTACCAGCCCTTGGACCAGACCAGGCAAATTTTAAGTAAAGGATTGTAAATCAATTAATTATTGTAAATTTGAGTAAGATAAGGAGGTTGTAAACAATCATTAAGTTGTTGAATTTTAATCTCGTTCTTCTGTGATCTTTCGCTGTTATTGGTTTGACTTGCGACCACAAGCCGTAACAATACATACATACATACATACATACATACATACATACATACATACATACATACATACACCCATACATACATTCATGCATACATACATACATACATACATACATACATACATACATACATACATACATACATACATACATACATACATACATACATACATACATACATACATACATACATACATACATACACATTCATACATATATCGATTTAATGGCGAACACCTTCAAATCATCGTAACAAGAAGAAGTAACTATCATAAATTTTGTACTGCTTCTGTTTCATGTACTTGTACAATGAGGAGACTAGAGACAAGCACCTAACAGAACATGACCCCTCAGCCATCTTCGTATACATGATTGCATCACATGGTAATGCTGACATCATTGAGTACCCTGAAACTGATCTCCGGAATCTACCTGGATTGTATTCTCTACATTATT
Source organism: Holothuria leucospilota (assembly GCA_029531755.1). Lineage (NCBI taxonomy): Eukaryota > Metazoa > Echinodermata > Holothuroidea > Aspidochirotida > Holothuriidae > Holothuria > Holothuria leucospilota. The sequence goes on from CM055979.1 coordinate 26,084,613, forward strand.
CCTTATTTCTTTGATAGGCATACCTCGCGCCAAGCCACTGAAGCAGATTTGATTTGAGGCTTTATAGAGAGAACACGTCCCTTATTCTCGTTGAACTGCTCAAAAAATGCTTGAACATTATTTGTATGGAAAATGTCCAAGTTTAATACTTCAACGAATCCGCTCAATGTTGAACCAAAGACTACATAGATATAGCTTGTAGCAAGATTCATATATTTGGTTTCAATGCAACTGTAATATTTTACCTTCAAATGCGGTCAATGGGCTATTTTTGAAAATAAAGCTATGTGGACGTGCATACAGGATACAAGAAGTTTAAAAGCCAGACCATAATACAACGGCAAGAAGGTATACGATTAATTCTCCTTTGTAAATCGTTAAGTCAAAGGGAACATCGTTAAAGGATAAACGGCCTATTACCACACAAGTAAGTGACTCGCTGGAAAGGAATTCGTGAAACCCTGAATTCAATAAATCACCTCTTTCACGGAGACGCATTACTTTCAAATGGTGATCGATTGCAAATATTGTATAATAATTAACCAGTTTTATGCAGTGGGACTGGCGTTTGACTTGCCCTAGTGAGCACAGTACGTGGAACCAGGGCAGATGCCACAACTGATAGTCACACAAGTATATGCTCATCCATATCCCTTGCTTTTGTTCCATCATTGTGTTACAAGTCTATACATGCAACATATTAAGTTGAGTTGCACGAGCAAGGTACGCAATGGATTGGTACTTTACTGTGTGAATTCTTGCAGTCCTACATTTTGAAACATTAAGGCAGGGTCAGTAGAAGCATGCAGCCAGGAGCCACAAAATACAAACGGTTTGATATGCTCTAAGAAAATAAACTCTGGTTATCTTAAAGACTCAGAGAACAGAACTTTATCTTAACAGTTCTATTTGAGGTAAAGATCAACTGTTTTACCTTTATTGAAACATCTTTTAATGCCAACAAATATAGCAAACTTGTGACAATTGTTAAATTGTGGTTCCAAAAATTTTGGCACCTAACTACAAAAGTTTTTTTACGCTTTAAGCTGCTAAAAGTCAAGACATTTGTCCGCTGTTGCATCATTCGTCAACTCCTATGAAGGGGGCGAAACTACTTGGATCTCAAACGATAAATTGTTTGCACCATGGGTGTTCCTGTTACAGTGTTTTGTAGCCTTTTGCAAAGTGTCACATAAAATTTCGAGATGCGATGAATACACCTTTAGTTGAAGTAATTTTTTTATCAGCAACGAATCGCATTTTCACAATTTGGGGTTTTAGTACTTTACAAAGATGTAACGATCATTTGTAATCGTACAGGGAACAAAAGATGAAAGAACTGTTATTATGGCTTCTTCCAAAGATAAAAATAATGGCTTTGAGCTTACCATTACACTCTACACGTTAACAGAACTCGTGCCATGAAGTGCACTGGAGTTAAAAGTAGGAGATTTATTGGCATAAATTTCTCTCAGAGATCATATCTTTTAGAGATGCACATATGTAAGAACATTGCATTATTCAATACAGGCAGCTGTCTGCATTCCGTTTTGCTTTACCGGTAGAGTGAAGTATAATCATAATCCAGGATCCTAAGCACTACACTGTTATCATTCCTGTGTACGTCTTACTGTTATTGGTTGGTAGCTGAATTTAACAGAATGGTTTCGGCCTTAGGTGGTAAGGTTTACTAAATAAGCAGTATAATTATCTCAGTTACTAATTAATTACAGGTTTAGAAACAGCTTTTTGCAGCTTAAGCCTATTTAATTTTATCGTCTTAAGTCAAACTCAGTCCTTGCAGTTATAAATCTCATGCAGGAAAAAATTAGCCTAAAAAAGCATATCTTTTGCAGGGTTTTTGTTACAATTGATGACAGAAGTCCTCATCCCAATTAATCTTAGTGTAGTTTAGCTCAATTAAAAAAGACAAAGAAAGTTTGTACTAATTGCAAATAAAATCTTAGTAACATCTTTCCAGAAGTTTACAATAGTGAGTTAGGAGAAACACAGTCAGCTGAGCATTGCAATAGTACTGTTGTTGTAAAATGATCACACATGCACCTGAAGTTAAGGTCAAATTAAGAAAGATGTTATATTTATATGTGTATTAATTTTTCATACAATATGTTAAGGAAAATACTAACAATGATTATCTGAGCGCACTGTAGTAGGCTATTCAGGGTATCTTGTTTGAAATTTAAACATTCAATTTAAACATATTGAATGAACATAAAAACCTTATATCAAAATTTCAAAAAAATACAAATACTTCCAGTAATTGACCTGTTTGTTATGCATAACGGAATTTACTAAATGGATTTTGTGGAGCAAATGCATAAATTAGATCAACAGAAACCAAATGCATCTTTCTGTTAAGAGCGCGTCTACTCCTTTTAGTCAAATTTTCCGTATTTCAGTCAAAAAAGTCAGCATTCTGTAAACCAAACTTTCCTTCAATACGTTTTACTATAACCGAAAACGTAACCACCTGATAAATAAATAGAATTGATAAACTTGTTATTAAAAACAAAGATATACAAAATGCATTCTGTTAAAAATCCTTTGTATTACGTTGCAGAATTTATAGACTTCATTTATCCTAGTCTGTCAAAAGTTATCTCCATAAGCGGAAGTGGGTACTCCCTATTGTGGCGGTTGCAGTACTCTTGCTAAACAATGCATGCTTTCCAGGAAGTATAACATACTGTGCCTCATAATAGTCATTTTCTGGGCAAATAGGGAAGGGGGCTGTACTTCCAACCCCCGCCTCGTTTGCACATGGTGATTAAAAAGTCGTCTAATATTTCAACAGTACAAAGCACTACTTTTGCATAAGCTCATTAAAACAGTGGTGTACCATTGCCAAAACTTTTCTTAAGAACAAGTACAATAGAAAACTTACTTCTATCGATTCCATAATTACGTCTGCTCTGTCTGTTAATCAGCCAGATGACGTACTCAACTGTTTAAGCTGTTTGAAAACTCACAATCAACTCAAGATTGCTTTTCATTCCTTTCAGTGAAACTTTAAAGCCTCTTTAAACATTCTTGTAGAGTAAGAGTAAGATGAGGTTTTACGGCTCAGTTTCTAACCAATTGATTTAAGTCGGGCCAGCAACAGCCTTTTTTTCAGTTGTGGCTCACTGGTTTGTTTTCCCTGCTCCATTGCTTATGATGAGCACCAAGCACAATGGCAGTAAGTTTTATTTTTAAAGTCTCTGGTATGGCCCGACCAGGAGTCGAACCGCAGACCTTCCGTCTGCAAGTCGGATGCTCTAACCACTTGACCATTCATTCTTGTAAGATTTTTTCTCCACTAATCCTAATCTATCAGGATCACAGTTACAATAATTGGTCATTAATATTTCAAAATACAATCTTTCACAACACAATCTTTCAAAATAACAAATTGGGTTTCTAGCCAAATACCTCAACATTGCAATAATCCAAAAGAAATCCTAATGGACGTATATATGCAGGGGCGTAAATACGTGAAAATCAAAAGTGGGTCTCTGAGCTCGAAAAAGTCGGTCTCAAAGCCAGTTCAGTATGCCGTTGTAAAAGTAGACCAGACATGAACAAGATTTGTAGTGAAAATTTTGAACAAAAAGCAAAAAATAAGAAAAAAAGGTCTTCAAAAATTCGGATCGTACTACTATGTCAGCGTGAATTTCGAAAGTAGGTCTACAATCGCCCAAAAAGCAAAAAAAAAAAAAAAAGGCAATGGGAGTCGGTCTCCATGAAATACTAATTAACTTAAATTCACTGTTACTCCAGCTCCGCACAAGGGCAATGAACAGAAACTAAGTTACATTAGGTACCAAATGCAAGCCAAAATATGAGTGAAGAACGCAATGTTAGTTTCACTATCCCCCAAACCACGAGAAACTTTGCAAACTTATTACATATTTACAAGATTTATGATTATGATCAACAAGATGATAACGGTAACGTTCGAGTACATGAAGAATCCACGAGATACTTCTCCGAGCACTGTTATACGACCTTCCTCTCCATACGTAATAGGTGACATCTTCTTTATAAAATTTGTCAAAACCTGCACGTCCAGGGTCCCTGAGAAAAGGATATAAAACACATTAACATTGAAACAGGGAATTTTTCGGAATATTTTTATTGCACCTGATATTCTTAAATTTCAATTTCCTGAAATTTCAATTTTGCTTTGATTTGAGGTTGCAGATACCGTCCTGGTTGGTTTGTTTCTCTGCAGAGCGACAATAGCCCAGTTTTAATACACTTATGACACTGTAAAGTATAGGCATTTACTGTTATATACAATGTGCTTGTAACATTAAGCCTGTGGTAGTATTGAAGCTACAAATATCACAGAATAGGTAAACAAAACGAATATTGTGCGTATCGATATTTTCCTGTAGGTAGTGAGTCCCAGCTAATCCGGTGCTTACAAAGATGTGTACTCACAGTTTAATCTTTGTCACAAATTAAGTAGCCAACATAGGAGCCCTACTGTCGAACAGCTCACTGCTCACTGACTTAGTTTTTTGTTATAACATAATCACAATGTAAATCACAATAAAAACTTGCCTATGATATGATTTTCTTTGTTGTCCGAAATCATAGCGTATCCATCTCCTCCATTGGCGAGATATGATGGCAAAACGACTTTATAGCTCTTTGACAGATCCAGGGGCTCATACTTTGGAATTGTGCACTCTGTGCACAGGACCTGTACTGATTGGACCCTGCTTCTGGGAGGTGATCTTAAATCGTATGTAACGATCAGACCTAATGAAAGAAGAGAAAACGAAATAGAACTTGACGAAAAATCATAGGTTACAATAACACCTTACATATGAGAAATCAAAGGAATCGTTCCACTCAAGAAATTCATACATACATTTGCGGTTAGAAGTAATCGTTTTCTTCTAAAGGCTAGTAGATACTTCAAGTTTCAACCCGCTAAAAATTGTAAACAAACCATACATTTAACAGTAGCGGCCATGTAAGTTCCATCCTTATTTTACTGTAGTGATGAACTTTGAGTATGAACCGATTTAAAGAAAGTGTGAAATATTTATATGGCTAATATATTTTTATTGCGCAGCAGCAGGCCCACTCTCAGCTTTTCTGACGTGACTGCGTGCTACTCGCTTTGAAATCACTTTTGAAGGTTACTTTTCAGGTCGAAAGTTAGACCCTATACAACCTAACTACTAGGCAAAGAGAGACGAAGGAACGTACAATATTCATTTGCCAAGGTCATATGTCCTGCGATCTTCTTGAAAAGATTGCTAATTGCCTCGGGGAAAAAGTACCAAAGAAAGTGGTATTAAAGTGAGCATTTCAAAGTGTATTAATTTATTTATGTAGCCCTAATGCCTTTACACATTCCACAGGAAAAACTTTACATCCAAAGAAACATAAAACGTGTCCTGTTTAGACTCTTGAAGCTTGAATTGATATAATATAACGAGATTAACATAAATAAATAATGTAAAAAACACTTTAAGTAGACAAAGACAATAAGGGTAAATGATGTGCGAGCAAGTGTTTCAGTGTCGAGTATTCTTATCATTTACCATACCAGAATGTTGTAAAAAGAAACCCGGAAGAAGCAGCGTGTCGAACTTTTCCACAGATCGTTCCATCGCTTCAAGTATATGACGACCCTTTAGTTCCACCATGTCAACCGTATTTGCATATGGAAGTACCCTCAAAATATTACTTTTCGTTATCAAACCTTTGACGAGCAACACACAAAAGAAATAAAAGAAAAATGAAACTTGATATCAACGGTCAGATGAATTCGAATTAAATCGAATCAAATCAAGTGTCATTCTTTTTAAGTAATTTTGGACAAGTTTCATACCTGTAGTATAACACAAATAACATTAAAGCCCTGCTACGTATGTTTTTCAAACAGTCTGTGCCATACTGTACGCCTGTAATACTTTTTCAGATGACATGATCTTTTTCTAGCCAACTGGATTCCTCGTTGCAATCAAATTCCACTTTCTGTGAGTCTTCTTCTTCTTCTTGGGAGACAGAATATATCCCATGCAGTCAAAGATTCAGCAACAGCTGTGGCATGCATCTGAGCAATATACCTATTTCCTGTTGTTATCTAGCTGGCGACTTTATGATACAACGCAAAGAAATGGGGGATGCTATTTTAATGTCCGTGGAGAAGACTCTCACTCACAGGAGGTAACGTTTTGTAACATGTGACAGACTTTTTTGTTGCAATTGTCAATTTTGGAGATTACGTGAGCACCTAAACAACAAAAGATGTTATGAGATGGGGAAGGGAGGAGTCCACCAACTAGTAAAGGGACAAGTAAGAAAGGAGAAGTGGCAGGGGAGAGGCGTCTATTAGTTTCCTAACGAATCATTACATTCCTTCCAAAGCCTAATAATATCTGCTCGAATTAAAAACTTTACAAGGAAAAATTAATCGAAATAAATGTACCACTTAAAGTTCTGTACTGCAGTAGCTTAAATCTTCCAATCTTTCTCCATCAGGAAAGGTAATCATGACCAAAATGAAAAATTGCAAAATGTAGGTGTAGACATTTAGGTAAATTAATCGACAAGTCGTACAAGTCACACCAGATTGTGGACTCTACTACCCCCAACTGACTTTAAATGAAATGTTTAATATTAAGGGTTACTAAACTCCGAGAACCTGGTAAATTTATGCAATAAAATCAACGATGTTTCTATATGATACCTTGCTCTATAGAGTCTCGTATGCCTCCAGAAACCATCAGAGCTATACTGACGTCTGACCATCCCTGTTCACCCTGTCCAGTAGCGTGCGCAGAGACCATAGAGTCTGCAATCAAGTTACCAAGGTTACATTCCCTCACACGGCAAACCGCTGATTCTCCTTCAAGTCTTGAGTATGTCTCACCGATGTAGATTTCCTCCAGTTTTCTTACAGGTTTGGCCCACTCTTCTATCTCCTTCAGTGTTTCTGGGTCTTTTGAAGAGAAAATGTGGAAATTATATGCTAGACGTTGACTTTTGTTCCAGGTATCGTTACGTTATACTCCTTTCCTTGGGAGATGTAACACGGAGCATGCTTTCAAAATAGTTAACATTTAAAATTAAATACTGTTACATCACGTTTCGGCCGTCTTCAAGCTAAGGAAAGTTTGGATTTCATTCGAGAAAAATTTCAGTATTTATTTATAATTCAGTTAAGAATTGCAACCATCGGAATGTAGTTAAAAAAATATAACTCGTTGAAATGCTTCTTGATCGAATGGTAAACGCGTTAGATATCGATTCTGTATACAATCTTGTTAAAAGTCTATATAAAAATTGGAATAATTAGAATATTGACAGATTATGATAACTGGATATTCTTACAGCTGTCCGTTGTCATTTGAGCTTCTGGAACCTTCGCAGGCGTGTTAATATTCAAAACGGATGCATTGCCAGTCACGGTCAGGGGATACTAAGATTGATTGGACGCTGCAAACAATTGCTTAAATCGAAAAGCTATCTTTAAAGTTTTACTTTCACTTTGCAAAGCAGCATAATACGAATACTATTTTACATCACGTACCCAACATTGCACATTGTGTAGGTAAATATGAGCAGTAGTTTTTGACTGCAGGGAACCAGTTCCTGATGAGAGCATATTGAGTCCAATACCCACTAGCGTACTTAGGGGTGCCATGTCATAGTGAAGAAAAATATTACTTAAACTGAGGATTACTAACTACGAAATCATTTTAAAGCTTATTTTAAGCTGGATAGCACCAGTATGCATCCAAACCTTAGAGTAACAAAAACTTCTCACAGGAAAGGTGGCTTTTCAGCCTACGCTCAGACCCAGGATGGCAATATGAGGTATTTACTATAGACTGATAATTTTGAAGGATAGCATAGTATTGTAACATACTGCAGCTACGTCACTTTACATCTCTAAAACATTCTAAACAACTGACCCTTTTTCAGGACGGCACTCCCTGCATGGGGTCACAAAGGGACGATCCGCCGCCGGTGCAAAGTGTCGCAGGAGCGCCACTGTAGAGCTACCTTTAGGCAATGTCATTCAATGTGTATCAAGCCTACAATATCACCAAAGTCACCTAGCAAAAGGCAGTTTTTCAAAAAAACAAAAAAAAAACAAAAAAACCTGGGAGGAAGTGTCCGCCTAATACTGCGAGGAATATCTATCTAAAAGTTCTAGTATAACTCGGTTTCGAGTAACAACAACAATTTTTTTACAAATTTTTAAGACGTTCTCACAAAGCTAGACAAGCTGTGACATCACGAGCATTCTCATAATCCACTCAACAAATTGTGCGAATAACATGAGCGTGTAGCCATTCATACATAGGCTTAAATATTCGAAAAGACGAATTATCCTACGTGATAATGAAGCCACTCGGAAACTGACCAGAAAGAAGTTTTACCTCTGTCTCAACTAAAGCAACTGTCACTGGACTGACAAAAGTAATAAAACAAAATACAACAAAAGTAAAGTTTTTTGTGACGTTTAGTTAAAAACTTATTCCTTTTCATCTCAAAACTGTCATTCGAAGGCTGTTACTTTTATATTAATAAGGCAATGTGCTTTATAAGTACATATACTACACAATATCGTCTTCTAGTAATGCGTGATATTAAATCTTAAGAAGAATAAAGCTTTAGTTTACAACTCCATATAAAAATGAATGTACCTTGTTGAATCCTCCAATCAAGTGGTATGGGTTTTCCACTGTAGTGTGTAATCCTTCCCTCTTCATCAAAGGTAACTTTCAAATAGCCAATGTACATGAAATATATCTGGACCTGTACGACTAACACTGTCTCGCTCGATCCTTCTGGACGGATCACTGTCGGATAGTTGTGCCCATGAAGCTGCTCGTCGGTCGGGTTAGGTTTACCTTGTTGGGTTGTGAAAGGACAATGCTTCCTTTAACTTTTAATTCCATTACCATAAACAAACAAGAAAACCTTAATGAGGAATCTTTCCTGCCAAATGGAATTTAATGCCTTTATTTAACAAAGTGACTATTCTGTGTGTAAGTGTACAAATGTTTATTTGTTTACCATAATTAATTCTTTTGTCGTATGTTGTAAAGCTGAATGACCTGGTAACGATTATTTTTCTTTTTGCTTTTGCAGCGAGTTAAAGGAAACCGATGCATCTTAGCAATATATGTGTATCAATGGACCCTGCGATCTTGTTCCTCCGGCAGATAAGGTCTCACCTTACTTCCAATGTAAGTCATCGCGAAAAAACTGAGATGTTTTATGATCATGCAAACTCTGACATTGAATTTTACGATTTATTTAAGGCATTCTTTTTGTTGCAATGATTTCTTTCCTCGATGTTTCCCAACCCATAGCAATGTTTCTCCCTATTTAAGGGATCTTTTGTGTATCATTTACTTCACATTCTGTTAGATGCTAAGTAATGTGAGTCAAAGATCTTAAACCCCTCTTTATAAAGATCATTCTCGCTGTTTTTTTACGGAACTGTGATCAGTCCCACATCAAATGGATCTACCTTTAGCCTGGGTTCTTATTTAATCTTTCAGGTTCTGGGCTTTCCCACTGGAAATCAACGGCCCGTCTTCCTGGGCCCAACCGTTACGATGGATCTTGTCAAAAATGGGCAACTGAAGTCGTGGCTCTCCAGGAGCAACTTCACAAATTGAAATGACTGCTCCGGCTGAGACATAACTTGCGATCATCGTCAGCAAAATATTTTATCGGCATTTCAAGCTGCACATCAAGGACGCTAGAAATTCTCTACAAATGTTCCAGAATAGCAAAAAACCCATTAAATTGAAGAACAATTCTCTTCAAGGACATCTAGACACTCTACTCTAGTGTTCGCGTATAAATGTGCCATCTTCCAAAGCTTCCGAGGATGCAGTCTTATTTGAGTTTAAAGGCATTCTCTTCTTCGGATAACCATGTCTTATTTTAAACTACGCACGGAACAATCTATCTTTGATTTGATATACCTGACTCTCAAAGTAATAAACACTTGTTCCGAAAGGCTCTCAATACCGTAAAGTATTAGGAAAAACCGATCATTTTGCAAATTAAGCTATATGTGTTCTTATAATTTTTAAAAGGAAAAACACTTTTCCAAAGTATAGCCAAACTTCTCAAAAGCGTAAAAGTAAAATCGATGATCTTTTCATCCAAATAGTACCAAAAGTTGTATTTAAATTTTTTCGGAAATTTGGTCTTTGTAGTCTCATACGATTTCTGCTTACATCAATGCTTTTTACTTTACTTATCACAATGTGTTATCTTGAAGACTGGCGCAAAGCTTTGTAAAAGTGGTCTGCCAGCTAGTCTAACTCCTCAAAATTTTGCGGGTATAAAGCCCTTTACTATACCTTGCCCTGCACTATTAGAGAGCAGCTATATCAGTTCCTTGATAGTTCTAAAGCAATACTTCACAAACGTGGCAAGGAAAGTCGCTGAACATTACATGGCGTACTTGGTTTAGCATTGTTAACACCAGCAAATACTCTTCGTTACTTTTACTGGACGGCCTTCAAGCTCAAACCTGCTGGACAAGAAACATCAGCTACTGTTTATATATCATTCATCTAAAAAGTTTAAACAAAGGTCACATCGAGTCCTTCCACATTTGTGGCAACCCATGCTTACACTAACAACCTCGTCCTTATTCAAAAGCTTAGGAAACTTAAGATGTTCTTTTAAAGACTTACATTTGCGAAAGGCAGGAAAAATGGAACCTTCTGAAAATAATTCTTTCATAGTAGGAGAATTGTAAAGCAAGTGAAGATTTTTACGTAGGATAGAGCCTACATTGGCCATGGAAGGATTGAAATCAAGAATAAGGGCATATTTACGAGAGGAATGTTTATTCCTAGTAGGTTCTCTTAAGAGCTGGGCGAGGTCAATTTTTCCAACCTTTTCAAATTGAGCTTGAACAAAATCTGCATTATAGCCCCTTATTACTAAATACTCTTTAAACTCTAAAAGACGTTTACTTAAGTTACAGTTATATATATATATATATATATATATATATATATATATATATATATATATATATATATATATATATATATAGTAAAACAGAAAAGTTCCACGTATACTCTGAGGTAAAAATAAAATAAAGAAAGGAGTGCAATAATGAGCATAACTGGTTGATTTTAGGAGTATAAAAGATACAAAATGTATTTCGAAATTTTCGGTCCCCCTGGAACCTTCGTCAGCGAGATTTTAAGGCAAAATGAGTACAATAGTTGCACAAGAAGCTACATGTAATAACAAACAAAAGAAGGGATTAAATTGTTTGCTGGAACGTGTACTGATTTAGAAGACCAAGGTCTTTGTTAAGTCCGGTGATGTGTGATTTAAGCTTCATTATCCAAACAAGTTCGGTACGCTTTCGTTGTTCTGCGCAAATAAAGTTATTTGCAATGAGGATTACTTTGAGATTTTCGATGGAATGGTGGGGAAGGTTAAAGTGCTCTGCTACTGGGAATCCAAGAGTATTGTCACGGATTGACTGCTTGTGGTTATTGAATCTTAGACGGAAGGAGGTCCCAGTTTCACCCACGTAGAGCTTGTCTTTACATAGATTACAAAGGAAAATATAAACAACATTACAGGAATCACAATTAAGGTTAGGAGGAATGATCGGAAAATTTATGTTAGGGATGTTCATTTGGACCCATGGTAGGGATGCCCTTGAACTTTTTAAAGACCATGTTAACTCCTTCCATGACAGTATTAAGTTTACTTTTGAGGTTTCAAACCATCAAATAGCTTTCCTTGACGTACTGGTAAAACTAGACGCAGGAACCATCTCGACTTCCCTTTATTGCAAACCCACAGACAAACATCTCTTGCTACACTTCGATAGTGTCCACCCTCAGAAACTGAAAAAGTCAATAGTTTATAGTCAATGTCTTCGCACCAAACGTATTTGCTCTGACCCCGCTGACTATGATCGTTCGGTTTCTTCCCTCACCGGTTACTTTCTATCGAACGGCTACCCCATCCACATTATCAAACAAGGTATACTTAAAGCTGCTTCAATTAATCGCCAGGACCTTTTATCCTATAAAATTAAAACCCCCAATACGCGTATACCCCTTGTGCTTAAGTACCATCCCCTAATTCCCAATCTTGCAAGCACCTTAAAACAAACTTTTGTCTCCCTTAAAGACGATCCAGCCCTTTCAGGCATTTTTTCCGACCCCCTCTCCTAGCATTGCGCCAGCCCCCTAACCTAAGGAGAATTATTACTTCCTCCAAATTACTGACCTTAGAATACGCTTCTAAGGGCAACGCTCACTGCAACAAAAAACGCTGCCAAATCTGCAAGCATATTACGACTGAAGAACGTATCAATATCCCTAACATAAATTTTCCGATCATACCTCCTAACCTTAATTGTGATTCCTGTACTGTTGTTTATATTTTCCTTTGTAATCTATGTAAAGACAAGCTCTACGTGGGTGAAACTGGGACCTCCTTCCGTCTAAGATTCAATAACCACAAGCAGTCAATCCGTGACAATACTCTTGGATTCCCAGTAGCAGAGCACTTTAACCTTCCCCACCATTCCATCGAAAATCTCAAAGTAATCCTCATTGCAAATAACTTTATTTGCGCAGAACAACGAAAGCGTACCGAACTTGTTTGGATAATGAAGCTTAAATCACACATCACCGGACTTAACAAAGACCTTGGTCTTCTAAATCAGTACACGTTCCAGCAAACAATTTAATCCCTTCTTTTGTTTGTCATTACATGCAGCTTCTTGTGCAACTATTGTACTCATTTTGCCTTAAAATCTCGCTGACGAAGGTTCCAGGGGGACCGAAAATTTCGAAATACATTTTGTATCTTTTATACTCCTAAAATCAACCAGTTATGCTCATTATTGCATTCTTTTCTTTATTTTACATATATATATATATATATATATATATATATATATATATATATAAATTTGTTAGGCAACATTGAAAGATTAGAAATTTAGGATATGAAAATATTCGTGGTGTAACAGTTTAGATTGGTTTCTTGAAAGTTTTAAAGAGTTGGACGATCTATGCTTTTTGTTACAACAGAAAATTTCATTAAAGATCACGATTGTGCAAATTTGCAGAAATGGTGTGCGCTTCACAAATGTACTACCTTTAAAAGTCACATACCATAAACAGACAAGTAACTCCAAGCCCCTGGATGTTGCATTATATATTTTGTGATCACGTTGAATTTCGAGGGTTATATTATTAGTGTAGTCAGCGTGTTTAATAAAGCGGACTTCGTCACAAGGGCACCAGTTGGCTTGCTAAATTAAAAATGATAGTTTTTGTAGCCTTTTAAGTGGATTGATACAAAGTTAAAATTTACGATACCATAGCAGGTTTTGTCAGTTTCCTCAGTTACATCAGATCCTCTGTTGCATGTCATCCTCTATACTTGCATAGTGTCCGACTCTTTTGCTTATGACATTGGTATAAGCAAGCACCACCTTCATAGGTAACGGATATAGACATGACCACTCGTCTATTCCAGAGTGCATAAGGCTGGTGGGCTACAAAAATACCAGGAAATACCACAGGGTGGAATAAAAAAACCGGCTTACCTCGAGTTCTCAAAGTGAACGGGTCTGCCCCTGCTACAATATCAACACCGTGGACTTCGTTGGCAATCCGAAGGTTTATGGTGTAGTCGGCTGTACCTATTACAATGATCTTATTCAGACCACTGGCCAGTAATTTGTTAACTTCACGGCGAATAGCATCAATTTCATCCTCAAAGACAAGATTTCCTGCAAAATTGGAAAATCTGTTAATATGTAATATAAAGATTGGTCTGGCAGCTACCATGTAACCGTACAAAGAAACAAAAACATTAGGAACGTTGAAATGAAGCATTTCGGGCAATGCAATATAGCAAAGTTGCCCAAGGTCAATTTTGTTGAAAACATTATAATGTCCGCTTTACTACATCTTGTAATTTAATATAGTGTTCAGTTTGCAAACTAAATACTAAAACCCATTGTTTCTGTCCGCTGACGAAAATACACTAAATCTCACATGATCTGATCAGTCATGTGCAAGTGTCACTGGCTAATCAAAGACCTGGAGGCACTCTTGAATGTACCCAGTTTTATTTCATGTAAGGGGAGGTGACAAGTTGCTTGTAGCATCAAGACAAAAATATATGTGAGGTGATGCAATAAGCCAATGAAAGCTATTATTACAAACCCCATTGCCCTCGTTTTACAGCACCTTGAGATAAATATTAATGTAATAATGCTGAGTTCACACTTCATCCGGGTTTGCTCAATTGAGCACAGTGCCGGAATCGTGTGAGATATCGATTAATCAAATCTAGTCAAAGGCAAGGTTGCGTTTTGTTGCGCTTGTGTGTCCCATCTTCTCTATTTGAAACTGCCATGTTACTTCAATACTTCTTTTTGTAATTTTTAGGAGGGACGAATACGACCCAAAGAAAGATATAGTTCCATATCAATATATGGAAATTTATTTTAGTTAAGTGTGAAGACTAACTGAAAATTTGCAAAACTGCATCCGACTCTATCCCGCTCCCTACTTTATCTGCCTCTGCTCACTATGGTTCTCTCAGCTGAAGACGACACAAAAGTATTTAACGTACTTCATCAACGACATCAAATTAAAATAAATTTAAAGCAAAACAAACCTGTCGTTGATAGTAAATTTGCTCGAGATGTTGTGTAACCGACGATGCCAAACCGCTCTCCACCAACCCTTAAGGTTGTGCTTTTAGTGAATAGACCCTGTAGGATGGGCTCCTGAGTGGTAACAATATTACAGGAAACTACAGGAAAAGTGATCTTGTTTAGATAACTGGCCAAGATTCCTAGTCCACCGTCAAACTCGTGATTACTGATTGCCTAGAATTTTAGACATGAAAATATACATCAAACTTTGAAACTTTGACAGACTAATTTGCATAGAATTTACAAAGTCATGGAGATGTGATGTCATTGACGTTCAAAAAGTACTCAGTTTTGTGATTCTTGTTATCCAGATCTTATTCAAGAGAAATTAAACCCGAAAAATTAAATGAATAGGAATATTTTTTATCTCAACTGCCCTTGGGCTGAGCTCAGGTAGGACCCTTAAAATATACAAAGTATCTCTAATACTTTATTTTAATGTGCATGCACGAAACTCTACCTTTAAGTTCATAGGGCTGGTATGCCATTATAGGAATACAAAACCTAACGGATATTTAGGTCATGGCCTGCTTTTAAATATCAGTTATAATGTTTTAATACTGGAAAACATTTCTGTTTTCAAGATGCGCGTGCACCACTGCCATGTCAAGAACTGGCGAACTTATTATATGCACTAAAAGAAACCCCGGGTACCATAGCATCAAATCCGATCTTGTTAAGGAAGTATGCTGTTGCTGATCCCTCATACTGGTAAAACCAGTTAGATCCTTGAAGTTGATCTCCCGCGTCTACGAGAATAGTACTTGGATTTTCTTTCCGCATCTCTTTCACTTTGGTAACCATTCGAGCCACGCCTCCGTAGCATTCGCGATTTTCAGCTTCCTCCCTCGTACATGTGTCCCCCTCGATATTGAACTGCTCGAAATGTGCATGGAAATCATTTGTATGTAGAAAGGTGATTTCAATTGACGAAACACTACGGGCTACTATCATGGAGAGGATGAAGATAGTTAACAGTCTCACTAATGACCCAACTGGAATGCAATGTTCCTGATGAAAAAAGAGAGACGGTGAGAACGACTCCCATATATATATATATATATATATATATATATATATATATATATATATATATATATATATATATATATATATATATATATATATATATATATATATATAACGCTAATTCCCACCTTAAGGGGAAATTGTTATATCTGCTTGTACATAGGGCGAAAAAAAGATAATAAAATACATAACAAATAAATTCGCCCTAACGTCTAAACATATAATTAACGTTATTTCAATGGCCAGCCATCCGTTCGTGTTAACAGCTAGGTGTCCGTAAATTTGACAACTTTGAAGTAATGGCATCTAGTTTGTAAATCTAAGAGGGCGCCCTTGTAAGTTTACGTATTTCTATAGAAAAAGTGTGTGGAAACGTTAAGGCGAAACTTATATGTCACCCGAAAATTTTTTTCCCCTTAAGGTCGACTTTTCAACAACAACTTTCCCCCTAAGTGCCGAATTAGTGAAATATATATATATATAAATATATATATATATATATATATATATATATATATATATATATATATATAGGAAGAAAAACGAAATTAAAAAAATACACGTAGACAAACAAATTACGGAAAAATACTTCAACTTTATTGCGACGTTTCGATAGGCTCTACCTATCTTCTTCAGGTGTAAAATAGCTCTGAATCATAAAGAAATACGTACGTTTGTATACCAACTACCAGAAAATTAAAAAAGCTGTGGCTACCAACTGTAACAAAAAGACAAACAGAACACAAAAAGAAAGCTACTTAGGTTTGCTTGACTAGTTTCTTTACATTAATGCCCGTAGGGTGAAAGGTATCAAGGTATCTAACTGCAGCATCCATGAGAGCTCTTTTTGTTCCCGTAAATGGCTACTGTAGGTTGGTACTTTTTGTATTCCAATTAGTTCACAATTAGTTTCAGCCCCGTTAAAATTTTTCCCTAAAGGTGTGTGATCTTTTTTTTTAAACTTTTGCCTATACTCCCTGTGTCTCTGACCCAATTCCCCTCTTGTTTCTCCCACATACTGTTTCCCAAAAGATAAACAATTAATTAGATAAATAGACTTAGTAGTACATGTAATAGAACTAAAAAATTGTGAATTTTTCCTTTGTGGAATAACTAACAAAAGTAGACGTTTCTTTTAAGACTTTACAAGTAACACAATTCAGAAAATGATTTTAAAACAGCCTTTGGGTTGATCTTCAGGCATATTAAGTCTGGCTCGAACTAAAAGTTGCTTTAAGTTAGGCGGTTGTCGGAAAACAATTTTGGGAGGGGAAGGCAGTACATTCCGCATAGTCTCCGATAGTTGTAATATGTGGTAGTACTCTTTAATAATAGCGTGAAGATTGGGTGATCTGGGGTTTCTCGTAATCACTAAAGGAGCCTTAATTGGTTTTCTACGAAAACGTTTGGAATAAGTCCCTTTTAAGATGGTATCTCTGGAGAGACCATCAGCTTATTTTACATATTTGTATTTACATATATATGTATGTATATATATGTGTGTGTGAATGTACGTATGTATGTATGCATGTATGCATGTATGTATGCATGCATGCATGTATGTATGTATGTATGTATGTATGTATGTATGTATGTTTGTATATATATATATATATATATATATATATATATATATATATATATATATATATATATATATACAGGTCGAAAGGTAAATAGTAGTACACTCGATCTTGAAATTTTATACCAATCCTAGATAGAGCATAGCCTTTATCAAAACAGGAAAAGTTCAGAGAAAATACCAGAGAGAAAAATTGAGCCATACCGAGGGTTTGAACCCGTCATCCTCCGCTTTCCGGGCAGAGTCTGTGACCACTACACCAGTTCGGCTTGTGATTCACAGAAGTGACAAACAGGCTACAAATACCTCGTGTGATTCAATTTTCTCTCCTTGATCCCTTCAAGATCGAATGTACTACTATTTACCTTTCGACCTACACATTCTTCGATCTACCAACCTCGACGTACTATATATATATATAAGGAATCGACAGAGCGGAGGCTTTGAGTAAGAAGTCTAACACGTCTACTAATCTACGAATTCCTTTGGTAATTTCCCATCACCCATCGGTACGCCCCATCATTCGTGCCATTTACAGGAATATAGAGACTCTTCGAAAAGACCCTTCAACCCGTGACCTTTTCCCTGAACCCCCCATTACGGCCTTCAGAGTTGAAAAGAACATTTCCAAGCACTTAGTTCGGGCTTCCCACCCACAACAACCAACTGACAACACACCAGGTACATTTCCCTGTGGTCGTAGTAGGTGCAACACATGCCCAGTGGTTGGCAAGAACACACTTATCAATATTTTGGGTTCTAACGGCAACAGATTTAGTGTGAACCAACACTTCACCTGCACTTCCACAAACTTGGTTTACATTTTAGTTTGTGGACGTTGCAATTGCCTGTATGTGGGAGAAACCAAACGCCGCCTGGCTGACCGAATCACTGAACACCTCAGGTCCATCAAACAAAACCTTCAAGGTTATCCGGTCGCCACTCATTTCAACCCCCCATCACCGTGCTCAATTAAAGACTTGGCCGTTACTGCAGCCTTAATGTGCAGAGGTTCTGACCGTGATCGTCAGACCGCCGAAAACCGGCTTATCATGAAACTCGGGACCCTCTCCCCACACGGTCTTAACATTAGAATGGACCTTTTTTAACCTGTTCCCCTTTTCATTACTTTTTACCAGTTTTTTCAGCCTTCTTTCGCTTTTTTACACCGTGTTCGTTCTGTGCGACCGGTTTGTTCGTGCCTTTCTTCAATGTGTTTCTTCTCTATTTCTACTTCTTTGTTATTCAGTTGCATTTCTTTGCCACCTGATGAAGAGTCTATACTCGAAACGTCGTGGAATTTTCCGCAAACTTTAAGCACTTTTTACAACCTTTATCGACCTACATACTACTCTAGTGCTCCGCAGTATTTCGACCCTATATATATATATATATATATATATATATATATATATATATATATATATATATATATATATATATATATATATATATCGGGAGGTCCCGCACTAGCAAGCGGGAGGTCCCGAGTTCGAATCCCGGTGGAGTCAAAATTGCTTTTTCACCTCGCCCAGATTTTTCAGCTTTACCGACTCATCTCTCTCTCTCTCTCTTTCTCTCTCTCTCTCTCTCTCTCTCTCTCTCTCTCTCTCTCTCTCTATATATATATATATATATATATATATATATATATATATATTTATGTATATATATAATTAAAGAGGAGAGAGGAAGCACATCACCCCTGGAGAACATGCAAATATCCCAGTGTAAAATTTGCCATGAATCCCCCTAATCTAAATTGTGACTCTTGTAATATTGTTTACATTTTTCACTGTTATTTATGTAACGAGGGTCTTTACGTACGTAGGTGAAACCAAGACTTCCTTTCGCTTTAGGTTTAACAACCATAAAAAGTCTTTCTTGACAACACTCCAGGTTTAACTGTGGGGGAGCACATCAATAATCTTCTCCGTTATTACCTTGAAAATGTTAAAGTCACCCCCTTTGCAAGCCATTATGTTTGTACTGAACTCCGCAAGTCCGCCGAACTTAATTGGATTTTGAAACTAAATTCACACATGACGGGGCTGAACAAAGACCTCGGTGTTTTGAATCAGTGCACTTTCCATCAGACAACGTACTTGTTTATTCCACTTCTTTACTACTTTTTATAACCCATCTTCTTGTGTTTTTGAGCTGTATCTCCGCTGTTGGCCAAGTTGATTATTGTACTCACTTCACTGTCTGATCTCGCTGATGAAGGTTCCAGGGGAACCGAAAAAACTGAGGTCCGCGCTGGGTTTGAACCAACAACCTACTGCCCGTAAACGAGCAGTACGTTCCACCAACTGAGCTATTTTTCAACCTGTGCTCGGACCTCAGTTTTTCATCATTTGGTGGTATCGTCTTTCTTACTAAGGCAAAGGTTGCCAATGTTAGACGCATTATTTAAAAATGTTGCGACTGTGTCACCGTTCTTCAGTTTCTTCACTTGTGCTTCATTGTCAGTGGTAACTTTTAAGTTCTATTGCTTCTGATGAAGATGGCAGGGGCCATCGAAATAAAAAGTGTTTCTTTCACTCGATTTATAACTTCATGTTGGCAAGTATTGTATTATTTTGGAGTGCTTTGTTGTTTACATCGATTTTCCAATACCCGGAAACTAGAATCGTATATATATATATATATATATATATATATATATATTCTGTGTGTGGCTTATTATTTCACTCTGAAAAAGATTTGAATAGTAACACCCGCAATATTGTCAACCATCTGATATAGGGTCATTTTAAATCAGACCTAGTTGAGAAATTGGTCAGATTCTTTTTCAGTGCCAAGTTAATTCGATTTACCTAAATGTTGTCAATTTTTTTAGAATGTTCGTTGTTTTACAAATCATCCATAAAACTGTATTTTGTAGGATATTGACCAATTTTACTTGGCTTTTGGTAGTTTGCTATCCTACTGTTATGTGTTTATGAATTATACAAACGTGGGCAGGCCGTACAAAGGGGATAGGGACTTTATGGCTGTCCTTAATTTCTCCTTTCTCAGACAAAAGAAAGTAACTTTAAATGGTTTACAGGTCCAGGGCAAGGTTTTCCCCAAATTTTATATTAGTAAAAGTCACTTCATACTTATGACAAGAACAGAAAGAGCAGTCTTGACAATAGAAAAACCCAAGATGCTTACAAAGAGATTAAAACATTCTCAGAGCTTCTCAAATCTGAAAGCTGCCACTTCTTCATTG
Organism: Holothuria leucospilota; assembly: GCA_029531755.1. NCBI lineage: Eukaryota > Metazoa > Echinodermata > Holothuroidea > Aspidochirotida > Holothuriidae > Holothuria > Holothuria leucospilota. Next base: position 26,105,166 of record CM055979.1, read on the forward strand.
CCTACTGCATTAGAAACTTTACCTCATTCACTGACCTCACAGTGAAAGTATCTACTCACCTAGTGACTAACTGTAAAGGTATTGCCTTAACCCGTCAGGTAACAGCACACTTAATTGTCTCATTCCATTGACTTACCGAAGGTGCACGTTGCAACCACCTAGTATTGACTAACTTCATTAGAGTGTCCCCTTACCCTGCAGTGCATTGATTGACTGTACGAACCTACTCTCATAAAGGTATCCTACATTCACTCTTTTTCACTCGTCGTCCTCCAGCTGAAGTGTGGATTTTCTCATGCACCCTACCCTGGGGGCCCCTTATACCTACACCTCTGACCCTGCCCTGCAAGCAAAATGGTTCTTAAAGAAGCTGCGACAAGTGTTTCTCTCTTCTCTCTGACAACGCATGATGGAAAACTTATTTCGTAGAATTATGTTTACTGCTTTATCAATGGAAACCACAAATTATGAAATATTTTAGGATTTACTCTTTTTATTTATCGCATAGGTACGTTAAATTTAAAATCTTTTATATCTATAAAAAACACTAGCATTTCTACGCATTACATTACACCGTCTAGGATAGTACTCAAACATTTCCATTGTCTATAAGTGCAATTATTGAAAAGTAGCTTGCAGAACGTTAGTTCAAATGGTAGCAAAATGACAAATGCACTAGACATCTCTAACTATCAAAAGTGAAGTGTAACTTATATTGAAAAACTTCTAAGTGGCGATAGCTATGAAGCAATTTCTAGCATATATTATAGCCCAAAAGAATAATGTCCGTCAAATTGATCCAAATGTTTTTACAGTGTAAGAACGGGTAGATTGTTTCCTGTGTTACGGTAACTTAGTTTTCACGTTTCTTAGATTATGCTTTCAATTTGGTTTATTAAACACTAGTAATAAGCAAACGAAAATTGTAGAGAAATATTTTAACCAAACATGAAAAAGGTTTACAAAAGAAACTACTTACAGTCATTTTTACTTTTGTCCTAGAAACCATTCATAGATTGTCAATTGATATTGAAAACAGAAAAATAAAGTCCGTAATTAAATGTGGATTTTACAAAGCTGTGAGAACACCACCTAGAGTTTCTCAAATAATCGGCGGAGACAGTTCTGATCACACCATGACCACACTACCCGCACTTATTTGGGAAATTTGCATCAAGCTAGATAATGCGTTAAAGTTGACGTGTCAGGGTCCCTGCTCCACACATAAAAGTGCATACACCTATGTCTGATGTATGCTAGTGTTCAATACCTTGCCAGCAATGACCCAAGGTAAGTTAGGATAATATAATAAATTAAATCACGGTTATACGCAGCAAGTTTTTCATACCCTTACAAAAAAATTGTGTGGCAAAAGTTCCAATATCACACGTGAAATACTGTGTCAAACTGTGCAAAACTATGGTGGGGTGTGGAGAGGCGTGAAATTTCTGTGAATTTTTACGTGACAATGTGTGTCATTAATAAACAGTTGACACACTTCTCCAAAGTGCCATGCATTGACCAGCATTTTCACAGTTTGAACATGAGGCAATATGTGGAAAACCGAGAATCACGCTTTGACACATGTAACAGGAGGCAAACTCGGGTAAAGTAGGCAAAGTGTGGAGATGTGTGGAGAAGTGTGGTGCTGAGTAAAGTAAATTCAATAGTTCGATTTCTTTCACTGGCCTTGTTTGCCACACTTTGCCGTGGTTTGCCACATGTGTCAACTTGACACAGCTTTCCCCACTTTGACCCAGATTTCAAGGTGTGACAATCATGCAGGGAAAAGAGTGGTCCCGTGTGTCACATTGGTTCCAATACCACATGTGTCACCACGCATAACCACTCTTTTTTCCTTATGTATTTTCATATGCTCTGCCACACGTGATTACGTGTGTTTACATGTGGCATGCCACACTTTTTTTGTAAGGGTAGTAAGGGAACCTTTATTGCATTTATGTAAAGATTGAAATAACACCTCTTAGGTGGGTTAATAATAATGTTTTGTTTGTATGCAGTACTTGATCACGAATATGACAAAGTGCTATATAAATATTACACGTTTTCAAATGTGTCAGGTCCTACAGGTGGTTAAAGTTATATATTGCAGTTAATGACAAGGTTAGCTTCAAGTAGCATATCAATTTTAACGCCAAGGTGGAGAAAGGCATTTGAGATGAAGGAATTTACCAATTTTCAAGTCCAGTCAGGCCTCATTTCAAACAAGCAAAGGAGAGAAATTTTTACTGTTCATGAAAACTAGTGACAGCCTGTATGTAACCAACTTTAAATCACAATATATCTACAACAATTAAACAAAGGAGAACATCAAATAGTGAAACGGAAGTGTAGGAAAGGATGACAGCCTTCTCTAAAATATGAAAAACGTAACTAACAGTTATGTGTAAAGTCTGTGGAGACATACTAACAACTTTAAAATTTTTATACCATTTTTCCATTTTCAAGTTGGTTATCAGAACACTAATAGACATCAAACAATCATCACATGTTATACATTTTATCGGGTAGGCATGAGTATACTTCTACTTAGAAAGAACAGTGAACAATGAAAGTTCTAGACAAAAGAACTAAAAGGCAATTTAGTAAAACAATCACTCACTGTCTACATACTTGTCTATCGTCGAAGCGGATTTAAAGGGAATAGCATACCATAATGCATTAGCACTTTTTTCTTTACATTCTCCTTACTAAAACTTCCTCTGTTTCACGGGCTGAACTATCAGCGCTTTCCGGTCATAGGTATTGGTACTTACCAAGCATTTAGATTATAGTAAGGTATCAAGCTTTAGAACGAAATGTTATGCATTCTAAGCATCCTCTGCCTAGCAAAGAATTAATCAAAGAGATTACTACGTAACACTGTCACAGCCTGGTAGAATTTTTTCGTTTAGGCTTTTGTTTAGGCTTTGGGACTATTGGTAAGTCGTTTGCTGGTAGAACAGCCCGTTTGGCCTGTTCAAAAAGTGCATCGTGGGTAAGAATCTTCTGAAGGGTGATCGATTTATAACAAACGACTACAATACTATTACTTTCCCTCAGTTCATTGTTCTTTTATAAGGCAAATCTGACGGAAATCTTTTAAAAGTGAGCTAAAGCCAGAAGAAGGAAGAATCCAGGCTGGAATGACAGAAGGGTGCTGAAGCCGTTGCAGAGCGTGTGGCCCTCGTTTTGCCCATGGAAAACACACAGATGTTTCCGGTAATAGTACGGAATACAGTGATCAAGAAATTGCATTTGTTTTTATTAACGGATCTCTCAAAACATAATGTAATACAATAAATCCTCACCTGGGTTTAAAAACGGTCGATTTGACGATACGCGATACAGGGGCTTTTGGGTAGGAAACTTACTACGGTACGCACTGCATTTTTCACTAAAGCTAGCTTACAAGAACGAATAAAGACTGAGATAAGTGGCATAGTATACGATGAGTACAGACTACGATATGGCAATCTGGAACAAATTCCAGTTATATATTACTTTATTTTATAAAAAGGAACAGTATCATATTAAAGTTTTGAAGCTAGCACAATTTAATTCATCCCGACACGAGACACGCGACATTGCTAGATCGGCATACTTGTACTCCACCTCGCAGTTTCCAGATCACTCATTCGTCAGGTCTCTGATCTAATTGTGTACGTATCACTGCCATGTTTGTAGCACGCAAACACTACATTACAGCAGCTCTTTATGCATGACAAAGGTAAGTTCGGTATATCGCTGACATAGCAGAAATATAGTCAACTTTAAACGGTTTTTCCTGATCATCAACACCAAAAGGAAAGTCAAATGCAAGGAAGCAGTGAAATGTAATTTTAAGGTTTCTGTTGAAGTAAACGGACTAATCACAAAACTCTTCCTTGACAGTTACTAACAAGAAGACGAAAATATCTGTTAGCTAAATACCTTATGTCTTCTTTACAATTTCAGTTATTTCTTTGAGTTATTTGAACTCATCAGCTACGTTGGGAAATATTGCACCGTTCCCGTGCTGTTTAACTCTTTACTTGTACTGGAAGGTGAAGCACAGTGTTATATCTTGTGAAAATGTGGAATATAATCATAATACCGCGGTTAGGTCCAAGTACAGATATGTCTGACCTTGAGTCATGTCATAAGATTTTAATTTCTTTGTGAGGGGGATGCATTTCCCTGAAAAGGGGTAGATGTGTTACAACATGTTATAAATAACAAAGGCCATTTCAATACAACAGTCTTTTAATATTTAAGAACATCGGAACTGTCGATTGCGTATTTAACAAATACAAAATAAGTTGAACACACGTAAGATTAGCGGCGTTGCCATTCAGAAAAACTATGCTTTATTGATTTATTCGGGTAACATATTAACACTTCGTAAGGTAAATGATCAAGCCAGGTAGGTAATTGTAAGATTCTGCCATTGTTTAGTAATCAGCTAGATCTTGTACCTGCTCTTAGGTTTATTGTTAACTTTTGAAAAGTACGTAAGGTATTAGTAGGCTACATACTTTTGCATACGCTGGCCTTTTATGTTTGGATACGTTAGTAATCGCTGACTCTTCTGGTAATGGTGCGAGGCTGAGAATGAAAGTCATCCCTATGTCACCGCAGGCTCAGCACTCATCTATGTGTAAAACATTACATTCATTTACCAAACATTAGAGGACGAAAGATATGTTGTTCCTAGACTGGCAAATTATTTTATCTGACCATGTCTCACCTCCCCTCCGTAAATATCGGCCTAAGTTTCAGTTTGTTTGCTACAAGATATTTATAGTTTATGTTATGTTTTTCGCAGGTCATCGCTATTGCCTGCAGTTGATATCAAAGTGATCTGTAAATTTTAGGAATGCTTTAGAGGTTCTCTCTAGTTATCTTTACCTTTGAAATATGGGTTTTAAAGTAAAGTGTGTGTCTCCTTACATTTCATTGATTTAAAAAGTAACATCATTGACCAACCAGAACAGCTAACATTCAATGGGGATGCAGTGGGTGAATTTGCACCCTTTAGTTACTTATTAAGAACATGTTACTGTCACTGCCGTTTGCGGTTATCAAAAAATCTGCAAACAACTGCCTCTGCTTAGTATTTTGAAAACGAGGAAGTAAAAAGCCTTCAGCATAATTTAACCCCACTTTGTAAAAATCCATTAGAAAATAGACTGGCAGAGTTATGATAACCATTCTGAAAGCAGCATAAGACTATAACGTGCATAATTATAGAATTGGTACTTTAAGATTCTAATTGTAGATATAAGCAACCGCCAATTAAAACTTTTCACCATTTTGCAATAAACTGCTTTTAGGACGTAGAAGCAAGGAAGAATTTATTTTCTCAAAGTTCAAAGAGTGATATAATATGAGTGTTACTTTCAGTAATGGGAATCAAATTAGTTTGTGGAAATTTAGTGTTTCAGTGTAAATACAGAATTGGTGGGGTATTCCGACCTACAACCTGTTAAGACTTTTCCGTGCATTTTCTTCTGCAAAAGTAATTTATGGCAGTCATTAGTATTCACGCTATGGCATGTAGTGAACCTGGAGTTAATAAGACATGGTGAGTGACACCAGCTGAATCAAAATGAATGACCACTATATACGCGAGAACAACGGAAGTTGCCATCCAAACGTGCTTTCACTCTACTTTGTTCGTTGTAAAGTGTAATGCAACCATGACCACAATTACAAGGAAGAACAATCTAGAGTAAGGAGTATGTAGAGGGTGCTGTTGAAAATTCTGTATAAGTAAACTTGTTTTTTGTTTGTAACCTGATTGAAAAAACAGTCGTTGTGTGGAGATGAAAATAACAATTCGGTTATGAGGTTGGTATTTGGCAACACCTCCTTAGAACAGTTAAAAGGGATGTGTGAAAAGTCGCTTCCTAGTATTGTCAATACAACATGGTATCACGTGGGCTTTGTTCATGTAAGGCAATAGCTATAGATCAATTGACAATTAACCTTAAAGAATTGCTTGATATTCTCTTGTCTACCTTAATTTTACAACATGCCACATCTTTGGAAGATGTCAGATATATTTCCAACCCTCACCACCCATTTCCACAATTTACAAAATAAGTAATAAGCATGTTAGGCAGACCAGCTGATGGGGGAGATTAGGAAGCCAGGTCCTCATATTCTTTAAGAAAAGCTATGTGTTTTCTATCTCTGTGCAAGTAGGAGCTCGAAACTAAAAGAGGTAGACTTTGACTCCAAAGGAAAAATAGGCGTAAGGAAAAGTTATCAGAGAGACTTGAAATTAAACCTGTTCAAATGACGCCGACAAAAGGAATCATCTTAATCAAAATCTTCACGGCACTATATTTATTATCAAACATACAAACACCATGGTTAAAAAAGGTTAACTTTGTTTTAAGTGACATTTACGGAACAACTCTGGTACCAGTTACCTTTGCTTTACAAATTTCTAAAAAAGGATTTATTTATTTCTTAACACGTTTAATGTAGTCTGTTTAAGACTTCACTGCGGTTTACAAATACACATTTGTAAATGATTGTTTTCAGCAGGAATGATCCGTTGAATGCATATGCTTATCAATATGGAAAATCAAAGTAAAGGAGTTCTCCTTTACAGGTTTATTTATTGCCACGGACTTTGTCTATATTTATTTTGGTTTCATTTTTACAACATTTTTCGATCCAAACACATGTTTGTGTTGCAACTAGAACTATTTGGTTGGTGGTCTGAGCACCAAAAATATCCATTTCAATAAATAAATAGAGCCAGGTCTCATAATTGAAATTTATTATACGTTGTGCAACTGTAAACACTGCACTTTTCATGATTAGTTGTGATGTCATTTTAGACTTTCACTTAAACTAATGTACACGTGTAGTATATAAAAGTATGGATGAGAACTTCAAGTGCAATGTCAATGATATCCCACTATAGTGCTTGTTGGTGGTCCACAATCTTGGAAAAAACTCGTTGGAATACCTCCGCCCAAGGTCCCCAGTACCCTCCCCTGTAAACTACTGAATACAGTATTGAAGATAACATGGTCAATGCTCTCCTCATCATTCGTTCTGTTTTGGAAACCATGTTGTACTCGGGGACAAGGGTTGCGTTATAAAGGGGTATAGTGTTCAACAGTTTTGTCAAAACAGTTTACCAACAGTTTTGTTCAAGATTGTAGCTACCTGATCAGAGGAGTAATGGTCTTCCTTACCCTTCTGTATTATATGCGTCAGGTAACAAATACAATTCATTTTAACAGTTTGAAAGTTTATATGAACAATTAATGTGAAAGTTTACATTACAAGTAAAATTTTACGAAATTTCTGGTTGATTATTTTAGAAGAGAGGCCGACCCCAGGGATCATTGGCCCTGAGTACTCCTTGCGTCTATCGCACCGTGTCACCCTGTGCAAATCGGACGCATAACTCCATTTGTCAAAAGGGTTATAGGAACGTCATTTATAGATCAACCTCAGTCAAAAAGTTCAACATTCTAGAACTTTCTAATCTTATTCTTTTCTAATCTATTTCTGCACATTCCCGAATCGTAGATATTCAAAACTAGCCTAACATGCATATCTCAAATGCCATGTAATAAATTGTAAAGGTGCGAACTCATTAAAAATACTGCCATGGTAGGTTGAAACTGCTTAAAGTGTTAATAGTGTTACACCCACAACTTTGTGATACAACAAAATGCCTTGTTGGCACTTGTAACTTTGCATCAATATAAAGTGCAATGTAATTTATCCGTGAAAGTACTCGTTTTATTTTGAAATGTTGCTCATGCAATACCTCATCAGCCGTCAAATCGTAGACTGTCAAACTGTTATCATTTGTGACAAAAAATTCATTTGAAGATATTAATGCGAGTTACAAGTATGATGCAAAACGGCTGCTCCAAATGGCTGCAAAAAATGCAAGCGATAGTGATCCGCACAAAGAATATCCGTTTGATATTGGTATTTCTCCCGAGATTATGATCCTATCTTCAACACCTTGGATAATTGGAGTTTGTTTCTTGATGTAGTCACTAACAACTGTAGAATCAAGTCGCCCTAGCAAAGAAAAAGGAGAAGTGACTTGCTTTAAATGCATTGACATTTTTGTAGCAATGTGCATAATGCGTTCGAGTGTGGGGCATGTGGTGAGCTTCCTGACCCCTCCACTCTTTAAGCGAATCACGACCTTCAAGGAACTCCCTGAAGAGGAAGTATACTGCGTTTACATTTACAAAGTTAAGTCAGGCTTCTAATTTCTTCACGTTTTAGAAATGTGCATAATGGGTTCGAGTGCACGGTATGTGGTGAAATTTCTGGCTCCTCCACTCTCTAGGTAAACGAATCACGACCTTCAAGGGGACTCCCTGTAAACTAGGAAGTTTATTTTGCCTTTACATTTACAAAGTCAAGGCAGGTAAATTCCCCACTGTACAAGAACAAAACAGGAGGTCAGATTGGATTTGGCATCTATTTGCTCGAAAGGTCAGTCTGATGAGGAAGTTATAAATCCTCTTAGTGAAAGTCCGCCTTTGGTTGACCCGGCTAAGGGGAAACAATGAATCATCTAGTAGACAACTTTCATTCCTTTACATGATTCACTTCTCAAATTCAAATGTTGTCACAGTACCACAGTGGTGAAACATGTGAGTAAAAATTAATGCCTTGGTATAAACAGCGTCTATTTAGGTTTGCCAAAAGACAGGCGATATAGAAAGGTTTTTTTTTTATCGTATTCATAAATTTGGTCAAAGTTAGTCCTTTATCAATAATCAACTGACTTGCAAACGCTATTCCATGAAGACCTCCAAGCCTTTCATGAAATTGTGCGAAAAAAATCATGTTAAATTATGGCCATAATTATCTCAGAACTTTAGCAGATCTAGGTTTTCACATACTGGCATCTGTCGGAACATCCCTCGATCATATCACTCTGTATTTTCCATAGCATAATGCATCATGGAAATGTGAAAATCTCAAGTTTTTTTTAATAGTAGGCACAATTGTATCTTTAAAATGCCCAAATGCTACGACGGTCGGTGCACATTTGTTTTCTGTACCACTATCGCTCTGTGTGATTTGAATAAACCACGTCAAATTTGGAATGGAAAAGACATGTGAGGTTTTGACTTAATACATTGTTATGTCAGTGGCTGTGTAATCCAGTCTGTGGGTCTGATCACTTGTAGATCTACCTATCCCAATCCTAAACCTCCCAAACCAATCACCAATAAATGTGATCTACCGTTTAATTGCATTCCGGAGACACAAGTCTGACGAAACGGGTGTACAAGGATATCACAACTCACTTCACCGCCTTGGAAAATTTTCTCAAAGGGAGAGTTTTGACGACACTTTGATAAAATCGGCAAAACAAAGTATCATGTGACTTACCTGTCTTTTGGTTCCTTTTATTGTCAATAATCATTTTGTATCCATCCCCTCCTCGTGCCAGATATGACGTCATCACTACCTTATACAACTTTCCCATTTGAAGTTCCTTATATTTTGGGATCTGACAGTCTGAACACAGAACTTCAACGGAAACAACTCGTCTTCCTGGGTCGTTGTCAAGATCAAAATGAACTCGAATTCCTATGGTAATGGTGAAAGTATGACAACAACGCTTTATATGTGCCGAATCAAATCAAACAACAACTTAAGATAAAATTGGGCCATGCCATCTCTCGTGTCATGGACTTATCGTGTGATTTCTTGAGATGACACTGTTAGAATTCCAGTGACCTTCATGTAATAATACACTGACCAACTGTAAAGAAAAAATTGCAAGTGCTCCCCGCGTGTATCTGTTTAATGTACATTTTAACCATCAAAGAGTTAATTTAACCAAGATCCTGGTCACAATCTAAGTAACCGTATTCTTATTTAAGTAACCAAGAAAGTCAGATTTAAATCTCATATGAACTATGTAAATGCATTGCCATGGTTAAAAATAGTTACTAATTTACCCAAATAAGTTTAATATTGAGTGAGATTTCCTGAATATTTTTACCAGGAAATGGTGAGTAAACCGATGTGTAAGATTGTGGTTAAACTTAACCTGATTGTGTGTACAGTGTTTATAAACTGTATGCACGTAGAGCTAAAACATAGCTGTCTGCCTTTGAGCTGTGATTAGCCGAATGACAACCTGAACCAGTTGATGTCAGGAAAATTGACCGGTATTGGGGATATTTTATGTTAGACGGATGGTTATTGCATAAAGCTACTCACCAGAAACTTGAAGGAAGTATCCTGGAAGACGAACCGCGTCGATGGACTCAACCGATCTCTCTAATGCTTCCATCAGGTGACGTCCGTTAAGTTCCACCATATCAAAAGTATCCATGAAAGGTAACGCGGTCGTGACGTCACCAGTTCTGATAGTCCCTGTTGACAAAAAAGTACAATTTTCTTATTAAGAGAGGTAATCATACAGGTTTGCACTTATAAAAGGAAGTCGCAGACCTCATTATTTCATAGTTCCGCATGTATCAAACGGAAAATACAATTACATCTTATATTTTGGTGGATATACCGTCCCGTGTATCTTAGGCCCCGATCAAACCATGCAACGATAACGATTCCGATTGGATAACGGCTTTAGCATAAAATAGATACCGTGCAATATCAATTGGGTGGTCACGCCAATACGATAAACGAATCAACAGTCATCACAATATCGTTTGAAGTGTTTGAAGACCGAAAAACACGACAAATCGATACGATAAAGTTCTAAGCCAATGAGACGTTTGTTTACATGTAACGTAGCACCTATCTCTCTCCTCTTAACAATCGATGACCAACCGTAATTTTTGTAAAGCTACATTGTGCAAATAGAACTAGGCATGTTTCTTGCATGTTGTTGCGTGCGTAGTGATACTCTGATTTTAGAGTTAGAGCCCGGTTCTGTAGAACAAACAACTATACAGATTAGTCACAATGTGAAAAAAATATGAAGCGCTCGGAAGTATAGAAAGTAAAGGGTAGCCTACATTTGTTTTAAATGGTCGACTCGTGATACTGTATACCTTGCGTAGTTTGTGAACAAGAGCATCTGGGCTAGGTACTTAGCCTCAGGGGTTGGCTATTTAGTTTTTAAATGGCGTCAGGTGTTGCCCGTATCATAGTTTACCTTCTTTTTGTCCCCTGAAAGAGTTTCAGCTAAAACTCTTCCAAGGAAATTGGCAATTTGTCTCTGCAGCAGTACAAAAGCCTGCACTATGATTAAGTTCAACGTCTGAGGGTCAGGAAGCCAGTTGGCTGATCGAGGACCCTATACCAGAGTGAGCGTGGATGAACATCACCTAGATTTGCCTTCTCTTTTCGACCAAGGTTCAGAGTGTAACGAGGCAGGTCTGTACTAATCGCTCCCAATACTCCCGAGACCTCTTACGTCATCTTACGGGCGTGAGTCTATCCCTAGTCTTTAGTCATTTTCCCAAAGGCTGGGAGGGGTGGAGGTCCCTTGCTCTGCATCACTGCTCGACAACTAAGCCAAGCACTTCTTGAGTGGAACAACTTCCCGAAATGATTACCAGATTCCACTGTTGTAACGACTCATGACTCGAGTCACTTATTTTTAAAAGGAAAAAATGACTCGAACAATTGTAATATAATTTTCCTCAAGGAAATAGTACATACATACATAAATAATATTTTAATGTGACTCGACTCGAGTCACATTAAAAGCAGCAAATGACTCAAATCGACGGCAAAATTGAGTGACTCGTTACAATACTGCCAGATACCCAGTTGGAATTCACCGATTTTAACCCACCCCCCTCAGAAACATTGTCAACAGCACATGCTAAAAAAGTAAATTTACGTACCCAGAAAATTTCCAAGTGTTTCCATAGGGATTTGATTCGGGAACCTCTACAGTATTCAAGGCAGTACATTCAAACAACCAAGCCAACTCGACCCACAAATATAATTTTCCTATGAATGAAGACTAAATACGATTGTGTGTAATAGTCCTCAGGGTTTCATTGTCCGTCGTTGTAGGCTACTGTACTTAGCTTTTCTGGCTTTGCAAAATTAACATATAACAGAACCGATGCCTGTGTCTAATATAGTTATGCTGTGACCGCTCAAAACAGCACTATAATCCGAAACGAAAATCTTTATCGTTAAACGATGCCGTTGTCGCTATGGTGTGACCGGGGCTTTAGTGTTCGTATCTTGTCCGATAGATGAACGTATCGCTCCTGAGTTCAATATCGCGATGCTGACGTCACTCCATCCCTCTTCACCTTGTGCTGTCAAATGTGAGTCCAGCATTGCGTCTGCAATTAAGTTCCCAAGATTACACTCTTGAACTCGGCAACTATCTCTCTCTCCATCTAGTTGCACGTACGTCTCCCCGACGACTGTGCTTGAAGATGCTCTCACAGCCTCACCCCACTCGGCAACCTGAGCCAGTATCTCGGGATCTAAACAAAATTATTGGTATAAAAGCAGATTTTCTTTATTATACAGTGACAACCAATTTATGGAGTAATAAATTACAAATCTCCATAGGTAAGTAAATCCATTAAAAAAGAAGTGTCATTTACTAATTTTACCTTTACCTTCAGTAGCCCCCAAACATAACTCATCACACAACTGAATACTCAACGGGCAACTGCATACCATCAATTTCGGGTTCAAACTAAGTTATTTAGATGTTCCAACAGGGTCGTCCCAAAGTTTGCCCAAGACAGGCTGGAAGTGGAGTGAATAGCGAATGCAAAATGCTTCCTCGCTCTTATTCGCACGTCTAAAGTTTTGTAATTTACTGGAAGAAAATTTGACAAATCATTGATTTTTGCTGACAAATTTAAATAATTACGGAGTTTATTAAAGAAAATTTGAAAAATTTGGGCCTAATTAAAGAGTTGCCCTTTCTTGACATCAAAATAATGTCAATCATCTGGGTGGCTGTTTGAAATTGAATTGCATATTGTACCGTACCTTTATGAAGGGTATCAGACGAAATTTACAAAATTTCCCCGACGGGGAAAGCCTTCCTTGACAAGGGCCATAGCTCCTGCCAACTCTTGGCGCCATTTTGGTGCCAAGTTAGTGCTAGGGGGATCAGACTTGTAAGGTTGCACTAAAGGGATACAGAGAAGAATCTATTCTTATCGAGAACCACAACAGATCAACCACAACTTGAGGCGGCTCTAAGGGGATAACATGCATCGTACCGGTACCTCATCCAACAGTCTGCTAACCAAATGGTTTTCTTTAGTCAGTTACTTAGGCCGCCAGTAGGTCAAGCATATATCATAGCCATGCGAATTCCAACTTTTACAGGAAAGTGTAAGCAATGTATCTCTGATTGGGCCGCTTGGTCATGTGGTTAGTTTACGTCAATGAGAACCCAGAATATGATTATGAAAGGGAAGGAAGCTTCAGAGAGCATAAAGCCCGCCACCAACTTTGATGTGGTACTGAAAAATTTATAAGAATAGATTGAAGAAGCTATTTTCGCTGAGAGCAAAATTTGACCAAGTAGAGGTGGTTGACTACTATCGGGCATGCCATGCAATGTTTTGTATTCAACTTTTGCCGGATTTGATTAACGTACTTCGTGTCAAATACAAGATAACAAAGAATATGCCAATAAAGATAATTCCCAATTTTCAAAAAAAAAAAATTCTCCAGGCTAAGAATTTCGAAGTAAAGAGGTTGTACTATTTAAGTTTAAAAACACAAATATAGAAAAAAATGGAGAAAAAGCAAAGTGCGCCGAAGATTTTAGGTTCCTACTAAAGACTCTGCTCTCCTTGAAGGCAAAGACAGTAAAACCGTTGAGGTCACCCAGGGCTTTGGGGGTTTACATTGTTTGTTATACTCGTTCAGCTCCCTGACAAAAAATTCCTCGATGGAAAAGCCAGGGCCCTTGGTCCCCCTGTTGTCTGTCACCTCTGCGATAACTTTCATTGTATTGCATTACCCTTGCTGTCGTTCGAATAGATACCTCTGAGTCATTACCGTACGTAATCGACATCTACAAGAGAATGATGATGGTACTGAGAATGAAATTGCCCGACATTACAAAAAACAGTGCAAGCTAATGATGCATGTCTTGGCACTAAATCGGTTTGATATTCAACCTTATTGTAATTTACAAAGATTATGAAATAAGGTTTCATTAGCTTCCGATGAACCTTCATTTTTCTCAGTTCTATATTGAAAAAGATGGTCCGTGTAAATTTTAAGCAAAAGGCACATAGCTTGGAAATTCTTCTGTTGAGACACACTTGGTGCAAAGAATTTTAAGGCAGACTGGGGCAGAACAAACTGAGGGTTAAACGGCCTATTGGCATTGAAGACTGTACTTAATGGCGCTCAGAGCAGGTCTATGCTATGCTCCCAACACACTCGTATGAGGGGGGTCAGGGTAGGGCAAAAATGGTATTTTAGAGTAAAGTTTATTATGCATGGTATTTTGTAAATTGGTGCGACTATCAGGACAAGGACCTTCCGCTTCTGGGTTAATATCCTCCCATTACCACCTTAGCTGTCAACAATGACAGGGGGTGTCCGTACCTTCACTGAAGTTAACTGAAGCCTGTAAATAATGACAATCATAACATTGGTTGGGAGGGCAAGGGTCAGCAACATTTAGTTTGGGAACAGATGCCCTTTCGCCTCCTAAAATTCGGTCAACGACCAAACTATTTCCTTCATTTGTGAGTGTGAGACGTAATTCCGTCATATAATTGGATGAGGGCACGGAACACTCTAAAATTTGACTATAAATTGTAATATTTGTGTATATATGTGTTCCAGCGGGCTTTGCAAGCACTGTTATCCATGCATGTTTGATGATTTGTATTGTGTCTATCATTACACACAGGAGCGGCGATCATTAGGGAAAAGAGGGCATTTCCTCCGTATTTTCGTTGGGGACGGAATGCTGTTTGTTTATCATCAGTAGGTTGTCAAATGAAGTAAGAGTTGCTGATTTTTGTAAGTACAGTATTAGATATTAAGGCATAATTTTTAGTTTGATTAAGGGGACACAATACTTTTTATCATTCTCAATAGTCTACCAGAGACCAATGTATGACTTAATTGATCACAAAAACTTCTTTTCTTCAGCGTCATCGGTCCAAACATTTGTGTAAAAGACCCTAATATTTGCTGATATTTGTGAGCCTGTGTACGGCATAGGCCCCAACATGTAAGACTTTCACATACTCTCTTTCCATTTTACACATAATTTAAATGGGCCCGCACATGCTTCATGCCAGGCTTTTAAGTATTTAATACAATAACTTTGTCCATTCCTGGTGCATTATTGTTTTTATTACATACGGTATCGAATTGCGCAAATATTCAAGCTTGAACGTTACAATTTCTGACAACGTTAAATTCTCATTACACAAAATTGGCAGCGAAGAGTATCGTGGTTACCAAACCACAGGTACAAAATGGACTGCAGTATTGCTGTAGTGGGCCAATCTTTTTCATGTAGAAGAGAAAAAGACGGAAGAGCGGCTACTTTTTACTCCTCTGCAGCTGCAGGTGGGGTGAGTTCACACATGACGATTGCAACAAACCAGACTACCACCATATTGTCTAGCCTACTTATGCCAAAACAAGTTCAACTGGTTCAAATTTTAACTTCATATCGTACTCGTTATTTTTTTGCTCATCTGATTGTGCCATACCTTGTTCTACGCTGGCATCGAGTACAATAGGGTTGCCTCTGTATTCGGTAACTCTACCTTCGTCATCAAACGTCACCTTAAGATAACCAAGGTATTTGCCAAATGTTGCATCCTGAACGAGTAAAACCTTCTCTCCAGATCTTCTGTCGTCACTAGGATAGATAACGGTTGGATAGGGGCCTGTGACTACGTCGTCTGTTGGCGGGTTTCCTGACGAGTAATAATGAAGACAACTGTTGTAAAAATTGATGATAATGATCGTGGTGATGGTGCTCTTGACAGTGACGGTGACGGTGACGATGCCGATGACGATGATTATGACGATAATGGTGATAACGTTAATGCCGATGATGACGATGACGATGACAATGTTTATGTCGATAACGATCGTGACAACGATGATGGAATTTTTACGACTTAGATTTCTAGAAACAGGATACTTACTAGAGCTGTTGCATTAACATTAATTTTTCCCTTTAGTAACTTGTCCAAAAGCAAACTCCACCAGGAGGCTGCAGTTGGTACTGCCCACAATTCCGACGTTCCTCATTTGAAACCAACAACAGATTTTGAAAACGTAAAGCTACTTCGACAGCATAGTTATATTTATAAGTTGTGTGAATAAAACGTTCAAGTACCATCTCGGTATAGCCCAGACACTCATAACTTATGATTGAGTAATTAAATAACGTGGCAAATGCATTGGAAGAGTAAGAACATTTTTATTGTGCGAAGGCGGTATGAAATTTGGGCTAGGGTAAAGTTATAAGTGAAACTGGAATAGTGTATGACTTTTTTACTCACCAGAATACAGGAACTTGAACGAATTTCCTCCAGCAATAATGTCGATACCTCTGGTTTCTTTGGCGATTTTTACCTCCATGTCGTACCCTGAATTTCCGATAGCAATAATTTTGTCTATTCCCGACGATGTTAGCTTATTCACCTCCCTCTGAATAGCATCAATTTCTTTTTCAAATATTACGTTACCTGTTTGTTGCAACAAGGAAAAGAGTAAAGGCCTTACCAGTTAGCATTCGAAGTGTTTTGTTCCCTTCAAGTGCATAGTTGGGTAAACTGTTGATCTCGTATAAAATTACTATAAAAGATTGATATGACAGGCTCATTTTCTAAAGAGCATGAGGAGTGGGATTACTAGAGTAAAGATCGGCATGTATCTTAATTATGACAAGATTTTACAACCCTGTCAAGGGCTGAAAATGTAATTTATAATCCCGTACAGTCTCATCCTAGTATTTTGATTGTCCTTGGTTGAAACCTGACCATATCTGCAGTCTGAATGCAAGGGCTAGTTCTCCTATATAGGTATGAGGACACTAGACTTATTATATCGGTTAAAAAGTTTAACATCTGGATATGTGCTTTGGGATTGTTTGTTTGTTTCTTTTCTCTTTTTTTTTGTGAAAGTAAAGCAGACCAACAAGATCGAAGGACAATTTGAAGGGACCCACAACTTTTTAGGAGTGAAGTGGAATTTCATGAAGAGGGACGGAGAATTCTTTATCCTCAACCGTTGACACTCAAACGTTGACACTGAATAAGTAAAGGCTTTTGTTTATTACATGCCTATGATTTTAAAAAGCAATAGTTGTCGTCCTAAGTCAGAAACAACTTAAAACTTCCCTGTTTTCTACCTAGGATTGGTATTTTACTATCTTTAGAACGTCAAAGTTGTTAAATTGCTAAGGCTAGGATTCCACCTGATTTTGTTGGTTGTTTGGACTTTGGGAAAGCAGTATTGCATTAACATTGAACACAAACAATCATCACAGGTGTAATTCTTTCTTATGAAGAGTCATTCAGGAATTTGATTCAAGTCTATTATAGTTCAAATTGGGATGAATACATTTTCTCTTTTATATCGTGCAGACGACCAAGGAGAAAAAACAAGTTCATGTTTTTTTTTTTTTGGGGGGGGGGGACTGTTCGAGTAACATGTTGCCGATATGTTCCTCACTAGTATACTCATTTTGTAGAGGCAGTCAGTATCAGAGTATGCGAACATGTCATGTAACTCTCATCACCCTGTGTCGACACGGACCATCCTACCTGAATTAGAAATAAGAGGAGTCCGGGAGTAAGTGTAA
This sequence comes from Holothuria leucospilota, assembly GCA_029531755.1. Classification (NCBI taxonomy): domain Eukaryota; kingdom Metazoa; phylum Echinodermata; class Holothuroidea; order Aspidochirotida; family Holothuriidae; genus Holothuria; species Holothuria leucospilota. The sequence goes on from CM055979.1 coordinate 26,122,927, forward strand.
CCGACGATACCGATTCTTTCCCCGGCAACTTTTACTACTGTACTCTTCGTAAATAGACCCTGTAGTCCAGGTTCATCCCTTGCGTCAATGTTGCAACTGAGGACTGGGAACGTGACCTTATTCAAAAAACTTACTAAAGTGCCAACTCCTGTGTCAAATTCGTGGTTACCAAGGGCCTGTCAAAAACGAAGACCAAGAACATCATATTGCATCTTAACTAAAACAATCTAGATTGCACTTTTTACTTGTATTTAAGTAAAATGTAAGAGACAGATCTTTATTTAATTAAAATTGAGGCATTCTAACCTAATCTTTGAAACATGTAGGAACTGCATACGTTACTCAAAATCTTAGAATTGGTACCGTATTTTGTTGTTGCGGAAGACGCGCCCTATTGCACATGTGCGCTCGATTTCAAATTGGATATGTCAAATAACAAACCTATCGAGAATTCAGTTTACAAAGAGGGCTAGTGGACTAGCCTATACTTTCGAGTCTATACTTTGCAGTTAAATTTAATCAAATTCCGCACAACGCATATCGTAAAGGTTTGTACATGTTCAGCGTTTAACAATGAATCAAAGCAACATTTACGTATAAGCGACACTACGCGACGGAACGTGCGACTCAATTTTCACTTAAAGCGACTGGGAATGCTGAAGTGATATGCAAAATTCGGCTTGTAGTGGTGTAAACTTGTTTTATAAGTTTGACCTTCGCAACATGATCGTCGTCGTCTCCTGTGTAAGCGTTTGCTCTACGTTGCACCTTTACATCACTAGTACTTAGAGAAGTGGTTGTGAGATAAGCTCAGTCATACGTTTAAGCGATACTTCATATAATCTACTGAGCACAGGGGCGGCGCCAGGATTTGTCCGATAGGGGGGCCAAGCTCCGGCGACGTGGGGCCAGCAACCCAAAGCCTCGAGAAGGGGGATGAGTTGACAAAATGGATGGGGAACACAAAATGTTGCCGATAAATATTTGGCTTCTTTTTTACAAAAATTTGAAAATTTGGAAGTTTTGTTGAAGAAATTTTGAAAACCGTGGATTTTTATGGAAAAAAATTGAGAAATATGGGGTTTTTAAAGAAAAATTGATATATTTGGGGGCTTACTTAGAAGAATATGCCATTCATTTGAGCAGAACTAAGCAGATCGTAGGTGCGACTGAAAGACATTGGGATTTCATATTTTATCGTACGGATTAAGGCACCCCGACGAAATTGGAAAATTTCCCCGAAGAGGGCAGCCTTCCCCGACGGAGGGCCATGGCTTCCATGCGCCCCTGGCGCCACCCTTGACTTAACATATCATCAGTTGTTACGTTATAATATTCAAAACTGGTTGGTTGTGCTAGTTAATAGGGCACTGAGAAGTATGGCATTTTCGAATTCAATGCAATGCTTCTGTCAGTGTTTTTAAAATGATCTATTAGAGGTCCAATAATCATTCTGAGTTGCAACTTTATGAAGTATTCGAATAATACTTTTAAACTTCATGCAGTTTCACTAATTCTGTACATGAAGATGGTATAGCAATGTGGAAAAGGTGTTGTCAACTTTAAAAGCTACTACCAGTTTATGGTATCCGTTACCACAAACTAAAACCGTAGTAGATCAATTCCAATGGAAATGTGGACCAGCCGTAAAACGATTTGAACCTTAAATTTAGAATACTAACACCAAGCATGTAGTTATTTTAATCATAAACGTTCACATTTGTAGTTGTGAACAGGTGTGTATTCTTGTCAATGTGCACATTAGACTGTCTTTACAACTCGTGTCCACACCGAATGGTTAACGGTAAATTGTTAATCTAATAATTAAAGAGCTTACCATAGCATCGTATCCAAGTTGATTCATAAAGTACGCTGTGGCGGCACCCTCGTAGTGGTAGAACCATTGCGAACCCTGAAACTGGTCACCACCATCAAGGAGAAGTGTATTACCGTGGTATTCTTCTCGTATTTCTTTTATTTTTGTGGCTCTTCTAGCAACACCACCATAGCATTCGTCAGCAGCTGCCTTCTCTTGTGTGCATTCGTTGCCATCTTTGTCAAACTGTTCAAACCTGGCATGTACGTCATTTGTGTGTAGTAACACTAGATCTAAAGAGGTGACGAGTTGGCACACCTGAACACAGACGAAGCTACATAGCAGGACTCGTCCCAAAAGAGTTCGTATTGTCTGTTGAGTAATTAATATGAAAAGAGGCAATGTTAAATTTGCTTGCTTGTTATCATTATCCATGTACAGAAGGTGTCGATTAGTTTACCAGAAAAGTGAAGTAAGAGTTTCTGGCGAATATGGGAGATCAAATTGAGAAGATATGTCTATCGGTTTTAAATGTCTCACTGTTTGAAATATTAGTTTCTCATAAAAATTACGCGCAAGCCGGTAGCATGGTTGCTTCTTCCCTCGTTCTTGTTTGACAAACATTGGGGATAACTTGAACATGATCAGATTTGAAGAAATTGAGGAGTGTGATAAATGAGAGATGTTGTTCCTGTTTGATTATCTTTGAAGTAAAACTTAGCCATCTGTATTTTATACTACATTAAGCTATAACTATAATTTTACACTAACTATAATTTTGCCTAGGGCTTCTAGTTAGTTCTGTAAGATTTTCACTCCTTATTCGTGGCTCTTTCTTTTGCGGTTTGACTGTACCAATAATTCAATTGCTCTCCAGCTCTTATTAGGACATAGTGCCATAAATTGTAAGTGGTTACCTTCTAAACCGTCACACTGAGGAAAGTATTCATTTTAATGCACAAAAGTATGTGAAGTAATGAAGATGACATCACCATAGCATGTTATTTTTATTAAGTATATGTGAGTATATATTTTTTTATATTTAGAAATACGGATTCAAATCTCTTTTGGGCAAATTAGATTTGACACAAGTTGACATGTCTTTACAAAGATGACACCTGTGTCACTCTGTATGGACAGATGGAGTATTTAATACTCCCATGCTACACCTTTAAATTACAAGGTTTGATACAGGTGTAAATTTAAGGAGTATCCATGTCTTGAATCTTTCTCTAAACATTGAACTTAGGCAACCCTTCACTTCGATGGGAATACTTCAGGTACTAGACCACATTACCAGAGACATGCCTACCGCATGTTGAGATTTTCACATTTTGGAATGACTGAATCAAAACATGCTTGTCTGAACAGATTTACCATTACGTAACTTGCTGAGAACTTATATCTGCTCGCCTCTGGTACAAATGCAGTGTTCTGCATTTTCTCCTTTAAGTTAGGGAGAATCTCCATTTTCGGAGATAGTCATTTTCACTGAAAATGGAGAAAATTAACGCAAAGTGTATCATAAATATGCAAAGCCTTATTCTCGTAACAGCCGTTGTTTTACTTGCACAGTTATGATTCGTCCTATACTTGAACAGGTTAGGTTAGGTTAGATGAGGTTTAACGTCCCAGTTTCCAACCAATTGGTTCAAGTCGAGACGACCACGGCCTTTTTTCCAGTTGTGGCTCACTGGCTTGTTTTCCCTACTCCATTGTTTATGCTGAACACCAAGCACAAAGGCAGTAGGTTCCATTTTTAAAGTCTTTGGTATGACCCGGCCAGGATTTGAACAGAGTGGTTAGCAAAACGAACAGTTTTTCGTGGAACCCGGTCTCAATAAATTGTGGTGTGAATAGATTACCCAAACCGGTAAATACTTATCTTATGACTGGTTTTTGTCGCCAGCCAGCTTAACTCATGGTCTCATTTGATAGCAATTCAGTCGCACTGCTTCGTTTAGAGAGTTACATGGAACATGTACTGTTAAGTGTTTGCACACATAGCCTACGTACTTCATTCTAGGGTTGAAATTCTCGGCCACGAAAATACTGTCCTTTCTAGGTAGTTATGTGCATCTTTTCTAATTAAAGGGTTAAGATGGCAGTGCTTTGATGTAATGTACAGGGCCTCCATACTAAGTCTAACGAGTGTACAAGTGCTGTCAGTGAGAAATCCAGTTATCAATCATGAGCAATAATGGTGTGTGAAACTACCATACTACGTCTATTCATGTGGGCATCGCGGAATGTCATTGCTTTAATCAGTATTTTCTCTAAACGTGTACGGTGGACTCCCATGAGTGCATGAAAATGTTGGAGGTAAGATATTCGGGACTATGAATATTCAAATTTGGACTGTCGTAGGGAGGGATTCAAAGATAACGCCTTTTCAGTATTATCATAGAAATGAAAGTAGAGGAGAACCGACACATTGCATCCCTGCATGGGTGAAGCCACCAATATTGTGAGGGCGCTTTGGTTGTACGGCAAAAGACCGGCCGATTGGTGTGTCTCCGTACGTACAGTGTGCATTCTGCTGTAGAAGTTATAACTTATTTTATCCGTTTTTCGAAAGATTAGGAGTAATTTTCACAACAGGAATAAGTCATGGTGCCTTTAGTATTTTGTTTTATACTCCTAACTTGAAAACTTGTAGTTTCTTTGTCAATACTTGGGGCAAAAGCAATGACGTGATATTTCTATTACGCGCCGGTGCTTTGTTGCCGCACAGCCTAGCCAAATCAATGGCTTCAGTCCAGATTGGTAGACGTCATCCTCCCTTACTTTTATTTCTATGAGTATTATACAAATCGTGTAGTATTGTGGGTAGATTTCAAAATGGTGTTTAAACTATTTGTGTTTTCGGAGATAATTGATTATTTCCGAAAACAGATTCTACCGGACTGCCTTTAGTCGATAGACATGTAATCAAGCAAGAGATGAGATTGTATCACCCTTCTTAGGATGTTAGGACAAAAACACCCTCATGCTACCTTTCGGATAGGAAACGTCACTTAATTATTAGCAAAAAAGGGGGATGTTTAAGCAATTAAGTTAAATAACATCCATCTTGATGACACCTGAAGATATTTGGAGTCAAAATTCTTCAAAAACTGACACCCCCATTTGCATTTCTAATTGCAAATGGAAAATTGCGACTGATTTTGAAAGATAGGATAGGTAATGAAATATTTTTAGTCCATACAAATAGGCCTACCGGGCCACCGTAAAATGACCAATAAGATCACATGATCAACGCAGCTCATATGCTTGCTGTTAAACTTTACATCGAAAATAATGATCAAAAAGTGATCATATTTTATTTCACATGTTACCGCAACCATGCTAAGTATTTAGGTAAACAAACAGGTTAACATAGGAAGAGTTTATAATTACTATGTTATCTATATCAGCTACTCACTACAAATAAAGAAAAATGGTTGGTTACAAAATTTCACAACCTGACGCAAATTGGCTGGCCAAACTTTGTTAAATTTTTATGAAACATCTGCAGGAGTGATGGAATATTTACAGTTCCCCTCTGACAAAGCATTGTAGATAGCTCCATCAAACTAAATTTTCTAATTGAGCATTGTAGCATACTTTATGTTTTAATTTATGAATCATTAGAGTCATACTTGCTTACTTGAGATAGTTCCAAAACACAAACCACTAGTAGGTTACGCTTGTACAGTACTAAGAATTCATAATGGTAAATATTAAGCATGTGGATTGATGAAGAACTCTACAGGTTAATTACTGTTTTTAATGCAAGACTCAGTCACGCGCTTCTTGAAGCTTGTATCACACTCGGATACTACCATGTAGATTATTTCTAACAAACTGACAGTACTCGATATTTTAACTCCCAAGCTCTCTTTAGATATTTTGTAGGCCTAATCCAGCACTGGGTACTTTTTTACTCATACTTTAGTAGATTTACCTGCCCCTTGTACATGTGAGAATCAATTCGTACTCGTCCTCACATACCGGGTATTGATGCTAAAGCAAAACTCTGTATTATTGTAGTAAAAAATGGTACACAGTCTTGCCCATACTCACTAACAAGACCATTTCTTATACTCTGCACTGACTTCATGGAAGTTATCCAACAACAGTGGCGTAGCTAGGATTTTCTGTTTGGGGTCTCCAGGGGGTGCTGAAGATTTAATGGGGGCTCACGGTTACTATCTAATCGGAGCGCCACCATGAGTTGGCGCGGAGATTTTAGTACATCCCAGATCGCCGGAAATAACACTTACCAGGCTTAATAGCAGCTATCAAGAAGTGAAAGTTTGGTGAAAAATGTGAAGTTTGATTTCATTTTATTCTCAAACACTTTTCTGTGAGGACGGATTAGCTCAGCTGGCCGGACTTTGGGTCCAAGGATTGTAAGTTTGAATCCCGTTTAAAATCTATGCGAAGCTCCATCATGAGTTGGCCCGGAGCGTACCAAGAAAATTTGAGATTTTAATACATCCCAGATCACCGGAAATGCACTTGCCAGAATTTATAGCAGCCATCAAGATGTGCAGCTTTGGTGAAAAAAAATGTTAAGTTTGATTTTGTGTTCTCTCAGACATTTTAAGTTTGTTACAATCTATCCGAATTTTTTCAAAATTATGTGGAGTTCTCCCGATGGATTTCAGTAGATTGATTGGAATGGAGATTTCCACAGCCAGAGTCTATCATTTTCAAGTTGAGTAGCCCAGTCGGGTGGATTTTTTTTCCCCAGATCGCCAGTGGGGGCGCTGCCCGACGATTTTGTGGGGACAGGGACCCCGGAGACAGGAGGCTAGGGGGATTTAGCCCCCGCACTTTTTCTGCCGTGGACATTTTGGGCCTCCTTAAACTGGGATGATAGGCTTTTATTTTATTGAACGTATATTGGGCCGCTTCGATGATTACCCCCCCCCCCCCACTTTAAAATTGGCTCCAAAGCCCTGGGGCTGCCCCTGTAGCCACGCTTTGTCCAACAAGTCTGCTTTTCATTCACCAGGATACCATATGAAGAATTTGTGCTTCTATGCGACACTACAAAAGTTGGTTACCACAGGAGCCCGACCTTAGTAATTTATGGACAACCTAATTTACCCTGGCGATATACATGTGCATTTTTGGAAAGGGTCATATGACAGTACTGATTTAGATGACTTCTAATTCATAACCATCAACAACATGTACACGCAACTACCCGTACCAGCCTGCTCAGAAACGGTTGAACAGTTCTGGCCTAATTTATTTTCCTCAGACCACTGACTGCCATGACTAAAACATGTGCGGGTTCTGTTCTTATATATTTGGCTGCCACTTGTCTATCACGTGAATAACAGTGGTTGGTAGCTGAGTTTAAGTTTCAAGGAGGGCTCTTAAAGCTGGAACCATACTTTTCAAACTCCAAAGGGTTTCTTTTCCCCGAAGGAGCTACTTCATCAGAAGGGATACTTTGCTCGTCTTGCTCAATGACCTGTCGGTGACCATGATCCTAAAACTATGGTACAACTGCAAACCTTTTAATTGATTGCTCAGGCAAATCAATTTAAACTTTTCTATAGAATCCGTTTTACTCAAATCATTAACATGCTTCTATCGATCAGTTTTTCAAGTTGAAAATAGCATATTTGGGGTAATGCTAAGTTTATCATATGTGGTAGAGATGGAAGCATCATCAACACTAGATGGGCTTATTTTGCTTGAAATTTGGGTATGAAGCTCTGCCAAGGTTTTAAACTTTCTTCTCCCCTACTTTCTTCTGTCTTTGCTTGGGGCTTACGATTACCATTGATGATGAATCAATCATTACACGACTCACGGTGCTGTATTGTAAACTAGTAACCACACCCCTTGAACAGTGCAATGGGTTCTTTTATCACACCATTATAGACCTAGTGTGCGTTCAGTGGGAAGACTCTATTCGTTCTTAGTACACAGACCATGCCTGAGGCTCTCAGTGCAATGAAAAATAATGCATGATAAAGAAATTAGGTCACAGTATGCTCTAGCATTCATTGAAAGTCTGTACCAAACAATCTTACATTTTTTCTTCACAAACCATGCTTTGTACGGATCTAAGTAGAGAAGCATGGATATTAGGAAAACGTTTTCATTAAGACGTTAAATATACCCCTCCCCTCTAAGAAAAGGAGGATTTATATTAAAGATAACCCTGTCTTTATGCATTTCCACCACGACATACTTTCGTCTTATCTCTAAGAACATAAAGAATTATATATATATATATATATATCTATATATATATATATATATATATATATATATATATCAAGATGATGATGATGATGATGATGACCATGATGATATATATATATATATATGATGATGATGATGATGATGATGATGATGATGATGATGATGATGATGATGATGATGATGATGATGATGATGATGATGATGATGATGATGATGATGATGATGATGATGATGATGATGATGATGATGATGATGATGATGATGATGATGATGATTATCTCACTTTAATTACATCCTTCCCTTATGTGGTGTACCTTTTTAATCGCAAACACTGTGTTTAGGAGTACGCTACCTGAATTTATAATTAAACTGTACATTCCATAAATGCATTTTGACAGTTATTCATGCCCATCATTGTCTGATATCACGGCCGTTCATTTACCATTTACCCTTTTGAATTACTGTGCTTAATCCGATGTATGAAACAGATATTCCATAAGCATTTACCTGCATTTACACTTAATAAGTGAAAAGGAATCCAATCATACAAGAAAGGTTCAGGTCGATACGATCTTGAATAGTGGACACTAAAGATAGACTGGTTTTACATGAAATTCTTTCTTTAGCTGTATGTATTACGGTGGAATCAACTCGAACATTAATATTTTCAAAACTCTCACAGACACAGTACTGTCATTATCCCTCCCGTCATTATTTTATCCATAAGCAGAAAAACTGCAAATTTTACAAAAAGGTCCAACGTGGTTTCGAACTGAAAGGTGTCTGATATTAGTTCTGGTCATTATGGGACAGGAACAATGGTATACACAGTTTTTATAAGATGGTTATTAACGAATACAGGGCGTTACAAAGATGAATTTCGCAAACACCAATTTTAGCACAATATTTATATAGACAGTTGCTGGGAATAACAAAACTGTGATTTGAATTTGTCTTTGTTTATAATTTTAATCGAATATTACACTGACGGGATAATATAAAATAAATAGCATCAACAGTTGAGAATTGTACACAAAGCTATGGTCAGAACTATGTCTCCCCTTACCTTACTTTTAGATACCAAATCATGGTTACTGAAAAAAAATTGATCAATATTTAATATGCTTTCTATTCATAAATTTAATAAGTATAAGTGTACTCTATCTTGGAAAGTTAAAAATAATTTTTTGATAAAAAGTGTGATTCTGTCCTTAGTTGCTTTTTCCTGCAATAGTTTTAAAGTAGTCGGTGCAAATAATAACTTTCAAATAAGCCTGTCTTTAACTGCATTGCGGGCGTGAGTTCAGACAATTTCCTATGTAATCCTACTTTACCTTTAGAACCTTATGTAGAACAATGTTAATCGGAGGAGCCTGTTATATCCACTTGTGCACGGTTATAAGCATTAGAGGTTGTAATAGGTGACAGTAGGTAGGTGGTGCCTAAGTGACAAGGTACCTCATAGATCACCATTTCTTACCAGGTGGGGGAAAGGCAAGGATATAGGCTAAACTAACTATCAAAAATCAAATCAACACCGTTCGATTACATATTCCTCACTCCAGGCACTTGTCCAAGACGCTGTTAAATCAAATACCCAAGCTTCTTATCGACATACGTACAAATATAAATTGTTAAAAAGAGAGAATAACGATAATTTTAAAACTTACCGCATACACAAATACCATTTTCATTTTAAACTAAGGTGTAAAACCAGATTCAAATTGCTTGACTCGGGCAAGACTTTCGTCAAGTCTAGATATCGTAAACCACCAGATGATTCTGGAGAGCGTAAGTCAGAATCTTTAAAATGGAAATAAATAAATCCCCGTTGCCAAATATACACCCTCATTATGAGGGCCTCTCAAAAGTACGTATACCAGTCAAGTTTTACGAGAGATACAGCCTCTGATTTGCGTGATAACAACACCTACCATCAAAATTTGCTGACTTTCATACAGCCCTGCCAATCAATTTATTTACAGAGTTGCAAATAGTTCATAAATCTTACCGTTTGGCGAGACATTTTAGCGAGAGTTCTTGCACCATAACGATTTTGCTGATCAGGATCATATTTGATGGCACCCCCTTTACGGTCACTAAAACATTCTGCAGGACGTAGCATATTGCACAATATGTAACAATGTGTACGTAGGTAGGGGAAAAATTAAAATGAACGTTGTTATTATTTGTTAATATTTTTTGATAAAAGCCCATATTTTTATTGTCAAAATTGTAGATCTTGTGGAGTAGGTTTACAGTCACCTTTTGTTGCTCCGTGTATCGAGTTTTCAGTGTGCTGCTTACAGATCAGAACACGGTAACTCAAAGAATACTCGCACAATTCTAAGCTAATTTACTTTGACCTTTTTTACATTAGAATTTATGACCATTTCCCCTACTTCACCTTTTTAGTAGCATTTTGATATTGATTAATAGTTCCTTTGGGGGCATGAGAAAGTGTAAAGGACAATAACCCACTACGAAGATCGATTGACTCAGTTATACTTTGTCCACTGTAGACAATATAAGAGTGAGTCGTAGACAAATAGTTGTTCCAGAATTCAGGTGCCTAGAATTGTGCAAGAGACCGTCTTGAAAATATTCATACCTAGAACACAAGGATTTGTCTTTTATTTTCACTTTCTCCATAATAAGGACTGTCCGAATGGATATGTTTTAGTTGCCCATACGCAAATGCTCAAAAGTTGGGCAGAAAGGTCATACCGCATCTTATTGTATCATTTAGCAGGATGTTAGATTCCTGCCCCATGCTCCCCAAACTCCAAATGGTGTGGATGTAGTTCCTGAGACATTGAATCTTTCTGTAAGGCAGAATAGATCAATCCTTAGTAGGCAGCCAAATGTTGTATTAAACTTTTGTCATGTTAATGGGAGGCTTAACTGTATGTCAAAGAAGGGTTTGCAAATGAAGAACGCAAAACATCGACGTACTTGTAACAACTAGAATTCAACCTTGGAAATTTTTTTCTTGCATAGTAGCGTGAGAATTGTCTTCTTTTTCTGAATTTTATGAAAAATACTGTTCCTGACAGAAATATGAACATGGTAGCAGAATCACGGGAAGATCGAGAAGTAGTGAAGGCATGTAATGTGTTCGGTATTTCATTATCTTAGCAGGTAGTGCCCTTTATAGGTTCAGTTTGTCTTTGTCATAGGTAACAAGAAATCAGGTTGTAACAATATCTGAGCTCTAGTTTCTTGCTTGATACAATTTTCGCGGGGTTTCCATTTATACTTGTTTGCAAGTAGAGACCGGTCTAGTTGTAACTAGAGATGAAGTCTTTGTCCTACAACTGACAACTACCCTTATTCGTGACGTCATATGCACGTCCGTCACCTTTTGTCATTGCTTTGAAGTTACACAGAAGTAAATGCCCAGTATTTTAAGTTTCACAGTAAATCAAAGCAGATTATGGTTCTAACAATTAGCCTAGCCTATCATTATGCAAGGTTAACACAAAACAATTTCCTTTAAAAGGCATGAATTTCCTTACAGGAGAGAATTTATGTAGTTCGAAAAAGGAAATGTCACTCATACCACCCTAGAATATCATTAATTCCCAAAAGGAACAGTCAGTCGTCTACATTGTAGTCTGCGAGTCTACCTATCTCGTATTTTGCTCATTTACAGGGTTAGCAAACATAGACGATCTATACCAGTAAAAACAGTATCAGACACTTTTGATACAAGACAGATAACACACGCAGTTCACCAAAACACCCTACGCGTATACTTGCGTAAAGTACTATCCTCGGCAGAGGGGAGAAGCAGGGTACTTTTGCCTGAACTGTCAAACAAAGTGATTACAAAATAGCATTTATTTTGCTTGAAAATAACAAATATTCTTCCGGAAATGGGGCTCCAGCCCCCACCCCCTCTTCCTACGCATATACGCCTTCACGAAAAAAGTAATTGACTGTTTTTAGCTTCGTGGTCATGGCCTAATTTCCCCTCCCACAAATACGCTTCTGTTCATAATTCTCGTTTGAAGGTAATCTTTGTAAAAGTGAAAAGTACACAATGAACGTTTTAAACATAACGAGAGGACAAGAGAAGCAAAAAAAAAAAAAAAAACCTATCTGAAAACTCAGTTTAACGTTTGGCAATGTCAAGTTTACCTCGTCTGCTACAACAGTGAGGTCGACTTCAACATGGAAGTAGTAGCTCCGAGGTAGTTTTCTATGGTAGGAGCATAAGATCCTCTTCAACGTGGGACCCAGTTGCCCTTATTAGGGCCCACTTCAGTAGTGTCCCCCTGTAGGGGATCAGGCCCCCGGAAACTCTGAAACATTTACACAATTGTGTGCACCAGAATGAAGAATTAACTGTCTAAAAATTACATTGAATACACACTAAACACAGCAACAAATCTCAGGTCTCTCTCTCTCTTCAAAATAGCGTGATTTGGACTTACCACCGGACTATTTCTTTAAGATGCATCGAAATTGATGGTGGGGAATGTGGTGGAGTTTCTATGGAGTTTAACGAAAACTATACTTTATTCGATGTGAAGTTCTGAAAGGACAATAAGATAAGAAGAAGATTGCGCAAAACGGCGAAAAATAACTCTTTTACGAGCATTTTGGTTGTTTGCCTTTCTTTTTTACATAGCAATTATATACGTATTAATAAAAGTGAATAATGCCCTCAATAAACTTCCTTTAAAATTGCTGCTTGCCCTTTGGTTTCATAATAGCCATGATCGACTCACGGCTATTCGATTTCTTTATGACGCACAGGTTTGAGTGTTGGAAACTAGAATTACAAAGGTTGTACTGGATTTTGCTATAATCCAAGGCACGTTCCGTCCTTCTTGAATTAATAATTGGACTAGTGCACATAAAAGATGCGTGCAAAGCGCGATGAAAAATTGAATTTTAACCACCATTTGATATTTTTTAGGCATTGCATCCACAGAAGGAGTCGGAAAAACGAACTTCTTTCGCAATCATCGGAATTCAAAATGTGCACACTTTCAAGTTCACAGCAAACCCGAGCGCATGAATTTCGTAAGTGAAAAACCGTCAGCGTATACTGCACAGCTCGGACTGCTGCGCGACAGTGAAAACCAGTCGCGTGGCAGACGGGTCGGTTAGGTGTGCCCCAGTTTTTTTCTCGACCTGATTGTCGGTCCCCATTGCAGTCCGACAATCTTCTTCGACTTCATCGGAAATACGAAACTGTTTGATATTCGGAGTGAAGTTGGTGGAAAAGGGAGGGGCTTCGCAGTTTAGTACGGCCGTGGCAGTGTACAGCTGTCATTGACCCAAAGGCAACTTATCCTTTAATGAATTGGCCAATAAAGAAGTCTTTGCAAATTAGATGACGGTTTAATGTCCCCCCCCCCCATGTGTGACTTATAACAGTAGATACGGTAGGCTTGAATATATCCAACACGACACGGGTATGGATAACCTGCAACCCGACTGCGACCCGACGCACCTGACTTTCAATAGCGCCAATTCACCCCCACGAACAGTCAGGATGAGTTGCATCAAATTCCAATAACTTGGCTTTTGTTTCAAAGTGTCGGACGTAGTGTCTTTTTCGTGCTAGCCAGTTATGAAATACGATACTTCTACTTTTCCCGGCAACTGGAGTTTTTCAAAAGACAATGGCTCCCTTATAGTGTAGTAGAGCCCTTAATGACACATTACCCTTACTTTTTTTTATGTTCCCAACAATAAATTATAATTTCCGGCCAAACAGAATATTTTGCCAATACAGTTAAATTGGGAGGGGGTTAGGCCTCTGGTTAATGTACCCAAAGCAATATTTTCACCCGACACTGATTCTCTTCAAGTAAGAAACAGTGATTATAAAAGTTCCTGAAATATCTGTAGCCCCAAATAAAACAAAATCAGTGAACTGCAAAAGAAAGGGGCAATTTTCTTCCTGACAGCCGGCAACATTTTTCCGACACTTTGCTAATTTCTGGGATGTAGCACCCCCACACCCTCGGCAGTGACGTCCCTGGATTTGTTGTCAGTTAACTTAAACGAATGATTACCCTGTAGTTTCTTTTGTCTCACGTTATGTTACGTATATTTTCAACAGACCTTATGTTGTCAGACAGTTTTATATGTTACAAGACGACCCGTCAGGAACACCGGATTGAATCCATCGACGAGCGAGTGGAAAGTTCCAGAGACGCCCAACTTCAACGCAGCCTTTCTAGAACTGTCTAGAAGTAAGAACTGTTTACGTTATGTCCCAATTACAACTACTGTGTGTTCTAGAAGTTTCTATTAAGGAACGTTCTCGTAATTACTGGACTGTGTACACTAGAAGTTTCTGTTGAATTCTGGAGAGTTCTCGAATAAAAGCCTAGCATATAAAAGGCAGTTCAACAGTTGTTGTGGCGGAGAGAGACATTGAGAGATACCCTAATACTTCATCGAGAGACATCAACGAGACCAGACTATCATACTGCTGAGATATCATAAGCCAGCCACTGACAAATTGCCTTACGCCGTTTCTACGCTGTGTATTGAGATTGTTATCATCCATCATCGCTAGCCTTGTCGTTATTCGCTCGTGGAACCAGTTCCTACGCTACAGCACGCTGCAGGTCTACCACTGTGCCATTGTCAACGTGCATGCACTACCAGCCCTTGGACCAGACCAGGCAAATATTGAGTAAAGGATTGTGAGTAAGTCTAATTAATTATTGTAAATTTAAGTAAGATAAGGAGATTGTAAATAATCATTAAGTTGTTGAATTTTAATCTCGTTCTTCTGTGATCTTTCGCTGTTATTGGTTTGACTCGCGACCACAAGCCGTAACATATACAATATCTACAATTAGCAACCAGATAAGATCTCATGATAAGGTGAAAGCTAAAGTTACTGGTAAGCCGGTGGAGTTGCAATAAAACCAGCTAAAGGCTGGAGTTAAAAAAGACTTGTGTCAAGATTTGCATTTCTATTCCATTATTCATAACTTAAAAACACATTTTCAGTCTAACATCAAAAGGAAGTATACACTAAAATCTGAGCTGTATAATTTTACATGCTCTATCGTTATGAAGTCAATGTCCGTAAATAAAATTAGTTTATCAACATACGTTCGCATTACGGATTTCTTTTCAAGTTATTTGAAATATAATGTGAAATGGACGAGGGAGCAGCTTCGCTAATGCTACCCTGATGTTTTATCTTTGCAATCTTTAAGCAAGGACTAAAGTTACATTCTGATAACAAACCCTCTTTTAAAATATGCTGGTATCAAGAGGCACTCGTGCAATACAAACTCAAATAGCGCATACTGTAATTAACAAATTGAATGGCCATGCTCTGTTCGTGTAGCAATATACGTGTATCACATCGTAAATAATATTCCGTCCATTTCAGGACTTTTGAGCATACAACAAGGCAGTAGAGAAGAGGAGACGTCGTTAACAACAACCTTCAATACCTTAGAAAAAGTAAAAGGCAAACTGCAGTTACTTCAGGGGTGTCTCTAGGATTTGCCCAAGTGGGGAAACTCCCCGAAGGAGGGAGATAAAAACTCAAAGTGAGTCCATACAAACGCGAAATTTTCGTTGAGAGACGTATCGAAAATTTTAGGGCTTTGAGTGAAGGGGATTTGAAAATTGAGAGTTTTGTGGAAGAGAATTTGAAAATTTCAGGTTCATATAGAAGGAACTGACCTTTTCAGAGCAAAATCAAGTACACTGTCGGGTCAAATATCATCATCACATTTACTGGACGCGCCCCAAAGAAACTGGAAAATTTGCTCAACAGGTTGTTAACCCTTCCCGACTGGGGCAGGTATGTCCTCCTGCATAGGTGTAGAGGGCGGGGGCTGGAGGTGCAATTCCCAACCAAATATTTTTTGTGAAAATACGGGCGATATGCTGAGAATTTTTCGGGCACCTACTGAAAGAAAAACAACGCAATGATGTAGCTAATGGTAATCAATAGTTTAAAAAGCTTCCTTGGTAAATGAAGTTCTGATTTGAATTGCACCAGCACCTATATATTTAAGGAATAAATCGCATTTGGCCGACTATTATTGGTGAATTAACCGTCGAGACTCCAAATTTGGCAAAATAACTTATGAGGCAAAGCCGAGTCCGGTATTTTGCAAATTTATCAGCCGAGACGGTTTATGAGACAACTAAAGTCCGACAAACAGACAAATGTGGTTTATTCCTATTTTACCACCAAAAATGTGTGAAAAACTTCATTTTTATCAACCTTTACGTTCACTGACCGTATGTTGTGGAATAGCAGGTCAGTGTTTAACCAATCAAAATGCAGGATTCTCAATAACGGATCGCTAGAGCTGGTAGAATCGATATTAATTCAGTGGTGTATTTAGGGGGACCATTGGAACATGCCCCCTCACTGTTACCGGATATTTTTAGTACTTAAAATACGTTAATTTTTTAACACAAATTTTACTTCAAAGGTAGCATATGTGGCACCTGATTGCATGTAAAGATACCTCATTTTTCAAAAATTTTCAAACGGGACGGAAGACATCCCCTCTCCTTAACCTCTTCCCCCAGGCCGGCCATAACAAACATACTGTGTGGCCCCCAACCCAATGAGAGAAATCTTTCTTTCGCCACTGGATATTATCATTATCATTGCAACGACTTCCCCCAAATTATAACCAATATGGAAGGGTAGTAACACGGCAAATGATTGTACGTATTTTGGATGCGCATGCGGTGTCACAAACGATGC
Organism: Holothuria leucospilota; assembly: GCA_029531755.1. Classification (NCBI taxonomy): domain Eukaryota; kingdom Metazoa; phylum Echinodermata; class Holothuroidea; order Aspidochirotida; family Holothuriidae; genus Holothuria; species Holothuria leucospilota. The sequence goes on from CM055979.1 coordinate 26,139,678, forward strand.
ATGCATATATGATATGCACATTAACATGCTGAACGTGCGTGCAGCGAGCCGAATTTTTGGTGATATTTTTCAGGCAAGTCGTTACAGCCCCTCCCATCAACTTGGGCTCTTACGCCCATGGCCTTCTGTCTTACCCGGTCCAACCTTAGACTCCTTTTAAGTAAGTAGCAATATTTTTGTTAAGCCTACTGATTTGCTTCATTCATGTATTATAACTCTTTAGTTTCCGCTCTATATACAATTTTTATGTTCGTAAACATGATAGTTACTAGTAAGGCAAATAAGAGGATATTTGTAAGTTTTAACTGATGTTTCAAAATAATTTTGGTCAAGATTTATCTTTCATTTTTTAATGATGTTCACATGTAAAATCATGAAACATAATTCAGAGGTAAGAGAGACAGGTTCTAGAGAGGAAGAGAGGCTTTTTACAGACTCTAAAAAAGGTTGGATAAAAATTCTCACCAACACTGAAATATACTGAAATTGGGTAAAGTTTGCCCAACAAATAATATTTGTTGGGTTACCCCAAAGGCAGGACTGGTCAACCAATTAACTGGTATGTAATCTCTTGCTAAACCCATTAATCAACAATTATTGGAGGGGGGGGGGCAATTTTACCAAGTTTCAGTATTTTCACATACGTATCCAGCGTTGGTGAGAGTTTTGCCTGTTTTAAAGTGTGCTTACTTAAAAAACACAATGGTTAACTTTATCCACGATTGTGGTCACAGATAAGTTCCTATCAAATGAAACCAAAATAGTCTGGTAGAATGCTGCGAGCAAAATGTTAATATTTAACCAGGAATTTACACAGTCATTATTTTGACCGGAAAAGTATTCATTTTCACACTCCATTAAATTTTGTGTTTCATGTCAGTTGAAAGTGTGAGCTTGGAGAGCCTTTTTAATAGAGTGGCGGTCCCCAAGAATTCCCAAGATCGTCATCAGAGGTCACCAATGGTCAAAGAGCAAAATTTCCCAAAAATTTCCAAGATTGTTAGTGGGGTCACCAGTGGTCAAAATGCAAAATTTCCCAAGAATTTCCAAGATTGTCATCTGGGGTCACCAGAGGTCAAAAAGCAAAATTTTTTTAAGATTTTTGTTATATTTGGTTGGTTAATAGTGTGACGGTTCTCGCTTGTGTATTTTTTCCTAGGACAAATGGTGTCCTATTAAATTGTTTTACCCTAACCCCAACCTTGACCCTAACTTGAACATTACATTTCACTTTTCATGACTTGTATGGGAATTCAGAAAATAGCCCCGGCCATTCGTCCTGTGAAAGAAAATTTACGTTCCCGCTTCCAATCTTCCCGTAAAATGATATTTTGCACAGCGCAAGGAAAAAATGTGATAAAGTCCTAAAGTACCTTTAAATTTTCTTCAATCTGCATTATAAGAACTCAGTCGCACCAAACATTTACAGCACAAAGTACAGTACATCCTGTCAGAAGCATGGTCTGCACTGCGCCCTCTAATTGTTGTGGTTTACTTTACTTGTGGGTAAACGTTTACGGGGGAAAACTCTTGATTTTTCTCTTCATACCTATATAAGTAAGGCGTCACTGACAAATGAAACACAATTCCTCTGAAAGATACAAAACCTGACGAATAAAAATCCTAACATTTTTATAGGTCCAATTAGGGCGTATGTTCTGCAGAATGTTGAAGCTCGCGTCAGGAAAACGTAGGGAAGATGGAAACTGTTTTAGTACATTTTCGCATTTCATCCTTGACATACTGTCAAATTATCCGAGTTGCCCTATCATAGACGCTGGGGGGTTAGTACGTGGAGAAGGCCATCGCGTCTCGAAGTAGACCCTACACATTGACGTTAATACCTATTTAATAATCCCCATGCTGTACTACTTGGTGTACCAAAGTGTGTACTAGCGTGTCTTTCGTAACGTCATGTGCAGAAGGTGTACATGATGTCTCTTTCCAGTTGCAGCAAGCACCTCTATCCCTCTAGACGACAACCAAGATACAGCGAGGCTCTGGACCAATGTGGCCACCAAGTCCCCAAGAATATAAATACTTTCCAGAAATGCGAATATGACACTAAAGATGCCCTTTTGCAAGGTGTATGATTTTACGCAAGGAGCGCACCTGGGCTTTGTGTAATCCCATTTTAGGTCATTAGTTACTGTGCTTTGCTTGCCCCCTCCTTCCATCAGACGTCCTTGCAGGCGTGCTGTGAGCTGTGAGGTCGGACGCATATCAACATCCAGATTTGGAGTTGAACGAAAGTTCTAGGAGTCAGTTAAAAGGACCGGAGCTATGAGGGTTGAACGGTTTGCCCGAAGGTCTACAATATCTAGAATTGAAACTTCCAGTTGAGTTCGTGCCCCAATTTTCTTGGAACTTCAAGATAGGCAAATTTTTTCCTGAGAAAAGCCAAATGATTAATGCATGGTTATATTTACACTTCGAATGGTACTTCGTAACTCTTCTAGTCATTGAGTGCCATTTTGAAATTGTTCAAAGTTACCACTTATGATAACTTATGATACCATAATTTAAAGGGAGAATGCAGTCACCCCAATAAAGAATTGTATAGTAGACTATCCTATTTCCTGAATGGTTCTTGAGAATCATGTGGCAGTATTTTTCTCACTCAGTTGTAAAATTTACAAGGAGCAACTGCTTGGTTTACCTTGAATATGCAATATTTATGTCCTAAAATATAACGAAAGGTACTTGGAAGAGAAATAAGAAGAAATTTGTGACATTTAGCTATTGTTTCAAATTAAGTTTGGGGCGACTGCTTTTGACCTTTAAAGCCAGTCGACCAAATTTGGTGTGAAACGGTCTACAACAAATTCCTATCTAGGTTTATTCATACAGGGAGGTGCCAATAGCAGCCCCATCATTCAAATACGTCACAAACTACTGTGAGTCATCGCGTTGTAAATAATTCGGCTCTGTACAATCAGTGCCTGGATGTTTCCATTCAGCTGTAACTGACTCTCTGTTCAACAAGGGAAGTCCCAATAACAGCTCACTTGTTCAACTGTGTCTTTCAAACAATATGGTGGCAAATATCGTTTGTCAATCTCTTTTGAACTAAAGTCATTTTTAGCTTACGATAGTATCGTAAGCTTATGTTGCCGTATGTACTTTTGGAGCTCCATGACGTCATCAAACAATAAAATACAAAAGATATCGTGGATTTTCTCTTCACACCCTGTCGAAGAATGTTACTACGACAAAAGAAAAAAATAGCACCAAATGTGTGTCCCCATAATTGACAGTGCCTATTGTGGAACTTGCAGTACCCTTTTGCAAGAAAGAATTGATCATTTAAAGGAAGGTAGGAAGAAATTGTTAAAATCATTCACAATTTCGCTGAAAACACAACTTAGGAGCCTTAAAAAGGACATTTAATGTATCATTCCACTAACGATCTGCAGTTGTGTACTAGTTTCACTAGGGCACTACGTAAACCTGTTAGTAAGTCTGCAGCAGGTATATTAGCACGCGTGAAGTTGTGTCACATGACTTGTACGTAGCTTCTGTTTGACGCGACCGGCGACCACCAGGGACAAAACATTTAGAGTCCAAATCTATTAAAATTGAAACCATCTCTGCAACATTCTGACAAATTAATGGTTGGAATGTTCAGTTACGTCTAAAAGAGCAATATAATAATAAAAATATTAGCACCTGACCTTTATTGTGTATGTTATGGGATGTTTTGGTTTCGAGTTTTGAGATCGTAGCGAGAATGTTTACATACTGAAGGCACTTCAGATATTGCAGTGCTTCCACATCTCTGATTTCATTTTTCCTGAAATGGAATCTAAAATTTCCTGAAATCCGCTTGGTTTTTCCTGATATTTTCAATAACGCTTCTTTTATGCTACTTTAATGGCTGATCCAGGATTTCAACCTGTCAAGCCATACGTCACTTCCATACGCCATTTCCGAAATTTCCCGAAATTATCCCCCTTCCCGAAAATTTCCCGAAGAGTACCCAGATTTCCCGAATTTCGGGTAATTTCGGGAAGACTGGAAACACTGAGATATTGTGTGCTACAATGCCGCAAGTTTCCCGCGGCCGATTTCTGTACAGCGTATTCCTTGTTCGGTCCAGGTAGTTGCCACATCCCAGTTTTGGAGGTATTGATTTAAAGGGGCCCGAACAGAGTCCGCTCCGCGAGGAAACTATTCTTTGTTACCGAACTGTGTCATAATAATATGGTAACTTTACTCTTTTGTATTCTCGTGCTTTTTTACAGTTTACAGTTTAACAGTTTAACAGTTTACAGTTTACAGTTTTTTTCATAATACAAATGCCTCCACAAATTACAGGCTGTTCCTACAAGCAGGGAAATGGATTACCAGCTCCTTGCCGCTAGGAACTTCTTGAACTTTGCGGCGTGCGTCCTGGTAGAGTGATTTCTCATACTGTCAGGCTGTCCCCATAGTGACTATCGTAAGCCTGGAAGCCAATGGCTTTTGATATTCTAAAGCAGTGGTGCTAAACTTGTAGTAAGACTTTTGATACAAGTAATTTAACTCATTTTCGTGATAAAAGGCTATTCATGCGTACAGGACTACATAACACTATACACAACAAGTAAGTATACAATTTTGAAATCATAAATGCGTGTGCATATTCTAATAGCGTTACACATGTATCAACACAGAAGTGTTATCCCAATCTTAGGAAAAAGTATTTCAAGGGCACTAAACTATCTGACTCGTTAAATCAAAGAAACAAAACTTTTTGTCCTAAACTCCAGGGAGCTGTTTGTAAAAGCTACACCCTTCCATCTGTCTATCATCAAAGACAATTGATCCAATTTTACTCTTTCAGTTTTTTCTTCAATTGGACGTATAACATCATGGAATTCTAAACAAGTTTTCTGTGTGAAGAAAAAAACCATACGTATTCGGTGTTTTCCGTGTTTAAACAGGGGGTACGCCAGTTGGCTTTTCACTATCATTCCTGCCCTAGATCACGATTTTGACATTTTACATTCTTCTTTGCTTCAAGTCTTTTCATCTCCAAATTTGTAATTTGACGGGATCAATTTACTGTAGCCTGGCTGTAAGAGTGCACTTGACCTCCGCTTTCGCTTTTCTTTGGTTTGATTTTCGGATTAATCAAGCATCAGCTGGTATCTTCTGCACCACAACTGGGTACTGTAAGTACACGTTTATCTAGCGCGGTAAGATTTCATATGTTCCTTTTCCTTTCCTCCAGCAATATTCGTTCTTGAGAGCTACAATCAATTTTTCCTGTATTTTCTATGCCCCAATCTCGTCCAAACAACTCTGCAAATTACTTATGAAAAAGCGATAAGGCGAGAGGGCGGGGGTGGGGGTTCCCATTGTTATTGTGGAGTATTATTTTGATAGAACAGCAAAAGATATTAATTTCATATTTTGATTTTTTCACGGCGACAACTTTTGGTTAATTAGAAAAGACCGTTCTCGTTAAAGATTCACAGCTCTCTATCCCTGTAGTTTACATCACAAATTGCAAAACAAACAAACAAAAAAAAATCTAAGCCAGATCAAGAGATCACATGTTAAAAGCAGGTTTTCGCCGAGTGTCATTGGAAAACGTTTATATAGTGACTGTGCAAATAAACAATGCACAATACGAGTCATATATAAGTTGTGTATGACCTTTGATAAATATGCGGCGGTGCACTGTTTTAAATTTTACTAGAGGAAGCTTCAAAAGCCACAATCTACGGTGGATTGAATAACAGGAGCGCGCCCTCCTTTATGAAAGGAAGACGATCAGCTGCAACTCTTTCTGGAATTTTGTGATGGATCATGGTGAAATAACAGCTGTGCAAATTGTCCAGATGCTACAGCTCAACTCCATGTACCCTTCAAAGTGTGCTCAGATGTCGTCCTAAATTATTGAGGTACCACGAACTAATGAAGAACTGCATCCGGTTGTGGAGTTTGTTTAAACGTGGGAGTACTGAGGTTACCCTTTGCCACAACTGCCTCCGGAGCACCCTTGGGCAAGGTGCACCTGTATTTGCCCCGGTGCTTTTTAAGTGCTGTCGCCTTCGGGCGTGGTGTTGCCTTCGGGCGTAGGTGTTGCCTTCGGGCGTGGTGTTGCCTTCGGGCGTGGTGTTGCCTTTAGGTGTGTGGTCTTTGTGGGACTTTGTTTTGGGGTTGTTTGTGGTGGGTGGGCTGGAGTGTTGTTTTGGGGTTGGCTGCAGTGGCAGTACTAAAACTCAGTAGTAACAAAGACTTGTTCCTTGTTGCATGGTATGTGTAGTCTGTTTGACATTGTGTTCGTGATCCGTCAGGGTTTTTCTTTGGGTTTGGGATTATCCTTTAGTTTGTCAGTGCCTGTTTCTACGTACTTAAAAAGCTACCAACAACATTCTGTTACTGTAACAACTTTCGGAACCTGCACCAGCACCTCCTGAGTCATGTTTCATAAGATGAATCAAAGACAGTAAGTGTTCGAGCCTTAAAGGAAGGGTTTAAGCAAAACATTAATTTCTATAATTATGTGAACGAGGAACTAAATATACGTATTTTTGGTGAAACTTCCATTCAAATCGGACATGTAGTACTCGAGATATCAGCAAATGAAGTTACTACATTTGTGACCCAAAGTGAGCTTGAGGCAAGCAGGGGTTATATCACTTCCTCACATTGAAAAGAAATGCAACTGTTTCCTTCGTTTTTTAGTCTGTTGTGCTGACCTTAAAGTTAATAGGGATAGGACCTCTCCATGGAGAATGTAAAGTTTGTCAAATTCCCATACCTCTCATGCAATCACATTCCGATAACATGGGATTGTGGAGGGGAAAACTGGTTGTAAAGTTTAAAGAAAAACAAAAGGTTATGGCGCCATGTGTGCTTGCTTAAAGTTCACTTTGTGTTGAAAATGTGATAGCTTTAACTGTTAGTATCTTGAGAACCACACATCGGATTTCAATGCAAATTTCACCAGAATACTTAGAATAGGTACCCCTCTAACATATTAATACTTAATTTGAGCTTAGACCCTTCTTTTAATGATTCCATAATAACTTTGCTAGAACAACACATTTGCTAGAGACAAAAAAAAAAAAACAGTTTGGTTTGCCTTTAGCATTGAAACTGTAGTTCAGATTACACGGAGCTGTCATCGCAACTCCCTGGCTGTTGCTTGTTTACGTAACTGGCCAAAACTTTCTCATGTTCCTCACGGTGTGGTAGTTATTTTACCGATTTAAAAGGGAATTTTCATCATCCTAGACAGTTCCGATTCTCCCAACAATGCAACTTCTAGCTCCTCCCATAACTGTATGAAGCTCCCACTTGTGCAGGAATAAACCTGTTTTATTGCTTAAAGGGCGATTCTCGTCATCCCAGACAGTTCCAATTCTCCCAACTAAGCACCTGTGGCTCCTCCCATGACTGTTTAAATCTCCTCCTTGTGCAGACACAAACCTATTTTATTGCTTCAGGCCATTTCCTGGTGAGCATACAAGGTTATAATGTGTAATCCAGACACTCTCACTGCAGTATGTGGAGTGTGAGTTTTTGTGCATCATTTGAATTTTCAAACTTTGATGTCAATCAAAGAGCAGGAACCAACTGAGAATTTTGATACCCCCACATCAAAAATGTACTTAGGGGTGATGACAGCTTGTCTTTAAGGCCATGTCCTGGTGAGCATACAAGGCTATAAAATGTAATAAAAACACTCTCTCTGCCTTGTGTGGAATGTGAGCTACTCTGCATCTTTCAAATTTTCAAACTTTGATGTCAATCAAGAGCAGTCGCCAACTGAGAATTTTGATACCCCCATACTAAAAATATACTTTGGGGTGATGACTGTCTGTCTTTAAGGACTCTGCAAGAAAAAATTTGGTTGGGATAGTTGAAATATTGAGCAAAAAGTACTTAAAATATCCCTAATGGTGCTTTGAATAGTTTTGGAAGGTTGAATGGGCAGTATTTTAGGGACATTAAAAGTAGCCTACTGTTAAAAAGGTTCTGTAAGTGATATTCTGTGAACTTTCCCTTACAATTTATGATGACGCAGCTGGCAACGGAGAAATGTGTTGAAAACTTTGCGCAGGACTGTTCCAAATATTATCCTTAGTTTAATATACAAACTGAAGGCCAGGGACTGATCAACCTGTGTAGTGATGCATTCCCTACAGACCTTCTGTGTTTACATTAATTGTACCGAATCCATATACCTAGCCATTCCCGCTAAGAAGCTCAAAAATTAACAGAAAACACTACATAAAATTTGCAGTTAAGGTCAATTGCAAATATTTTCATTGATTTTGTTTTTATACACTGATTTGAACATTCCAACTATAAGTTACTGAGATGTTTGCAAGGATGGCTTAAATTGCAATGAATTTTCAAGTCCAGATTTTGCCGTTTATCTGGTTGATTGAGCAGCAGTGTATCTTGTCTCGTGACACAAGATGTTTGGCTAGACTTTCATGCAGTACGTGTGCTGGATATGCTAGGCTCTGTCTACCTTAAAGGTAACTGGTCGTCACACACACATTTTGTTTTAATTTTCTTTGGGGAGGCTTTCAAAATATTCAACACCATTATGCAAAGATTTCATGCCACGAAAATTTTAAAAATTGAACTTGTACTGACTGAGGTACTCGGATACCGCTTGATGAGCTAAATGCGGTCAACATTACAATAAAAGCGGAGATAACTCGTACTTATTGGCTCTGAAACCTCTGTCTGTCAAATAATGACTGATCACCTATAGCCAGGGTCACCATTAAGTCGGGGCGTACTTAGTTTGTTTTTTTTTTCACTTCTTTTCAGGGTTGCGGTTACTGCTCCTAGCTGCCTGTGATTTTGCAATTGGAAAATAAATACATACATGCATCTGTCCTCATCATCAAGAAAAGTTGACTAAAAACCTTTTATATTGTTGTGTAGAGCTATCGGAGGAATCCTGCTGCTAAAAATTGCAATTATAGTGTATGCGGTTGACGGACTGACGTCATTCGTCCGCCCCGACACGGATAAATGTGGGGCACAAAGGGACAAGTGCCCCCTTTATCCAAACAATTGTGAAATTTAGGCTTCGACCGCTGTGTAATATGAAGGCCAAATAACACTTTGCATTTTTATCCAGGAATTTCCTATCAATGTAAAATAAATGTTAGTCTATCACCCTAAAAGTCTGATATGAAAATATTTTATTGATAATTGTGAGTATGAGACGATTTGCTAAGACTTTATGGTCACACAACGATAATTTCCGGCGCGCTTCGAGCACAACTATCGTAACATTCGTGGGAACCTTTCAACACTACGAACGTATACACATGCTTCTACGTATAATCTAACTTAGGGATGGACGCATACCTTATTTCCTTTTCTATTAGAGGTATGAGTACAAGACCGTGACGATTTTGCCCCAACTGTATGATTGCAATAGGCTAAATTCCGACGTAATGGCGCAATATCTTCTTGGAGCCTCATGTAACCTGCGTCGTGTCATCACATTGTCCTAATGGTTTACCTGTTTTACTCCCAATAAGGACTCACACACACACACACAAAAAAAAAAAAAAAAAAAAAAAAAACACGGAAGCACAAAATTTTCGAGCGCTGTAGAGGTCCCTTCTTTCAGTTTCTTCCTCAACTCTGTACTCCCTAAATGTAAAAGAGTGAAATCTAGCACAAAGAATTGACTACAGTGTCCACTGCCTGTTTCGTGTTGAATTTCACTCTCCTCGGGGTGGAATTTTCACTCATTTAGAGTTAATTACCACTCCGAGCAGAGTAGAATTTCAGTCTATCAATTCCACTCGAAAAAGAGTGGTCACTCTAGGTAATCGTCGAAGAATGAATTTCACTCTTTTACATTAAGAGAGTAGACCATAACGTAGCCCTCTAGACAGGACAACCCCGTCTATACCAAGTATTCTTTAGGTAGTCCATACACTTTTCTGCGATGGTAGGAAATTTCATAAATAATCGCATAGTTATTCTACTGTTTTTGTCATAGGCGACCAACGTCGGAGATTTGGCTATTTCGTTGTGTTGGATACAATGTTTATTAACGCATACTATCCCCGATAGAGGGCAGGCTCTACTACGGTAGATTTAGTTTTTCTCTCAGTGAGAAGCTGCAATAATTCTTGCATTGACCCCTACAAGAACGACCTTAAAATTTTGCGTACTTCGTGAGCCAGGCCCGTAGTCAAGGGAGGGGGGCAGGGGGGAGAAGCCCCTTTTGGAAATTTTTTGCCCCCCCCCCAGAAGATATAAAAACTAGCATTGCCGTAATGCATTTTAGTATGTTTCGCCCCCTAGAAGCTTTTTCGCCCTCCTTCAGCACCTTTTCTGGCTACGGGCCTGTCGTGAGCTGTGGATATCCGTGATTCTTTCTTCACAGTTCGGTTTCATACGGGAAAAGGGTGCCCTGAACAAAGTATCATAACAGGTTTCTTTGGTTTGGCTCTTTATGATGACATATCCTTCCATTTAGCCCTACACAATTTCATCGTGAGAAGCGCGTTCAACTCGACAAGTCAAAGTTTCTTATAAAACACTTACGCAGCACATAAATCGGTATACAAAACCTAGTTTAGTGATAAGTTAAGTGTCCCAACGCCGCGGAAAGTAGCCAATACCACGTTGTGCAAAGTATGCCATGGCAGGCTAACGGCCTTGGTTGGTCCAATATTGTATGGTGACCATGTACGTGCTATTTTCGTAATATTTTCATCACAGTCCTTGGAAGCTGTGGCGCGTAAGGGGGGGGGGGTGAATGTTTGAGGATCCTTAGATGCAATTTGGTGCACATTTTAGACTGGGTGCTAAACTCCTAGCCCCATCGCTTCCTACGCCGTTAGAAACAGTCTCAACCCCACGAAGGTAAACTAACTCCCACCCGTCGTCATGCAGAGCTTGTTGCCTGCCGTGCCTTAGACCCCAGACCTCTCTAACGCCTCGCGCCTTCCATGCTTAAAGGTTCAAACACGCAGTCACAAAGTGCCCCTTCCCTCTCTCGTAAAACTTCCTGGATCTAGGCCTGTGCACCTACCCGACAGGATTCAAGAGTGTAGACAGATACATCACACTAATGTCTGCACTTCGGTCAAACAAAGAGTCTACTACCAGCTGTTACTATTAATCTACGTCGCAAAGTTTTCCTCAAAGTGTTTGTTCAAACCACTGTCAATCCACAAGGACTTTACCAGAGGTTCTCAAGTGCTTACGGCTGTGGGTCACGTTTCCTTGAGTTCATGTTTATAACTGTTGTAGTAGTCAGCAAGGAAAAATCCTGCATTTCGAGGAGTGGACTCATTTTTCAGGGCGAAACCGACACATATGAGTTTCGAAAATGCCTGCACAGCAGGCAATGGCTGGTCAAAGGATTCTTAATTTGGGTGATGGTTCCTTAATGGGGGCGCCGTACTAGATCAACGTCGATCTCAGCACTACAAAGGTTGGGGTTAACGTGAGAAAATCTGAATATAAAACGTGCCAGATAGCAGGAAAAATTATTCCACAACTCACATTTGCCACCGTAAGTCCTCATCTCCCAAGCGTTTGTCGGCAGTAAAGAGAGAACATTTGGTTCCCCAACCACGGTCCTTGGATCGAAGGGAATTGAACACAAATTTGTCAATAGATCTCTGCGTCTACCATGCTTGGGGCTAGTGCGGAGAAAAGTTGACATCCGAAAGGCTCTACATTAGAAGAAATGATCTACTCTAAGCATAAATTTGTGACTACATTTTTATTCAAAATTTGCGAATCAGCAAGTGACATATGGGAGAGAAGGGGATATTTAAAGGCACGCAGTTGTCAGCAGACTAGTGCCGTCCCCTTTTGCAGTTTGTCCGCTCTTTTCCAATTTCTTGTTGTTCCATTCTATCTATGAAGCACCTCTTTCCTACGCCTCTTTTGTTTTTCCTTTTATCTTTTTCGGCCCTTTTTCGGCCCTTTTGCCCCCACTTCCTACCTGTCTCTAGCAAAACGTTATTCTGAGGCTGGTAATTGAAATTAATTATTTTACACAACACTTGAAAGTGATTGTTTTACACAACAATAAAAGAAACTTTGTCAGTGCCCATAGCCTAACATACCAACCAAGCTCGTAGCAAAGCGGAAAAGGGAGGGGCAAGGGGAAGTCTCCTGGAAAAATCACCCCTAGAAAATTCAAATTATCATTGCCTAAATAACTAAATGCATTTAGTATATTACGCCCCCTTAAAGGTTTCTCCCCCTGGAAACTATCTCTCCCCCTTTTAGTCCCTTGTCTGGCTACGGGCCTGATTCCAACCATAGGAGTATGAAAAGACCTTTCACAACTTAGGGGTGGACTGTGTTTGCCTCTATAGGCTAACAATCGTGTAATGAAGTTTTCTCTGAAAATAAAGCGCCATTGCCTTGAAGTCCTAGTAAGTACTATGAAATAAAGTCTTTTTACGTGGCGGCCCATTCCCACCTCATACACTCGTGCTTCCAAGTGCCACGTTCCACTTATCATCATCACGGAGGAAAGCTCTATTGTAATAGAGAGAGCTACTTACTTATAGCTCTATTTTAGGTTTGGTTAGAGTTGTAAATTATATAGTCCCGATTTATACCAATTTACTTTATACAACGCCTCATAGACCACACACAAGCCTGATAAAAATGAAATCGGGCTATAGAAACCAGCAAAACAAGTTTGGCGCAGCGCATTTGCTTAAACTGGCAAAGTTTTTGTTTGGAGTCTTACGTAATTTGCAAAACACGTTTAAAAAGTGGGGCATAATCACAATGGGGGAGAAAAAAGAAAACACCCATATAAAATTAAATTAATATAGCCTATGAAGAAAACAGCCAAGGAAATTTGAAGGTAACTTTAAAGCTACCGTAAGATTTGATTTGATACTCATTCTGTAAGATGATCTCATTATTGAGGAAAATCTAAAGTGACATCCGTGTGCCTTTCATCAGCCATAATAACAGGCTTTTCAAGTCGTCTGCATTTCAGCAAGGTTTATGTACTATTTAAATGTCTAACGAGTGGGAATTGCTTAATGCTAGAAGCGCAGTTACGGTATTTTGTCCAGGAAAGATATTTCATGTGGAGTTGGACTACATCGACTGACAAAATGATTTGTGAAGACTGACTATCGGCAGAGAAAAAGTCAGTGGCTACTGTACGTAAGTTTTCACGTTGTTTTTGTTAGAAACTGGCCGATTGCGTGTTTTTATAGTATTCGTTAATGTAGAATGGGTGTGGAAGAAACAAGCAGGTGCATTTAATATTTGTTACTGTAATAAAAACTAATGCTCCTTATCAATAAAATCGTGGTAAACAAATCACTTAAATCACAGGCAAAATTTTCGGGATACTCCCCCTCCCGGCGACCTCCCCCCACCCTCTACCACCATCATCGTCAGAAAGTAACGCTGTTTGCCTTGGACAGCAAAATAAATAACTTGGCAGGGGGGGGGAGGGAGGTAAACTTAAAATTAAAAACCAATTTGATCCAACATACCTGTTACAATGGTATGTATTAGTAATTTTTTAACCTGTAGTACACCGTTAGTCCAACTAAGTCGAACAATTCATATTCTAAATTAACATTTAATATACGTCAATTTTATAAAGCGTGAAATCACTGGGGTGTTCTCAAGCGCTTTACAACTTTATATATATATATATATATATATATTTATATATAACACATATACATAAACGTAAACGTACACGTATATATACATATACGCGGTAAATATATAGCTATACATATACATGCAAATATACATACACAAATGCAAATGCATATACATTAACATATACATAGACATAGACACCAACACAGACAAACACACCCAAACACAGACACAGACAGACAAAGACACAGGGGCAGACAAAGACACAGGGGCAGACACGCACATCGACACAGACACAGACACACTGAAAGACTTAGACGTAGACGTACCCGTATATGTATATGTATACGTTCAAGTGCACCCACGTACACATCGTTTACATATAACTTGCCTGAGTGGTTGCAGATTGCATTTGTTTGATACTATTTGTAAAAGAATCTGCAAAGGTGACGCTTTTTTGTGCTTAAAAACAATTGACCAAATTTGTTGAGAGGATAGGGTCACGAGAGATATTCTGTACACTCTAAACATTGTTGGACATTTGAGCAACTTTGGGTAAAGAAACTAGCTAGAATGGTAAAAAAGGATACCCAGATTGGGTAAACTGTTTTATTTACCAGTTTTTGACCAACCTGAGTAGTTCCTTTACCTAACAGTCTGTCAGGCGGCAGACAGTGCTCACCAGTTTTTAAAGGATTTCTTCGGAAATTGGTATGGACCATTAACACGAGACCTTACCATCTCCCCTTAAAGGAAAGCGATACACCTAAGTAAATGTCACTGAGTAAAATTACTATCATTGAGTAAAGGTAATTTGCATATAAGAAAAAGCTGTATTTTGCCAAGATATTTGCCAAGATATTTCTGACCAGCAATAATACTCTTTCAAGGATTTTAGAATCAAAATAATATTACGGTTTTGTCGGAGAACTCTTTCCCTCCTCACACTCTTCCCCATTCATAGAAAACTATGATATCTGAATCTTCACCTTCCATATTTCTAGAACTGTAGCACGGTAACTTGTAACTTTTTACAACCCCTTTCGTAACCATGATGATGAAAATACATGGCTAAAATAGACACATGCTGCAATATTTGTTCGGTAATGATTTCCCCCATCCATTTAGCATAGATACATATATTTGTTTACAAACGAAACAGAAAGCTGGTGATGATTCATAGAAATTGAAATCGCGGTCAGGATATGTATGATGCATCCGTAGTTTCTGTTTACATAACCTGGATTCAGACACGTTTGATGAAGAGCAGGGTTCATTAACACCCAAAAATCTGTATTTCACAGTATATCAACATAGTCTACACAGTATCGATTACCTAAGGATAACATTCCCGACATTCACAATGACTGTGAAGGCCATCCATCAGCTACTTGTCAAGGGGAAGGGACTTGCATCACTGGCCGTTGAGGTGTATGGAACGGAAGGGTAGAAAGACTGAACAAATGAAACTCTGCAACCTGGAATATGCGCGTTGAAATTTCAATTTACTAACGAAGTACCTGGCTTCCTTGAGAGCAAATCGTACTATCGCAATCAGGAATTACAGTTTTTAACCGTGGCCTACCCACTGAGGCTCTCAGACAGCACTGGAAAAATCCCCGACACGGAGCTATGTCTTCCCCGCCGGGGCAAGTCCCCGGTTCCCCTCTGGTGCTCCCGTCGCATATATTAATGGGGAGTTTGTTATCTACAATTTCGTCGCTTTTGAAGCTTTTATGACTCTTTTACCATTGAAAAATACAAGTGATATCGTAATAATGTAGGCTAATGTTAACTTTAAAAGTGTTTAGGCTTCAATTAAGTATTACTGTGATAAAGGGTAACTGAATGTAATCATACTGGTTTAATTTGCGCGGAGTTCCTTTTACAGTTTCTTTAAATATTAGTTGATGAAGTTATCACACTTCCAGCTGAATGTGAACTTGACGAAAACACACGTGACATCATTACCTCACATTAATCAACATTTTTAGTCTTTACGATTCTCCTTCATGGAAGCATCTTTTCGTTAACTGAAGACATAAGACAAATGGACATTTTCTAAAGTTCATATTCCCCATTCGTGCAAAACCTACTCTGCTGACAGAAACTCGGGCATTTTCTAGGATAAGATTATTTTCAAGCAAAGACTGCCCAGTGTCCTTGAAAATTTCCCATTCGTATTTAATTATATTTAAAGCGAGGAGGGGCATACAGTCTTTACTCCTGGTTACATCAACACGTTACAACAGTTGTACCTGTCAAATAAACTTCATACAAAACGCCCTTATACTTTCACAAAGTATGCGGTTGATGTGTTTGTTTTCCATAAGCAAACGCAACAAATTGACCCGTTTCTTTTCACTCCAAATTCAATACCTTACAGATTGTATTACTCTGAGATGGTAACATGAGAACATATTATCCTTCTCAAATATGTACTTACATATTCATTCGATCAATTCAACGACCTTAACGTCAGGTCAAGTATAAGAACTACGTGCTCCTTGGGTGTGAATATTTCATATACACGACAACCGACAATCCGCCTTTTCCGTCAGCAGCCGAAATCGTACCCAAAAAGATGAAGTGGACGAAAAATTTGCTAAACTTTTCGAAATTTGTCCTCCTCTCCCCCCATATCACTGTCAACAATAGGGTGAAAGTAGCATCTGTGGATGAAATCTCCATTGAGGTCTTCTAGTAGTGATTGATGAATTTTTGAATAGAGCCCCACTGCGAGAAATAATAGTTACAATATGTTGTGGACCCTGGAATGCTCACAAATAATTAAATAGTAGAATGTGAACCCTGGATTGCGTTAAAACATTTCATGATAAATGGCGGGTAGATAGTGAATACATTGAACTGGTTTGAGCCCGGGTTTTAATTACATGGACGGCATCCAAGACTCCACGACCGGACTATAGACTTCCATTTACCAAGCTATGTCGCTTAAAGATCTGCTATTCTCAGCCGCTGGTAATATCCCTTATAACATGTTTCCAATATCCTCCGGAGAAAGGCAACAGTAGTATGGTTTAACATGGGTATACAGTTATGTTGTGTACCATTCCGCTACCTCCTGCCTCCTTGATTTACCTTTGACTATAATAGAAGTAGGCCATGGGCCAAAGACACCTCACGGACAACCCCCACAACTCTCCCACACAATATTTTTGGAAACCTTAAAAGCGGTTTTCAAAAGTATTGGTGCGGAGAGTTGTGGGTGGCCGCCGAAGACCTTTCTGGTTCCAGCTATTTTGTAAAACCACAAATATGATCCGATAATGACGTATCCAGGGCATCATTAAAATGAAATATTAATAAAAAGTACGTTCCGACGTAACAATCACACGGGACCAATTCAGAATGAACAGTATTTTCGATGTCGGTATTTTTGGGCAGGGACAGTCATGTTTGTTCATTACTTGCTGTGGTTTGCTGTCTTTGGAGGGGGGGGGTTGCAGCAGTCGCTTTGCTCAATGTGACATTTGTTGTATATTTTACATACTTCAGTGTAGGTAAACAATATTCATCCGTCAAACCATTCTCCAAAAGTCATTCTAAAGTTGGAAACCTGAAGCTGCTCCTGAACTTACTCAAACAAATATAAACAAAGTGACAAGTTATTAAGAGGTAATTTGTATAGAATTAACCAAAGAAATAGTAATGCCGCACAACATTCCAAATAATTATTTTTACATATGTAATTATAATAGAGTAATATTTCAGAAATCGTCTAACTTAAAAAGAAAGGTTTACATGTAGATCAGTGTCGTAGCCAGGCCCGTAGCCAGACAAGGTACTGAATGAGGAGTGCTAGCTTCCATGGGGCAAATATTTTCACAAGGGGAGGGGGCGAAGTGTATAAAATGTGTTAAGCCAATGGCAACTTGAAATTTTTTAGGGGGCGATAGCTTTTTCTGGGGGCTTGGTCGCCCCTCCTGCCCCCTGGCTAAGGGCTGGTTTCATTGAATGAATCCATTAGAGAGCACACACTAGACGTGAACAGCTGTGCCATGGATACATAGGGAGATGGGTGACAGAGTACTTGCATCACCCATTGCAGCTACACCTGAGCCTAGTATGTTATTTAAATGAATGCTGCTGCTGGGGTGCTATTGTCGTAATGTTGATTTGTATGAACTAATAACAGACATCTCAATAACTGGTTTGTGTTAATGATTTGCCGTAAATTGTCTTTTCATTGACCCTCATTTTAGGACATTTTGCAAAAAAAAAAAAGGGGGGATGAACCTCATTTTTAGGAGAGGTTGCAAAAGAAAGAAAAAAGGAGGAATTAACATGGATAAGCATTCTCAATTCAAACAAAGGAGGGCACAATCCTTACCGACCTCCATCGCCGCCCCCATGAATGAAGTTACATTGCATCCTGTTCGCATGGGCGTCCGCAGAAAAAAATTCAAGGGGGGGGCAAAATGTTTTAGGGGCCCAACTTTTTCCATGGGAAATATTTTACTCCCAGAAAAGAGTTTAGATGCTACTTTTTTTCACACAGTGTTGACAAAGGCATAGCCAGGCATTTGTCATGGGGGGGGGGGGGCGAAGCGCGTAGACAGACTCTCAGCGCTCCGCGCCACCATGAGTTGGCGCGGAGCGCAAGAAAATTTTGGCCCAAAATGCTTCCCAGATCGCTGGAAATGGCACTTCCAAGGCCTTTTTACCGCATATAAAAAGGGGGAAACATAAGCAATATCGTAAATATAAACTTTAAAAAATTCCAAAATATGCTCGGGGGCTGCTGGGGCCTGAGTGTTGATATTTTTATTTAATTCCTGTTTTGAGAGTAGAAATTCACACTGATTGAACTGTTAAGAAATGTTAAAGTTATATTTTCTTCATTTTTTCTTTATTTTTTCCTCGTTTTTTTCAAGTTTTTGATTTTTCAGGGGGGGCAAGTGCCCCCCTTGCCCCCCTCCGGACGCCCATGCCTGTTCGTTATACTTACTCATTCTGTCATCGGTAGGTGATCATATTACTGCACATAACATTCTCAGGAACCAATTTTAACTGGTTATCATACCCTTTTCCAACCAACAACTGTCAACATTTCAACAAGCTTGCTCGTTCATTGCTTCTCACTTGGGATTTCAAGGCAATCAGATAGGATATTACCCCTCAATTGTTTTCATGACAGTACGAGAATATACCTAAGTAAAATAGAAATCTAAATACGTCTGATTTTTTATTCCGT
This sequence comes from Holothuria leucospilota, assembly GCA_029531755.1. Lineage (NCBI taxonomy): Eukaryota > Metazoa > Echinodermata > Holothuroidea > Aspidochirotida > Holothuriidae > Holothuria > Holothuria leucospilota. Next base: position 26,158,489 of record CM055979.1, read on the forward strand.
CCCCCTGTTCCTAGACTATTCTTTTATTCTTGTAAAGTGGGGTCAAAGGTTACTTTATCGTCAACATAATTCCCAGTGTTTGTTATTTCAGTCACAGTCTCCAGATTCTACAGAGAGAGTTAAAAAGTCAAAATATTTTTATCGCATAACAAAGTGAGGTCAAATATCTCTTGATCGATTTATTGTTCGAGCCTTTAAATACAAAAATATCCCCTTTCTCACATTTTATTACCGTAGGGAGCACATATTGTTTTCATTTCTATTCACGGTTATTCATAAAACGGCTGTTTTCTTTTCTCTTCAGTTGAAAAAATGGCATGACAGTTGCCCCTGGGCTTACGTATTAAACTTTCAAAGAATAGAATCCTGAAGGGAGTCCTTTTGACAGGGCGGGAAAATCACAGTGGACTACTTCTCACCATGGAGAAATCCGTAGTTACAGTGTTCGTAGTCACGTGGTATGCAATCATCAGTGAGGCCTTTGATTTAACAATTATCCACACGAACGATGTTCATGCACGATTTGAAGAATTTAACAAGTACGGGTCCACGTGTTCTGTCAAGTATGCGGAGAAGGGGGCTTGCTTTGGAGGGGTCGCTCGAAGGGTAACAAAGATCAAGGAGATACGGAATAGATACCAGAATACGCTTTTGCTCGACGGTGGGGACCAATTCCAGGGGACACCTTGGTTTTATTTTTACAGAGGCCTCGCTGCGTCGCACTTCATGGAACTGATGGGCTACGACGCTATGGTAAGTGAGATTCACTGATTTTTCGTATCATTAAAACAAAAGGTGCTATATTTATTAAACGGACTTAGTACCGCAGTCGCTATTCCAAACTTACCATAAACATAAAATATGCTCTTCAAGTTACCTACTAAGTACCGTAATTCACACCGCAGCGTCACTCATATGAAGTTAAAGAATAGTCATGTCACTTGGTGGGGGAAAATAAAATAAGTTAAACGAAAAACCAATTCTATTTTAAGGGTACCCGGGTAGGAATTTTGGGTAATTCCATTTAACCTGTATAGAAATAAAGGCAGCTCAGTAGCCAGACAGGGGAGAGAAGGGGTGGGGCAAGATGGCTTCTAGGGGGATGAACATTTTTCAGGGGCGAGATGTTATAAAATTCACTTACGCAATGGTAAATTAAGTTTTATGGGAGGTGAGAATTTTCTAGGACCGCCTCCTGGCCCCCTTCTCTACGGACTTGGTGGCAAGGAGACCAGTTTGATGACAACGGCAACACATTCCATACAGTGAATTGTGTAATTTTGGAAAATACAAGTTTGTTTCAATGTCTTATGTATTCATAATTGCTGCGTATACTTTGAACTGTGGGCTACCTTTCAGAGTATGGAAACCCACGTGAATGTGGTTATGCAAACACTGAGAATGATCAAGGAGTTGCTATTAAATAGCAACTCACTAGAATGATATAGCCCTTGTTTGGTTGTGATTTTGTCAGTATCAGTTCCCGAAATGTTAGCTTAAAGGCAATAGGCAGTCGCCCCAAAATTTTCTTTGAAAAATCAGCACACTCTTGCAAATCTCCTCTTATTGCATTAAAAGCACTTCTGAAGACGTTTTGAACATAACTATTACAAACAATAGGTAAAGAAAGGCAAAATTCTCCTTGAATTCCACAATTCACTCACAAAAATATTGTCACATGATCAAAATAGGCCAATCATGAACTAGAGTGACAGGATACACTCACTCTGTTTGGGGTGACTGCCTACTGCCTTTAATAGAGAACGGTTTGGCAGGCTAAACCGAGACTGCACAAGACAGAACGCCAACGGATTTCCCTCCTTGCGGCATACTCTAATACGTCTGGTGTCATGAACTCTTTTGTACCATAGTCGAGTACAACCACCATTCAAAGGAGAAAACCAGTTTCCACCACATGAAGTACCCTACACTGCGGATCAGGGATTAGTTTTTTCACACCTACCTGACTTAACACTAGGGTCTTAGGCTAATTCAGGGAAAGGCCGTTCTGCAGGCTACTATCACCTAACTGTACTAAGGCCGAGTTTCGGGAAAATTTGCTCACCACAAAGTGTAATATTATACGATTGTGGTGCCGAATATTTCATATCTTTAAAACCTGTGATTTATGCTCACACAACGGTACGCCTAGATGATTCACCATAAGGTACGGTACCTTTCTAGTTTAATTTTCATAAAAGCAGGTTCTTGTAAAAAGAACTACTTTGTGGCACACGAATAGGTATAGTTTGTTCACCCGCAGTTTCATTTTTTAGACGGTGTTTATTCATAACTCTTTCATCCTATGTCATATCTGGGATAAGGAACTAAAGTTATTGTCAGTGTTTGTTGGTAAAACTGATTGCTAATGTTAACTTTACACAGTTTCCCTCTTAAAACACATACATTACAATTCATCGGGTAACTTACATTATAGACGAAAGGGAAGGTACTTATGAAGCGGTGTTGATGTCTTTGCACGACAGTATCACGACATGACCTTTGCTCTCACTTTTTTTTATTTCACCATTAAACTAAGGGTTCCTTTTATGTGGGGTTGTACAGCGCAGTTCCAGACTACCAACTTGTGCGCCTATATGGGGGTAGAGACTACAAATGATCTGCATTGTTTGAATGAAACTTGATTCCCTAGCTTAAAGTAATGGTGTAGATTAATTATTAAAAGGATTTAATTAATAATGAATATAGATTATTCTTTTAAGTAAGTGAGACAGTTATTGTAAATGCTACCTCTCATTGCTCTAGAAGGTACGATCAGGTGCGTTTATACATGAATTCGCAGGAAGGGGGGGGGGTGTGAACTATTTTAGGTTCAACTACAACTTTCCCTATTGTTCCACGGGAACAGACGAAAATAAGGGCAGGTAAAAGATCAATTAACTTTTTAACTAACTGCATGGATTTGAGACCGACTTTTGGCGTCCAGGACCGACTTTTGATTTTCACGGAGGGTGTCACACCCCACACCTCCTTTATCTACGCTCCTGGGTGCGGTAAGCACTCCCAGTTGCGACCTTTTGACCCTTTCTGAGAAGGAAGGCACCATGCATGTATAAAATATGACGACGTAGGTCTGTTGACGTACAAACCTGCCCTTCTGCTATTATACTGAATACAAGCTTTGCAACAATAGTAATCATGTAATGCTCATGACAGTATTGCGAACTTGATAATTATAACAAGTTAAGTATTTTAGGCTCATTGTGTGAATAAAAATGAACAATCATTCATATTCATGGTGGCAAGAGTATCTCACGTCACAAGCTTCTTTCTTACGTTGTTAAAATATTAAGATACATATTTTACAACAATATTTTACAACGTAAAATAGGGCGCCTGTGACATGAGATATTCTTGCTACGCCACTAATATTAATGATTGCTCATTTTTATAGTAGAACGGTTGCCTCGAAATTTATTATAATTAGACAGTTAGAGATAGCTACATGTTGTATGTTACTGCTCCTAACTGCTCCTAAACCTAACTTTTAATTTCACATTTTAACCTTTAATATTCATATGTTCTTCAATCTTAGTTCTAACTGCCATTTTTACAGATATGCATTAACATTGTATTCATATGGGGTTTTAAGAAACTGAACCTGGTAATATTTGAGTAAGTTTACGCGTGGGCTAATGTTACGAAATGTCATGTAGGCCTAAGCGTAATATAATTCATTAAATAATTTCGCCGTGTCTGGTGTCGACCAAGTCATATGTTCTCTGTTGGTAAACGGTATGTACATATCATTCTGATTGCAATTACAAGTGACACATATACGAGCATATAGGTTAATTTTAACTCTTCGTGCGTGAGATTCACAAATTCGAATAAATATTGGGGTCTCATTGCAAGTAAGAGCAAAACATGCTGGTATAATGTCATGAGATCGCGATACGTGCAAATATCTCGTTGAACGAGCTTTTAGAGAGTCCAAACTGTCTTTTGTTGACTTATAGCCATCGAACTATTTACCTATATTAAGTAAATATTTAATACTCGAATCGGCTGGTTGCAATTCTGTGGCTCATTTAGATTAGAACACCGTTGAAGTTTGATATTTTGTTTAATATTACAATTTATACAATATAGTAAATAATGAAAAGGATAAAATTTCTCCGAGATGACTTCCCGACCAGCTATATAAAGGGATTTTTTTATCCCTTCCCTTATATTTGCCTGCTTTTCATTGGTTTAAACCGTTCTCTCTTTCTCTATGAGTTACAGCTGTGCACCCTCCAAATACCCCATTTACATCTTCTAATGTGACAACACCCCTTTCATGTATTTCGCTAAATCCGTGAGCGAAGCGGCTCGTCATAATGTCGACTACGTGTTACCTACCATGTTGAGTGTTCCCCCTTTTCTGAGTTCGCTACTATGTTAGTCGTCTTTGGGCATACCAATACGAGATAAACTATACATTATTATGTGTTTAGGTACTTACATAAATAACCTACTTATTATGATTTCATTATACTGTCAAGAATCAACGTTAGAGATTTGAAAAAAAAAAATAGACGGGTTCTCCAGGGACAGGTTTGATGGACTGATGTCGCTAAAATGGATACACCCAGTGTTTGTAACATTTAAGCATGCGCAGTGTACTAAAAGTACGTTTTACATACCAACTCACATGATTACTTTTAAAGTCAATGTTTTCTTTGCGTGTATTTCCCTTGAGACCTAAATGACTTATACCTAATGGTATAAAAAACAAAGTCAGTTATATTAAGAGCTTTAGGAAGAAACAAATTTCTTTGTGGAGAGGGGGAAACAGCTGAATCAAAATTACTTAATTTCATTGGTCTCATTAAGTGAACGTGAGTTTCAGGTGCAACTGTACATCGTGAAAAATATTGATATATCACTCACGCTGCGTCTCTTAACAGCTGAATACCGATGATACCGAATGCGTCGTTGTTGTCGAGAGGGAAAATCTGAAGAAGCTAATAACGTTGTAAGTGCGAGAGGCATTTGATAAATTTTAGTAAGTTTGAGGCAGTTCAATGAAAAGCGCTGGCAAGATGTGTAAAGAAGTTACAGTCAGTGTACAGTACACTGCTAACGATGTGCACCACGGATATGATATCAGTATAAATACCGGGTAACCGATTAATAAGTGTATTGGTATTACATGAACCCCCAAATCGAATACCTTCGGCAAGGCTATATGTTGGTGATACCGACTCTAGTCTATGTACACTGAAAACTAACACACTGCAGCTGCTCACCTCGCAGCAATTGTTGGTACTTTTGACATACTTTTTTTGGTTAGAGACCATTGGTTGTAGCCAACTGTCTCGTTCGGTATTTGATTGAATCTTCTTCTTCTTTCTAGTGGTAAGGCTCTTAACTCATTTTTTTTTTTGGGGGGGGGGGCATCTAGTAAATCAACAAATTTATGTCCTGCTTTTGCCCCAAATCACTTGTTTTTTAATTGAAAAAACATTGTCAGATGCGGGGCTGTTGTATTTTTAGCTCAGCTGAACTTCAGCTGAGCTATTGCTATCGTACCGTACGCGGCAGCAAATGTCTGTCACCTCTCTGTCACTTTTCGACATCGTGTTTAAATGCGTGGCATTTCGCTATTTCTTCATAGAATTGACTGAAATTTGGCTGACGTGTAGGTGAGGAAAATATCTTAAAGATGCTACCATTTTTGATAAATATAAACGTTATTTGACCTCGGGAGAGGGCTTTGTTTGAAAACATAAAATTTCCTTCTCTTCCTTCAATTGTGCACTAAATGCGCTGAAACGTTTCATATAGATAGTTTGAATAGTACTGAACTAAAGTTAAACTTCTCATTTGTTATCATAATCATTTGATACCCAAAAGAGCATTTTTGAAAAAAAAATACGAATATTGTACATGTTAAAATGCACAGAACATCGAGAATACCAGTTGTTAGCATTTGAGAGACTGTGTACAACGAAAAGAGGCACAAAAGTATTATATAAATGTACAGGGGAGGCCGCACAGAAAAGTTGATAGTGACAGTCTTGATAGCGCTATCAACTCTCTATCAAACCTGCTACTATCAGCAGGTGCAAAACGACCGCACAGAAGGCGCTGATAGAAGTGCTCTATGGTAAGGCCCTGATAGGCTCATTAACATATTACAGATCGGAGATTTCCCAGTTGGTTTGGCTTATAATCGTCATTTGGAGTGTTTTATTCAGGTATGCTAACTCAAATACAGGAAGAAACAGGCAGAAACAGGTAGAATTTGTCAATAGATCGCGTAACTTAGACCTACATTTGATAAAAGTCAAGCATTTGCATCCTCGGCTCTTGTGAATTTAGACAATGTGTGAGGTTGTGCGTTATGTATTACTATGTAAAGGTACTAAATTTTGGACGAACAAATCCCAAATGATGGCCGTAGCCTCTGGGGGCAGAGGAAAGTTGCCCCTTGAGATTTCCAAATCGTAAATAAAAGTTGACCTTCTTGAAAAACACTACGTAAATTGCTAAAACTTTCGCTGTCCAAATTATGATTTCTAGGACCCCTAAACCTGGGAAATTGTATTATTAATAAAGTTTCCTTTTCCCCAGTTTTTCCCGGGGGTCCCCCGCCGTGGATGTGTTCTTGATGCGGGTATCTCGTGACGAAATTACCATAGTGTCCCTCCTACAAGATACACAGTTTGAATACCTTCACCAGCATATACGTTGGCGAGAGATAAAGTAGCTTAGGTTACCTTCAATCATTAGCTAAACCTAACGAGCCGGTCAAGGGGAATATAAAAGGCATAAGCAGAGGCTGCAAACTTATATTGAAACACAGCTAAATCTTATAAATGTCCTATTGCGTCACTTCAAGTATCTTTCGTAATGTTTTAGACTAAAAAAATATTGCATATTCAAGGTAAACCAAGGAGTTACTCTATACGGGGCTTTTACAACTCAGAAACGTATTGCAACATGACCCTTAAAAAGCCATTCATGAAATAGGGTTCCCGGGTACACTCATTCAAATTGGGGTGACTGCATTTTTCCTTGAAATAAAATCTAATTTTTCTCCTTGAAATCTAAATTTGTTACAGACAAACGTAGCATGAAATCTATAAGTTAAGAATGCTTAGGTGCAATTTTTAAGGTCTAAAACGTGTCATTTGCCCCATCTGGGACACATTGGACCGAAAATTTCCTTACAGTCCTCCGCTATGGCACTCGCCAACCGTTGGTGGATCCCCCAGTGACCGCACTAAGAGCGCCAGGGAGAAGCCCGCACCGGGTACCAGTCTTGTAGAGGTGCCACGCCACCAGTAAATTCAGTAAATTTAGTAAATAATTAAAATTTTAGATCATGTCTTTACTAAAGATAACATCACTTTTTAAATCTAGGAAAACTTAGAACCAGAAAACTTTCACAAAGAGCAGAGGTGTCATCTCTGCCCTGAGGCAACGGCCCCCTCCAATTACACCCTAACAAAAGGGAAACAAATCACTAAAAAGGCTGATTCCTAAACACAAAATCAATTCAACGCTTAACGAAGCTTCTAAAAAGATTGCGCCACTTTGCATTCAAGCCACCTCACAAAAAGTGGAAATTTTGCAAAGCCCAGTCGGTATGCAGCCACTTCCCCCCTAAGACTACTGCAAATTACTCAGTTTAGTTTGGAGCAATTTCCTACTGATGTCTTTTGCTACTAAGCCTTTATCACAAAAACATATTTGTAACTCAAGGTACCGTTTTTCTAATTCAATCCCTACAATATCGAAAAGATGAAGAAAAATTGTTTAAAAAGTCGTGTTATAAGCAACCTCATTCACTAGTTCTGTTTAGGTTTGCATATCTTTGTCTTTTCGGATAGTTCCGTCATCTACGAGTTCGATGTCGACCGCTGTTCTCTACATTTTCTTCCATTAGGAATTAAATTTTGCGCTATCAAAGTCACTATCAGTGCCTTGGTCACTGTTAGTGAGTTGATATAACATTACCAGTAGTGATAGTTTCTGTGCGGCCTTTTACTGATAGCCTGTCAGCGCTGATAGCTAATCCCCCTATCAGTAAGCTTCTGTGCGCCCAAAATTTTCTATTAGCGCTGTTAGTGGTCTTGATAGCGTTGTCAACGCTTCCGTGCGACCACCCCTGCAGGACGTCTCGTGCTTAATCGTGTGGAAGTGTTTACGCAAAGTGCAGTGTATCAATTTTTAGCTCAGCGTACGTGGGCTTCCCCGCAAAGCAGACTATGTTTGCTCAGCTCTTCGCTTTTCAAACCAGGGATATGACATGAATAAGGATGTACCGTACAGCCTGCTATGGAGGCGTTACGTGAACATGTGGCGCTGATCTCTTTCAGGCGTTTTAATGATAGACTAGCTAATTGGTTGGATGGTTAGGCCTCTACTCGAAAAGAAATGCCGGACGTTTGCAAGTTGGGCAAGTTCTTGCGAATAAGTGGCCTTATGCGAAACAGTGGTATAAGTTGGGCCTACACATTTTTGTGTTGAGGCAGAAACAAATATTCAACTTAGCCTGATGTTTGAATGATTTTAGGAGTTTGGCTTAAAGTTTAGGGAGAATATTTGTAGTCGCCTCAAGCTTCAAGTTATTTGTAAACATTACCTTAATTTTTCAAATCTTCTTGTTTCTCCTTTACAAACATTTTCTTAACATTTCTGGACAAAAATATTTAGTATGAAAGGTAAACAAATGACTTGTCCTTCCTTAATAGCAAATTAGATTATATTGCCACATGAAGGAAAGAAGCTACTCGTGAACTGGGATGCTGGCTCGGGGTACACTACTTCTAGTTAAGGTGAATGTTGTCTAGGAAATGCCGTAAGGGGAATAGGAACCCACTCCCTTTCTTTTAAAAAAGAACATAGCACGTTGATTGAAAATACAATGCTACATGTGGTTTAAGCTTGACGGTTGTGCTAACATTCCAAAAACAATTTTCGGTTTGAAAAGGAAAACGTGCTTTTTGAAGGCGTGTGCCTTATGTCAGTCTCGGGGGCAGGAATTGTAAAGCTCAGGCTTCTAGCTAAGCGGGCCAAGGGGGCGAATCCCTCTTTGAAGTTTTTTCGTCCCCTAGCAAGTTTTCAAGTTACCATTGGCTTAATGGCATTTGTACACATTTGGCCCCCTTAAAAATTTGTTAGCCCCTGGAAGCCATTTCGCCCCCCCCCCTTCAGTGCCTTGTCAAACTACGAGCCTGGTGCAGTCACATGGGCGTCGGCACTGCAGGAACCGCCTCAGTCTTGTTCTCCGTTGCCGAAAACCTCACCAAGTTGGTAATGGGAAGACATGGGGGATGAGTTTTCCATAGCCTTAGACTTAGTATACGTGTGCATATTTTCCCAACGCTCTCTACGGACTGTAGTTACCCTCCGACCTGTTGCGACACATTCACCGGTCCTAAAAGCGATCGACGATTTATACCTGGTAGATCCCAATCATAAAAATGTTATGCAGTAAAATAATTTTGTAGGAGAAAACGGGACAAAAAAAAAAAGACTCAGAATTAGGCGTGCAAAGAATTTAATTTAGAAATTATCCCTTTATATTGAACAATTGAACAGTTTTGGTTTTTCCAAATCATAGTGGCAACCCGCATTTGAACTTTTGTCCCTGGACAAGTTCAAGGAATATCGTTGGAGCGAAATATCGCTTTTAAGACCTTTAACCATCTGTAAAATTTCTTTATCGGAAGTTACTATCTGAGTCTAATTATGGAAAACAAATGAGGTCTACACAGCAGCACACTTATAAACATTCATTATTTGTATACTAACATCTGTGCAGTAGGCCTACATAAAGTTAACTTTGTGTACCAGAATTAGTCTTTCAGAGATTTCAGGAGTTCAATACATATTTCATTGCATTTATATTTATCTTTTTGTTTTCTAACGTACGTATGAACAACATAAGTTTCAGACCCAACCGAAATATTGACTGCAAACTTTTACATGAGAAGTTGCTCCCACAGAAGACACAGTCGTACAATCCAATAAAATACCAGTCATCCTAAAGTATATCTAGTTATAAAGCAGAGCTGATAAACAAGGTGTTCCCTATCTGCACCCACTCCCTTACTTGACTAAGTTTTATTGACCTTACAGATCGTTCTACAAATATTTCATTTTGTTTACCAAGTCGATACCAGCCACAGAATACTGTGGTGCTAACTGTGTTGACGGTAGGGAGTAAGTTTGATAGCTGTCGAACAGCTGTCGCTCAGCTGTCATGTTGTTGTGATTCATTGCTACTCTTTTCTTCTATCATTTTGAGGGCATGAATTTGACAAAAGTTATATCGAGAAAGGTATAAATTTTACATAAAATCTGATTTTTAGAATAATTTTAGTGAAAAATGTCTACTTTTGAAGAAAACCCTGTGTAATAATATACCCACTACCAGTCAACCTTGGAAAGTCCATAAAATTAAGTGGCAGTGAAGGACATATTCTCCCAATTCGTTGCTAGACTTTCCCTATTCATTGCCAACTCTCACGACCGTCGGTTCTGTGGAATCATCTTGGCATGTAGGTTAACAGGAAGAGCTGAGCTTCGGCACATTGTTGCGCTTGCTGTCAGTGTTATGAACAGTCAGTATCCTCTAGTCTCGTACAGTGAAACAAAGTTCCCAGGTTTGGTTCTCTCTCCAAAGATTAAAGACAAAATCTATCGGTAGAAGTGACATCTTGTTAAATGTCCTCCAATCAGAAAACTTTTCCTGAAAGATTGTGCTCTTTTGGGCATCGATATCAATGACGTATCACCTATCACGTGCCTAATGGAAGCAATACTGTGACATTAGTGATCATTTACCAAATTTTTGTTTTATCAGTAACTCTAGCTGTAACGTAAAGAGCGCTAGTAGGCCAATGGTTCGGTTTTATAGCAGTAGCAATTTTTCAAGGTTTATCCAATCAGTTGAATGTACCGACTTTTCACAAGTTTACGCTTTATCTGATCCGAATGATGCTTACAATATTTTTGTATCTAAAATTACTTTTCTTCATGATGCTTGTTTCCCCAAGACTATATTATCTAGAAAGAAGCTTAAAAATAAGCCATGGATAACCGCTGGTATCAAAACGTCAATAAGGCGTAAAAACCTACTTTTTCGTAAGTACATCGATAATCCTACCCCGGAAAAGCATGCTGCTCTAGCGAGTTATAGACGTGTCTTAAACAAATCCATTAGGTATTCTAAATCATCTTATTACAAGAGAATGATTATAGAACAGCAGCACTCCTCCCAGAAAACTTGGAGTGTCTTAAATGAGCTCCTAAATAGGAAAAGTAAGTCAAGCCCCGTAATAAGTAGTATTTCTCACAACAACACGATTGTTAAGGATAATATTGGCATTGCAAATGCTTTCAATGATTATTTCTCTAAAATTGGTAACAAACTTGCTGAAGACATTTCTTGTGATGCTGACCCCATGCAGTTTTTATGTCCTAGTAACACTAAGTCAATTTTTTTATCACCCGTCACTGAGGGGGAAATCCCTAAGGAAATCTTCTCTTTAAAAGATGGGAAATCTCCCGGCCTAGACGAAATTACTTCCAAAATTCTTAAATCCATTTGTCATGTTATTGTTCCGATGTTAAGCCATATTTTTAATCTTGTACTTACAACTGGAGTCTACCCTGATGCTCTGAAAGTTGCGAAAGTCATTCCAATCTTCCAAAAAGGGAATCGCAACTACCCAGAGAATTATCGCCCAATCAGTCTGTTACCTTCTATTAATAAGTTACTTGAAAAGACTATCGACAAACGTCTTAGGATTTTCTTGAAAGATAGTAATACACTATTGGATTACCAGTTTGGCTTCAGGAAATGTCATGATACCAGCCACGCACTCCTAGAAACCATAAATTGTATACGTACGCATCTTGACAATGGGGAAAATGTCTTAGGCCTATACCTTGATCTAAAAAAAGCGTTTGACACTGTTGACCACCGCATTCTTCTTCAGAAGTTATATAGTTATGGAATTCGTGGTAAAGCTTACGATGTTATTTCTAGCTACCTTTCTGGAAGAAAACAACTCATGTATGTTAACGGTGTTTTATCTAACTATACAAGTATTAATATTGGTGTTCCCCAGGGTTCTGTTCTTGGACCTTTATTTTTCTTGATGTATGTTAATGATATTCGTAATATTGTTCCCAATGAATCTGTTAGACTTTTTGCTGATGACACCAATGTTTTCGTTCATGATAAAGACTGTGTTAAGCTTGTTTGTAAAGCACAAGCCGTTTTGAGTCAACTCAAAACTTGGTTTAACTCCAACAAACTTACCCTCCACCTAGGCAAAACTACCTTTTCGATCTTTCACTCTAATGAAAGTGGTGCTCATACCTGTCCCGATCATTTCACATTAAACGACACTAAAATTTGCAGAACTGCCTGTGCTAAGTATCTAGGATTATTGATTGATGATAAACTCTCGTTCAAAAATCACATCGATGACCTGTGCAACAGCCTCGTTAAATACAACGGCATTTTCTATCGTCTCAGGACCTCGCTTCCCCTAGCAGTTGCTATTCAACTCTATTATTCTCTCGTTTACTCCAAAATATCTTATGGAATTGAAATCTTTGGAGTAGTTAAAGCCTCCATTTTGAGACCCCTCCAAGTCTTACAAAACAGAATTCTTAAAACCATTACTTTTTCACAACGGCGTTACCCTACAGACCAGCTGCATAGTAATCTCGGGATTCTCAAGGTCAGTGATATTCACACTCTTAGGATGTGTACCTTTGTATTCAAGTATGTAAATAGTAAACTGCCTCAGCTTTTTTGTAACATTGTTAACCCTAGGAGGTCTTCACATGTTCCAAACCCAACAAGAAACAATGCACTCTTTTCAGTTACCAGGCACAATTCTAAACATGGGAAACTACTGTTGAATAATTATTGTTACAAAATTTGGAGTGATCTTCCTAATGATATTAAACTTTCCAGATCTTATGCAACTTTTAAGGATAAAGTGAAATCTCTTTTGATAGACAATTACTCTGCCTAAGCTTCATGCCAATTTTACCCCCCTCACCTTTTGCCTTGTTCCGCCTGGTTATATATATTGTTAAGTCTTTCTGTATCATTTTATTATTATTACTTTTCTTTCTTATCTTTCCTTTTCTTACTTTTAAGGTCGCTAGCTACGATAAACATTTTACTGTTTTTCTAGCGTCCAGTTTATAACTCTACATTTCACCATTGCATCTTGTTTTTTAGCTTGCATCTTTGTAAATGTGTTATAAACGAAATAAACTGAACTGAACTGAACTGAACTGAAATACTCGAGTGACATGCTGTGGGTGTTCACACTCATGCTTATCAAAGTATGTAATCTAGTCGATATCCGCTCTGTCACGCTGTGTGTGCGCCGTGGCGGAGAGGACTTTTTGTGTGCATCAGGTCAGAAGGTTTCAATATCGGTGGGACTGTGAGTGGCAGTGAATCCTAAAATATCGGTAAACCTGAGGCTTTTGCATATGCCCTTTAAAGTAGATTTAAGCAATAAACGCTTACAACAAAAGCATTTTTGGGTTTTGAAAACGCCTTTTATAAAACCCAGTCAATTAATAAAGTTTATGGCACACAAACAACGATATTTTGTATCTTCTTTTCTGTATTCGCTGACGCGGTAAGATCAGGTCCGAAGCCAGAGTAACCAATTGGGGGGGGGGGGGGCACATCGACGTTGAATTTTCACCGTCCTGGGGGAGAAGTGTAAGGGTGAGGGTTCCCCCTCCCTTTGAAAATTTTTGCCTATTTTGAGGATCCTAGATGCAAAATGGTACGAGATTTTCCATTTATTTCTTATATTTGCAGTCCAAAAATACTGGTCTCGTAATAAATTTTTCCTCCTTCAGTGCAAGACCTTTTATTGAAAAATGGGGGGGGGGGGGGCACGTGCTCCTGTGCCCCCCTTGGCTACGGGCCTGGGTAAGATACACAAAGGACCAATGTTCTTTCGTGGTAAATCTAAGAAAGGCGGGAACTTTTTAGAAGAGGCCCGAAATACCTCCCCGGCTCTTAAGTGTACGGAACTACTTACAGTTTGAGGGCGGGGGAGGGGGGTGAGAGAGCAACTTTTTCTAAAATTAAATGCAAAATTTCCCTCAAGTTTACAAGAAAAATAGTTTGCCTATAAACAAATAATCTGCTTAAATGAGCAGGCGAGGAAGGGCTGTAGTTCTATAGACCATTCATTGCTGGTTCCCCTAGACCTGTAGACCTACTCTCTTTCTCTTATAGCATAAGGTAAGTGGTTACTACGGAGAACCTTTAACCGATTTGCTTTGCTTAGGAAAGTCAGTCAGAGACCACGCTTGCTTGCAACAAGAGCAGCCACACCGTTTTGCCTACTGCATTTGGTTCCCTTGGACATTTTCGTAAGTAAAACAGTCTTCCGGAAAGTATACCTACGTGTGCAGGACATTTCGCCTGCCCCATCGGTTACAAACACGTTTGTTTGAGACGCATTATATTACGATAGGTTGACATTCTCGTACATTTAATGTGAGTTTGCTTTTTAAACTTTTGACTGTAGCTGTCGGAGACTTGGCAATTATTTTGAAATCGTGAACTTTATTTGCGAAGTGAGTAGTGGAATGCTTTCCTTTTTAATCCTTGAATGTTGGCATCCGTGGTAACCTATTTATTGATATCAATGTCGTCCGCCCAAGTTAGCAGGGGCGTAGCCAGATTTTTGTCAGTGTTTAAGGGGGGCTGGAAATTTTTGTGGGTGGGACTCCCGTTCATTTTCTAAGCGGAGCGTCACCATGAGTTGGCACGGCGCGGAGCGTACCAAGAAAATTTTAGATTTTAATACATCCCAGATCGCCGGAAATGGCACTTTCCAGGCTTGATAGCAGCCATCAAGATGTGCAATTTTGTGAAAAAAAATGTAGTTTTATTTTATTTTACTCTCAAACAAATTCAAATTATTCAGAGTGGAGTTATCCAGATGGATTTCGGTGAATTGATTGGAATGGAGATTTTCCACAAGCAGAGTCTATAATTATCAAGTTGAGTAATCGAGTGAATTGTTTTTGCCCAGATCGCCAGTGGGGGGGGGGGGGGGGCTATTGGGGGCCCGACGATTGAGGGGCTGGCCCCCAAACCCTCGTGGCTACCCAGTCAGAGTGGGGGCGTGAGGACCATTTGCCTCCAGCGCCGTCTAATAAAATCACTGTATTGAGGAAGATCCAAAGAAACTCAAAGTTTTAATGAGAAAGCTGGTGAGTAACATCCTGGCCACTGTGAACATATTACAGTATAAAAGTGCACTTGAGAACCCTGACCTACACAGTCACACAACGATAAGCATAGAGATTGTTTATTTCAAATCATCGATACATTCGTATTGACCATTTTCTTTTTCATTTCAGGCTCTGGGAAACCATGAATTTGATCTCGGTATAGACGGTCTGGTAAAATTCCTGAATAACGTCACGTTTCCCGTATTAAGTTGTAACATAGACGCGACACACGAACCGAGGATACAGGGGCTGTTCCAAAAAAGCGTCGTTCTGAATGTTGGAGGTGAAGAGATTGGAATTGTGGGATACACCTTCCACGGGTCGCCTGATTTGACCTCTACGGGTAATACACTTGTAATTTTATTTTTTCTGTCTTTGTCGTTTTTTTTTAGAACCGTTACAAGACTGCATTTTCTCCGTTGTGCAGTAAATCACTGTACACTACTACAAAAGAAAGATCCACTATACCTACAGCAGGCATTCTCAACTATATTCAGCGAAGTGCCGCTTGATTGAATAAAAATACAACGAATGCCACCATCCCACCTGGTGACCGTTCGCACTGTGGGAGTAATTATATCGAAAAGATGTTTATCACAACCAGGATTATAGCCAGAAAAACCAATTTGGGAGGTGGCACATCGATGTTGGACTTTCGCCGGCCTGGGGGAGGGGTCTCAGGGGAAAGAGGTGTGCCCCTCTTCTTTGAAATTTTTTTCCTATTTTAAGGGCTCTAGATGCAAAATGGCGCGTCTTTTCCCATTTTCTTCCTACATTTTTATTCCAAAAAGGCTGGTCTCGTAATAAATTTTTCCTCCTTCATTGCCGGCAAGACCTTTTATTGAAAAAATTGGGGGGGGGGCACGTGCCCCCGTGGCTAGGTACCTGATCACAACCCTCACAATAAATTGTATACGGTAGCGTTTCGCATAGTAACATTTCCGTGTACCGTCGTTGTAGTGAAGCTTGCAACAGTGAGACTTACATTACAGGGGCTTCCCCACCTGTTACCTACAGTAACTGTAGCTACCGGGATACTCATAAGTGCCCCCAATTGACAGGTTGAGAGTGTAAATGTCTGAATTGTAGTGTACGTTCCCTCGCTAGTTACATTTGTCATGCAGCCAGCCGGCCCGACGCCGGCGCGCCACTGGTGGCAGTGGCGCGTGCCACTAGTTGAGAAGCCTGACCTACAGGGTCACTAATCTTTAATTTAAGCTTTTTTCTTCTCTTGGTATTTGTGACACATTTAAGCAAGCTTTCTTTGGGTGTCATGTAATAGATGGTTGGTAACTTTGCTGTTGAATAATGGCAATGCTGTTGCACCAGATATACGTCACTTGAATTTCTAGGGGAACCACTCTTACAGCCCTTTTGCCTCATCTCATGAACTTTTTCGAATGAAGAACTTTTTTTCCAAATGATCCTCAGATGGATGCCGAAGGGCGAAAACCGACGGTTTCGAATATGGAAGAACGGTACTTGCGTCAAGATACATGTGCTTTGGAAAATACCATGTAGTATATTTTATTCCGTTCTTTATGTAAAAACCTGTTGATCTAGTGAATGTGACCGTCTACTATGTACTGCTACGTCTTCTGGAATCGACAATACGATGAATCATGTAAGGAAGTGATCTGATGCTACACACACATTTAAGGCTTACAAAAATGAAAGTATAATTTACGCTGTCATGCTATTTGGTCAACGAAACAGAGAGATGGATGCTTCAACTTTTCAAATTGGTCATGACTCACAGTACGGAAGGTTAAAATTGTCGTCATGCTGTGTCAAAACTCTCATAAGCTTGAAAATTTATTAATTTCTAAAGGTAATGTATTGAAAGTACTGCACAATGCCATACGAGTATAAAGTCAACAGCCTTTCCTACTCAGTAGTTAATCGCTTTATGGCTTTTACCCCATGATAGAAGTATTGCGAAGATAGACCTCAGCTGTATGTAAGTACTATGAGCATTCCTACTTATTGCTAGCCAAGTTATGACAACATACCCGATGTATCTCTTCCTGTCACTTTAATAGATCTCCATTGAATTACCAACCGTTCCTAATTTTTCATTCAGCATTTCAAAGTTTAAATTACGTCACTATTCAACCGTTAAATTTTTGAAAGGCAGTTTAAATGAAATTCTTCTGTCAGTATCTTTCTTCATGACTTGAGTAACTCTACAGTCCGTTGAAAACTACGAAGTAATTAGCACTTAAATATTTTGAGCGGTTGAAGAGACGCTTTCATTCTCGAAGATATAATGCAGACCACTTACAAAATCTTTGTCGCTACCAAGAACTTTTTTGAACTATTTGCTAGTCAAATGACACGTAAACTCATCTACAACAGTGTTTTCAAAATCACCATTTCCTATATTTCCAGCGATGCAGCCGTTAAACTGACTCATGCGAAAGCTGTATTGAAACACGAAAACTAAAAATGCTTCACATCATTTTCTCGTATTAAATGGCTAAGGAATTAATCATTCACACCGACAGTGGAAAACCATCCTGCAAATTGTAAGAGCTTTCATGCAATCAACACCTTTTAATGCATCACTGTGTAGGTTAGTCTGTGTAGGCCGAGTGGGCTGCTAAAGTCTCTCGAATATGTAAGAGAAGGTGTTGGGGAGTGAAACACGAGCCGAACTTTTTTGTCCGCTTAGATACTAAGTGGTTTTATGGTCATTTTAAAGAATCGAAAATGCCTTCAATAATATTTGCAGCAATTATAGTTTTTTATTATTATGGCACTTACTATTTAAGTTGTGACCATGTAATAGAAGCCGTAAAATCACGGAAATCTAATTCGAATTTGTCAGCACATGTCTAGTTTAATGGTTTTACGGTTGCTTTGTTGGATTATAGGATTCTTATACTATTCATTGGGGAATGAAGGACGACCTTTCAGCTAAACAGCATACGTAAAAGTATTAGCAAAGGTTTACTTAATACCTGGCTAACATATCGTCATAAGCAATAATTTGTGCGGATGATTTTAATGGCCATGAGAGAAGTGTTCTTTATCATTCAAACTATGGAATTAACATTAGAAATTGTAAGGTGCAGCATCTAATGCAACCGATTCTGTTTTGTTTTAAGACGGTCCCATTTTTCTCTCTGCAATTCTTTTATTTGGCTTCACAAAACGTATCACAGTAGGAAGACACCTTTGACGGCGGTAGGATACTGGCACGATCGGAGTGACATAGGATAGCTTTCTAGTAAGACCTAATGCACTTGATGTGTCAATGCCATTAAAACCGAAAGGCACATGCTCAGAGGACACGCATGTACACATAATCAAAGGGAATTTCCCAGGAGGGTGTTACCCTACGAATTTAACATCCTTAATATTATTATTTTGGGGGCGGACAGTTTAGACTTTTGCTGAAGTGACGTGCTGAATTTGTAACGTGTACGTGGTAAAAAATAAATTTAAGCATTGATTACGCATAAATAAGAAAATTGAAAATATATGAGGCATTATTGGCATAAAATCCTTCCACAACGCCAAATGAAATTTTGAATGAAATGAAAAAGCAAGAACCACCACTCTAGTAAACATTCAAGCTCTCATACTCAAAATGACAACTTTTATAGTACATTGCAAATCAGTGTGAAAGGTTTTTATGTGTGTGTGTGTGGGGGGGGGTAGCTAGTACCTGTTGCCAGTGACTTACGCAGGGGGGGGGGGCATTGGGCCATGGCCCCTCTCACAGATACCGACTTTTTTCTAGTTCCTAAACATACTTAAATTCTTTAACACAAATGTTACTTCAAAAGGTAGCATATATAGCACCCGATTGCATCTAAGGACGCCTGATTTTTCAAAAATTTTCAAAGGGGGAGGGGACCTCCCCAAGACCCCTCCCACAAGCCGGCGATTCTTTTTTCTTCCTTAAAATATGTAAATATTTAAAACAAATTTTTACTTCAAAAGGTAGCATATGTGACATCAGATTGCATGTAAGGACACCTAATCTTTCAAAAATTTTCAAAGGGGAGCGAACCTCCCCTTATACCCCTTCCCCAGCCGGGCGATTCTTTTTTCTTCCTTAAAATACTTTTAATATAATTCCTTAAAATATTTTAACACAAATTTTACTTCAAAAAGCTAGCATATGTGGTACCAGATTGCATATAAGGACACCCAATTTTTCAAAAATTTTCAAAGTGTATGAGAGGCACCCCATCCCCTTATTATCCCCCCGCCCAGCTTTTTTTTTAGTTCCTACAATTACGTAAGGGTTTTAACACAAATTTTACTTCGAAAGGTAGCATATGTGGCACCAGATTGGATGTAAGGGCACCTATTTTTCAGGAATGTCCCCTCCCCTTAGACCCCTTCCCCAGGCCGGCGATCGCACAAAATACTCCATAGCCCCCTTGAGAGAAATACTGGGTACGCCACTGCCTGTTGCGATTCTCTGCAAGGGTCCAGAGGTCACAGAACCGACAAATTTTAGTGTATAAATCAATGGTGAAGTGATCAGTAGTGAGCTGGATGTACACCAAGGAGTGCAGCGTATCCTCTGTGGAGGAGGGCGTTTGTTAAGTAAGTGATGACCTCAATTCATACATAAAGTCCAACTCGCTAGTACCGAAAGTGACTGTGAAAGTGGCAGTGTTTTATGTCAAATCATATAAATATTGTTAGCGATTCAAATGCAACCAAGGCAGCCTTCAAATTGTTTCAAAGCGTAGCGTAAACGTTTAAAATATTCAGACAATTATTTTCCTTTATCTTATCTTATTGTACACACGGTAATTTTCTCTTAATTTCTTCGACAGAAAAATTAATTTTCAGCGATGAAATACAAGCTGTGCAGACAGAAATCGATAGATTGATGGATCAAGGTATTAATAAAATTATCGGCCTCGGGCACTCAGGGTATGACGTCGACATGAGAATAGCCAAAAACACCGTTGGCCTTGACGTTATCGTCGGGGGACACACCGACACTTTTCTTTATTCAGGTTAGTTACAAAATTTAGCGTTAATTTTATTTATTAACATGTAATTAATATAACCATGAGATGAACACTGTAACGATGGAAGAAGGATGGTAGGTTATCAAAGACGTTTACTGTGGGTCTGACAGCTCATTCCACGCTGTGAACGCAAAGCCACTGAGATATTTCTTATACCGGTTCCACTTGCTCAAGTCGTCCTACAAGTCTCAAGAGTGCCTTGGGTACTTGGTTGCACGTTCACTATGCATTTGCAACTTATGCACTACCTGCACTTCTTGTGTTCCTTTTAGCTCGTTTCTTACAAATTAATTTAAGCTGGTCGTTAGATAGAACACATAGAACGGTCAGAACTATGCTTTCAAAGGAAATTTATCGCTTTTTACTTATTTTTACTTTTATTATTTTCGTCATATGTATGACGTAGGGTGGTAGGAACGTTTTTTCATACACAAAAAGAAAAAGTAGTGTTTTCTTGTTGCGTTTGCAAATTCAATTACACGACAATAGGTGGGAATGTAAACAGAGATCACCTGTTACGCAATAGTAATTATTTCATAACAAAACGTCCATAACGTAAATAAGATTACATAACTTTATTATACACGTAAATGATTGAAATGAAGTTTTTAACTATTCCGAGTTTATTTTTGGACTTATGTGAATGAGCGCTCTAAAGAGGAATGGGGAAAGTAAAATACAGCATTCGACTACAAACAACATTATTCATTATTACAAAGTTTGAGTCAAATGATGCAAAGGTCATAAAGCGTGGGGAGTAATGTGCATTTCACTCGAAAAAGTGAGAATTAGCGATTATCTTGGTTGTTTATAAATTTCAGGGTTAATATTTTGATCTTTCACCTACCCACAGGAACTCCTCCGACAGACGATGTCGTGATGGGCCCGTATCCCACGATAGTTATACCTGATGGTGCCCCTCGAGACAAGGTTCTTATTGTCCAAGACTTTACCTGGGGAAAATATCTGGGGTTTCTCCAAGTCACATTCGATGAAGAAGGCAAAATAACCAAGTACAATGGTAATCCGATTACACTTGATGCCAGTGTAGCAAAAGGTACGATAAATGCAATACAGAAGGAATTTTTCTGTCTACATGAGGTTAATTTCCGTGTTTTTTTCCGTCTTCTTATTGCATGTTTCCCCTTGTTTGAAAGTTGTAATGCCCTGTTGTTTGTTTGTCTGTTTGCTTGTTTGTTTGTTTGTTTGTTTTTCGTCAATTTTCGTGTTTTAAATTCATGTAGATGGTGAAGTCTGTCCCGTAGCTATCTGGGAGGGTTTTTGGGGCAATGCTCCCTCCCTCAGCTTTGAGAAAGCCCTGACTTTTTACACAGTTATGACTTCAGTTGCAGACGCTAACGATGTACCCATGCCACTGCCCTTCTGAATTACTGGCCCTGCGCAAGCGGTGCTTCGTCTATATTTTTGACTGGTTTTGTTTGTTGGAGTGTGGACTGGCCATAGCTCTGAATAAGAGCAAGAAAGGTTGAGCAGGGATGGTATAACCCCACCGCTTGTGATTGAAAGAGCGGGCCAATTGTAACTCCAAATAAAAGCCGTAATCCTCAAAAATATGGGCAGCTTTCTATGGGAACAGCTGTCCATCTATATAGTTTTACTACGTTTATCATTGACGATAAGTTTGGAGTATAAACCTGTCTCAGCTTTCTCGAATGAAGAGAGTGGTCCAGTAGGAATGGTATATCTTAGTCTGGATGGGAGTGGGGATGAACATCCCCCTTTTTCCATAAAATTTCCCAAAGCATTTTTATACAATAAATATCTCCCAAAAATGCCAGTGTATGCTGATACTGAATCGATATAATAACTAAAGTGGAAACATTGGGCACTTTGGTAGCAATGGGCGGACTTTTCTTTTCTCCGTTTCCTTTTTAAACAAACCTTACTATAAATCTCGCGGGAATATATTTTATATGTTGTCTATAACAAGTATGATGAATAGCAGGCAACAGGCAACAGGCAACAGACTTTGTACTCTACATGAAAGTGCTTTTCTCGTTGGTTGTGAAAAAGTCAAAATTAATAATTGCTTTTCCCGAAAATTAAGGAAAGAGGTGTAAATTGCCGAATATTATTGGGCGCTGAGGGATAATTCTCATTCACAAAGGACAGTCACATAAATTACAACATCCATGTCTTAAAAACAATTAGACGGAAATATGATGCTGATCTGGATGACGTGATCCAAAGGGATTTCCTACATTACTTGTCAAATAATAAACCCTACGACGCACTTAAAATCTCGGTTAAATCCATAAATAAGAAAAAAATCCACCAAGTTTGTGACCTATCAACCGTAGATAAGAAGAACGGTAGAGCATGAGGACATCGTGGTTCTGGAATTGATCAAATAATTGCATGAAACATGGTCATTGATTGTTCACCATGTGTGCACAATGCACATCATGTGCGTACTTTTAGTTTAATCAAATCATTCATCACGTTGGGGTCAAAGGTGAAATGGTAAAGGTCAAAGCCCTGATATACTTAACTGTATGATGTGACGATCAGTCATTTCTTTCCTCTACAGTCGAGCAATTCATATTTTTATAGTTGAACAATTGAACCTAAACTAGTTCTATAATTTTTTTTTAGAAATATAAATTATTAAGTTGATGGTATAAAAAGGGGGAAAACAAAGTAACACACATGTATGCGTCTCTTGGCAAGGTCTGCTGTACGTTGAGCTTCAAGCTCTGAATTGTGCACCGAGGAAAAAATCGGGTAAAATGTCAGCAACACGGGACACATTTGTGAAATATTGAGATTGGGTTAAATCTGTCCAACAATTGTTTATTAATCGGTTTAAGGAGAGGTTGGTTTCCACTTAATTGGGCAGCAAACCTCTCGGTAATCCGCTTATTAACAATTACTGGGTAAACTTTACCCGCGTTTTACACAATTCCTCGTGTGCGGATGGAATTTTCCATAAGTTTCCAATGCAACTTTTTACATCGGTCTGCTTATTTAATCTTTAGGCTAATTTTAAATAGATTGCATGCTTCATTTTTTACAAATAGTATGATCATTCGGCCCCTACGATTATGTGTGCTGTTTTAATATTAATCTCTCACATCGTTGGTATTAAGGCTATATGTAAATTCAACAGAGGGGAAAACCAGTAGTTACACAAAGTGTAGGGCGGTTTGTTCACTTTGTTAGAATTTGGAGCAACTTTCTGCTCCAGAACATGACCTTCGTTACACCCCTAGCATTCAATTTGTCTTTGTTTCTTAGTTACATGTAGCATAAGTATCTGGGCTTGATTCTGCAGCAGCTGCTATGGAAGACAGAAAGGTTCTTTGAATTAAAACTTAGCATAATGGATGTAGAGTAAATATTGAGGAATCAAATACACCCATTCTACTCCCCTCGCATATCTGGTAGCAACAGAGGCAAACAGAGGCCGAGATAATGAGCCTAGGATATAGTCACAGAGTTGTACACAAATATGGTAACTAATTAATCAAATCAGACAGTAGTATGCGTACAACAAACCGTACACAAACACTACTACGTAGGTGTTCCTGTGGGTGTGTTTAGCCAATATACCCCCTCATCCGTATTTCTAAGATGGCAGCGTAAAGATAGCATGAAGTCACTCGAAATGAGCCTTCGTAAATTTGACATGAAGCTTAAATCTACGATAAATGCGACATGCCGCATAAGCTTCAAGAGCACTTTCAAAGAGTACCTTCAATAAAATATTTTCCTCACTGGAATTTTACTTGCATTTTTTCTAGACGAGGAAACTCTAGCAGAAATACAAAAATTTGAGGAGCCGATGGAGGCGTCTATAGGCCATGTGATCGGGGAAAGTTACGTGCTTCTCGACGGAAGAAGGCTCAGTTGTCGTACGGGTGAGTGTAACCTCGGCAATGTAGTTACAGACTCTATGGTGGAAGATCAAGTGACTTACAAAGGTGACGACAGCTGGAGTGACGTCAGTGTAGCAATCACTAATTCTGGTGCAATAAGAACAACGATAACACAAGGTAAACAAAATAAAAATATTGTTTATTTAGCCAAGAGCAATTTTAAGAAACTGATCACAAAAAATGTAATCGTAATGCGCCTACGTCAATTTCAGATTGGAATCTTATCCGGTCAATTGGTCACCGAACAGGAATCGGAAGACACATTCTACTGGTCTTGTCCAAACAATGAACCCAAGGTACCCATACAAATCCAGAGGACCATATACCAAAATTTTGGCTCAGTCCCCGGCTGACCAGCTAAAGAAATTTAGATTCTGGACTCGAATATTCCACACAAATAACTATGTTTCAAACTTGACTTTCCCATCCACCTGTATAGTAGTGTATCTTAGCAGTAGCCTATAGTATTTACCCTTCCTGGCAAAACGAGGCATTGGCCTAGCCACTGCGGTTTCTGTGCCCTATAGAGGGGTTTCACCGAAGTCACGTGATCGCGCGTCTCTTTGGTTTTGAAGGGCAAGATTGCGCGTCTCTTTGGTTCTGACGGTCACGTGTATATTGTGTCACTGAGGTATCTATGGTTATGCTGTGCGCGTGTGCTGTACAAACGCTTACTGCGTGTGTGTTTCGCCCTTCAGTGCCTGGGAATCCCGCGCGTGTGACGTCACACGAAATCCCTCTGTATAGATAGTTCTCAGTGACGTCACAACTAGGCATTAGCAACCGCCATGTCTGCGGGCAGGCCTGTGGGTACATATGGGGATTGCCCTCAAACATGGCTGAAATACGCCACGTGAAAAGCTCCTATGACGTCACGTGAGAACTATCTATAGGAGTCTCATGTTACATGAGCATTCTATTAAAGTTACTATACAACTCCTGTTCCATGATCCCATTGAATTGACAAATCAATTCTTACTTTTGAGTAAGCATTTGTTTAGTCTATTTGAAAATGAATAAATACAGTCGCTGTCGTACCTCTGAATAATTCTGCTACTTGACTCCATTTCAGTCTGTCCACCGCAAGATAATGTAAAGGCAGAAAGATGAAGTACCACAGTTACATTTATTGAACGTGTGATCTTTGCGAACAGCATAATTCAACCAGGACAGCTCCCTGGTGTAGCTGACACATTGGATATAGTCACAAATACAAAGGAAACGAAGCAAAAAAGGTAGAAAAGTTGTGATCACAGAAAATTCCTTACCTTGGAAATCATTGCTTGTAGATAAAGAGCGATAGTCCAAAATGAGACAGTGTGTAACTTAATTTGAAAAATAAGTTTGTCACAGTAAGAAATATAGTCGCTTTTGTAGCTCATGAATAACTTGCTAGCCCAGATTTTTAAATCTAAAGATGAACATCCAGTACTGTTATTTTGCACATAGCTTAATTGTTTGCGAAGAAAAGCTAATACAAGTGACACTACTGGTGAGACGAATGGTTTCAAACAGAGATAGTGAAAGCTATCTTATGTTTGTACCATATAGTTAGTTAGATGGGATTTTACGACACACCAACACGATTGTGTTATATAGTGTCATCTAAAACCATATAGAGGCAATCTATTAAGTACAATATTTTCTAATAGAGATCCTACAGTAAGCTTTATTCACCTGAACACAGCCAGTTAAAAGAATATCGCTGTTTTTGCTATTGGGAAAAGTTTCAACAGTAGCGGTGTTAGATGGGTCCATCAGCGAGGCAAGATTGGGGGTTTTGGAGCACTTTGTAATGGTCAGGGACCCGGTATATTGAAACTATTAAAGCAAGACTTTCGCAACTTTTCGGCCCACTTGGTCACATTTTTGCGTTTCTGTGTCTTTTTCGGGGCTGCATAGGGCAGGATATGAATGGGTGTTCAAAGCCAGTCTGACAAGGGAGTGTACTTCTCGTAGAGAAGAATTTCTCAGCTGCAAGAAATTGCTATACTATGTATTACTACATTCAATAAGAATTACAATATCCAAGTGCACCATGTTGAGCAACAAAGATGTGTCTGCGACAGGGGCTTCGGCAACCCGGGAAGACTGTCTAAATAAAAATCCATCATATGTGATTTACAATCTGGATCCCCGTTCAAACTCTTTAATATTATTATGATCACCTTAACCAGTTTGTTTTACAGTAAGCTGTCGAGACAACCCACTTATAGACACCTTCGTGATGGACAGTGCAATGAATCCGGTTATCAGGAAGCCAGACACTTGGGCCGATTAAGGACCTTTAACTACGTCCACGTCTTACCTGATTACCGCTATTCATGTTCATTTGGACTGGACATTACATCAACTCTTAATAATGGTAAAATATAAACAAAAAAGGGACCTAAAATGAAGTTGCTAGTTCCGGAAGGAAGCCTTGGGCTGAAGATGCACACTCTAGAGAACGTCGGAGTAGGTTGACGCGTTGGGTACAGAAAACTATCAGCTCAAAATACCAGCTTCAGATGACCTTACCACTCACATAAGGTGTCGATAATGACCTTCTTTTGGCTTCCTTAACTAGCAATAAAAATAATACTTTAATACGACGAAATCATGTTAATGTGAAAAGTTTAAACTAGCAAACAGGTAAAAACGAAGTTCAAAGCTGAAGGGAGACTCAGACGTCTATTTAGTGAGTCCATTGAAGGAGTAGGGGAGATCCGCCACTCAGGTTTGGTATATGTCCTTTTATAATCATGTTCTACATTCACAGTATATTATGAGTGGTAAATTTAACACTTAAAAGAATTTTGTGCTTGTTCTTTTTACGGTTCAACATCCGATTTATTTTCGAGTGCTGAATACATTTTCTGAAGTAGCTCCTTTGGAGTTAATACAAAGCCTTAATCAGTGCTGCTAATTTGTACGTTACAAATTTTGTCTACAAAACATCTCTCAAACGGCTTGATTATCTGTCTTCAGGCTTGAGGGGTCTAGTGCACGAAACGTTACTTTGGAGAAGGAATACTAGTAGAACAACACTTTAATCTGGAATACATATGTTAACCGTATCACCACATTTTCTCAGAGGACCTTGGGTTTTCCCTCAGACACATGAGAATCAATATATCGTTTACACTTGTTGGCTCTATCGTGCTTTTAGTAATCAACATCGAGCACTAGATGCAACGAAGAGATGCAAGATTTACTTTCAAAGACTGCGTCACCCACAGGAGTGTGACGGAGATAGTGAGTAAACTTGGGTGAAACAGTGTTGGATATAGAAAGACTGGAAAGTAGACTAACGGCTCTTTTAAGCTAAAATAGTCCTTTTAAAGTTGGCCTGCATGTAGAGAGCCTCCTTACAAACCATCCGGGTTTACTGATTCACACTGACAAGGAATCCTAAAAGACATCTTTCCCCGTACTGTCACATACTATGGACCTCTCTTACACCGAAAATCAGTAATCTAAGGGCCTGTTCTAATAGTTGTTAACAACTGTATCGCCAAAGTATCTGATGAAGGAGAAAGCAACGTTACCTATCGGTTATATCTCCTATTCCTCGGCTATTCCTAGTGCAGCCAGTTAGCGTTATTTTATTTTTTGCTGAAAATGCTCGCAGCCATGAGTTGAATCGAGCTTATTGAGTTAGTGTGTCTGTCTGTTTCCAGTGAAAATACTAGTG
Organism: Holothuria leucospilota; assembly: GCA_029531755.1. Classification (NCBI taxonomy): domain Eukaryota; kingdom Metazoa; phylum Echinodermata; class Holothuroidea; order Aspidochirotida; family Holothuriidae; genus Holothuria; species Holothuria leucospilota. The sequence continues at coordinate 26,186,328 of CM055979.1, forward strand.
GCGATCAACAAAAGCCCACTATTTGCAGATTTTCTTGGATACCGATAAAATAGCAAGTAGCAATTCCGGACGGATGAAGGTGCTGCTTGGCTGCTCTAGGGGGCTCCAAATGTCCGGGTTTAGAGGTTATTAGCAATCAGAATCTTTTAGTCATACTAACAGGCCCCGATCTAAAGATCCAAAAAGCGTAGGCAGTTTAAGACCCTGCCTGGAGGTTGACGCAAGAGCAAGAATAACTTTCTGCGTATATTTACCGAGCATTGCACATTGAGTAGTGCATTTCTAGATACCGACTGAGCTATACATGGGGTATTGGTATCCTTAAAACTACTAAAAAATTCTTTCCCCTTCTCTATTACACCAATTGCCGCGGAGACATTGTTTACTCCCTGTCTAATCAAGCGTGTAGCTCTTGGAAGGAAGAGTGGAAACACGATCCACGCTCGGCGATGGAGATAGCCTCGGACGTGACATATAACCCTACCACACGAAAGTTCAATTTTTGGGGGACAGGAAATGTAACATTTTAACGGGTTCAATACGGCATGATGTAAGCCCCCCCCCCCCCTTATTTCACATAATATAACTTGTTCTGTTTAATCGGAAACTAGGGACTTTCTTCTCCTAACTCGTGCGCTTACAGTTGCAACCTTCACTTTCTAGACAAGCCCTAACCAAAGTTTAACTTTCATCAGGTCTCTCGCAAAGGAAATTTGCAAAATTTCCCCCCGAAATAAATTTTTCCCCCAGAAAGCTGTCTCTATAACTTGAATACCTTTCTGGCTACGGGACTGATCAGCATGTATTAAGTCTTTAGAAACCTTTGGTGGCTTATACCTGTCTCAAATGAAGTAACTATGCCCGAAGGTGGGTGCCTCATTTGGTTTGTCTCCAATTAGAACTCGGGAGAGGTTATGTGACAAAATGTTCTAAAAAAAGCATGGTTTCTAGACCATTTTCCTTGGGTGTTTTTCCATTTCTCGATATTATCAAGGCGACAACCAAGAAGTATTTTCTAGTCTACAAAAACGTTATGTGTCTTTTGGAACCCTTCATGATGCCTCATTACTTAGTTTATTATTAGTGCAGCATACTGTTTCTAGGAATGATTCTTGCTCCTACCTTTCTGAAACAGTTTACATTTAAGTATTGTGTCGTTATGTTTCAGGGGAAATCACTATAGGTGAAGTCAACTCAGTACTTCCGTTTCTAAATACAAACGATGTGGTAGAATTGGAAGGGAAGTATCTCTTAGAAGCATTGGAACACTCAGTATCAGATTATGATCCGATTGCTCTACCGGGAAGATTTTTACAATTTTCAGGTAAGTGATGCAAGTCAGCTATGAGTAGTCAATCGAGAAACCATGAAGGGTTGGTGTGAAGTTTCCCCATGGTGTAGCCGAAGTCTTAGATGATTCCACCAACAAGGTTGTCGAGAACATTCAGTCGCCTTGTTCATATATTTTAATTGTTATACACAAAATATTTCAAGATATTTACTCAAGTAATGTAGATGGCCTGTACAAAGTAAAAAATCCAAAACTAAGATGTTGCTTGAGTTTTCTTCTTGAAGAGTGGCGCTGAAAGATGAGTAAGGATAAAAAATAATTGAAAAGAATGAACAAAAGGATCATGGCGTATTGAACCCTTTAAAAATGTTAGGTTTCCGACCCCCAAAATTTGGACTTTCGTGGGATAGGATTACATGTCACTTTCTAACCCCCATCTCCATCACCGAGCCGATTAATTATCTCTTTCCGACAAGCTGTATCACATGTCATGATCTGGACAATGGCAACGTCCAGCCTTGAGGCAGTTGGTGTAATAGAGAAGGGGAAAGAGGTTTTTTAATAGTTTTAAAGAGACCAATACCTCATGATGTGTGGCAGGGATCAAAGTAAAGTAGTTAAATTGTTAAAGTTTTGAAAAAAGGGGAACGGCAGAAGAGAAAATCAGAAAACGTTTGTTGCCCCGAGAAGATCTAAGACGTCTTTTTGATTGTGAAAAGGTGAACAAGTAGTTGTCAACGACATTAGAGAGTTATTTTATAGTTGAAGCAGCCCTTGGTAAATTTCCTTTTTGTAAACCGCCTGCAAGGGTGGTAAACTGGTGCTAAAAATCCTTTTTATAACTGAATTTAACCTGTCCAAATCTTTATACGACACCCGTCCAAACCACGCCAAAGTAGAATTCTTAAAAATGCTCTCAATGATGGCACAATAAAACATACCTGCACGTGCACTACTGAACCGTAAGAAAACTCCCTTTTCACGAGAAGCTAGATTACATGCCACGGTTCATGTATTGATTTAAAGAAAGAGTTATTACAGCTTTTTGGTAACTATGAATTGCGTGAATTAACTTCATATAAGCTGTGATCTTATAACATATTTGTCACTGAAAATTTGTCATTCTCCTCTTTAACTTCAAACAGGGTTAATCGTTTCTTATGATTTAACTAAACCGGCTGGTTCGAGGGTTTTATCTGTAGAAGTGAAATGTTCCAACTGCTCCGTGCCAGATTATGAACCGTTGCAAGTAAATAAAGTTTATAAAATTATTATACCGACGTATCTCGCTGGTGGTGGAGACGGATATACTATGATATCAGAAAATAAGAAGAGCCACATAACAGGTCAGTGTGTAAAATAAATAGCCAATGTGATCTTTCATGATATTATGACTTTCTTACAGGAAGAGAGTGGAGGATGGAAACGTAGAATTTATCGCAAAATGATAGGAATGTTACGTAGTAGAAATGTGAAATCAGAATTGACATTCATATTTTCCATATTTAGTTCACCATTTCATTTCCTGAAGATAAAGTTATTGAAAAAATCTGATCTGTACACTTCCAAGAATGGAAGTATTTTACATAATGACTTTAATACCACACTATAAATATGAAGAAAGTTGTTTCGATGTAAATGTAGAACTGTTCACGTTTAGGTCTGTGCAAAGTCTCTTCAGGGGTACGTCTTGCAGTCCTAACAGAACTTCTTGAGGGAATTGCGATTGTACATTATTTTTGAAATTGCAAGTAAGTATCTACTCTGTGAGATATTTCGTTTCTCGATGGTACTAATAGAGGTTTTGAATTTCGTCATACTAATCTCAAAGGGTTGTAGAATAGAAAATGCCGAAACTGTTCACTAAATTTGAAAAGTTTGAAAGCAAAACCACAATCCTCATCCAACTCCATGGGAAGATAGCCATTTCGCAGGACATATATTATAAGTCCTAAGGTTTTTTTCTCCGAAGAACCAAAAAATGCTGAGTGAGCAAACACTTGCTCTTCGGTGCAGAGATTTTCCGATAAAGCAAACGCTGTCAAATTGAGGTATACCTCTTTACACTGATTTTTTTTTCAGAGAACGGAAATCACTAACAAGCATGATAAAATCCGTACAATGAAATAAGGAAAATCTTTCAATTTTCCCCTTAACATCGTGTGAAATAAAATTAACAGGGGATCAAGTGCATCATCCAGTGACTGCTTCAGTGCACTAAAATCATTCTGTAACCACGAAGTCCCATCCCTTCAAGAAGCCTCGCCATCCACAGGGACGGATACGGTGATTCCTATAAAAAGACCAGGCTTATTAAGGATTTCGGAAGGGGGTCGAATCCAGCAATTTGCATGATGCAATTAATCCCTCCACATTTTAACCCCAACTATTCCAACCCATTTGCAAAACAGGTAAACTTAAGAAGGTCGAACACTTGAAAAAAGGGTTTGTATAACCATGGACATCTACTTTCTCTGATTTCATTTTTGGAGAAGGTACGTCACTTTAATGGCAATAATAATAGTATTTGACTAAAATAAGGAAATCCACTGTCTAGGAGGACAATTTACTGTCTAGGAGGACAAGTTTCTGTCATATCTTATTTGAGAAAATGCATTTCCGCTGGCCCTTCTTTGCTAACCCTACCATCTTCCACCTTCAACCACACTTGCTCAAGAGCAGCCATCTAGAAAAGTGATGTTCTACTGGCCCAGCTTGTCTGCTAATTTAATTTTTTCTTCCACTTACAGGTAATCTTGATGCGGCAGCTCTTTTGAACTACATCAGTAAGCACTCTCCGGTTCTGCAAGGCATCGAAAGAAGACTCCATATAATAAATTCATCTTCATCCTTCTCAGACAGATTATCTCCAAGTTGTACAATTTATCTCGTTGTAGTAACTTTGAACATTTTGTTTAATATTCGTTTTACCATCTTAGGAGCATAGGGCATCCTTTCGTTACTCAGGCGCGTAGATAGTGGGGGGCTGCCCCCAGATGTTTGCCAGCCCTTCCCCCCCAATTGTGCGTGTCCTAATAAAATGTGTAAAGATTAAGGACGGCGATCGATGCCGTGCCCCCCCCCCCCCCTATTTGTTACCTAGGCCCCTAAAAATTTTATCCTAGATACGCCCCCCTGCCGTTACTAGGGCGGTGAAGGAATAGGAAGTAAAATATCGAAGTCTGACAAAGTGATGGGCTAAAGGGAACCAGCATGTTGTCATAACTTATGGGATTTGGATTCGTACCAACAGAAATGTACGTCAATATTAACAAAATGTAAAATGTGCAAATTAAAGTATTAAATGCCTTTAATACAACTATGTGCTGCATAAGCCACAAAATTTGATAGCAATCTAGATAACAAGTCCAGAATTCTTCTCGCTCTTTCTACTAAAGTGACTATGGATTCTTTTTATGTAGGTTATAGCCTAGTATCAAATCGTTCATTTTTCCATGGCGGGCACATTTCGAAGCATGCGAGAAGGGATAACGTTATAAGGTCTACTTCACCATCAAATTCGTAACGGCTTCTCTAGCAGCCCTTTTTGCCCTTTGAAGCTCAACCCGAATATCGCTAGTAACAATCGCGTGGTTTGCGTTGACTTCTAACTATTACCAGCATCTTAAGACCAGGATATAGTAAGTTCAAAGTCTCGTCGGTTTCAGTCGGGTAAAACGAACATGTTCAAACATGTACCAACATATTCGTTTCTTATTACGGGAGTCTGCGATAGTTTCCAACTTAAGGTTTGAAAAATCAAAGCAGAAAGAGGGCATGGTGTGTAACTGAACGTTCCTGTTGATAGGGACTAGGCAATGACAGTCACGGTGAGTAGAGGTCGCCCAAAGAAAATTAATTGGCAGTTAGCCACGTTATCTTTTGAGCATGTGAATTCATTTGACTGAGCTGATAAATAACGAACAATTAACCGAGAGAATATGACAACTGTTGGCATACGTGATAATTTATCAAACACGGATTGCAGTTACTAAACGAATTTATAAACAACAGATAAACTGAATTCCACTGGTGACCTCAGCGCTTTCCCTCAATAATAAGTCTCAAGTAGGACTAATGAGATTTACTGAACATTTTTACTTGGCAAAGTTAGTTTCACCTGATTTTTTTTCTCGTCAGATTATATTGTATGCTAGGTTTTGTCTTCTAAACGAATAGAAACCTTTTTTAAAGATATATTAAATAATGTCTATAGTATTTTCTATTACAATATTAATTATAGTTTATCATGTATTTTGCATAAAACAACTGAATATGTTTATTTATAAGATGCACTGTACAATATATACGCAACCGGACATATATATGTAATTTCTGTTGTCCATTTTGCGGGAATCTCAAACTATAGTATGGAAACAGAACCGTTCCAGAGCCGGTTCCTGTTCTGTAATAGGTGTTAATACATGCATTATGTCACGGACATTTTCCGCCTGACCCGTGACTGTCTCTCTTGGATAATGCACGGAGATGTTAGGAAGGAGATAGAATGACCAAATCGGTCAGACAATATGTACTTGAAAATGCTTTAATCCTTTCAGGCTCCTCCATTTGATTGACAGATCTCTTTGTTCATATTGTTATGTCTCTGTTGACTAAACCTTTCTAATGATAATATCCTCTTTTCTTTTCCACTTAATCCGAAGACAAAAGCCATTGTTTATACATCTTCGAAGTGAGGTTTGTTTCCGCCAATGACCAGACTTTTATCAGGATTTTCAGTAAAATGACTGGCAACAAACGTTTTAATAATGTACTTCATTTGTGCCCCACGATTTTTATACGTCAACTGCTAGAAATATTGTTCAAGCCGAAATATTTCTCTCAGTTTTAAGCAAATTTTATCATCATTAACAAACATATTCAAAAAGTAAGTTTTAAAGAAGTTCCTGGCTGACCTTAAATGAAATGATATTTAGTGTGACGAATAACGACGGAAGGTTAAAATTTCACATTTTTGCATGACGGCTGGCAACGAAAAGATAACGAATTCAACGAAAGAGGTGGGTCTTCTCATTTTCGTTTTGACAATGTATCATTGATCAGCTAATCTGGGTACTGAGATAAAAATTTTGAGAAGAAAGGCACGGTTACTGTCGGAAACGAACATTGCTTCAAAGAGTCTATAGAACATTGGATCTCCTTCCTTACATCTCCCTGTATCATGATTTCGTAAAGACCTTATCACTTTCTCCTCTACATAATGTTAAAGGTTTACAAAATAACTACCGCAGGGGCGGATTTAGGGGGGAGCAGGGGGCCCGGCCCCCCCCTTCCACAAAATTTTGAAGTTTTTTAAACTTCATAAAACAAAGGATAAGGCCCTATTCCAATGAAATAGGCCTATGGGATGTGTCAGAGTGAAACTCAAATTTGTTCATTATTTTCTACCTCAGAAAATAAGTGTTATGTTAATAACAAAGGCAAACAGCATTGGGAGCACTGCTTCTATAGAATTCAGAATTGTTTTATATTTAGAGGAATATTTTCGACAACATCAGGCTTTTAACTATAACTTGCTGCAATATTACCCTGTAGTGTCTTATTTAAACCTTGTAATTTATTTTAATGGAATGTACTGTATATTTATGATCAGTTCAAAAATATACTAAAGGCATCACCATTTTGCATCTGAGCAATTAACAAAATTTCTGAAGGGGAGGGGACACCCCTCCCTTCAGACCCCTCCCTAGAAAAGCATCTTTCAACCAACCAAAAATTAAAATTCACTGAATTATGAACGCTTTCCAGGCATATATGATCAGTTCAAAAAATATACCACAGACATCACCATTTTGCATCTGAGCAACCTTAAATTAACAAAAATTTCTCAATGGGGAGGGGGACACCCCCTCCCTTCCCCTTAGACCCTCCCTAGAAAAGCATCTTTCACCCAACCAAAAATTAAAATTCACTGAATTACGAACGCTTTCCAGCCATATATGATCAGTTCAAAAAATACACCACAGACATCACCATTTTGCACCTCAGCAACCTTAAATTAACAAAAATTTCTCAAAGGGTAGGGGGACACCCACTCCCCTTAGACCCCTCCCCCAGGACAGCGATTACTCATCACATGCTTTGCCCCCTGTCAAAATAACCTGCCACTGCCCCCCAGATATTCCCTCTCCTCAGACTCCTCCCCCAGATCGGGCTTATATACAAACCACTATGACCTGCCCCCCCCCCCCCCTTTGCCAAATCCTGGATCCGCCACTGTACCGAGTTTCTTATGTGGTCAGTCATGTCAGCGGAAGACATTCATTTACATAGTTGTAGGAAGCTGTTCACAGCTGGGACGGGCTGAACGTTGTTTCGAACTGCCATCCTAGGGAGGAGAGGGGATGTCTCCCTCCCTTTGCGTCCTTATATATGCAATTTGGTGCGACATTTGAAGCAAAGTTTTAGGAAAATTACTGAAAATATTTCACATTTTACATAAGGAACATATAACGTTTTTCTCCCTAAATAGTGGGGAAGCACAATTCCCCCCATATATTTTGTTTGGGGTCTTGAGCCCCCAACTCCCACCCCGAATTCCTAAGCCTATGCCAGTATCTAGTCTACACTTACATCAACTCGAGCATTTAAATGCACATGCTAGGTCGCTTATATGTAACGCTTTTGACCATGTTAATTGGAGTGACAAATCTACATGATAAAGGTCGTTAAAAGTGTTGCAAAACTTTAATAAACGAACAAACAAACTCCCCCAGTTGGTAAGCATATCAGTGGCTTTAAGGAATGACTAAAAGTCTATACTTGTGATTATTATAATTGACAAACAGATTAAATATGTCTGGAAGAAAAACCCAAGTTTGATACGATCACAATAAACTTTGATTGACGCAATATTTTATTTTTAAGCTGTTACCGAGAAGGGATAAGGGCAGATCTGCGACAAGTCTCTTTTCAAGGGAGTATTATGTTTCAAAAATGGTCGATGAAGTCGTACATGGCTGTAACATTTACGGAGAGCTTGATCATTTGTAAAGTAAACCGTGAACAAAACTATTTATTGATTTTTAATGTTACATTGTTACAGTTTTGTATAGTATAAGTGGAAAAATATTTTTGTGAAATTATTTGTCTCAAAAAAGAACTTATTTAATATTTAGGCCTGATTTGGGTTTTAGTGTGATTAGTGTGATTTTTCGTATAAATACCTGTATATACAAAGGATGCCTTTAATTTATGTTTTTTCAAAGCGATGAAATAAAATTACAGATTCTGATTTAAATTTTATCCCTATTTCTCTCATTTTCAAATAAAACCAAATATGTATCTATGCAAGAACTGAAACCATTTCTTACTTTATGAATATGGTGTGATACCCTCAGGATTCACAATTCATTACGTATTTATAATTTATGGGAAGAACTGGCAATGCAGGAGGGATGGGTCACACGGTTAAGGTATCTTGATCCAGGTGGGTGTTCAGCGGAGTTGTAGACTCGAGTCATGCAACCTGAACTCGAGTCAGACTTCAGTTGTTTTTGTGACTTGTGAGTAGACTTGCAAATACTAGCAAAGACTTTCGTCTTGGCTTGGACTTGCGACCTGACTTGATCTTGCCACAAATGACTAGTTACCAACACAGGTCATCATAAGTTCGTCGAGCGACCCTATAGAACTGAAAGAATATCCATTGAGTGTTTGCGTGTATCATAAAAATATCACGATCGTGCTTCGGTCACCAGCTTTTGATTCTGGACTAACCTGATTGGATGAGTTGAGTAAAGCACCTGAATAATCAACATCCCCGTTGGGTTAAATACAATCCTTGGCTCCTGTCCTTTTTATGACGGTCTTGATTGTCCTTGATCCGCCTCCCCTATTAAACGGAACGTGTGTTGAGGACCCCACCCCCCACTGAACGAGTGTTCAGTCATGACGAAATCATCATGAGACTCCACAGGTTAAAGCAGGGTCATATTACGCTATCCAGTTAAATATATTTGAAATACAACGGTTTGTTCATGTAAAGTAGGTCCTGTTTGTTTCTTCCGACAAACAGACCTCGTTTCAAAGCAAGTGCATTCAGTAACTCTATTCAGGACACTCATATGGCCGTATGCAGAGGGGGCAGCAGACAGTTGTTCCCTCCTTGAAGTTTAAAAGCAATTTTTTAAACCATCGAGCTGTGTAAACTTCCGAGATATTTCTATAAATATTGCCTAGATGCAGCTTGAAGGGCACAGAAAGGTCATTTCTGGCAACTTGATGGGATATGTAAGTAGCAAATCGAAAAAGTGGATAGGGTTGAATGGGACAACTACCCTCTTGAGTAAATTGGGCTCATATTTTTCTATAAGATTCGCACTGCGCTTTGCGCGTATCCATCCCGAGTGCATGCTTTTTTCCATTATTTCTTCCTGCTAGGAAAAGTTTGATTGTTTTTCTAATGTCTCAGGAAGACTTCACAATCATCCATTCACCTCCACCCTTTTGCCTTCTGCATCATCAGTCCTGGTCAGCTGTTAGTAGGACGGAGTACTTTGTAAGACTGTAACTCATAAATGTTAAATTTTGTAGCCTATTGAGTACCCATTCAATATCATTTGAAGAAGCTTAAATGCAACATTTTAATCACGGTGCCACAGTTTTTTAAGTACCCCCGAACTCCCGGGGGCTTCACCCTAGGACCCTATGGAAGCATTGGGCCTGAACCCTACCAGGGGCCTTAAGGCAGGAATTTTATCCCAAGCTATTGTGGACATAGTGGAAGTTTCGGCATTTCAACCTGAATTCGTCTAATTTTCCCCCCACCCCCCATCTCTTACAAACGCCCGGACACACACCTGAAATGGAAAGCATTTTTGGAAGTGTTCTTGGTACGCCGCGCGCCAGTTGATTGTGGCCCTCTCCTTAGACCCCCCCCCCTCACCGAAAGTTCCTGTGCACGGCCATGAGCACCTATGCATGCACGGAGGCATGTACACCACTTCTCACATGTATTATACTTCTAAAAACATCTTTCAGTGAGCCTATTTATTCTCCTTGTATGACAACATGCACGCTGGGAGGCTATTGGATCATGGAAGGGCCACCTCAAATTGAATGCAGCAGAGGCGGACAAGGAAAAGCAAAGTTCAAGTGCCACATTATAGTGCTCAAACCACTGGCCAAATTTTTCACAAACTAGTATTATCAGCAAAACTAATTGTTAATAACATATCCTAAGGTCTCTGCCCATATGCTTGACGTCACAGTCTGTTCGAATTTGATATAGAGGCAATTCATTTCATGTATTTGATGCCTCAGAACAAACAATTATAACAATTTTTACGAGTAATGTGACAAGTGTAGTTTTAAATTGCATGTAAGTCACAACAGAACTCTTAAGGCCTTTGTAGACTTGTCGGGCATAACTCTCCCCAGAGCAATAAAAGAACAGGAAAAAAGTTAAAAATCACCTAACGATAACCAGTGAACATATGTTGTGTGAACATTACATGATGCGCTGGTTGATCAATAATTATTTCTGCATTTCTTAAAACATTTGCTGTTAAAACATGAAATTGATTTGTAATTACAACTACAGTGGATTTCATTAGAAAGAGCGTTCCAGGTAGAAGATGCTGGTATACGTAATGGTCAGTTAAAACGTGGTAGGCGGAGTTATCTAGGCTGCCTTGTGTTATGGACGTGTGTATCACAGTTACATGAGACGTAATATCTAAAACATTGTAAGGCGCAAGATCGTGTACAACGCGGTAGGCAAAAATAGATTTTTTGATGTAGATTAAATTAGTAAATTTCAACAGATAAGGGGAGAACACAGGCAGAAAGGTTACTGGCATAGTCGCATGAGTCTACAGAGCAAATGTGCCGGATCTCCTTCTTTTGAAGTGTAATAAGTTTAGTCATGTGTGTCTTACATGTTGCAGTCCAGCCTGACAGATAATACGGTATGAAAGGTGAAGCAAGGTTACGGTGAGAATAGAGGAAACGAGGGGGGTATTCCTCAATAGGTAAAGAGTGTTTAAGTTTCGACAGTTTTACTGTGCACTAAGCAATTTTAACACTTACAGAGTCAACATGTTGCTTCCAAGGCAGATCACTGTCAGTTAAAACCCCTAGATATTTAATGCAATCAACCTTCTGTAATGTAACGCCATTCATGAAAATTTTGATATCATTTACAGTTGAACTACTACGGCAATTTAATTGCTCTGAATGTCATAAACATTAAGTGAAAGTTTGTAAGATGAAAACCAGTCAAGAAATTTGTTGAGCTCAATACAGTGTTTTCTAACTGATTTGTATCCTCACCTTTTAGGAAGATGGTAGTGTCATCTACGGAAAGAATAAAAGCACAAATATTTAAAACGTTAGCTATGTCGATCACACATATTATAGAAAAAAATAAGGACCTAATATGGAACCTTGGGGAACACTACATGTTACGCTAACTAATGATTCAGATTCGACTCCATTATAAGATACAAACGCTTCCTGTCGGATAGAAAGCTTTTAATCCACTCTAATCCTAAACCCTTGATACCATAATCAGATAATGGAAAAGTTTTTCAACAGGGTTACGTAATAAATCGTGTCAAAAACCTTAGTCAAGACTAAAAGAAATCCGAATGATGTTTTGTCTTGATATAAGGCTGAATTTATTGATATACTGCTTGAGCAAAAGGTAGCTAGTAGAGTGGTTTGGCCGGAATCCGTATTTTCCGTTGCACAAAATATATCATCTTGTGATTAGAACTAACACCCAGCCAGGATTGATGATACAGAGGGCTCGAGAAAAGAAGGGAGGATGAAATATTCAGAGCTTTTTCGGAGCTAAATAATTTAAGCCAAAGTGCCCTGTTGAAAGTAAGAGAGAGACGTAGAAGAGATGTAGTGGGAGAAGTAATACACAAAATGGGTGCGGGAGATGCCCGTCGAAAAATATGCACTTTTTAAGGTTTATAGCGAAATAAGTAATAGAAAAATAAGAAAAAAATATCCTGAAATGGGGACGGACCCCCTCTCTACCCGTCAGTTCCATACTGCCAGAAATGCCACTTTCTGTGCCTTACAAATTGCATCTAAATGATCTTTATGTAAGAATCCCGGAAAAATTGCACAAATCGGTGAGATAAAAATTTGCTTTGATCATTTCGGGAAGGAGAGGGGGGGGGGGAGGCACTTTGTAGCGGCTTCTTCTAGAACTTTCGCTTGGTATTCTCGGCTAAGTTTTCAATGCAACCCTTTGTCTCCCACAAATTTCTAATTATTTATCATCCGAGAATTCTTACTCCACCTTGTCGGATGTACAAAGGAATTATCACAAACTTGCTTTCTACCCCTCAACGACTAAGCACGAGCCTCCGTCCTATTTGAGAGAAAATAATTTCCTTGGATTCAGACCGATTATTTAATTATTTAACATCCCTGAAGTGCCTACGCATCTTCTGTCAGTTTTAGTAAATATTACTTCATACCGCTGAGTGACTGCTCGTATATTTTACTTCAAGGAGAACTTCCTTTCAACTTTCCCTTTTGTCAAGCCACGTGGTTTGCGACAGGAAAGCTAGAAAGTGTATTTTTAACTCTACATTTTGGAATTTATATTTGTTAAACGCATTTTGTTATTACTTTTGGAAATCGACCCGGACTAGATTATTTACCACGGATTTTGCCAGAGTAACTATTTGCGCGGACATTAGATTTGTTTTAGGTGAGTACATTTCTGATTTCTTTATTCGGACTGTAGTACCCTACTCTCCTGAAACTTCTCTTGCCCCCCGTTGCGTACAACCATGAGTCTAACTATGATACCATACTATTAAAATGACCAAGACGAAAAGTGTGAGTTCCTCCCCTAAGAAACTTTTGAAATTAAAGAAAGTCAGATGTAAAGTTTTTGCTTATGGAAGTTAAGGGAAAAACTCAAACTGCATTTCATCTGTTCATGTCACTATTAAAGGAGCTGAATAGTGACGTACTTCCAAAATAAATGCATCATACCAAACGAGATGATTGCCCACTGTGCGGGGCTAATTTTAAAAATATTTATCCTAATGCGTTTTATATTCTCATTTAAGATAATCTTCCAAAGTAATTTTGTAATAACGTTCCTATACTATTTCTTGCGTTATTTGATTTTACACTTGTAAGATATTTTACAATTTGTTTTTTGAATTTCTAGTTCGTTACTTTTTCTTCTGGCACCGGCAATTTTGAATCGTTTCCACTTGTATCGGTTCTGATCGATGCATTTACCCAGGCATGTAGTACACACAACTCACAACGTACGTACGTATATCGTATTAGCGTTACTACAGTGGTAAGGCACACGCCTATTCCGTGCATCATCTGCAGGAGGTTCACGAACAACATTGTGGATTTTGCAGGTATTGAAATTGTTTTTTACGATCAATGAGTTTGTTTTTCGTGGTAGACCTAGGCATTAACGCTAGCCTAAGTTAGGCTAACGTTAGTACTGTTAACGAGAGTAACAAGTGTACTGTTACACCAGACACACTGCATGCATGGCTTTGATAAGTATCGTTATCGGATCGAATCGATAAACCAAGAAGCATAACCGGATGTGACGTAACGAAGTCGGATGGTCCGAGAATTTATTCTAATTTGGCGGCTACTTAGCTCCTTTAATTATTCTATAGTATCAATGGACTAGGCATTGACCGAAAAATCCAGTGAGTGTCAAATTAAACAGTACAAAAAGACTAGGCTATTAATCGATCGGAATCCAGAACTCCTTGCACAAGTTACACCCATCCCTGCTCCTCCTTCTCAGTTGTACGCAAGATATTTGGGACCAGACTGAGAAAAACTGATCTAAGCAAAGGGCCACCATGCGGCATAGGTTAGGGCGTAGAGCTACGAAAATTTTGGGCTTAACGTAGCTCCGTTGTGAGAAAGGAATGTTTCCGCTTGCTGGAGTGCAGATGATGACTACCTTTCGAGTATTTTGTTCATAAGGCCTCAAAAATAACGCGATTGGGTCCTATTAATGAAAACAGCATATGCCAATAATACAGCCAATATGAAAAAGTACGAAAGCCTCCTCTAGGCCATTGATACCATGTACCAGTATTAATATAATATTATACCCGACGACAAGTTTACCATGCGACATAATCCACGTGTCAAGCCTCGATCAGTAGCAGCTTCCTTAGTAACATTTATCAGTACTTTCAAATTCACAAAATTGAGAAAGTGAGGTAGGCTACTCTCTGCTGCATACTTCCGTTCAGTCCAATCAAGATCCCCCGCCCATGTAACGGACGAAGTCACTAATTCACCCCATCCCGACTAGGCGATAACGTCCCTTTTGCCACAGTGCGTCGTATTCGATCGGTACGAGCAACAAAGAACATTCTTCAGGTAATAAGAACCAGCGAATGCGACTCTTTATCACCCACATTGAATTTAATAATAATACTGCGCCCTCTAGTATATGTCAAGTGCATTTGTGACTTGGACATTTCCATATCCTAAAAGTCTAGCAAGAGTGATTCACTGAGGAGCGATAGTGATCAAACAAATAAAGCATTCATCGTGCTACATGTGATATTTGGGCGAACAAAACAAAGTTTAGCAAGATTATTACATAATACTGACTGATTCAATGCGGTGTTATATATCGTAGGAGGTCAGGCTAGACTGACGAACTTAATAACCTCATTTTGGCGGACTTTACGGGCATTTAGACTATTTCACGAAGATGGTGAATGCATTTGGGAATGATTGCATTGTTCACATAAAATTTCATTACTTCTAGGAGAAAAGGATGTTTATTGGTGTTAAAGTTACAATTGTGAGAACTCTTAACCTACTTGAAGTTCGTAAAGATTTGCTTGACACCAAACGTCAGAACTGGGGAATGGTTAAAGCTTGCAGTGATGTAGCTGTATGGGATATGGATGATGTACGTAATATTACTTTGAGGCTATCTCAACAATGGGATTATGGAGGAGAAAATTGGATGTCCATTTTAAAGAAAAACAGAAGTGTTCATTTTGTGACGTTAGGATGTCATGCGTGATAGCTTAAAGTTACATCAGTGGAGCCTCCAGTGTTTGGTGATGGGGGGGGGGGGGCACAGATGACGTCGTAATGCGTCAGGTTCCCCCAAGTCTGAATAAATTGCACCCTTTTATGTGCCCTGCAATCGTATACAGCAGTGTGGGATCCTTCCTTTGTCACTACATGAAGGTACCGTTCTGAGGAGGGGTCTAGGTGAGGGTTGTCCCCCTCCCCGTTGAGACATTTTTTGTTCATTTAAGGTTGTTTAGATGCAAAATGGTGCTATCTTTGGGATGTTTTTAGAACTGATCATGTATGGCTGGAAAATCTTCATAATTTAGTGAATTCTGATAAAGTGAAAGGGGAGAGTTTGTTGTCTAAGAGAAGGGTATGTTGTTAAAAACCTCCTGAAGCCCCCCTTTTGACTATTTTACTGCCTCCTATTCAGAGAAAGTGTTTACGCAAAATACAGAAACATTCTTGGACTATTACGAAAATTTTCCTTTGCTTCACTTTGCATTACAAAATAGTATCTAAGGCCGGAAGGCACCCGTTTAGGGCCTCCTAGAAGCTCTGAATTAATTACATAAAATGAGGCACTGTTATGATGCTTATTACCTGACATCCAAATGATACTAAAGAGTATGACGTCGCGAACCTTACAACTATCGTATTTTTACTAAGTTTGAACGAAAAGACAGAAGAACAGCTTCCAACAACGGGGAATGAGAGGGAGGCAGTGGCGTAGCCACGGGGCCTCGGGGGCTTAGACCCGTCTAAACTTCCGCCAGCCCACCCCCTTCCCCAAATTGAAGGTTATGTGTAAAATGTCTAAATATCACTGACGGGTTAGGCCTATCACTTAAATTTCTATCTTTCTAAATTCTCACGCATTTCAAATTGTCAAACTTTCCGATCTAAACAGGGTAGTAAAACTCTTAGGCTATAACAGGGTCTGTTTCCAACCTTTATCAGGTTTACGCGTCGAAGCTGGAAGTATTTTTTCACAACGAGAAATAGATTTCTCTGTTTATTATAGGATTAGCCATTATGTAGGGCTGACAATTCTAGACGAAAGCACAAGCTAACAATAACTAATCACGGTATAGTCACGACTGCCTGTAAGTGGAATATCTGTACTGAGCATGCTCCGAAAAGAAACATTCAGAGTTGATTATCAATTAAGCAAGCCAATTTCTGGTCGTCTTGGATAACTATAAAACTTTGCCCCTGCCTTTCTTACATTGAAAACAAATCGCGGCTCTTGCAAAAAATCCAGGGACGCACATCAGTAACTGTTAATACTAACTTTGTGCTCAAACTAGCCCTTCTTACAAGTCTAAATGTAGTAAATTCAAAAGCATTACACTTATCCTGAGGCTTCTGAAATACTAAAACCAGGGAGCTTCCACCCCCTGCACCCCTACCGGGACTTTGTCCCTGGACCTCGCCAGGGGCCCTGAGGCGGCTCCTGGCCCCCACCCATTTTGGTCTTCGCGCTTCGCTCTGGCGATGCACGCTACGCGTTATGAATTTCTAGCTACGCCTTTGGAGGGAGGAAGAATATAGGTACATGGAGGTGATATTAGACCTCCCTGAGAGGTATAGCAAAAGGGTTGAAGGACTAACAAGTGCGTTTCAGAATGCTTTTTTGTCTTAAGTGTATTAGCAATCACCATCTATACTGACAATGGGTGAGCACGAAGCGCTCGGTAAAATTTTGAAAAAAAAAAATGTATAAAGACAAATTCGTAATTTCAGCCTTCCACATCATGCTGCAAATTAGGTTCCATATTGATCCGAGGCCCCTACAGACGTTGGAGATGTACCTTTGTTTTTCGAGAAAGTGTTGTGGGCAGAATAGTTGAATGTATTATTAGCATTTCTTATTAATGGTTATGAGATGGAGTGCAAACTGTTATAAGATGGAGTGCAAACTGTGACGAATGCGCGCGAAGCGCGCCGAAATTTTTCAGTAAGATTTCCATAACAAACCCTGCACTCATGCTCGGCATCGAGACCCTTTCAATTCCTCAGCAAACCTATATGATAATCACAAAGCCAGTCTTTTACCTGAAAATTCGTAAATAGCTTTCAAATATTGCTGCTGTGCTTCTCCGTAGGTTGCTACCGGAAGATATTAATGATAAGAACATTACTGGGGTGAAGTTTGAAGCACGCGGAACGCGCAAAAATTTTGATAGTTTGCAAAGGATTTACGAAAGTTCTGATAGTTTGAGAGCCATGTGATACAAAATGATTACAATAGATTCATCACTCGGTCGAAAACACACTCATCTTACCCCCTACAGAAATCTATTGCTTAAACGCGCCTTTGTGGATCATTTTAAAAATTTCAAAAAAAAAAAAAAAAGAAAATCATTCTGAAATCGATTGGGGGCACGTCCCCACGCCACCGTGCCGGCGCAACTGGTTTACATTGGGTTGAAATTTTGACAACTTTACCTGCTAATATCTTGAGAAGCACACATTGTATTTTAATGCAAATTTCACAAGAGTGCTTAGAATAAATACCCCTCTAACTAATTAAAACCTGATTTCAACATACAGGCATATCAGCCTAGACCCTTCTCCAAACAACAACAACCAAACGCAAAGGGCCAAAAGTATCTGTCAGCTGCATGAGGGCTGGGCTTGTGAAATACAATTTGAACAATTGAACAATTTATCTTAAAGCGCAGACAATCTCCCCCAAAGAGTGAAAATTCTAATTTAACCTCTGGACCCTTCAATTTAAAACTAAACGCCACTCAAAACCTAAACAAACAAATAACACCCCCCTGATTATGGAGTATAGTTCCAACCACCACGCAAAGCTAAAGTAGCCTGTAAGGAGCTTACATTACCATGACTCTGTTGACACACTACAGGGTGTGAGTGTCACCTTTGCATTGGTCACACCAATGACTCGCCGAAATCAACTTTGACCAAACAGTTTGACGCTATGCTTTTCAATTTATGTCAATCAAAGTTCGGTCACAAATTGTCAGTAGGGATATCCGGAGATTCCTAAATATATTTGATGTAATTTAAGTACCCCTTTAAGTGGCACTACAAGCCGATCTTTGATAAGATAATACTACGGACTTTGGGCAACACACTCCGCGTGGACGAAGGTCGTTCTATATACATAAAAATGCAAAGTTGTGCGGTCTACAAAACAGGTACAGCAGTTGAATGAGGTACACCTAACTTTCCGTGTTGTACGTGTATTGAAGTTAAAGGAATTTCCCTGATATATAATCATACTAGAAACACTTGGAAGACTGGGAAGTTCCCTGTATCTTACACGTGCCATCATCCCTCGCTACCAGGTGAGTGACCAAGACCAGCCTAATAGCTCGCATAACTTACCTGCTTATCGTGGCTAATCTCTCTCTGTGATTCTTTTAAACAGCTAGGCAAACAAGACTACGTTTTCTTAGTATGACTTGACGGAATAGCTTCTAACTGGATGCCTTTGATTGTTCAGTAAATACCAGTCTTTAGGAGGCTTACACTAGTCTATTTCAAAATTCAAAATGCCGGGATTCATGCGGGACTGCCTGTAGTTTTAAGATACATGATGTCAAAAGAAAACTTGACATAGAAAAGTGAGGGGAGAGATCCTTTAGCAGCTTCGTAACATCGAGATCTATACTGGATTAAGCTGGTGGAGTGAGGTAGGCCTTCAAACTGTCGGGAACAGGTAGGTCTTTGATGGTGTAGGACTACGATACTGAAATCCGCACCCGTTTAGTTCCAAAAACGGATCATCGTTTTTTAGTTTTATGTCATTTGTCTTTTCCACTATGATGACACATGCTATAAAAGTAATCGTAGAAACTCTAATACTGATGAAAAGCAGGAACCTTTAAATCTGGGAGAACTTCACCCTGAGACTTCGAGATTACACGAAAGAAACTGACATGATTACTAAAATTACGGCAAGTACTTTATAAAGTAAGTTTGTTTTTGCTTTGAATTTAGGATACGACGTGGGCCATAATAGGTAGTGATACAGACTAGGAAGAGGTGGAGGGAGGTGAGGAGAATCAAGAGCCGAAAGAAAAAGGGTGATCCCCACAAAATTTCAAGGATTAAATGGCACACATCGGGGTACATGATGCAGTGCAATCAATTCCTCAACTTTAATCCACTGAGCCTTAAACCGAAGACAAAATTTAAACCTGCCCCTATAAAATGGGTGGTTATTTGCACACAAAATTGGCCACAATTGAAGAAAAAGGCTTATTTCTACTAAGTTGCCTGATATCACTGTTTGAAAGCTGCGCTTTAAGTAAGCAAGGCTGTACAGGGACATTTATGGTTAACGTTTGTCGACTTTTATTGTTTATCACATGAGCTGAGATCATGGTTTTAAAATTGTTCGAATACGAATTTAGAACTGACACTCCCGAAGCTATGTAGGGCTAACCACTTGATCTTAACCATTCGTAACCCCTTAAGTTTGCGCCACCCACTCAGTATCAGAACACCACCGAATCGTTAAAAGCATGAAACGTTACTTGTGGTCACCAGTGCTGACTTCTTCTGGAGATTGATTTGGCTAAACTTAACGTATAGCGCCCACATTCTTCCTTCAAAATGTCAAGACTTAAACATTACCACGTTTCTACATTCTGGTCCATTTTTGTAACAATAGTACCATTTACCTGACATTAATAAATTTAAACGATTCTTCCAAGCTTGTATTACTTTCTATTTCATCTTTACGTCACAGACGACCAAGTACAAAAAATTAAAATGGGGCCATGCACACTATCTGTCATGATATTGCTTTTGACGTTATCACCGAGTCTATCATATGACCTCACTATAATGCATACCAATGACGTACACGCACGGTTTGAACAATTCAATAAGTATGGATCCGATTGTTCAGAAGAGGATGAGGCCAATGGCGCATGTTTTGGCGGCGTGGCTAGACGGGTGACAAAAATCAACGAAATTCGTGATTCTTACGAAAATACACTGCTTCTTGATGCTGGCGACGAATTTCAGGGAACACAGTGGTTTTATTACTATCAAGGCAGGGCAACATCCTACTTCATGAACCACATGGGTTACGACGCTATGGTATGTAAATATTCTCTTACCGCACAAGACTGGTTCATTTCCCCATCTCAGACCCCCAAAGCCAAAAGGCCTAGTGGTTACTTGCCAAAAGTAAAAAATTTGCCGTACCGAAATTTCAAATTGACAGATTCACGTGAAGTTGCTACCTGCATACACTTAGATGTAAAATTTTTCAGATCTATCTGCAATAACTAACTTTGTGGAACCAGGGTTCTCCGTATGATTTGTCAAAGTTTTCCCTCTATGATACCATGTTAGCAGTTAACATCTAGTGACCACTAACTCCTTTGACATCCAACTAAAAAAAAAATAAAAAAATAAAAATTGTCTAGTATAAGCTCTGGCACATTTCTAACAAGTATGAGATGCATTAAAGTTCCCGTTATTCGGATACCATGTCTTTAATTCTAGAAATGGGTGATGACCTTTGACCTCTACAACAAACTGTAAGCTTCTTGAACTGAATGTGGAGTATCCAAATGATAAGTATGAAATTCCTGAAAGTTATCTTTCTCGAGGTGCCAGTTTAATAACTTTTCAAATTTTGACCTCCTGTGACCTCAATATGATGTTTGAACTCTGCCATATTCAATGTGGTTTTCGAAAATAACATAGGTCTTCCAAATGGTACTCATTGGAAACTTGTAGTTTTCTTTCTTGAAATGTCGTGCAGAAGTAAGAGGTACTCGCAGTTTGACCTCTTCTGGCTTCACATGACCTTTGACCACCACCATCAGGGTCATTGATCTTAATAAAGACAACTACTTACTGAGAGTTCCACAAGGTTACCCTCCGATATAGCTTTCACTAGCTTTCAACAATCTGACCTCTTGAACTCATACGATCTTCGACCTCGATCAAAACACATACCGTACATATTGAATGTAACAGGTCTATGGGCCTTTACATGTTACATATGAGGTCCAGAAGGTTCCTCTTCATGAAAAAAGTGTTAAGGCGGTTTCCACTGTATGACCTTCAGTGATCCCAATTGAACTTTGACGTCCCCCAAAATTGGGCCTTCTCCTTAACACGAGGATTTAATATGCTAAGTATGAAATCCCTGAATGTTACTCCCTTACAATATATGTAAAAACAGTTCACACAGTTTTCGCAACCTCTCCTCCATACCTTACAAAACCAAATGGATTCTTTCATTGACCAGAACACGTTCACATGCCAAGTGTGAAAAGGAGTCGGGATTCCTAACTTGAGATAGTTTGCTTTCGACGTTTTCACCTTCTGACCTCTGGTGATTTCAAGAGCTATGCCCTTTACAAAAAAAATTGTGTGGCAAAAGTTCCAATACCACACCTGAAACAGTGTCGAACTGTGCAAAACTATGGTGGGGTGTGGAGAGGAGTGGAATTTCTGTGAATTTTTGGGTGACACTTTGTGTCATTAATAAACAGTTGACACATTTTTCCAAAGTGCCATGCATTGACTAGCATTTTCACAGTTTGGACATGAGGCAATGTGTGGAAAACCGAAAATCACGCTTTGACACATGTAACAGGAGGCAAACTGGGTAGGCAAAGTGTGGAGATGTGTGGAGAACTGTGGTGCTGAGTAAAGTAAATGCAATAGTTCGATTTCGTTCACTGGCCTTGTTTGCCACACTTTGCCCTGGTTTGCCATATGTGTCATTTTGGCACAGCTTTCCCCACTTTGACCCAGATTTCAAGATGTGACAATCATGCAAGGAAAAGCGTGGTCCTGTGTGTCAGATTGGTTCCAATACCACATGTGTCACCACGCATAACCACACTTTTTTCCTTACGTATTTTCATATGCTCTGCCACACGTGATTACGTTTGTTCACATGCGGCATGCCACACTTTGTTTGTAAGGGTGAGACTACCGACCAATTGTGGATAAAACACTTATAAGGAAAATTCACTCTAGCAAAATGGGATATATCCTACGCAATTGATTGCAATTCGCTGAACACGTACTATTGGACAGCTACAGAGATTTCCGCTCTACTGATTCAGTGTAAATCTATGTTATCATGTTCCAAAATTATATTATGTGTTAAATCAGTTCAAATTGTTTAAAGAAAGAAATAATTCTTATCCAAAGTGCAAAGTCATTTTGTACTCACGTCTAGTTTGCTATCCAGCGAGTTGATGACTTAATCTTCAAAAAAAAAAAAAAAACGTGCTTCTTCGTACAAATGGCAAGCGAAATAGGATAACGATGATTTCCCTCTCCCTTATTTAGAGAGGAAAATAATACTCGATTATGTAATGCCGACAGTTTAAGAAGTTGTCGTCCTAATGTTAGTGGGGGCTAGTTGAGGCTATCAACAAAGTTACGTCGTAACTTCTAGAAGCAAAAATAATGGAGTCACTCAAAACTTGGTGCCTGCAAGCACTTACAGCATAAAACCAGGGACTGGTCTTACACATCTAAGAAAAAAAAATTAGAACATCTCTTTGTTTTCTCTCCTGTAATGAACTCCATGGATTTTTAGCTAGATCGTGGTAAATGGAGCTTTTAGGTGAGCTCTAGTAATGATGAACCAGTGGTTATGGTAGTAGGCTGATGACCTTTATGTGGCGTCACGACAAAGAAACCAAAAAGTTAGCAACCTTTATCTGCGTATCTAGCGTAACAATTCTTTGGAAAAATATAATTGTTTCCTTGTTTACGTGTGATTGCCTGGAAGCGTAGCGAAATAAGGCATGAACAGCCTGATATGGCGTGAGTTCACTTGAACCGATTTCCAATCCAATGTTTAAACAAAGTGAAGGTGAGGGTTTAGAATAGAAATTGGCGACGAGGAGAGGGGTGGGAGTGAGTCGTTTAACTAGACTTCAGCCGAGGGTGCCGACTTGGAGAAAGTCGGAGAAAAGGGTTGAAGAAAGGAAGAATAAGCAATTCGACGTCAAACGCATTCAATTATTTCAATGGAACCCATTAAGCTTGAGAATTATAGCTGTTCTAGGGAGTTCCTTTTTGCAAAGATTTACCGGAAAATGCTAAAATACCATGCACGAACAATGCATACCTCGTTAATTGTGTTGGACTAAAATCTTCACATTGAAAATCACTGTTCTTCCTCGTAGGCTTTGGGCAATCATGAATTTGACAACGGAGTAGAGGGCCTTTTCGATTTTCTGTACAACGTCACCTTTCCAATCCTGAGTAGCAACATCGACGCCTCTGGTGAACCCGAACTTGAAGGGATGTTTGAGAAGAGTGTCGTTATTGACGTTGGGGGAGAAAGGATCGGCATAGTTGGCTATATATATTCTAGAACGCCGGAGATATCAAAACCTGGTAAGTTGCAATTAAGAACTAAAAAAAAAAAAAAAAAATAAGGAAAACTACACTTTACAAACAAACTCCGATCGACCTAGAATCGAAGTAGAATTTGTTTTAATGCTTGACTAGATTTGGTTAAAACAGTGCCCATACTCTGGTATTAAGCCAAAACCAGTCACGTATTTTAACGGATCCCTGCTTGATGTCCGGTTGATAAAAGCCACTCCAACTTTTTTTAAAGTAGCCAAATATTTCAATTCTCCTTTTTTCTGAAAAGCAGAATTCAAAGGAATTTTAACATGAATTTAACGATTCAGGTACAAGAAACGTTGTTACTTAACTAAAAAGTCATTGAAGAATTTAGATCCAGATCCTTTACTAATTCAAAAGTAGGTAGCTCTATTTTCCCTTAATTGTTCAAGCAGGCTCCGCTTAAATGCTGACATGGCATAGGCAAAGATTGAATAAGTAATCAGGAGACATAGCCTGGAATCTCAAATTACGTGAGAATTCAGGAGCCCCAGTGAGTAGAAACAGGGGGATTGATAATTAAATCAATCGAAAGAAAAACCTTGAAATGTAGGTATTGCACTCTAAAAACGACCGAAAAAAATTGATCCCAGTCCCGATCGGAAGGGCACCTACCCAAATCCGGGTCAATGCAGTTATCAAATCCGGAAAAAAATGATCCAATCCGGATCATTTTTATCCTTGTCTGATTAAATTATTGATCCGGATTCGTGTCGGTGCCCCTCCGATCCGGACTGGGATCAAATTTTATCCGGACGTTTTTAGAGTGTTAGAATGTTCTCTGCTCATAATGCTATAAGCTACCTTAAAAGAGAACCTGTAGTTTTTACATACACTTTGAAGAGTAAAATAGTGTTACTTAGCTTGCAAAGGTATGGTCTGCTTGAATCAGTGATACGGTAGTGTTTTTCCTGGACTGGTCGATGGGAGCATTGCCTTAACCTCATGAAGTTTATTACTTAATTTGTACATCTTGTATGAGTGACTTAACCCTGCCTGATGTGCCAAAATGTAGCATATTGTGATATTACTGGTCTGGAACCAAAGAGATGTAACACGAACAGAACCGACTAGAATTTTTTCTTCACTTACCCTCGAATAATGATTTTTTAATGACCGTTAGCTTATTTCTGAAGCAGCCAAATAACTACCATGAGTGCCTATGTTAACTTTGCTTTTCTTTAGAAATTTTAGAGCAATATAATATGTGACTTTCTCAATCGATTCCGTATTAATTACGATTATTATATGTTATTTGAACATGTTTAAATATGGAGCGACAACGCAGTTCAATGCTTTACTGTAATCCAATTACAGGTAACCGAGGCATTTCATTACATTAGGAACTCATCTGCGTAAAATTCGGACAGTTGTTTTCGAACTTTAAACTGTGTATCTGTTATCTAATCCAATTACATTTGGTCTCTGTGTACAGGGTTGATTGACTCCTAGTGACGTCTTATTCCTTCTTAAAGTGAATAAAGATTTCCTTCCCATACTCTACACAAAAGATTTAATTGTGCAATGATTGGACATGCCAATAGCTTATCTGTTGTACTTATTCAACTGTTCAAAGTTCTCATTGGACAGGGATTAACTGTTCTAGAAGTGATAGTGGTTTCGTACAACAAAGAAATGACCAGATAAAGAGGATTTTATTGCACCCGATCTCCCCTTTGTGATGTCTGGTCAGACTGTTCTGTTTTTTTTTTAACCAGGCCTGTTCCTAATGTAAATATCATTATCCCTTCAAGTTTTTAGGAACTAAAAGCGAATTTGAATTAACCAGTACTGTTCCTTCACGAAATGGAAGTAAACATTGTCGTGTTGGATTTTGACTTTATAATCTCAGCTGAGTTCATCAGCCAGCAATAAAACTGAACGAAAGCATTTCTTTGGCTACATCCTTATTTTTAAACCAAATTTGATAAATCTTTCTGTCTTACTTTATCTTACTATTTCAGGCAAGAATCTCGTATTCTTAGACGAAATCCCATCAGTACAAGCGGAAGTTGATGCATTAGTTGCTGATGGAGTTAACAAAATTATTGCTTTAGGCCATGCCGGTTACGGCACCGACATTGACATCGCAAAGAACACTGTCGGTATCGATATTATAGTAGGCGGCCATTCTAATTCCTTTTTATATACTGGTAAGTATAAGGTGCTACTAAAACTTGGAAACTGGAAGGAAGGAGGTAGAATCAGTATTCAATATATAATACAGCACAGAATGGGCGTCAACTTAACGGCTCAAGAAAGAAATACCATCTAGAGGACTGCGGTGAACGTCACTGATAGTTTTGGTATCACAATGTCGGTCAAAGGTCGCATATTACATACAGGGTGAACGCCATACTGCACACGTACACTGATGCCAATGTTGTCTGCACTGAAACTATAATGCATAGTGTCGTACATTATTTACTGCAATATCAACGTATGGTGTAGGGTGCCGTCCGTGCTCATGCAAACAAAACCATTGACGTAACTACAGGTCCTAAGAGTAGACACCGTCCCCCACTGTAAAACTTGCACTATACCTTTCTAGGTGGTATGCAATGGGTACTGACAAGTACGGACAAGACTGATATGTAGCTCTATTTGCGGATTGATTACCTCATACCTGCCAACTCTCACGGTTTCACCGTGAGTCTCACGGTTTTTTAGGTCATCTCACGGTCAGATCTCCAAAACTCACGGTGAAGAACTAAGATAGAGTCGTTAAAAAATATTGTGTTCAGGCGGGGGTCCAGACATTTCGAAAGGGGGGAGGGACTGAAAGCCCCCTTAACTATTCTCCTAGATTAACATTATGCTAATCTGGTAGCGAAAAAGGGGAGCTGAGGCCGGTAAAACCCCCCACTGGATCCACGCCTGGTGTTATTGCAAATATTAGCTATAATTCAGAGGTGTAAGTTTTCCTTATTTTTTAAAAAGAATTGGCTTAATCCTCCGTCTTTCTCTTGTATTTCCGTCTGTCATAATTTTTTCCAGACTGAAAGTACGGAAAATAATCTGGAAACAGTGGATAGAATTTTGATGAAGTGCAAACAGAATAACATGCAAAAATAAAAACTGCTCCCTGAACAGTGTATCTATATTGTAGGATCGTGTAAATTGAGTACTTGTACCGTTCAAATTAATCTGCTACACAAGCGAAGGCTTGATCTTAAGATGGCATCATGAATTACCTTAATTTCTTGTATTATTTTAAAGGGTTAGGATATGTTGACCATATGTGACACTGTTACGACAAAGTACTCAAAACTTCAGACAATCCCCATAAAGACATGGTTCGACAAATTCTGATGAAACTTACACACAGTGAAGAAAAGATAGTTGGTTATCAGTGATGGCAGGGATTTGGAATCAAAGGTCACCTAGGGGTCATTTGGGGTTACTTTATCTAAGAGTAAAATGCCTTTGGACATAGGGGTATCTTTGGGTGTTCATTGATGTCATACACTTTAGCACTAGGTCCATAAGGGGTGATCACAAATTTAAGGTTAATGATCATCTAGTGGTCATTTTATTTAAAAAGCAAAAATACCTTGGTTTCTACAGATGCAGAGTTTGGGGTGTTCATTGTTGTGATATAAGCTTGGTAATAGCCCAATAAAGGGTGTTCAAGAAGTTTATATGAGCGGTCATTAGTAGTCATGTTGCGGTCATTTCATGGGAAAACAAAAAATGCATTGCCTTCATCTAATGTAGGGAAGATTTTGGGTATTCTTCATGAAAGGTGTTCAGAATTTTTCACATCTTTCAGTGCTACTTTTTGTCTCAAAAAAAAAAAAACTGGGACTTGAGATTTACAGTGCTCTATTTTGCACCTCAGCTCCCCCCTGAAAGCAAAAAATTTCTAAAAGGGGATGGAGAATCCCTTCTCCGTTTACCCATCCCAGGATGGCATTCACTTTATAAAACCTATAATTTTCAGTATTTTTTTTACCCTGCACTCACTGTACATCCCTGCTATATACACACCATGATTGCAAACCAATGCATACTTAAAGCCAGAAACCGAAAATTTCCCTTAAGAGGAATTTGGCCAGTGGCTTCAAAACTCACCAAGCTCGGTTATACTTACAAGGAGAGCGAATGATTTTATTTTATAAAAGATGTTCAAAGGTTGCAGATTATAATTTAAAGTCATAAAACAAAATATTATTAGTGTACCTTTAACGATCCTATTGAAAACCCTTATTTTGTTTGATTTTTTAGTATAAGATATGTTTAGACAGAAAAAAATTGTAAATCTCCAGGTTTGAGGTGCCATTCTCCAGGTTTTTGTGTGAAAACCTCCAGGTTTACAATTTATAGGTTGGCAGGTCTGTTACCTGTTGGAGAAAACGTTGGTACTTCAACATCGATCGATTCCTAAGGGTAGGTCTAGTAGCCTCTTCGCAACGATCACACGTAAACACTATACCAAATACAAAAGGAAAATGCAGAAACTAATAAACAGGCATCTAATTAAGTCATATAAGATTCATTATATTATCTCGAGTACTTCTTTCACCACACCTGATTGTGACTTGTTATATTAAGTGCGACCAGGGACCAATATATACTTCTGACAGCGGACGGTATACAGCGACAGTCTATGGTATATCGTCATTGATGTGTGGAGCCAAGCTCACCTGAACTAATATTATAATGCAATCAATTACAAGAATGCTCATGCTAAACTTAATGTAAACTTTCATTGTAAATTTAATAAACGCAGAGCTTTTATCTGCTGCCAGGTACTCCCCCGACTGATGACGTAGCGATTGGACCATACCCCACCGTGGTCACACCAGAAAACGCTCCAGAGGATCAAGTACTGATCGTTCAGGACTACACTTTTGCGAAATACTTGGGATTTCTGCAGGTTACCTTCGATGATGATGGGAAGATAACAGAATATGGCGGGAATCCTATCACTCTCGACTCGGCTATTGAAGAAGGTAGGTTATCGTATCGTATTGTGGACAAGTTGTGAAAATATCCACACAGTTACTAAAACAAGGTTCCGATTGAAATTATTTCTGTTGTTTGAAGTTTTCGTCGATGAAATACAGTAAGTTGTTTTGGACTTGACGACTTTTCTTTGTACCAAGTTTCGAAAAAAGAAAAAACCTTAAAGGTATATATTATTTTGATTGGCTCATGTCTCTGATCGTTACTGCAGTCATTCCAATAAGATGTACCTCTCTTCTCGATCATCACTGACCCTATACTCCTTTTGTGACTAATGTTGAGAGGAATACAAGGCAGACTGGTAGTAATTGTCCCATATCTGACAGACCAGAATATGATCCTACTGTTTTCTCATTTGCCCAAGACTGTACAAGTTGAGCACAGAATATGAGTTAGGGCGTGGCTTTCATTTGGGATTACATGTCAGTTTTGTACGAATGTTGTTCTCCTTGTATCTTACCACAGAATAAAAAAAAGTCATTAAAATGTGTCTTCCATCACTTTTATTCCACGAAACATGAAGTGGATATTATAACATGGATCTCATTAAAAGCACTTTCATGAGAAGTAATGCTGTTACATTTACAATTATTTTTACCACAGGGTTAAGATGTATTACGGGAAATGCACACAGGATGGTTTGTAAATTCTGGGAAATGTCGTGGAGACGGTGATAACAAATATGGTGGGGGTTGTTGATAAATGTTGGGGGTTTTGAAGGGAAATGATAACGGTGGAGATGATGATGGTGAAGGTCGTAGTAGTGGTGGTGATCGGTGATAGTGATGGTGATGGTCGACTTCATAAGAAGTGTTTCCATGGAGAAAACAATTGGGCATATTCTTTGGTTATCCCATCAAATGATTAAGATAGGCTTCGTACACTGCTCGTGTCAATGTCCATGAATTCTTGTCAGGAGGCTACGCATGTGTGTACAGTTCCCAGTGAGACTGCCCTCATGTCTTTCAAACGCTTTTATTCACCTGTCTTTATCTGCAACTTTTGTAATTTGCGGCCATATTAGGAAGTATATTAGAGCAAGAGATCTGAGTACGCTACGGGCCCTCATATGGAGGTGCTTTGATAAGTGTCAATCCACTACCATTCAGAAAGATAGCAGCTCTACCACACCCGATTATAGTTTATGTTCTGCCACGCCATGAAGCCTTCCGATGATGATGAAGATAGTGACAACGACGAAGATATGATGGCGACTTTGTGCCTACTTTGGGTCTTGAGTTTGTTTGAATGACAAATATGACGATGCAGTCGATGATGAGGACAGTTGTAATGGATTAATGGCGATTACTATAATGATCATGGGTGTGATTTTCTTCATAATATTTGTACTTACAATAATTACTATTTTTGCCTTAATGCATGTTATTTGTCGTCCTCCAGATCCAGCCACTTTGGCAGAAATTAATGAATTCGCGATCCCGGTCAAGGAATATACCGAGAATGTTATCGGGGAAACATATGTCTTTTTAAATGGTGAAACACCCATTTGTCGCACAGTAGAGTGTAACATGGGTAATGTGGTGACGGATGCTATGTTGGAAGATCTCGTGGCTTATCAAAACGAAGACTCTTGGAGTGATGTCGCAATCAGTATCATGAATGGGGGCGGTATTCGTGCTTCGATAGCTCAAGGTAAATATTGCCCTGAAAGTTACGGCATGCAGTGTCTGCCCCTTTAAATTGTTGGTTCTTCGTTCTTAAAGTTGTCAAAAAAATCCTTGTTATCCTGAGCGATAAACCACGAAGTTGCTGCTCTCATGGAGCTACTACTTGGACTTGTCCAAGTAGTAGCTCCATGCTGCTCTTAACAGGTGCATTTCTGAAGTGATGTTTGTATTAGTTAGCTGAATGACCGAAGTATTTAAAATAAAATAATGAAAACATAAAGATGGTGGTATGAAGTTATCCTCTGTTATCATAATAGACATTTTACAAGTTAACTTGTTTAAAAAATAACGTCCCCCTTTTTTTAGTTTGTTAAGTTTGTGGGCCGTACATTAGAGGAGCGATATCTTTACAACCAAATAACATACAAAGATGTCGTTTGTTGCATGCATTGGACTTGGAATTATGCCCTGCTTGTCTATATTTTAATATGTCGACTTCTTTATCTCTTTTAAATTAAACTTAAAATTGAATGTTAGTATATACTACAAGTGAGGACAAAGGATTGGTGTTTAGTGTTTGAGCACAAATCGTGCCTTTACAGGTGAGATTACCATTGGCGAAGTCACAACAGTCCTTCCGTTTCAAGGGACTTTTGACCTCTTCGATTTGGAAGGAAGATACCTTTTGGAAGCTTTGGAAAATGCTGTTTACAATTACAATGATACTTCCTTATGGGGTCGCTTTTTGCAAATGTCAGGTACGTTCATCTTAATTTTAAACCCTGAAATACCTAAATTGGGTTTCGAGCAAGCTTTCTAAAAATTTTGGGCCAATTATTGACCCAAACTGAGTAAAATTAACGCAAAGCTGGTAAATTATTTAGACTGAAAATTGGCTCCAGTTTGCTCATGATCCTTGGGGGGGGGGTGTCAATTTGTAGTTTTTGGAGGCTGAAATTGATTAGTTACTTCTTTTTCTTTGTAACTCGGGATAGGTATAGAAGTCTTTTCGGGGTTGATATGTCTTAGAGTATAAAACGGCAGCTTTGATAGTGATGCTGTTGTTCTCAGAATTCAAGACTTCTGATGGCATTGTATTAGACAGAACAGTAGTAGGTTTAAATTTGGTCTAGGCCTACGTTCATGAACACCCTCAATCCAAACAGGAATACTAGGTGGGTGTGCTAGAATAGTTAAATTTATACTTACAAACACGTTTGGGTTCCCTGTCTCATCTACTTCAGCTGAAGCTGAATTGAGCGTTGTTAGAAAATGAGATATCGAATGAAGAAAATTCATGTAAAAAGTTCGCTGTTATTAGTCTGGTCTATATTTTAGTACCTTCCCATTACTGAGGAACAGTCACAGGCAAGGGGTGGATGTTTTATTTTAGACACACAGATAACATAGGTCTTCACCTTTACATATTTTTTTAATCAAATGGCATCATGTAGATAATTCCGTGACTTGTCAGTACAAGTTGGACATTTCCCTACGACAGAAAAACAGTTTTTTAGGAATGAACAAATTTTACGAGACACTTTTCTCCCCCATCCCTCCACCACTTTATAAGCATGTTTAAATGCTGAAAGCTTGCCGTACGTTTCTTCTTAAAAGCATGTTGTATATCATTGCCATACAGAACTGAAGTATAAACGTGATTACAAAGTGTAAGTAAAAATGTGGCCACTGAATAGCTATGCAGGTTTTTACAGTTTACACAAGTTATTCGAATGTAAGTGAATATCGAACCAACTAAGGCTTATTGTGAACAGGTTTTATCTTCAGGCATACTAGTGACGTATAACCTGAACTATCCACCTGGTGAAAGGGTGGTTTCCGTTGAAGTTAGATGCACGGAATGCTCTGTCCCCGACTACGAACCACTTGAATTGGACAAGACTTATAAGATAATAGCGCCATCATTTATCGTAGGTGGCGGCGATGGATATGCCATGATAGCTGACAATCTGAAAAATCTAGTTACTGGTAAGTTAAATGAAAAGATTATTTCCAAAATCGTATATTCATAGCTCCTTTTATAAAAATAAAAAAATAAAAAAAAAGACACACTGTTGAGGATTCTCACTCATAAGTTCAAGAATGTGTACTATGGAGATGCTAAAATTCTCTCATTGGAGCAATTCTCACCTCCACCGATTATTAAAACGGTGAGATACAAAAGTTAAATCAAGTTATTTTACATAGTCAAATGTACAATTACTTGCTGTATTTCATTTTAACTTGGGTGATATAACTTGGAGGTTTATACCTTAGCACAAATGTCATGAGAAGATGGGAGTTGGACCACAAGTGAGATTCTTTGTCCAAACCTTGTACGAATAGTTTTGTAGTTGTAGACGTTAAGATTACCAGTGCCAAGCTTTCATCGTACGTTATGGATAATATGTCTTGTATTAAGTATGACAAGTTTGGGAAATAAATACATTATAAAATGATAAATCCAGTTTAGTCAATTTTTATCGTAATGAAGTACCTGGTAAATCTTTAAAGGTGTCTGTATATTACTGGCTAGTAATGCAGTTTTAAAAGAAATCTCTAACAGGACTTACGTAAAGTTAACCATAGATATAGTAAGATCTAAAATTAGTATGTATTTACGCACGCATGCATACATTATCTAACTCACACTTTGACATTTTTGCGCATCGACTCATTTTAACTAAAGTCGTGTCTATTTTACGCAATTGGAAAGTCATTAGGAGACCATAAGTATGCGTTAAGAGGGCACAACTAACGCATACTAATGAAGCAGCGCAAGGACATTTAGTGGTGAGCTGCATGCTGTACGTACAACACAGTATGACTTCGTTCGATTGCCCGCGTGCGTACGCTTGTTCAAATAAGCTTTTTGATCCTCCTTCACCGAGACACAACGTTTTATGGAAAGTGGATATCCACGGAGCCCAAATATAGGCTAAGAGTAAAAGTACCAATTTATATAGCCAGTCATTCAAAACTCACACATCGCGACAAACTTTGCCTTATGTTTGCCTTCGTAGCAGGTGTCGAATATGTACGCCTCTTTTCACGTACCGATACTTTTTAACGAGTATAGCCATTATAGGTGCAGGACTAATACACATCCGCCAAGCGAGGAAGTCTTGTGTGCAATTGACAGGGCTTTGGGCAAAATTTTCTCCTGTATTAGGAATGTTAGTACTTCTGCGGGTTTTGAAAACGAATGCGCTTATTTCATCCCTGTGATAGCACGTACAAGTATTTGCAAGTGGCCTGCGCAATTGTGTTATTAAATCTTACTACTGTAATTGACCTACGAATAAGTCTATGGACTTGTGAGTTGGACTGATATCCACTTTTTGGTCACAACGACTGAACAGTATTCTTTGGTCGAGTGTGGGCTTTTAAGAAGCTATATCCAAACGTCGGTCCTTCTTGGCTTTCTACATTTTTAATGGGGGCTCATTAAGTTAATTTTGTTTATTTTGTGACAAGTTCGAAAGCAATTATTGCATGAAAATGCTTCTAATTAGTCTCATCAGTCATATATTATTTCCTTCAGTTATCATCAAAAACAAGGAAAACTGTAGGTTTTATGGGCTTACCAGCATGTAGTTCGCGTCACTAATTCAAGCCCTAGATAGACAAGCTACTCTTCAATATACAGCATGTATATACCACTGAAGCCTCCATCACAACAATCTCTCCTTAGAGCAGTTGCCAGCCTTTCAAGCAAATCATATCAGCTTCACTCATTGGATCTCTTTGAACAGGGGTTGCATATGGTTAGCTCTTAATGGGTAATTTTAAAAAAGTGTCTGATAGCAAAATTTTAATAAATGCTTTTCATCATTAATTACCCATCACCATTTCAGTTGTGTGTTAGAAGTGGAAAATCT
This sequence comes from Holothuria leucospilota, assembly GCA_029531755.1. Classification (NCBI taxonomy): domain Eukaryota; kingdom Metazoa; phylum Echinodermata; class Holothuroidea; order Aspidochirotida; family Holothuriidae; genus Holothuria; species Holothuria leucospilota. The sequence goes on from CM055979.1 coordinate 26,220,509, forward strand.
TTTAGTCTGGTCATTTAGAATCACGAAGTGAGTAAAACTCAACAGGTGTGACAAAAGTCACGAAATTCATGAAAGAACTCAAAAAGCTCCTTTAATTTAAGACGTGAATTCATGGAAAGACGGTCACTACAACACACTGGACCCTTAGAACTATGCTCCAACAAGTACACTCTAGTCTACCAGTGTTGTCCTCTCGGCATAACTTGAAGAGAGGGTAATTTGTATAACATTTATTGACACAAGTACTGAGACGTTCTCTACCAATTCAGCACGTTATAGTACGGTACGTGGAATACTGAACTCTCCACGGATGCTTCATAACAGTGCGACTTTTTAGTTATCGTGGGTATACAATGTCAAAGGCGCGTATGAAATCCTGGTTCGCAGTAGCCCCATTCTCGCACTTATACGGGGGTTGGGTGTATACCGGTACCCGAGTTCAATATGCTAGTTTAATGTAAACGATTGTGTAGCACACTCTTAACCGTGTCAAAGGACCAAATATTATACGCGTCCTTATACAACCAGATATAACAAACTAATTATTTCAGCGTGCTCAAAAGTTTGCTGTCTTGGGGTATTTCACGTGACGTCAGCGTGAGTACAACGACCTTGATGCGGGGCACAGCACATGCGCAATTACAGTGTCATGGTGCACCAATCCAACGGAAACTTAGTTACAATTGTGATACAATGAGTGCTTCCGTGTGAAAAGGTCGCACAAACAAAGAGTTGTCAGTGTAACACTACTCTGTATATTTACTTTAAAAAAATCTTTTTCCACGTTTCAGGGAGCCTTGATTCGAGCGTCTTCGGTAACTTCATCGAGAAACACTCGCCAGTCCTTCAGGGAAAACAGAGACGAATAACTTTCGATCTATCAGACCCATCAAGTGCAATGATACCATCCTCTGTTCTATACACTGTGTTTGTACCGTTAGCTATGGGCTTACGACACTTCATACACAACTGAAATCAGTCTATCGTGATCATCAATCACAACGACGTAGGATTGGTGATGCTTGACAAACTTACGGATAGTTATATCCCCCAAAACGTTGTCAATAATTAAAGATGCTAACAACAAATTTCAACGTTACAAGTCAATGTTATATTGACTTCAAGGAGTAGTGATCTTAGTGCTAATTTCTGGTCGTCTAACACAAAACGAAGACATTTATTCTAGCCTAAACAGCTAAAGAGTTCAAGTAAAGAGACAAACATTTGGTGATTTCTCAAAACACTTGGTTCTATCGGGATATTTAGCTCAGTGTTCTCCTAAAAGGAAGCTTGTCAGAGGCTACTCTCGGACCGTATCCAATGAATCGTGGATGACCACCGGTGAAATCACCATCTCTTTGTAACTGAAGTTAACTACTTCAGAGGGTAACGAGCAAGTGCATATAGACTAACTGCACTCAACTTTACCCCCGGGATGGCGAGTTAATGTTCGCAAGGAGCAGTGGTGTGGTAGGAGCAAAGGCAAAAATATTTCGACAGAGTATTCTCTCACAAAATACAGAAAAAACAAAGTTTGCCACTCATTGTAACAGGAGTGATGACTTTGAAAGTGTGTGTGAGGGTAGGGAGGGGGGGCTTATGGCTGGAAATTTGGGTATTTTCCTGGGTGTGGCGTAAAGGGGTGTGCCCCTTCCTCTTTGGAAAAGTTTAAGTCAAACTTAACACAATGCAAAGTGATGCTTGTTTTCCAACATTTGGGGAAGTGTTGACCTTTCAAGCAATTTCTTGTTTTTACAGTTTTCTGATAACAACTTTTAACATGGAGGCTGCATCCTCGTAAATCTATCGGGGCAGGTAAAGAAGGCGTTTAGCAAGAAGCGGGCCCCTTAACTTTTGTTCTTACCATTTTTGCAGAGTATATCTAGCGCCCTTTATATGTATTTAAAAAAAATGAAACATTTTGAAGGACCATAATCACAAAAGAAAGTCTTGTGGGGAGAGTTTTCATTGCAGTTTGAAAAGACGTTGGTGAAGTGCTAAGCGTTGCCATTTCAGTGTGGGATCTAGGGTCTGTCCACCTTCAATTTGTTTGAGGTTCAAGGCACGGCTTGGGTGGTTTTAGAAGCAAAGCCCCGGTAACCACAGTTTTTATAAAATCGAGGGCGTTAAAGTAAAACGTATAAGTCATACTAAGCATTTAAATCATACTTAGCATCTAACCATCTAACTAACCGTCGGTCAAGTTGACTAGGATGGTAATTCGTTAGGAAAGTCGACGGCAAAACTAATTTGTAATGGTTATAAACACAATGATTACTCTCATGCTATCATATATGCAGAATATATACATACAGAAAATAAGAGGACAATTCAATTCAAGTTGCTCAGAGAGCGGCAGAAATTTATCTTGTCAGAGATTTTATTTTAACCTATCATTTACTTTCAAAATGGCTTTGAAGAGTCTCATAGTAATTCTACTAAATAATACTTCTATGTTCGTCTTGTTTTATAAATGTTATATGACTTCTACTCAGTTTTAAACTTATTACACTCAGCTCCTCTCTCTCTTACTATGCTACAAAAATAAGACACGTCATAGAACTATTTATTTCAAATTAACATAGTGATAAGTGGGGATTAAATGGTTGGATTTTTTTTTCTTTTTCTAAGAGAACGGGATTCGGGATGGGGGGGGGGGAGTAGGGGGCATTAGATCACACCTGATGTAAAGTAATACTTCTGTAAAGAAGACAAATATATGTTTTATTTACTACTTTAACCCCTGTCTTTGTTGTCGACACTTGATGTTGGCACTAAAGTTGTCAATCCGGCGTTTGTTTGTTTGAATGAAAAAGCAAGGGGGGGGGGAGGGGCGGGATTTTTTAAGACTTGTGACGAGTGCACAGTTTACTGTTGTGAGTTGTTTAAACGTTACGCATCCATGGGTTCTACAATCTACATACCATGTAAGAATTTACGCCTTAGCCTAAGCCTTAGCTTTACGTAAGCTTAACTTTGTAATCTTGCAAAAATGGTGAAAAGTGGTTGATTTGTAACGTTCTGTAGTTTCCTTAAAGACATGACCGTCTGAAAGATACATTACTTGTTGAAACAAAGACTCATGCATTTTCTTCAGACATATTTTATGTTATGAAAGGTTATAACATGGTATACATAATATCTATAATATCCTGTTGCTGTGTTTTCTACTGGGAATCTAAATTGATTTCATTGACAAGTTTCAGTATGTCATCCCTCTTAAGAATAAACCTTAAACCAGGTGTTACCTTGATAGGAGCCACACCAGCCCTGTAACAGTTTTCATTGAACCTAGCTAGTTGCCGACAACAATCTCTTTTTTGTAGTAATCTTCCAGGTGTAATGGGTGTAGAGCTAGGAGAAACTATCACCTTTACCATCGTCTCCTACACCTTGGAGAGTTCCACATCAGGAAAACTTGCACATTTCTTTTACATTGACAGTCGTTTCAGCACAAAATTTAACTTAGGATTTTAAGCACGTTGTGGCGCTTTCAAAAACATAAGCTTTGCCATTCCGTGTTACATGTTAAACATAAAAATACCATCTGCAAGTTGCAAACGAATGCAAAAACTGATAAAATATTAACAGTGCAATGTATCCTCATACCCTCTTCACCTGTTTAAAAGTGGCATGACTATTGTTTCGTGGTCCGAGAGATGAGGCAAAGATTCGGTTTTAACGTTATCTTTAGTTTCTATATTGTGATCTCTCGATTGGTAGAATTACACAACGAAGCGAGTCCCGAGGGTGCACAGAAGTTATAAGTATGCGTGAGCATGCAAATCACGTAACAACTATTACTTTTATTTCAAGCATCTCTAGGTTTCACCGCAACAAACAGTCGCTTTGAATTTTAAAGTAGTGAAGCTTACCTGGTTATCGGCAACATTCTAAGCATCAAACCCCTTTTCCGGATAATTCCTGCTTTAGGGTAGTAGTTTTGGTTGACATGGAGGAGCAATTGTAAGTATAAGCAGGGAGCTATTTTTTGGATGGAGATATATGATCGAAAACTTTAATTTATGCTAATGCTTTAAGACCCACTAAATCGAGGGGGATTATCAACGACAAGCCGTTTATTTGGCGCAAAGGCATTTCTTTCCTTTGTTTGGTAGCTCCAATTTGATGGCACCCAGTTAGCGATATCTTTCACGTCACGTAATCCTTCAACAAGTGGCCTGCGCAGAACAATACTTTGGTGTATAGGTGTGCGCCGCCAACATGTTAAGAGCAGGTGGAAATTAACTCGAAACGGCTGTTCAGTTGAACTTAAAAGAATACAGTTAGCTCCTTCCTTCACAAGATACCGTATGCAAATGAGATGACAAGGTATATAAGTCTAAATTTTGTTACAACAATATGAGAAGTTTCCGGAAGTTTCCTGTAAAAACCAGATATGGATTCTTGTTCATATTTCAACATAAAACCTAACTGATACACTGTCATGCGCGTCACAGAGCGTCGAAAGATGCAATATTTTTTAATTTCCCTGACGACTGGCAATGTTGTGGCAGTGAAGGAAAACCCTCCGTCTTACTGTAGATGCAGCAGACGACAAATGCCTTTTGAGTTAACTTTCTAATTCAGTGTAAGCCTTATAGAAATGTCAAGAAAGATAGAAGCGATGGATTACTGAGTGAGGTTTGGCGGTACAAACCTCACTTTAAAGCGATCTATCTCCATCCAAATAACAGCTCCCTGGTATAAGACAAAAGATTTGGAAACCCTCAAGTCAAAATTTACCTTATTAAAATGATTATGTCCTCACCCTTAAGCGAATGAAACAATATTATAGAACTAATTACATTTTTCAGTTTAATCCAAAGGCGTGGATCCTTCTCCAATGGTGGAGGAATTTTCAACATTTGCCAATCTCCGTCCTGGAGAGGGGTCTAAGGGGAGGGTGTCCCCCTCCCCTTTGAAAAAAAAAAAAGAAATTGGAAGGTGTCTACATGGCAAATGGTGCCATACTTGGGCGCAATTTAGCTTTTAAAATGTAGTGTCGATTCGTAATCACAATTTTAGTTTTCATCATTTTTTAAAAGGGGGGGGGTCTTATTGGAGATGTCCCCCTTCCAAAAAATTAAAGGGACGCGTCTCCCGTCCCCCTATGATCCAAACCCATGGTTAGATCTCCTGCCAAAGTCTGTTTGTTTCCTAACACGTTGCAAACACCGTGTCAACTTAGGGGAGAAATGCCAGAATAATGTCTGACTACTCTGTTTGTACAATACAACGTATACCCCGAACACAAACATTATATCAACACGTAGCACTCATGGTGATCATTCAAGATGCAGATTATTTTTTCTTGTTAAGAAACTATCCCTTCCCTTGCGCGTATTCATAAGAATGTTTTAAAAAAAAATGACTGAAACGATAAATACAAGACACGAAGGTAGTGATTACTGAACATCAAGCTAATGTGATGTAAGGAGAGCAACAACAATAGCAGCGACATCACAAATTACAATATTTGCAAACAAATATACAGACACAGATAAACTCAGATGTTGTGGATGATATGGATGAGTCAGAGTTAGATGAGGTTTCACGGCTCAGTTTCTAACCGATTGGTTTAAGTCGGGCTGTGGAGGAAGGCAGATTTCCAAGCCGTCGTAGTAATCTTGGATACCATGCACTAACTTCATGTAGAGTCTAGAATAAGCTTTTACCCTGCGAGTTCAAGAATGTAATATTTTCTAGAACTGCACCTCCCAACACTTGTTTTGCATGTTTCACTTGGTCAAATGTTGATAACCAAAATTTGCCAAATTCATTCGAAATGACGGCTTCTTCAGTTGATCCCGCAGTTCACTACCTGAACTGGTATTTTGCGAGGCAGAAGACAAGCCAATTTGTTGCTGTGCCTCCTCTTGGTGAGGTTCCATATATAACACTGCGTAGGTATGTGAGTCTTACTCGGAGATGTTGTATCTACCTTTTCGTTTTCAAATGTGTACACATCTCATATTGGGGGCAAAATCCCCCACTATGAAAATACCAACAACAATAAAGGGGGAGTCGAGTTCCTTATGATGAGGGCCCTCTAACCTATTCTGAGTATGTGCACAAGTGGCAGGATGTAAACGACTCATATACCACAGATGCCTGGCACATTTCGAAGATTTGGCCCAGGTAAACATGCCTTTTTTGTTTTTAGTTCCGTGCACAGCTATCCAAAGAAATACATGTGTTCTGCGTTCAGACATTACCACTCCCAAACGTGTAAGGTTGAGATTGATGTGCTCTCCGCCTACGTGAGGGACTGAAATGTGGAAACCTTTCATTCACATAGGTGTGCGACTGGTGAGACTTGCAGCATGTGACGGGGGAGAGGATGCCAGACGAAATTGCTATGTTCTTTCTTGTTTCATAATGTTTGATGGAAACTGAATGTTTATACGGCAGGTCTGATTTTTCGGAACAGAGTGGGCACACTGCAATCTCAATCTGTATCTCACAGTTTCTCACCTGCGAACTACAGAAACATGCTCTGGTCTTACCTTCATAGCAGGTGTCAAATGTGTACTCCTATATTGGCATGCATATATACTCTACCGTTGTTAGTAAAAGTGCAGGTAGGAGTAATACACATCCGTCAGGCGTGCACTGCAAAAACTGATTAAAAGTTGTGTTTGATCGGGGGTGCAGCGATGGCCCGATCAGGGAGAGTGAGGGACGACAGCTGTCTTCTCGGCCCTCTGTGGAGTGTAGACTTTGAAGGGATATGAAAACACTTTCACATCCATTACCATGCTATTATGTTAACGATAAACCCCGAAGTAGAATCAAACTAAAACAGGGAAGTGATGGAAATTTCAAAATGGAAGTTTAATGGATTCAGGAATAACCTATTCAAGTGTAGTCCCGATGTAAAGAATATTACACAGTCCCCATCTCATACCCACGTATCGAGCCTATGCCAACTTGGCTGAACGTACAGTGTACCGCGTATATAAAACATTGTGCCAAGTGCACGTAGCATGTATTCTGGGAAAGGCTTATAGCATATAGCATACATAAGCTGAACTTCAATTTCCAGAAGGCTATCTAGAAATACAACAGTAACAGGCGCGGATCCAGGGGGGCCTAGGGGTCCGCTCACCCCCCCCCCCCCTCCCCACGAAAAAAAAACCCAAAGGAGATAAAAAGGAAGAAAAAGAAAAAAGAAAAGGAGAAAGAAAACGTAAGAGCAAAAATGAATAAAAGTGTCCAACAACGTATTCAAAATATATATTTCTGTAGGGGTTGGGTGGAGCTACATTTGGATTATCTCTTTAGATATCTTTCAAAGTGGTTGGCGACGGAAGGAGAGCTACAATGTTCGAAAAAAGGTGAATAGCTGATTAATGGTCCTTGACATCGTGACATATGCAGTATAGGCCCGGCTAGTTGCACTGAAATTTAGTAACAATTTTGTGTTAAAGAGTAAAATTTTAGTAATCTAGAGGGATTTAGAGGCAACGTTTTCGCCATACAGACCTTGCAGAATGAATACAGAAGGCAAGCTGTCAGGTGACGTGCTATTGTGCACTGTGGCACCAGCTGTTGCAGGCAAAGTAGCAGCGGGCATACCCTATTTGATTTCGAAACTGTCTGAAAAGTTTTAAAATGAACCCAAAAGGCTTTTAAGCTACAGACAGAGTTGGCACAGTTGACAATGGGTAACGTGTGTCTCCCCTCAACCATCGATTCTTGAAAATTTTTAAAATGGTCCCAAAAGTCGTTTAAGCTACAGATTTCTGTGGAGGGTGTACGGTGAGATGTATTTTTGATGACTGGTTTATTTTTTTAACCATTTTCTTTCACAAACTGTTCTCAAACTATCGCAAGTTTTGGAAATTCTTGAAAAATTCCAAATTTTCGCACGCTCCGCTAGCGTCAAGCCTTGTGTCAGAGTTGTCCTTATTATCAATAGCTTTCGGTAACTACTCACGAGGAAACTAAGGAGCAAAAGTGCTTTTTAAGAATTCTCAGTCAGAAGATTCGTTTCTGAATAGCATGGCTTGGTGGGAAAGTAACAGTGTCCGATGCAGATTCTGAATGAAGGTGTTGACATGGACGAATATTTTATTTAAAATTTCGGCCTGCTTCGCGCGCATACGACAGGGTTTACACCCGATTTCATATACCATTGACAAGGCTATGGCGTAAGAAATTATTCCAATGCAAACATTTTTCTAAAAAGTATATCTCTTTCTCTGTAGGGCTCTCATCATTATGGGATCTTTGACTAATCTAGTCTAGCACATGATTTGAAAGATTGAAAGTACGTAATTGACGTTGCTTAGTTTCCAAACATTTTACCGCGACGTTCAATAACGACGAAAATCTTTTCTGAAACGAATTTTGCCCGTCCACCGTCCCTCTTGCTGTACCTAAAAAGAAGGTGATATATCATATCCCCTCCCATATGGATGTCGGGTAGTGAGAATCCCGTTGATCTCTGTTTGTATACTGTAACTTATTCAGAATGAGCTCTCACGAGGCTCTATACTGTTCTCTGTCAACCTTGTAAATCCTTTTAAAATGTAAAGGAAAAATTTTCCCATGGGCGTGGATCATGGAGGGACGGGGGGACGCGTCCCCCTCACTTTTTTGGGAGAGGGGACATCGTCAGAAAGTCCCCCTCACTTTTTCAAAAATGATGAAACAGACTGCGATTATGCCTAGGCAAACGAAATTTTAGAAGAGAAATAACCTAAAGATCCTACCCTTTTGTTGCACCGAATCGCATCTGATGGCATTCAGTTCTAGAAAAATTTCCCTTAGACCCCTCCCCCATGCCGACGATCACAAAACTTATTGCCTCCTCTTGACGCAAATTTTGGCTGCCACCACTGCTTCTTCCACCAGGACGGCAATTCACAAAGGTAAAAAAGTCCCCCCCCCCACACACACACACACTTTTGGAGAAGGATCCACGCCCATAATTTTTCCTGGGACTTAAGGAGGTTTGAAGACATTAACCGTCTCTTACTCCCTTTTTCACCCGAACAAAAGTTAGAATTCACTAAATTGTGGACATTTTTCAGATATACAATCACTTTAAAAGTGACCCAAAGATACCACTATTTTGCTTATAGGCCTCCTAAAATTAACAAAAATTTCTCAAAGGGGAGGGTAAACCCCTTCCTGGGATTGCACTCTCATGTACTGACAAGAAAAGGCTCTCCCACTCTTGTATACAGCGTATACAAAATCCCACTGCCTAAAATGGCACGGTTTAGCAGTTATCTGAGGTTCCCCCAATCACCAACTCCGCCGGCACCATCGGTCATAGATTTCTGAAGGATATACTCTTTAGAACGTCCTATACGTCCTATATCCAAAAACCGTCTAACGAAAATAAAACACTCATTATGGCAAAAACCATTTCAGGTTACCTACACTGGCTCATAATGTTGGCGTGTAAGTTTTAAAATAACTTAGATTCTCTGGAACTTCTGCAGGTACACATGTAGGCCTACTAACTTATACTAAGCCATACGCATCAAATTTCATGCAACATGAAAAGGTATAAAATCTCACAGACTTAAGAACTGGAGCCGATTTCTGTGCTCTTAAAGTGCAATATTGCGAGAGCTTCCGGGGGCTTCGCCCATTGGACCCCAAACGGGGCTCCGCCCCTGGACCCCGCTAGGGGCCCTATCTCGGGCCCCTGGACCCCACGCGTAGGAACTCGCGCTTCGCGCTCGTGGAGCACCTTCGGTGCACATGACATTTTCCATCTTGGGCACCCCCCTCCCCCTCTTCAAAATTTCTGGATCCGCGCTTGAACTACTCTTATTGCAAAGCTATGAAATCAACAGAAAACATCAAACGGAACGTTTTGGTACGGGGACGTTTCGACTGGTAAGCTCTATACTGTAATTGGTGCTAGGCTATTGGAATTTAGATTAATGTGGCTTACTACCCATATAATAATACTAACTTCTAAGGCTCAATAACCTCTTTGCTAGTGATACAAGCATCGTAAGTGCTGGCAGAGTAACAAAATACACACACGCTGGTTCCACGTACTACAATGAAATGTATTTGAAAGCAAGTACAGTTGTTCTAGTTGTCTATTTACATCGAACCGCATTGATACACACAGCACAGGTTTGAGAGCAATGAGTCATACTTGGCTTTGCTAAGTGTTGCATTTTCGGTTACTTTGACTAGCGTTTCCCATGCTTCGGGGATTAATATGTACTATTGCAGTAAGTTATTATAGGCTACGAGCATGGCTACGAGTAATGGATGTCTGTGAATCATTGTTCACCACGTCGCTCACAGTAATACAAAGCCATTTCTATTTGTCATTACTCTGGGCAGTCTGTACAAACAGTACAAAGTTCGTGTGGTTATCTCAGCTAGACGGTGATTATGATTATAGACCAGCACGTCATACACGCTCGCCATTTTGTTCAAACTGGATCTCAGAATTTTTTGACTATTTTATGAGGATTCAATGGAGAAGAAACCTGTGAAAGTTGACTGCATGTGCCTGATAGGCTAGCTTCCTGCACTCAGGCCCACTGCTGAATACTTAGGTAAGTAACATCTTACAGTTTTGCGGTTGGTAGCCTACGTGGGAAGTTATTTTTCAATACAAGAAAAATGCTTATGCCTATTTCCGCCATTTCAAATTCTGTTTATTATGCCTTTGCAGCGTTTGAAACAACTGAGGCACGCACAGCAGTAGTGACATTGTGGAAGATAAAAGACTGTCTAGCATAGTTGTTTGGCCTAGTTGCAGTATCATGACGCTAGCCACGTTGGGGTACAGAGGCGTCCATTGTATAAAAAATTGTAACGAAGGAGGTGTCGTGCGCACGTACTATTACATACCCTCTGCGCATTACAGTTACGACAAGTGTACCAGATTGAAACGCTCTGACGTCACGTGAAAAAGCACGTGAAAAGGCTCTGAAATTAGCCACTATGGTTTATAATGATGAGGGTTGCCAAATTTGGGTGTATATTTCGGAAAGCAGAGGGCGTTTTTCCAAATGGCCGTTGAAATCATGACATTTTAGGATTTGGTTTAACGATGTCGCCTTATTGATGTTACTGGTTAAAAAAGATGTATTCACTGGTAGGCGTGTACAACCAAAGAGGTTTCCACATTCCCCATTCACACATATGCAGTCCATTCCAATATGTGGGCGCTCTTCAAAATGACCGTCAAAACCATTTAAGGTGGCTTAACTATTGTCCATATATATATATTTATATATTTATATATATATATATATATATATATATATATATATATATATATATATATATATATATATACACACACACACATATATATATATATATATATATATATATATATATATATATATATATATATATATATATATATATATATATTTACCTAAATGCTACCTTTGGTCGACATTCCATCGTCTAAAAATGTACCTTAGGTCGACATTTACGTTAGGTCGACAAATTCGTGTCGACCTAATCTTTGTCGACCTATTACACCCCTTTCTGAACACATTCTTAGTAATGTTATGCCATGTATAGTATCTTTATGACCCCTACTCTGTTGTGTCTTTATACTGGCATCGTACTTACAACGCATGGTATATATATTTGAACGTGAAAAAATGGGTGTTATATCAGCGTCGTCTAAAAATGTACCTTAAGGAGACACAAAATTGTTGCGAAATACATTTTAATAAATTAAATATTTAATTAAAACTTGTGCATACGTCGCAGTTTGAAGGTGTTTTCAGTCATAAAACTGAGACTCGCGAACAACCAGTAATCATTCACTAAGGAAAAGTACAGGAACCAAACAGGGGCAGAGCTGTCAAAATATGTTTCGACTATTAAGAACAGTAACACGGATTTCAAAATTCATTGGAAAATCTTGGCCCATGCCCCATCATACTCTAATGTTAGCAGACGGTGCAATCTGTGTATGATGTCGAAAGTTTGTATGAATTAAAATGGCGAAAACATAATCTCTCTAACGTTCGTATAATCATTGTATATCGCTCCTTTACATACGTCGAGCATTCTATGAAGATAATCTGGCCTAAAAGCCGTATATATATATATATATATATATATATATATATATATATATATATATATATATATATATATATATATATATATATATATATATATATATATATATATATATATATATATATATATATATATATAGGCCATGGGCCAGAGGCACCTCACGGGCAACCCCCCCAACCCACACAACTCTCCGACCCAATACTTTTTGGAAATCTTAGGGTCCCCTGAACACGAATTTAAGTGGTAACAATAAAAATATTGGGTCTCACTGATTTAAAATGGCTGCCAAAAACAAAATGGCGGCAAAATTATGAATATTTGATTTTAAAAAATAATAATGAAAATATTCTTAAAAAATATTTTTGAGGCATCGACTTTTCAAATTTTGACCTACTTTATAAAATTCCAAAAATATTTTTTGGGACTGTAGTGGCGAGATTCAGGTTAACCAAGATGGCGGAAAAACAGAATGGCTGCCAAAATGAAAGAAACTTTTCCAAAAATTGTGTAAAAACATTGCAAATTTCCACATTCCCCATTCATAATGATGTAAATTAATGTTTTATAATTAAGACTGAACTTTACAATCCTTGGCACAAGAGTAATTGACAGCCAATATAGCGGAAAAGCACCAAAGAAGTAAAAACAATATAGTAAAAATTCCCGCAGAAAATAAAAAATAATTAAAAAGAATGCAGAAAAATCTCAGAAAACAATCATGAAAAGTATATTTTAATTAAAAACCCTAAATATCTTTATGGCAGTTTGTACATAAAATTGAAAGCATGATTTTTTATATTTTATGCAGGACCCCAAACCAACCAAGATATATAATAACAATACATTGAAATAATGAGAAAAATATTCATGAAAAATATGTTTGTCACACTTACTCATAATATGTTGCCATATTGTATGCCAAATAATTAAAAATTATGTTTTAGAACATTTTAGTTGGAATTCAGGTCAACCACGATGGCGGAAATAGCAAAATGGCCGCCAATTGGTATAGATACAATATAGCATAATAATAAGGCAAATAATCCCTAAAACTATTTTCAACACATTTAAACCTAAAGGCTGTCCATATTCTGTAATAAATATTCAGAAAGTATTTTCCTGGACTTTTTGCAGGATCTACGTCAAACAAGATGGCAGAAAAAGCAAAATGGCCGCCCATATAATTATCATGAAATTTACTGTAATTATACATTAATTATATGGACGTCCATTTTGTTATTTTCACCACCTTGGATGACCTGGAACCTGTAAAACATGTCCAGAAAAATACTTTCTGAATATTTATTACAGTAAAACCCGTTTATCCGAACCCCTTTTATCCAAACTTGCCGTCAGATTTAACAACAACAGTACTCCACACAATTAAAGTAGTAGTCACCAGGTTTTCAGTGCTTTATAAGGTGAAATTCAACTTAAATTTTTGCAGGAATGCACTACGTTTGTTTTGGGGGAGGGGGGGACTTTAAAAGTCATGGGAAGATGTCACGATGTCTAAACAGTTGACATGTGAGCAGAGAAAAAAATAATCTGTTGTATATTTGTAAAATTTGAAAGGAAAACGCAGGTATTTGTTTTGAAATTCCTGGCAGGAGCCCTGAGTCGGTAAAGGCTCAATATCCCCTTATACTAAAATGAGATAGGCTGGCGTAAGTCCTAGTTTGACAAGATCTGAAGAGTTAGTATCGCAGTGAGCTTCATACCTAAAAATACCGCATGTAGACCTTACAAAAATATTGCGAATTGCTGTTTTAGATTCTCCTACACATGTGTCTCTAATAGTTTTGGAAATTTATCCCCAATTTACATGACAACTTCTCTTCAACCCATACACACATTTAGTGCGTAGAAAGCAATTGGTCATTCAGAACGTAGGCTCGAATTTTAGGAATAAAGACTTCTAAAAGTCTTAAAATTTATTTGTCATATCATGGGTTACAATAAATAGTAGCCAAATATTTGATTTTGTTTGCAATTTTGCTAGCACTTTCGGAATCATTTGGAAATGGTTTGGCACTCTTTCTTATGGAACCTGTGTACTGTACTTGAGGCAAAAACTTGAAACCCCATTTTATCCGAATTTTTCGTTATCCGAACTGCCGTCGGTCCCAATGTGTTCGGATAAACGGAGTTTTACTGCTTATTTCGACCACGTTTTAGGTTTAAATGTTGTTAAAAATATTTTGACGGATTATTTTCCTTATTATATAAAATATTGTAATTACACCACTGGCAGTCATTTTCCTACTTCCGCCGTCTTGGTTGACCTGATTTCCAACAGAAATGTTTTGAAAAATATTCTTGATGTAACTGGCCTAAAATATGGCCAAATATATACAGCAACTGTCACAAATATATGTTTTAAGGATTATTTTCCCTATTATTATAATATAGTGAAATTTTAACACTACCGGCCATTTTGAAATTTCCGCCATCTTGGTTAACCCGAATCCCTCAAAAAATGTCCAGAAAGATACTTTTAAAATATTTGCATTATAATATGGGTACAGATTAGATCTCCCTGCGTCAAAAGTATTTCCTATTATTATTTTTCCTATTATTATAATATATTGACATAACTATTGGCTTACCGGCCATTTTGCTTTTTCTGCCATACTGGTTGACTTGAATCCAAAAGAAGTATTTTAAAACATCATTTTGAATTATTTGTCATGAAATATGGCCAGATATTAAGGGCAAATGTGCTTAAAGTATTTTCAATGACTATTTCTCATATTATTTTTTATATATTACGATCGTTATGTTGGCAGCCATTTTGTTGTTTCCGCCATCTTGATTAGATGGGGGTCCTGCATTAAATATAAAAAATCATGCTTTCAATTTTATGTTTAATGATTATTTTCTGAGATTTTCCTGCAGTCTTTTTAATTATTTTTTATTTTTTGCGGGAATTGTTACTGTATTGTTTTTACTTCTTCGGTGCTTTTCCGCCATACTGGCTGTCAATTACTCTTGTGCCAAGGATTGTAAAGTTCAGTCTTAATTATAATATAATTATAATTATAATTATAATTATAATTATAATTATAATTATAATTATAATTATAATTATAATATAATATAATATAATATAATATAATATAATATAATATAATATAATATAATATAATATAATATAATATAATATAATATAATATAATATAATATAATATAATATAATATAATATAATATAATATAATATAAATTATATCATTATGATTGGGGAATGTGGAAATATCCAATTTTTTATACAATTTTTGGAAATATTTCATTCAGTTCGGCGCCCATTTTGCTTTTTCGCCATTTTAGTTAACGTGAATCTAACCAAAACAGTCCCAATAAATTAATTTTTCAATTTTTGTCAAGCAATATGACCAAATTTGAAGATTCGATTCCTCGAAAATATTTTTTAAGGATCTTTATTATTCAGTACAAAATATCCATAATACTGGGTTAATATCGACCATTTTGGAAAACGCCCTCTATTGACCATGGATGATGTTCTTTTTTAAAATTGTTGGCAAAAATTCAAACTTTTACAACACAATTGACGTTTGAAAAGGGCGTCAGGTTCTAATTTTTCCTATTAACTTTTTTAACATTTCCTGCGAAGGAATTTCTCTCCTTGAAAACTGATGCCAATTAACTCTGGAAGCAGATATAATTTTAAAAATGCACAAGGTTTTATAAGGAGGGAGCTTTACTGCAGGTATACAGTAATGTACTGCAGCTGCAGAAATATTAGCACTGTGTCATCAAATAAGGGATCAAGGACACTCAGGTTTTTCATGTGTTCAAGGGAGAACATTCTTTGCTGCCAAGATTTTGAAAGAAAATTGTGTCTGTGTATTACAAAGACAGCTTTCACTCGCTGTTTCTGCAGTTTCTCCTGTTTGCCCTTGGGGCAGCCTGCATCCCCACCATAGGTTAGACGATATTAGAGTACTTTTTTAAGAGTAATTTTTGTGTGAACCCTCATTTATTAATTTTCACACTGTCATCTAAGTGTTTAGAGACAATTGACAGTTTTGAAATCAAAGCAATGATTAATGTTTACTGACATGTGCTAATCGCTTTCAACCCACCTAATCCCTCACACCTCACTCACTAAACCCAAAATCAATGTGAACTTTACTTCTCAAGCATATTGACAGACAAAATCAATAAATATCCTTAGTATAACTGTTCCCCGATAAAGACAACTGCTACTCCCCCAAAAAACGGGGTGTTAGACAAAGTCTTCAAGAACAGTTTCGGCAGTAGCCGTGCACTCCAAAGCTATCACTTCAAATGATTTCAAGGGATCTAGTTATAACAAATTTTAAATTTTAGCCTATTTGCACTAAGCAATAAACCGTACTCCTCATTTACAATTCTACACTGAAATCCATTTTCTTTTGGCAAACGTAGCATTTACTAATTCCAGGTTTTCCAAAAATTATTTGACCTCCTCTCTAACTGTTCAACAGTTTAGACCCATATTTGAAAATTGATCTTGCTAAACCACTGCTGAAAAGAATATTGCAATAATAATATCACTGAATTTTACATGCCGATCACATTACTTCTACCCCACTAACATCCCCCAAAGTAACCCGTGTACCAAAGTACACAGCTGCATACTGTTTTGTAACGCTGGGGCCAACCGCCCCTACCAAGGCTTAGGTAAGGGATTCAAAAAGTAAAAATGTGATGACAGGTTTCTTCTAGAATGTACCACTTGGGTGGTAATTACAGTAAACCAATGCCTGCCTGCTACTGAAAAATATTGGACAAATTACTCAGTACAACCTGTAACAGGGACACATGTTTCTAACAACAAGTCCAAAATTTTATTCCTGTTTCAATATCTAGATAATTTCCACCCAAACTGATATGCGTCAAGAGTCTTCTCATCACAGTGTTCTCATGACCTGTATGGGAAAAATTGACTTGTAAATTACACACATGAAAGCATGCATGGTGAACTTCTAATGTGTTTTAAAAAGTACATGCATGGAGATAAAATTACAAAGTTATTTGACTCTCTTTATAAAGAATAGAAGCATCTAAATTAGGATTCAATTTAACCTTTCGGACGTAGAGAAACATCAGCTGGTTCAACACAAATAAATTTAAAAACTTCGTAACATGTTAATGGGGGCAAAATATTGTATATTTTATCTTCAGAATGAACATCAGTTTTTGGTTATTGAATATCATTTTGCACATTCACATTGACACTTACTGTTAACAGTCCAAAATCTGTGAATGTTCGTATAATATGTCTACTTTCCTTAGATGCCCTTACAAAGCATGGTTTACGCCTGCTAAAATTAAAGATGTCGTGGAAAACATGACATTGCTCTCGTGAGTGACTGCCTTGGGAATTCAGAAAAGTGACCAAAACCGGAGCTGAAAGCTTATGAGAATGGGCTTTTGAAAGCAACCACGTGGCAAGACAAACATTATGAAGGGTGGCCTCTTACCACATCTTGAAGCACAAAGCTTGGGTTTTGTTAATGGTTATTAACAGTATTGTAGTAAGAATATTAAATTTTTATTATTGCCTATCACAGAAGAGGCTCGCAAAAGTACAGGCCAATGAGCCATTAGCGCTCTTTTTTTGTTTTACTCCACATTTGACATAGAGGTGAATTCTCTTATTGAAGTGTTGACTGAGTGGTCGCTTACGTGAACTTAGGAACAATGGAAAAGACCAGTCGGTATTTACAGAAGTCGTCGCAATTGCTTACGGGAGCGGTCACTTATGAGAATTTTTGATTACAGACTTTCAGAAAAATTATACGGGTTTTAACAATGATGGTTATGACTAGAACCGGTTGCTTACCAGGGTGGTTGCAAGGAGAGCTTTGACTGTATTAAAAATAGCTCAGCGCTAAAAAGAAAATCATTTTACTGTTTCAAGGACTATACATATCATCCTATAATTAGCTTGTTCTAAATCAGGTATATAAAGCACTGTTGTATTTGAATAAGTGCAATAAGTGTGCCAAGGCTTAAAAACCTTGAAATATTATTTTAACATGTCCAGTGACACAACAAGCACAAATGATTATCAACAAATAGCCAAGGATAAGTTCTTTTTTTTTTTTTTTTTTTTTTTTTTTTTTTGAGGTACTTTAATTAATTGCATGGCGTTTACATTTGGTGAAAGATTAATTTCACAGCTAGACCAAAATGACAATTTATAAATCCAAGCATTTTTTGTTTTTCTATAGAATCCCTCATCACTTCCATTGCATGAGTCAGTATAAATATATTAAGTATTGGGTGATGGAAGCAATAAAGTTGAAAGCTGAATCAAAGTACCCTCTCTCTGTGTCTCCGTCTTCCCTACAGCTTACTCTTAACCTGACATGAAATTTAGTTTCACTTTGTCAGCTTGAAATAAAACTTTAAAAACAAAGAACCGTAGAAACGATCTCAGCGATGAAGGGCAAAAAGTGATCACACTGTAATATTTAGCGACGACTTCAAGACATCCCGAGGAAGGAGTGAAAAAAGAAAAAGACAAATCATTGTTCGAAATTGTTTTTGAAACGTTCTAATCAATTTTTAAATTAACTTCGAAGACGGGTCCTCAAATAAAAGCCCGTCCTCGACGTCTGAAATTCTGAGGTTGAGAGACTAATCAGTGCATGCAGACATATCTAATTGGAATGATGAGTTCTTACCAGCAAACGATTTGTGCATCGAAATTCCGATTTTTGTGACTGTTTCTTTCCCCATTGTGAAAACAGCTAGGCAGCTGATATCTTCTCGTGCTTGTATAGAGAGCTTTATCCTGAAATCATGCTCTAAAGCCACATCAACATAAAGATAAAAGCTTTGTTTATAGGACATCGGCTTCAGCCAAGTCAAGCGGTTGTGTTCAATAAAAATTTGATCATAACATGACGTCACGGTGCTGTCGGACCAACTTGACCGAACTATGCACGGACATTTGGAATCATTTAATGGCATGGCGGTAAAGGGTACCCGAAAATTACGGCTAAAATGGCGTTGTTCCCTTTGGAATTTGAACGTAAATTTTGGAATGGGATTACTTAACAGACATACTTTCGAAAACTTAAGAGAAAACAGGAAGTGAATTTTAGATCATGGTAGTACTTTAAAAAAAAACACGACTTTCTTGAGAACTCGGTTTCTCACTTAACGTTTTGTAAAAATATACATAAGTTTGAGAAAACGGAGCTGACCAAGGGGATGAAGACGCGATAATCGTTAACAAGAAAATTGGTTTGCTTCAGTTAAGTGGTTAATTACACTGCACCTTTTTTATCGAGCCACGCTATTTTCTTTGGTACGCGCACCAATTATATCCGTGCAGCTAATAACACCTCCCTGGTCCGAGCACGGGTAAAATTTTGTTCGGCGCGGATCAAATTTGGCAAGGGGAGATTCATTTACAAGGTAAAATTTATGCGAGCCGAACCAATTCTTTTGGTACGCGTACCATCTTTATCCGACCCATGCCAAAAGATTTTGACAGTGTAAATGGGACTTAATAATCTTAAACGAACTCGGTGGCGCCCTTTTTATCACTGGAAAATAATAAGCACGCCTTGAGAAAACTTTTTGCAAAGTACTTACAAAGTCTTTTGGGGTAGGGGGATGAGTACTTCCTCAATTTTATAAAAATTTATGTTTCCCCCATTCCGTTTCAGAGAACTTATTTAAACGTTGCAGAAAGCTTAATCTTTGCATACTAATTGTTTTTCAGCATAAAAATGGGGGCACCGATCGCGCGAGTTCCTTTTTTAGTTACTACCTACCAAGCATTATGCCGTTGCCTGTGTGGCTGTGGCGTCCGCAAGTGTGACGTTAACAGCTTGAACGGTTAGAGATCGTATTGTAGGTCACTTGTAATATGATTTTGCTGCGATCTAGGTTCATATTTTGAGTGAAAGTGATATGTGATTTTGTTCTCTTTCCTAGCTTGCACTTGAGCATTTCAAAGGGAACGGAGAAAAGTGATCCACCAAAATGACTGCAAACTCCACTACACTAAAAGTGCGAATTCTTCGTGCCGACCCTAATTCGATTACTAAATCCAGCCAATTCGTCACTACAGCAACTGTAAGTACCGAGATCGCCCTGTTGTTTGAAGATTACCGGAAGGGAAGAAAGACGCTACAAGAGGCAACACAGGAAGTTGATCGACTTTCAGCGGAAATTATTACAAAAGTTCCTTTCTCAGTTTATGTGAACGTCCATTCCAGCCATGCTTCAGTCCTATTCCTGCAAACCGACTTGTTAAATCGCAGTAATGCAGACGTTGAGGAAAGCCGCAAACTTGCAAGAATGGAAACGGGCATACGTGTTTTCTTCTCTGAGAATTCCTTTCAAATTATAAACCCGACACGAGTCCGGAGGATAGATCTTTTTACTGAAGACGGTCAACAATATAAAATAGAGATGAACGGGGATATCTTGAACAGTGGTATCTACAAAATGTTTAAATGCTATGAAGTTATTGGAATAAGTGATTTCGATTTTGAATGGGCGTGTCTGATGGCAGCGCAAGATTGGTATGATACGGCAGCCAATAACTGCTTAAGTTTTTCTAAAAGAATCATTCGGGAAATTTATCGTCACGTTATGGGCGGGGATTTGGAGGACAACGAGCTGAAAAAATTAAATAAACTTTACATTTCTGTGCCAGGTGAAGCTGTTTTTGAAAAGTTCCGATCAAGAATCGGTTCTTTCCTGACGCCGAGTTGGCAACCATGCATTGTGGTCACGGTGGTGATAATTTTCTTCCTCCTTTACATTGAGATCCGTTTGCGATATTGATAGACTAGAAGAATACTTTATTTTATACTATGGACTGCTAATTAGAGAATTCTTTCCAGGAGGAAAAACTACTAATACTTCCACATAATGCTCGATGCATGATTACTTGATTCCGAAGCCAAATCATCGGATTTTTTTTTTCTAAAGAAAGAGGGGCTAGAGCATGTTTATAAGTCATCCACATTTGATCGCATGTGTTATGTGTCATAATACAAATCAAGCTCGTGCACAGGGCATCATTTGCCTCCAAGTTGGGAGGTCTGCAAGGATGGTCTTTTACATCGCTGCTGAAGAACTGTAATTTACCTCGAGCATAAGCTAGAGTGCAAGTGCTAAAGTGCTAATACTTAAACACTACCTACTACGTATGCTGTTAGAAACTTAGGCTACATAAGCTTCAGTGGACAGTTCGAGTTTTGGTTGCATTCTGTAAAGTTTTTTTATTTTTTGTTTCAAAATAATGAGCTTCTTTTTGTTGCAAATTTATTTCTGGCAAATGACACCAACAATTCTGCAGTCAGTCAGTTTTAAACGCCGTAGAACTTCTTTAGTAAACTTTTAAAAAGTTCAGTAAATAGTGTATTGGTAATATGCCAAGCTTTGAACGGTGAAAATGACAACCAAAACTTAGAGAAACACGAAAATGCATGGGAAAATGCGAAAATGCGAAAATGCATGCATAGGCGCGCTTTCATCTATATTTCTGTCTAGTGGTAACGCCCCCTGTTTCAAACATACTGGATTTATTCAACTTTTCCACAAATATTGTTCTTCCCTGTAGGCGTGATTTTAGAGAAACACGAAAATGCATCGTTGCGAAGTTCTTTCCTCTTTTTCCTAACTTTGGAACATTCTTTCATCAGCCTCGCCATAGTGGAAAACATATTTTGTAAGGAAAAGATTTTACAGTTCCGTAAGGGAGCCTTAATAGGTAAGATAAAGAATGTAATCCCCGACGACGACCATGCTGTCGCCCAAACAAACTTCATGCGTTTGCCCCGATTCTTCAATGAAAACCCAAACTTTTCCAACTTTCCATAATGAAAACAAAAATATGAAACCTTTTTTCAATATAACCCCAAACTTTTCTGCGCGCTTCGCGCGCCTTATTTTTCGAGTTCCGCAACCCATTGCATTGCATCTGTCGGGACTTAGAGTAGCTGGCCCACTCAGCACGCTTCTCTCCCATGTCGGCAGATCACAGCACCACCCCTTGCTGAGCCTGCATGCAGGTCTTTCATTTTGGCATTGAAGTATACCGCCAAATTTCTGCGCGCTTCACGCGCAATCCTCACAATCCACGTTGCATCACTTATGAACATTATAAGCACAAACATACCAGTGAACTTTTACAGCATAAACTAGATGTACATTCTGAAACGCCCTTGTTAGTCCTACACCCCTTTTGCTATACCTGTCTGGGAGGTCTAATATCACCATTCTGCACCTACACTCTCCTTCCGCCCATTCCCCATTGCTGGAAGCTGTTCGTCTGGATTTTCGTTCAAAAATAGTAAAAATACGATGGATGTAAAGTACTTGGCTTCATACTCTATATTATTATTTATATATCAGGTAATAAGCATTATGTCATTGCCCCCATTTTATATAATTGATCCAGAGCTTCCAAGAGGCCCTGTACAGGTATATGCCAGCCTTAGATGCCCGAATAGAAGGCCGTAAAGTAGTCAAAGGGGGGGGGGGGGCTTCAGGAGGTTTGTTGACACCGTATTTTTCTCTTAGACAACATACCCTCTGCTTTCACCTAACCAAATCTTAGAATTCACTAAATTATGGACATTTCTCAGCCATATATGATCTGTTCCAAAAATATCTCAAAGATAGCACCATTTTGCATCTAATGCACCTTACCTTAAAAAAAAAATTCTTAAAGGGGAGGGGAACATCCCTCCCCTTAGACCCCTCCCCCAAGACGGCACCTTTATATAGTGGCAAAGGAAGGATCTCCAGTACTGTATACGACCGCAGGGCGCATAAGAAACGAAGGTGCAATTTACGGGCAGCCACTCATTTGGAAAAAAATCCAGCCAGTCGGCAAAAATAGAATTCACTTGATTATGGACATTATCCAGCCATATATGATCAGCTCCAATAATATGCAAAAGAAAGAACCATTTTGCATCTAAGCAACCTTCAATTACGAAAATTTCCCAAAGGGGAGGGGGACTTCTGTACTTTTGGGGAGTAGTGTTTGGGAAGGGAGTGAACTTCCTTAAGTTAAATTGGGAAACTGAGGCTAAAAAGTGTAGGCTGTATCATTATTATATAGTTGTATGCATGTGCGTAGTATAATTATTATGTTGTTTCTTTTTTTTTTTCTTTTTCTCAAGGGAGTGATTGCCTAGTTAAGCTCTTTAGGGTTTTTGCAACTTACTCCCTTTCCCAACTTGCCAGTGTGAATAATGTATATACCCTTTCTGGTTTTTGAACACTATCAAAATTTTCATTTCATTTCATTTTGTACAGTAACGTCTTGTAATCGGCGATGTATGGTAAGTGTTGTTATTGTTTAATCGTATTTTAAGGATAAAAAAAAAATTATGGACGTATAATGTTTCAAGTTTTAGAAAAATGAATAAATGAATGAATTAATGAATGAATCTTCCACGCAGTTATTTTGACAATTTCAAGACGTAGAAATTTCGACTATTTCCCGATTTCACCAACTGAACCGTGTTCCAATATAGATAATCAGCCCATTTGATGCAAATGGGAAGTCTCCTTCTCAAATGTCGATATGCCGTTACGCAGTTTTATTGACTTTCTCTACAGTTTGTCAAATACTTTGTTTGATCACTCATAAAATAGTTTCAGACTTGAACGTCGCTACGCAGGCTAACTATGGCAATGACACCACGACAAACATCGAAAATCCCCGCTTGTTTAACACGCTGGTCTGTCGCTAGAATCCGTGTGAACGTCTCAGCTTTACCTGCCCATGCGCAAATGCTCAAAACTGAGGTAAAAATTGACTACAAACATCTCCCAGGCGTGTGTTGCCTGCTGGTAAGATACGTTTCTTGCACAATGGGTACCCTTACAAAAATTTCACACGTCAATTTCATATGTGAATTTCTCAAACGTGTGATTTTGGGCGCTTCATATATGAAAATATCACTTCACACGTGGGGTTATTTTCACATATGAAACACTTCACACGTGGGGTTATTTTCACATATGAAACACTTCACACGTGGGGTTATTTTCACATATGAAACACTTCACACGTGGGGTTATTTACACATATGAATCACTCCACACATGGGATTATTTCACATATGAAAGTTCCCAAGTGTGAATTTTACCACCTATGAAAAGACATTCACATGTGATTTATTCCACCTGTGAAATACTCTTCACATGTAGGATTCATTCCACCCGTGAAATGAGTTCCACCTATGATTTTTTTTTTTTTTTTTTGCACATGCTGTATTTATTCCTCCAGGACTATGATTACCATGTGTGATTCATTTGATCTGTATATGAATAGCTTTATTCCCATAGGTTTGTCCAGGCCTCGATTTTAATAAATTTTTATGGTCGCCAGACCATTGGACAATCTGTCTGCCTTTTTTGGTTGTCCAAAAGAAAATTTAATAGTCCACAAAGAAATTTGCAGTAACCTTTTAAAACAGCACTTTGTTAACTTTTGCACAAACTTTGGTTGCAATGTCACAAATTTTCGGGCGTCTCGGGCGACTAGGCGACTGTTAAAATCGAGCCCTGCTTGTCGCATAGTTAATTAGACTGCTTCACTGTCCTCTGACTCCAAACAGAACTCTGCAGTTCCAAAGTGTCTGTATTTGTAGCTTCTTTTACAAAAACATCAAAAGTTCATGTGCATGAAGAATGACAAAATTTTAGCTCCAGATTTCTTGCTGAATATATGCTTTCAAGTTAAGCTTGTTTGTGATCCTGTCAAATATACTATAAGTTTAAATTCTCCCACTAAAGAAATTGTTCTTCAAACATTTTCCCTTCTTCAGAACAGAGTTAATTGCTACCAGCAGCCATGTTCTTCCAATGCTTTCTAGTACTCTAATGACTACTGTATACACTGGTATACAGTATAGTACTATACTGTATTACAGTCAGTGTATACTGTGCTGTGCTTTTCAGACAAAGGCTTTGTGTATACACCTTGCTTGAAAAGACCTCCACTAAGTTGCATGTGGCTTTTGTCCAATCAGAATTGACTTTCCTTTGTTGGCAGTGACAACCAGTGGTCAGCTTAGTTGGCTATTGCATCAAAAGGGCTTGCTCTTCAGCAGTGTAACTTTGGGTGCAACAATTAATTATACAGCAGTAATTCAGTGCTGTTGATGACCAGTGGGGAACATGTACAGTTCCACTTACAGATACTGTAGTACAATCATGGAGCTCCATGGTATAATCAGTGACTTGCCAGCTCCCTGGTCTAATAAATTACATACAGCATTGGGGACATATAGTGATGGATAAAGGGTTTCTTGCAGTAAGGGGCAGTACAACTAGCTGTAAGGCTATGATATGCTACTGCAAAACATCTTTCATGAAGTCTTGGACAAAACTATCTATGAAAGCGGGTGGGGGAAGATGCATGCTTGCTCAGATCCAGGATTTACAACCAACAGAAAGTTATTGTTGGAAATTTTTAATGGCTAGTCGTTTATCTTCCATAGTATTTTTTATTTGTTTTATTGAAAAGGATCTCCAAGTCACACCAGCTTCTTTTTAGCCCCACATTTCAGAGATGATCTTATATAAAACTGCAGCTGGTATGAAAATTACAGAAATTTTGAGACCATTTGTTCCAAGTGCAGAGTTGGCAATAATTCACAGGATATCTACATAACATTCCCACTTTGGAGGGATTTTGATGATCATATAGATTAGTGAGTTGAAAAGTGAAAATTCATGCCCGCCTGCAGCTTCCCAGTGTGTTTCGATAATTTACCTTTGTGATGATATCATATCCTGTTGAATGAATTCCAATTTGATATGTAAATTTAAATTAAGTCACGTATGAAAATTGGTACCAAACATTATAGGCCAAAGATTTAACCTAGATGAAAAAAGTTTCACATGTAGAATTTCATTATTCACATATGAAACTAGATGTCCACACCAGCAAATTCTGGTTTCCTACGTGGGGATTATTAACCCATGTATGAAAATCAGTCTCATATGTGTGAAATCTTACTTCCCATGTGGGATTTCGTTCTTTCACATATGAAAATATCCGTCACACATGTGAAATCTGGTTTCATACGTGGGGTTTGATTCTTTCACATATGACATTCTGATCCATACATGGGAATTATTGTTTCCCACATGGGTTTCACATGTGAAAATCACATTTTCACATGAGACTCCTTGTTTCATACGTGGGATTTAAGAAATCCATATATGAATTGCCTGAATCATATATGAAAATAGCTCTTTCATATGGGAAACACGTGTGATTTTTTTGTAAGGGTAAAGCTGTGTTGGCGGTGTAAAAAAGTAGATTGTCCCCTTGTCTCCCCAGACACAAATGTAGAGTAAATTGTCTCCCTGGGACATCTCACACTGCAGGGTTGTATCTCCCCTGCAGAGTGAAATGTCCGCTTACTGATCATAGAAAAAAAAAACTCCCCTCCTAGCATTCTTGTTGTTACGGTAGCTCTGAAAGGCCACATGTGTTTTACTGTCTCCTGGTGAAGCGTTGTTAGTGTTACGGTAGCTGTGAAAGGCCATACGTGTTTTCTGTGAGTTGGCAATAGGATAGATCTGAAAGTTGACGAGAATTCCATGCGATCACGCACGAAAATGAGGTAAATATGTGCAGAATTGCCGTTTGAACCCAAAAGCACCGTTTGATGAGATAACATTTGGCTAATTGTCGTGTTGAAAGCGTTATTTAATTTGTCGAAATGAAGGAATATTCGCTTTTTAAATCCTACGGCCGGCGGTTCGAAACAACATTCAGTACCTTCCCCTCCTCCTCCCCTTTGTCGCAGAGAAGAAACCTTCATTTTTGGCAAGCTATCTTCGGGGTACCGTAAGGTCCGGTTGTTATTTTCGTAGCATTGTAGCTGAAATTTGAGGATTGATATATCCCTGTCGGGTTTTAAGGATTTGACGAACGTTCACGCCTAGCAGTTGAATTTGCTGCAAGATGGAATAGCATGGGCTAGCCTCTTATGTGTGATTTTTCATATTTAAATGTAGGTTTGCGATTTTCGTAATGATCACCCATTAACATTTGTAGCATTTGATGGGTGGGTTACAGGAAGTTGGAAGTGACGCTGTCGTGATGTAAATACAGATTTTTCATTTTGTTTTGAAGTGACCCTCAAAGTAACTTTTAAATGAAAGATCATTCTCTTTCTGTCAAATAAGAAACAAGGCAATTACAACATTACAGCGACCTGATAGAATTTAAGTGAATCCTTTGACGATTGAGTCACCAAGTTGTCAAGATCATGTTTCAGCCAGCGTCCGTTGATTCTGGAATAATCTGATAAGAATAAGTTGTTTAAAGCGCTCAGGATGAAGGTGATAGTTTCCACTGTTTGGAATAACAATAGCAAACCTCCCTCGATTGTGCCCTTTTGCTATTAGGGCCTGATTGTGCTAGTAGCCCCTTCCCCCACTGAACGTGTGTTCAGTCATTGAGGAAGGATCATGAGATCGCACAGGGCATGCCAGGCATGGTTTAAAAAAAACTATCCAGTTTACTTTTGAAATGTAGCAGTTCGTTAATGTAAAACGGATCTCCAACAAAAAGTGCTGGTTTCAAAGCTGCTGCACTGAGCTACCCTATGCTGGTACACTAACATGGCCATACGCAGAGACATAACAGCAGGGGCGAATGCCTTCCTCACCCGAAAATTTCAAAGCAGACTTTGAAAACATCGAGCTGTGTATACCTGCGAGAGATTAAAATAAATATTGCCTAGTTGCAAAGTGCAACTCATGGAAAGTATCATTTCCAGTAATATGAGCCACCCCCCTGGATTTTATTTTGTTGATTTTCTAGTACTCATATCGCTAAAACGTTTTAAAATGCGATTTTGTCAGTGCACTTCGCGCGCACCCATCCTGAGAGTTAAGCCGAGCCGAAAATCGTCTGCACTGCATGACACACCCCGCAGCCGTCCACAACTGCCTTAGACCAAGCCGAAATTCTCCCCCACTGCATGCCATCCAGCCCCGTCCACAACCGCCCAAGGCCGAGCCGAAAATCACTCCCACTGCATGACACACCCCCACACAACTCCCCTGGGCCGAGTCGAAACAGCGCCCCCACTCCTGACACACCCCGTACCCGTTCACAAATATCTTAGACCGTACCGAAAATCACCCCCGCTGCATGACAGAACCCGTAGTCGTCCACAACTGCCCTGAGCCGAGCCGAAGATCGGTCCCGCTGCATGATACAGCCCGTGTCTATCTGCAATTGCCCTAGGCCGAGCCGAAAACTGCCCCCACTGCATGTCAGTCCCCCGTACCCCACTGCCTCACACCCCGTAGTCGTCCACAATTCCAGAGGTCGAGCCGAAAATCGCCCCCACTGCATGTCACACCCTGAAGTCGTCCACAACTCGTATCATGTACGACGAAGATGCAAATTAAAGATATAAATTATTAATAACGCACTAATTACGTTTTAAATGGATTAAAAATGTAAATAAATGAGCTAGAAAGCCCTTGCCACACTATTCAACAATTCTTCTCCGCATACTCAAAGACAAAACGCAAAGTGAAAATACACTTTTTTGATGCTTTATCGTCATGCACTATCTGATTATACTTGAAACTTTTAATATTACAATAATACGGAGGTAGAGGGATGAATAAATAACAAGGGTTTCATTCTGCTTCGTATGAGGTATTTGAATGTCAGTCTTAAAGTAAAATACCGGACCGAATTTATAGATTTCATAGGTGTGTATTGATTGAAATTTAGACCCAGCTGTTCATTTAAATATTGTGTAAGAAACATTACACATTAAAAGTGTACACTTCGTAGTTTGAACTTAAAAATCTCCCAAACAACTTAACAACCAAACGAACTTTAATACACTATATGTGAAATACAGAATGCCCAAATTCTAGTTACTGTTCTGAATTCTGTAGTGGCGGATCCAGGCGCGAGCGTGGCCCATTGGCCGTCATGAGTGAAAAAAAGGTAAGACAAAAAAGAAAATGCTTCAAGTGTGTCAAATACAGCACCATTTTGCATCTCAACCCTCTTCAAAAAGCAAAGTTTTCCAAAGGGAAGGGTTACACTCCCTCCCCTTATAAACCTACGCCAGAACAGCGATCAGTCAAACCTTGTGCCCCCTCTGTTGAAAACTCCTAACGTATTTGAACAATATTCACTACCAATGCAGTAAGAGTACTAGTTTCTTACAATTAAACGATACGTTACAAGAAGAAACGAAGGGTTGAGTTGAGGTTCCCTTCCTTCTTCCTCCAGTTTGCTGAAGATCATAAATTAAAACACGAAATCTTGGCATTTATGAGCCAAGTACAAGGTCCATACAAGGACAATACTTTCAGGCTTTTAGTAAGGTATCATTTTCAAATACTTTCACATTTTGATACATTGTTGACCTTTAGTGACCTTCACATTTACAGAAATATGGATGTACCTATGAAAAACTGAACTTATTGCAGCTTTTATTTCTCAAGATATCGGTTTTGAATTGGTTTAGAAAATTCTTATTGTTTGTTCTTTGGTTACTTAAGATGATCATTCAGTTGGATAAAATAAGAGCGTCATGTTCTTACCATGGGATATCTACGCATAAAGCTTATCATCTTACCAATGTTATGTTATCCTTCTCAGCATAAGTCATTTACAAAGTCCCATATTATTACTCCTGCTACGTGCTACCATGAGATAACCTCCTTACTTTCGATAGACCTTATGCACTGACGTCATGCGACGTCAGTTTGGAGGCAAACAATGAAACGCACCAAAATAATAAAAAATAATACGAGAAGAGTTAATTTTCAAACTTTTCTTCCAAACAAATGTTTACGTTATTGCGGATGTTGCGATAAAACTGTTACATGTTTCTGGGCAGCAAAGCTAAAAGCTCGGTCATCTTGTTTAGAATGAACTCTAGAAGTGCGTAGGCCCCACCAAGCTGCTGATTGTTTACAGTAATTACCTATCCTTAAAGAAACAACATCCCCAAAGAGCAGTTTCCTTTGTCATTTAGAGCATTAAGAAGAGTAGCTCATCTTAGCATATGTTTCCTTGCAATAGTTTTCCGGGGTAAAAAGTCGAACTCATTGTTTTCTTTGGTAGAAAATTCGTACATTTAAACTGTGGAGTAACTCAGACGCTCGTTTAGCAACGGGGAATATTTTCAGCCCCTTACATTTTTCTCCGGAAAGTTGGAAAAGACTGAATCACTTGGCAACCTGGTACTTTGAACTAGCTTTACCCTCTCCCTTCCTCATTTCCCAGTTTTTGCTAGGTTATTACGTTTTTACTCGGAGACATAGGCTAACTCTTAAAGTTTACTTTTGCTTTTCACGCTTCCCGTGTCTGATATTCATAATTGCATGCAATGCATAATACAATGTTAATTGCCCCCCACTGTCTCCCTACCTGTAAATTTACAAGCATGTACATTTAATGTTTCTGGTTTACGTAAATATACTATTATTTTATAGACTATCATTGTTGGGACTTATAAAAACAGTTAGTGTAAGTTTTAATTCTCAAACAAGCAAACAATTTGATCTTTAAAAACATCCTAAATTCAGTGTGTTATGGAAATTCATTAAAAATTACATTCCTAATGAAAATACATGTTCATATTTTAGTAAAACACATATCTCTTTAAAACTATCAGAAAACACAGAAATGGTGCCTAGAGCGCTCAAGTATATGAAGTAATGATTCTAGCTCACTTGCAGGCTGATCATGATGTCAAACTGGCTCAAAATGGGACTAAGGATTTGAGTGCACCTAATTGAAGAAAAAGAAACACTCTTCATAGCTGAAACATGTAATTGCTTAATAGGAAAATAATTCCTGACAAACAGTTTGCTGGAAGAATGACAATCTGGAAGTGTGACAAAATAATACACCACGAGATCCACTCAGTTACCGACAAGTGAGTCATGCTACTACGTGGATACCTGATTCAGGGAGTTGCAACTTCCTGCCTGATTTAAACACCCGCATACGCTGGAGTAGTGGATCCACGATACAAAGCAAGAAATCTTTAGAAATTCATTAAAGATTACATCCGCAATGAAAATACATCTTTATCTTTTAGTAGAACACACATCTTCTCATAACTATCAGAACACACAGAAATGGTGCCTTCAGAGCTCAAATGTATGAGGTAATGATTCCAACTCACTCGAAGGCTGATCATGATGTCAAATTGGCGCAAAAAGAGACTAAGGATTCGAGTGCACCTACATAGCTGAAACATGTAAATTGCTTAATAGGAAAATAATTCCTGACATATAGTATCCTTGAAAAATGACAATCTGGGGGTGTGACAAAATAATTAACTACGAGAGCCACTCAGTTACCTGCATGTGTTCCATGCTACTACGTGGATAAATAAGTTGCAACTCCCTGCCTGATTTAAGCACCCACACCCGCTGGAGTAGTGGATTCACGATACTAAGCCAGACATTTTTAAAGACAACTAAGTCTTTGTGTCAACTGGCGTTGTCTCACTGGACCTTTGCTTGAGGTGTCGAATATGTACTTTGCTGGTATCACGGGGGCATCCGATATAGATCCGGGAGTTACCTCTTGCAACTCCCTGTATAAATTAAGGAGTCATATATGTCGCCGGATGGGAAAGTCATCACTGAGGTATTATTTCACTAAAGCCAAGCTAGCCTGCCAAACATCCTTCCCAAACACATCTGTTTTCGGCCCTAGCAACACGACCAAGCACTCCCAAAATTACAACATTAGTTTAGTTCTCATTATGGTACCAATCTACGAACTTCGGTAAATTTATAATCAAATGTCGTAGGAGTTGATAATTTACGATTTCAGATAATCACTCCCAGTGCTTCAAGTAGAGATAAAATTTTCCGAAAACAACATTTTGGCCAGATTTTGTCTAAATTAGCAATGAATTGACCGAAAGGTAGGGCTGCAAGTAAAGTTCTCTTAGTGACAGACATTACGCAGTTGCACAGTATGGCAATGAGTGTCTAGCATCTAATTAACAGGGTATCGGATGACAGTCAATAGGCCTAATGAACAGAGGGGTAACAAGTGGGAATATCGATAAACACCCTAATGGGTGCATTCTGCACAAGGTGAAGTATGTTCATGATGAAATCAGGCAAATCGGTGTGTACACAATCCACATAATCTAGCTGTCTGATAAACCAGAGCATGAATGGGAAAGTGGCAGGACAAAAGCTTACAGACTGTCATATTTTGTGAATTCCATACATTTGAGTAATAGAAAAGCAAGATGATAATGTTTTTATAAGGTAACGAACCAAGTAGATTTTGCCCAACCAATCATTCATACCCGACTCCAGATCCTTCTTCAATGCTAGGGTTTAATTTTTAGGGCATGTCATAGGTCTACTTACCTTAGTCAGCCGTCTCATCTAGTAAGATCGGGTTCCCATTGTGGCTAACTATCTTTCCACTCTCATCGAAGGTTACCTGGGGTAATCCTAAGAACCTGGTGAATTTAAAGTCCTGCACAACCAGTACCCAATCATCGGGGGAGTTTTTCAGGGATAATGATCGTTTGGTATGATCCAGTCACGACATCGTTGGTTGGAGGTGTGCCTGTAGCAATAAGAACACGTCTAACTAAAGCGGGACGACTCATTCTTAAGGTAAAAACAGTTACTAAATAAGCCAGTTCAGAGTTGCAACTGCGCATGTCAGGTCATAGGTCATAGGGGTACTCTGGGAAGCAAATACTTAGTACCACTAAACTAACTTACACAGTTCACGTTACCACGGTATAAAATACTCCACAGTCTGCGAACAGCCCTCAACATCCCCTTCATCTAAGATGGAGGCTCTCTTTCATCTTGAAAACCATAAAGTGTAGTATCTTTATAACCAGGTAATGTTCCACAATTGCCAGTGTCAAATTTCTACTAAGTTTAGGGTGAACAATTTGCCAGAGTGAGTTTCAAGAATGACCAGGCCTCTGCATTCTGCGTTGGCCACTATAAACTGTCATTTTAAAGACAAAAACGAAATGGATGCAGTTTGACAGAACCAGATACTCTGATATATTTTTCTATGGAAAATGTATTTAAACTGTTTTGTTTTTATTATCGCACCCATACCCATTCACTTTATCGTTTAATCATCTTTGATTGGTCGTTTCTGGGTCATAACAATAATAAATTGGCACATTACATACCTTTGCCCGTAAATACCGTCTCCCAGGTATATTGGACAATATTTGATCAGCAAGATTGGTAAATTACCACTAGGGTGAGATGATGTCAAGAGCTGAACGTTTCAACACACCCCCTGAAGCCTACTAAGCTATCACCATTTAATCAATTAGAATTATTCTTCATCACTGTCATCAAGTTCATCATAGGTAATGAGGAGCTGATTGTCACAATATGTTAGTTGGCATAAGCCACACGCAGAAGTGCACGGCAGCCCATGTTTTCTGCTAGTACAACGGGGGCCATTACAACCTGTTGTACAATTGTAATGTACCATTTTCAGTAGAGTGTCCGGTGCAGCTTTCTTATCAGACATAATAGGTACTAGTTTATTATCTACCAGCCTCCAACCCCATTCCAAAGGTTCGATGTCACTCTCCAAACCCGTCCACGTCATAGTCTGATAGTACACTCTCCGACAATGAAATTTAGTGGCAGAATCACTTGGAAGAAGACGTTCTGGAATAATGAATGTTTTGCTGAGGCAAGTTTCTTCGAAAACATGCAATACCTTAGGGCTGCCAAAGAAGATGTGCTCTCCTTGCCAAAAGTGGCAGCAGTCGCTTGACTACCAAGTGTATCTATGTCTGTTTGATTCTTACCGCTTGAGTAAATGTACTTTCAACAGACTGGATTTCTGGATCACCTTTAGCTAGTTCCTCGAATTCTAATTTCTTCCCAATACCATAGACACGAGGCGTTGAATCACATCCTGTGAATGAATGTAAGAATAGGATTTGTGTGCACATTTCACTGCCAAGACAACGTTTCATTGAATTAATGTACACTTTTGGTAGATCTCGAGACTGTTTATCCGATCTAAAATAGAGTGGCTGTTCATCGGCCTTACAGTAATGGAGTAGCAACATTAGCAGGTCAGAATCCTCGCCAATCACTGTTGTGGAATATACACATATCATGTTATAACTGCAGTATTAGCAATGTCCACATCAGCATCTCCTGCTGCCTGAATGACCGTACAACCAACACTCTGCAGTTCATCACTCATCCAACTGATCAGGTGCTGCTTGTTACTACCTCTTGATAGGAATTCATCTTGTTTCCCTTCAAACTAGGTGTCTTCTGTAAGGTTCACAATCGTATGAACGGCGGTTTGCCCCCGTCTCTGGTGAGTGTTATCCTTAATGGAGGGACCAGTTACGTAGCCATCAAATACAACCGTTGCAGACCCATAGCGTTTGTTTGTATAGTCAGCATATGATTTTGCTATATTGCCGTAAGTATCTCCGCTCTTCCACTTCAATTTGTGCAACAATAAACCTCCATCCAGTACATATCTTTCAGTCTGCGGGATAACGTCTGATTTTGATTCACATGATGGTGTATTGTTACAATGGGCTATAAGGGCTTGGGCGAATTTGGGTTTGTCAGCCGTCCGCAAGATGTCATTGTCCTCAAAGAGAGATGATGGGAATGGATTCAGTTCATATTTCATCACATCCTCCAGAGACAGATCTCCTGTCCTAGAACAAGGAATCGTTGGAACAGTAAATTGGTATCAATACTCTTATCCGGAGCAACCTTGACAGCTGAAGAACACCCCATAGTCTTATCTTTGTCTTTTCTCTTAAAAGACACATAGAACACAGGCTGCCCAATCATTCTAGAAATTATCTCCATTCCAACTGATTTATATTCATGGACGTTGACATCGTCTTTTGCAACTATACCATTGACAAATTTCTCAATGCAAGATCAGAAGAAAAAGGTGAGCATGAATTCAATTTTTCGCTGATCTTCGAAAAGTCCCTGGCATCTCTCTCAATCCAGGCTCCAGTCGTATCTCTATGTCGTTCGCTTGGGATGTATGCAAGGTCATTGAACTCCTGCAAGGCAAGGTTGTATTCAGGCATTACAGAGGCTAACATTGTCTACAATGTTCGCTGTTCTGTCATTTTACTACCATGAGTCAAGCCACCCGTGCCTTTTACTGATCTCATAAGTGTTTGCTCTATGACTAGGTCGCAGATGAGACCTGCCCAATACTGATATGTCCGACGAATGACATGGAAACCATCTGGGAACTTCTTATATACATCAGGATGTCTACTCTCTAGTTTCCTGAATGTAGAAATAAGCGGACTTTAGGTAGTTAAAATGTCCTGCGGCAGCAAATATCGGCAAGGCATCCGATACCGCACACAAATGACTCTTCCAAGACCCAGTACGATCTAATTTGATCAGTGCCAGGCGCGGATTCAGACATTTCGAAAAGGGGGGGGGGCTGAAAGCCCCCTTGAATATTCTCGTAGATAAACATTATGCTAATTTTCGCGTATTTGTTATTGTTGATGTGGCAAAAAGGGGGGACTGAGCCCGAGAAAGCTCCCTCTTGGATACGCGCCTGAGTGCGCGCGCAATACGAATCATCTGCTGATAACTTAGCCACAATTGACTTGTTTTGAACCGAGCATTTGGATATGATTTCTTCTTGTCAAGTTCCTCATTAATTTTGACAACTGTGTTGGACTCCACAAAATCTTTAAGAGAATGTTACACTTCAACGGGGAGGAATACATTTTTCCGCTTCATTTACTATGGTAGCAAACTCCGGAATATCATCTATTACAGCTTTTAAAATGATTTGGTGAAGACACTTGTCCACCAGCAGATGACCACGGATTGCTCTTTGAACAGATTTACCAGTCATAATATGTACAACAGCAGTGCAACCATATACTACTTCCAGGACTTTTTTTTAGTCCTGTACCATCCATTAGTGTTCCAATTGCCCCTTACAAGTTCATGAGCGTGTGGAAGGTGCCCAAGATAAGGACAATCTCCTTCAGTCTACTATTCTCTGGCGAAGCCCTGATGATCTCAGCAGCTTTCCAATAGAGGGGCTGATCAAAGGTTAGTACTGGGGGGACATGGTGCTTGATAGCCAAATTGCCCATATACTCTAAAGTAGACAGAATGCGGCAAGTTTTGTCCACAGGATTCATATCAAACATTGGCAAGTAGTGCACTGAGAATCGGCCCGGATGTATATGCCCCTGATAGAGAATGTGCATCATGCCTCCCAATTTGGAACTGGTTGCTTGAAATGAAATGACAGCTCCCATAAGATATCGAATCGCACATCACAGTGTTGGAGTCCAGGAAGTTTTTGAAACTTTATGTTACGAAGAGCATGGGTGGCAAAACGGTATTCGATGATATCAGCTTTGGATGTTTCTGCAGTACACAGCTCCGAAAAATTTTATCTACTGACAAGATAGCTCGTTTGTTTCTCTGGGGTCAACGCAGCAATCATGCCCATTCCATGGAATGTTCCTTTACCGTCGATGGTAATGATGTTGTGATCTACATTGTCCCCTGCAAACAGCAATGACAGGTCCAGACGATCTATATCCTCAACTAACAAATCTGGTGTGACACAGTTTGCGGCATTCTTCTCCAACCGGAGAACTTCATTGTACGACGAGCTATACCCCATCTTACATAGTAATTGTACAAGAAACTTGTACCGAAAAAGATGATGAACCTGCACGCCAAGACCAATAATTTGCAAAGGTGCGATGAGGGCAAGTGATCTTACTGCTTGCACTGTGGCTTGCCCAATACAAGCGACTTTATGCTGTTTGTTTTTTCCAACGAACATAAAGTCTAACAGGTGTCTTAGTGTTTCAGGAAGGAATTCCAGGGCAGACTCAAATTTAAGTTCCTCTGATTTGGGGTAGTGATGAGTAACGGATGAAACGTTCGTTTTAATATCGCTCCTGATCAGCCTTGCTGTAGTCTTAATAATAGATCTCTTTTGTGCTTCCTCGTCTATTTTTTTGTTAAGAATCTGTGTAGTGAGAGCGTAGTATTTCCGATGTTTTCTCTCTGAATGTAACTATGTCATTCAAGCCCTCGGTCTCCGCGATATAGATTGAATCTCCATATTTTTCACTCAATTTGTTCTTTAGATATTGCGTTCCGTAAGGAAGCGAGTCCTCACTGGTAAGGTACTCTTTCATTTTACCCTGAAGGTGTGCTATAGTCAACTTTCCTCGTCATTCACCTCTAGACATTTACACACGTAAAAAATGCCTGCTTTTGGTCGTTGGTCGTCTCTGGGTCTTCCAGAGTCTTGCGTTTCACGTCTGATCCAACCCGAAATTGCACTGAAATTTCATGCCTAGTACGGAAATTTACACTGCATTTATGATGGTATAGTATGTTTAGTCAGGCGCGGATCCAGGGGGGGCCTGGGGGGCCCGGGCCCCCCCCCCCCCCCGCCACGAAAAAAAAAACGAAAGGAGAAAAAAAGAAGAAAAAGAAAAAAAAGAAAACGAGAAAGAAAAATTAAGAGCAAAAAATGAATAAAAGTGTCTAAGAACGTATTCAAAGTATATATTTCTGTAGGGGTTGGGTGGAGCTATAGCTGGATTATCTCTTTAGATATCTTTCAAAGTGGTTGGCGACGAAAGGAGAGCTACAATATTCGAAAACAGGTGAATAGCTGAGTAATGATCCTTGACTTAAGATCTAAATAAGTAAACATCGTGACGTAAGCAGTATGGGCCCGGCTAGCTGCACTGAAATTTAGTAACAATTTTGTATTAAAGAGTGAAATTTTTTTGTACTCTAGAGGGATTGAGAGACAAAGTTTTCGCAATACAGACCTTGCAGAATGAACACAGAAGACAAGCTGTCAGGTGACTTGCTATTGTGCACAGTGGCACCAGCTGTTGCAGGCAAAAGTAGCGGCGTGCAAACCCTATTCGATCTCAAAACTGTCTGAAAAGTATTAAAATGAACTCAAAAGGCTTTTAAGCTACAGACAGTGGCGTCGGCACAGTGGGCAATGGGTGACGTGTGTCCCCCTCCCCCATCGATTCTTGAAAATTTTTAAAATGGTCCCAAAAGTCGTTTAAGCTACAGATTTCTGTGGAGGGTATAGGGTGAGATGTATTTTTGATGACTGGTTTATTTGTTCTAACCATTTTCTTTCACAAACTGTTCTCAAACTATCATAAGTCTTAAAAATTCTTGACAAATTCCAAATTTTCGCACGCTCCGCTAGCGTCAAGCCTTGTGTCAGAGTTGTCTTTATTATCAACAGCTTTCGGTAACTACTCACTGGGGAACAAAGGAGCAAAAGTGCTTTTCAAGAATTCTCAGTCAGGAGATTCGTTTCTGAATAGCATAGGTTGGTGGGAAAGTGACAGTGTCCGATGCAGGTTCTGAAATGCAGGTTTTGTCATGGACTAATATTTTATTCAAAATTTCGGCGCGTTTCGCGCGCATACGACAGTGTTTACACCCGATTTTAAATACCATTGACAAGGCTATGACGCAAGAAATTATTCCAATGCAAACATTTTTGTAAAAAGTACATCTCCTTCTCTGTAGGGCTCTCATCATTATGGGATCTTTGACTAATCTAGTCTAGCACATGATTTGAAAGATTGACAGTACGTAATTGCCGTTGCTTATTTTCCAAACATCTCACCGCGACGTTCAATAATGACGAAAATCTTTTCTGAAACGAAGTTTGCCTGTCCACCATCCCTCTTGCTATACCTAAAAAGAAGGTGATATATCATATCTCCTCCCATATGGATGTCGGGTAGTGAGAATCCCGTTGCTCCCTCTTCTGTATACTGTAACTAATTTAGAGCTCCCGGGAGGCTCTATACTATTCTCTGTCAACCTTGGATATCCTTTCAAAATGTAAAGGAAAAATTTTATTATAGTCCAAGAATGTTTCTGTGGACTCCACGCAGGCATAATTGCGTGTACAATTTTCCCATGGGCGTGGATAATGGAGGACGGGGGGACCCGTCCCCTCACTTTTTTGGAAGGGGGAACTTCTTCAAAAAGTCCCCCTCACTTTTTCAAAAATGATGGAACAGACTGCAATTATGCCTAGGAAAACGAAATTTTTAGAAGAAAAATAACCTAAAAATCGTACACTTTTGTTGCACCAAATCGCATCTGAGGGCATTCAGTTCTCTTATTGCCTTCCCGTGACGCAAATTCTGGCTACCACCAACTGCTTCTTCCACGCCACCAGGACGGCGATTCACAAATGTGAAAGTCCCCCCCCCCCCAACACACACACTTTTGGAGAGGGATCCACGCCCATGATTTTTCCTGGGACTTAAGGAGGTTTGAAGACAATATGTTAACCGTCTCTTACTCCCCTTTTTTACCCGAACAAAAGTTAGAATTCACTAAATTGTGGACATTTTCTAAACATACAATCACTTTAGAATGACCCAAAGATACCACCATTTTGCATATAGGCCCCCTAAAATTAACAAAAATTTCTCAAAGGGGAGGGTAAACTCCTTCCTGGGATTGCACTCTCATGTACTAATAAGAAAAGGCTCTCCCACTCTTGTATATAGCGTATACAAAATCCCACTGCCTAAAAAGGCACGGTTTAGCAGTTATCTGCGGTTCCCCCAATCACCAACTCCCGCCGGCACCGTCGGTCATAGATTTCTGAAGGGTATACCCTTCAGAAGTCCATAGAGAAGGTGATATATCATCTCTCCTCCCATATGGATGTAAGGTTGTGAGAGTCCTGTTGGTCCCCCTTTTTAGTGTACAATTAATGCAGAGCTCCCGGGAGGCTCTATACCGAAAATTTTCGGCGC
Organism: Holothuria leucospilota; assembly: GCA_029531755.1. Classification (NCBI taxonomy): domain Eukaryota; kingdom Metazoa; phylum Echinodermata; class Holothuroidea; order Aspidochirotida; family Holothuriidae; genus Holothuria; species Holothuria leucospilota. The sequence goes on from CM055979.1 coordinate 26,260,409, forward strand.
GCTTCGCGCGCAATTGTTTACGCTCACGGAGAGAGAGGTACGTTTTCATTGAGTGATGGATTTATTTTTATCACTTTTTACCAAAAATCATTTGAAATCTTTCACGATTTTTGCAGTCTTCTCAATATTTCTTGATTTTTTGCTTGATTTGCACACTGTTAGCCTTGAATTGCTCCTTTTACTATCAATAAGGTCCCAAACGTATTCGCATTACTCATCGGTGGGGTTCTATCATAAGCCGAATATTCGTGTGCCTAAACGTGATTTCAGAGTCAGCATTGTAAGGATGTAAAACAACTGATATTCATTTTTTCACCCTCCTCTTCTTATGAGAACTGAAAACTTAGTATCGAACCCACCTTCTAATTGATAGACACACATAAAGGGAATCAACACCTTTAGTCATAGCAATAGTTTTAAATGTAAATTCAAATTTTCGGCGCGCTTCGCGCGCAATTGTTTCATCTGACGTCCTATAACCGAATACCGTATAACGAAAATAAAACACTCATTATGGCAAAAATCATTTCAAGTTACCTACACGGGCTCATAATGTTGGCGTGTAAGTTTTAAGATAACTTAGATTCTCCGTAACTTCTGCAGGTATATATAGTAACTTATACTGAGCCATACACATCAAATTCCATGCAACATGAAAAGGTATAAAATCTCACTGACATAAGAATTGGAGCGGATTTCTGTGCTCTTAAAATGCAATATTGCGAGAGCTTCCGGGGGCTTCGCCCCCTGAAAGTCCCACCGGGGCTCCGCCCCTGGACCCCGCCAGGGGCCCTAACGCGGGCTTCTGGACCCCACGCGTAGGGACTCACGCTTCGCGCTCGTGGTGCACCTTCGGTGCACATGAGGTTTTCCATCTTGGGCCCCCCCCCCTCAAAATTTCTGGATCCGCGCCTGTGTTTAGTGGTTCTTGCCGCGGCACTTCTAGGGTTGTACTAAAATTTCCGCTTTCTCTGCTCTCAGAATCGGGACGCTTGGCCAAAGTACACTCAAAATGGCCCTTATTTCTACCCACCAGAGGGCCACCCGTAGTCGAAATTGGCATAGAAAGGTCTCTTTTTCGTCTGTCAAGGTCGGAATGGTGACCAGAAAATTTAAACACCACTCGCGCAGGCTAAATCTTTAAAAATAGGGCAATTTGACCGAATGACACCTTTTTAAACGGGAAAAATGGGCCCTCCGGCTGTTTGTCGACTATAACTTTAAAATAGAACCCACGATCTACTAGAAAAATAAATCAACACTCAAACCACGTGTTGGCAAGACACACTCAAAGTTTGGTGTCGACCACTGTTTCACGGGCGGAACAAAAGAGTTTCTCCGAAGGGTAATTTCTAGAGCAGTTTTTCGTCCGTAGTTTCCCGTAGAGAGTGGCGATTGCCACGCACTTGGTATCGCATATTGATGATACATAATTTTGATATTGTCTGTGACTTTGTTGTTAAATGTTTTGTTGGGTGGGGAATTTAATAGTTCCCCCTCCCCTTCCCGGCCTGGGGTGGTTTGTTCGCCATCCGGGATGTTGGATGCACGCAAATTTTCAAATAGCGGTTAATGATGAGCTAGATATAGCCGTCTCGAAAAGCGCTCCTCGGCATGCAAGCAGGCTTGCAGAAGGCCTTTCGAGAGACTGAGGGCACTTGACTTTTTTCCTTGCCGCTGGCTAACAGAGAATGCTCAGAGGCTAGTTGTAAGCCTCCATTTAGCGTGATTGCATTCTTTTTTAGTTTGCGTGTCCATCGTACAGATAAGACTTGGGTCTATTAATCCTAAGTAACCCTGACTCGAAAAACGAAGTCCGCCTCGAAACAAGGCTTGGAAATGCTAAGGAAAAGGATTACGTTTTATCCTAGCACTTACGCGAAAGTTAGTGCGAACTAGAGTTAGTGCTTAGAGTTAGGACTAAGAGTTAGGGTTGTGTTGGATAAACCTGAATTCTTTTCAATTCCATCGTAAAGGTCATAGTTAGGTCTCTTTAGGTCCGCTAACCCTAAGTGACCTCTGACTTCATTAGAACTTAGAGGTGGGGTGAAAAGCAGTCAGAGTAAGGGGTAGGGGCCTAATTCTCAGATATAAACATTGACGAAATCGATCGTGGTGGGCCTTATATGATAGTAAACTTTAGTCTGCATCTAGGCTTGAACTCTGATCTTGGCCAACTGCCTTTTCAAAGCAATGAGGGACAAACAAATATTCGTCGGCTATAAATTTGTCATTCGGCCGCTGCACATGACCCAGCATTTACGTGTGCTTGTTTGTCCGGCCTCCGGGACGTGGTTGCGTTCACAGACCTTTGCGCGTGTGAAACGTCCTGTAGTCTACCATTTCTGACAATTTTGTGGGACTCATCAATTAGCATTGTTCTATGAACCATAAACTATTTTTTTTTTGCCTTTATTTACAACCACATTGTTGAGTGAACATTCAAGCTGTAGGAAACAAGCATACCACAAATTCAAGAGATTACCTCCGTACCAAAATGTTCACCTGACAAATTTAGTTCCCAAAAGTTAGGGGCACTGTGTATTCCATAATGCTGAGGGACCTGCTCAATCTGTGGACGGGACCTTTTCCGGAGCAAGTCAAAAATGGCCCCCAAATTAGTGTAAGTAACCCATTTTTCAACTGTGTGCGTAATGAGGCCATGAAACTGACCAGATTTAGCCTGTATAAGTCAATATGGAACTAACGAGTGGTGCCTTACCTAAAGGCAGGTCAGTTTTTACTCAGACCGTACAGCAAATTCAGTCTTTTACGCAATGTGTATGTGAATTTTTTTTTTTTGTTTGTTTTTGCTCTAGAAAGAGAGGTGGCCTAGTCTTTTATAAATCTATAGTATGCTCTCTGGTGCATGATTCTTCCCTATTTTGTTACTCGCGTTTGTCAGGTTTGCACAACTTTTTCCTAATAAATGACTTAAAACATCTCTATTTATTTCAACTTTTTCACCAAAGACAGCAATGTAAATAACAAGTCTACCCTGCAAATTCACACTCTTTTCTTTTATGAAAGGTTTTGTGACAAGCAAGTCACGACGGGTCAATTAACTTCGAAAAAATGTGTCAGAAAAAATATTTGAGGGAATGAGCACATGTAAATTATACCTTTACTTTGGTTTCTCTGCGACACACAGGATTTGTGTGTTGGTGAGTGGACTGACGGTGTTTGAACTTGGGCAAATTCGCTGAAATAGTAGTTTGTCTGCTCGTGCTGGCACGAGGGTTTAGCTCTCGGGTGTACGTGCGGGTGTATTCGCTGAACTTTGGCAGTGGCCTTGCAGGCCCTTACTGACTTTCGGCCGATCAGCGCGGTCAGCAAAGAGATGACCAAATGTTTCCTAAGCGACGGTAATCAATAAAATATATCTTGTCATGGGTTTTTCGAGAAGACCGATCTGATAAAATAATGTGCAAAATTTCTTATGCTGAAAAAGGAGGACGTTGGTTCCTTACTGCGGCAGCGCGTGCGGGTAAAGTAATTGCTTCCAAGTTGCTCTTCGAGTGATCCGAATGAGGGAGCGAATTTCAAACTCAAGCTGAGTACATCGATTTCATACGTAAGAAGTGTAGGTACTTGGCTGGGACTGACTGACTTTCGGCCGATCAGCGTGGGCAACCAACCGTCAGTAAAGAGATGACCAAATGTTTCCCAGGCGACGAGAATCAATAAAATATATTTTTTCATGGGTTTTCGAGAGGGCTGATCTGATGAAATAATTTCCGAAATTTTGTATGCTGAAAAAAGGAAAGAGAGGAGAACGTTGGTTCCTCGCTGCGGCATCGCGTGCGGACAAAGTAATTGCTTCCGAGTCGCTGTTCGAAAGATCCTCGATAAAGTCCGAATTTGAAAATCAATAGTACATGAGATTCATATATAAGGGGGTTTACGGCTCTTAAATAAGAGACAGGAAGCTTACACGATGGGTTCCCCTACCCGAACGGTGCCGGCGCTCTGACTTCTTGAGTGTGTAGAAAGTCCTGCTATTCAAAAGAGCATAACTGGACTCTGGTCCGTCATTAGAGGCACCATGTTGCCATGTCTCTTAAAAAAGAGATAAAGGAGGCTTGCACGATGGGTTCCCTCTACCCGACGGTGCCGGCACCACGACTTCTTGAGTGTGTGGAACGTCCTATTATTCGAAAGGTGGTGGTACACACGAGCATAGCTGAGGTCTGGCCCGTCATAAGGGGCACCATCGTGCCACGAATTCATGGTTCTGCCATGCCGAAGAGTACGGGAGGCGTCGTCTTTCGAGAAAGATGTTTGAATCAAACACACGAGCAGAGCCTGAGCTCTGATGGGCCGTCATCAAACGGCAGCATGTTCCCATACCGCCCGTGGCAACATTAACAGAAAGCTGAGAGGGCTGACCCCAGCCAAGTTCGAGAACCACGAACCTGCGATCAACCATGCTGTTACCCGCTGGCTCCCTCCCTCCCCCCCCCCCCCGCTTCACCAAGGCACCTCTGCCTTGCACTCGGCGAGCGATTGGAATACCGGGCGGTACATGTGTAACGGCTAACGCTCCAAGCGATGCTCAGTGCTCGAGCGACCAACCTGGTGAACCGTGCTGCAGCCTCTGCCAGCCTGGCACCATCTGGTCGCGTCCGGACCTCATTAGAAAAATAAAACCCACTCTGGAGGCCAGAAAGAAGCGGGCTGCTAGGAGGGCGTACCAGTAGCCTCAGCGACACTCTTCGGCAGACTTTTGTTGAGAGCCGACCGACCTAGCGTCGGCGGTCCCGGGACCATGTTTGAACGTGAAGTGGTCGTTCAAGGGAGGTCTCAGTAAGACGAGGGATGCGCGCAGAGGCAATGCCTCGTATCCTCTGAGATAATCCTTTGCAAAGAGAGTACCTCGATTACTGAGGCCTCCTGGTTCCCACTGGCCGGGACGCTAACAGGAAGAGCTCCCCGATGCGGAGATTTGTCGGCTTGAGACGCAGTGGTCATGGCCGCAGCTCTCTCATTCATCTACACCTCATCAATGAGCCCAATAAACCTTTAGGCCCAAAAATCGCAGGACGTAGTGCGAGGTACTGCGTCTTGCTACAGTCATTTTTAGGCCCTTCTTCCTCCTGAGGCTTCCGGCGGGACCACAATGCTTGGTCAAAATACATTGCTCACTTTACCTTCTTAGTCTCTGCTCACCTTTCCCGATGGGAGTTTGTACAAGCGTGGACTCTTCGTGGGGAAGCGGCCTGCCAAACGTCTCTAGGCAGGTGCGACGCCTTGGGCGTGGGGCCCGCTGTGACTACCCCAATCGCGGGACGTACCGACCGAACGTCTGTAGGTCTGTTCGTCCGGCTGCCGCGACTCGCAACAGGACGGTGTGGAGATTCTTCGAAGGGTGAACAGGCGATGATTCGGCGAGGCTTGCAGTCGTCCAACCAGGGGTGCCGAGTGGGGAAGCAGGGCGTGCCCCAAAGATCGGAGCAACTTTCAACCGAATACTTTCTGACCATCAAAAATGGGCAGGAGTCTCTTCTTTATCTCCCCGAGCTGTGCCTACCTTCTTGGCAGGTGCGGCCCGACGAATTCCCCTCCGTCTCCCTGCGGCTGGTTCGGCAGAACCTCCTCCGCAGTGATTTTTTTGACTGTGTGTGTGTCCTAACATATAGTGTTTGATGCGATGAGGGTTTTCGGGAAAAATCCTTCGTGTGGGCACGATTCTACGTGTGTGTGGGGGGGGGGGTGGAGGTGGGTGTGTCCTCGCAAACAGTCTTTGAAACGTTGAGTACCTTAAGCTTTTCACGACTGGGTAACCCACCCATCGGTAAATGCCTCCCTCTCCCCACCCCTCTTTCACACACTCCTCCCCCATACACTCCTAAGTAAAAAATTAGTTGTGCAAGAACGAAAAGTAGCGATCGCATCTCCTCGCGAAAGATATTTCGTCAACAAGTGTGCCACCACTATTTTCCTAAATCAAGAAGCAGCGTACACAGAGAGTGCCAAGCCGAGTTGCTGCAAGTCGATAATATAATATGGCAAGCATCCCCAAATACTGGGAATCCCCCTCACCCACCCAATTTCTCTATTGAACTTCTCCTGATGCCTTGTGTTTGTCTCTTCCCTCCCCTCCCCTTTTTCGTTGTGCGTGTGTGATGGTGGTTATTCCGAATTAATGCCCAGAAATATGTGCGAATGGTAGTAAACGACTTTAAGCAAGTCCATTGTTTTGATCGACAGGTAATGATAGGTCAAAGGTCATTTTTTCTCAACGAGAACAATTTTACAACACATGGGATGTATCTGGAATACATCCTAGGCTACTGGATGCACCTATCATCCTTTTCCCTATTGTGTTCAATTTTCCTGACGATGGGTGATTTCACCCGTTAATGTCTAGTTGGTGTTTCTGTAAGGGTCTGGTGGAATTAGGCCTATAACAGGTCGATTTGTTATATCGAATCGTAGTAGTACAAACTGAACGTAGGCCTATGCCTAATTCTGCAGTAGAGTATTCTACTTCGCACTGTCATGTCAATCAAGTAGTAGTACAGTATACATGTAGCCTACAAGGAAGATTAGCTGGTTCCCACAGTAAATTGTCAGTTTGTGAATTTGGGGGCCCACATCGCAATTTACAGTCCTTGTAAAGTATACATGATGCATTTATTTAACATAACATAGCATATAACATAACAGGTACGTTAAAGGGCAAAGGAGGGCTAAGACCCTATAAAATGCCATGAAATCCAGTACCCCTCAGTCACTATTTAAAAAGAAACAACCAACCAACACCTCAAAAGCCCAGCACAATTAGATTTTACCACATGTAGTCATGGAAGAACTTGTCAGTGTTAACCAATTAAAGAAGTGCACTGATGTGGAGTTAACTATATACCCACTCGGTCAGACTATTCCACTCGTTGACAACTCTATGAGAGACGCTGAATTTCCTAAATATGTCAAGCCTTGCAAAACACTTTATTACTAGCTTCTTTATACAATGGCCACGAAGCGGAGAATTACTTTGAACCTTTAAATAACTACTAGATAACCAAGGATTCCTTTTTGAGAGAGATTTGTAAACCTAGAGCATGTCTCCCCCAATCCTTCTCAACGCCAGGGTGGTATATATACGACCAAGATGTTTAAGTCTACAGTGCTAAGGTAGATTTCTCACCTCGGGTATAAGGCGAGTGGCTCTCTTCTGAACTTCCTCTAAAAGGAACTTTTACTTTCATAGAAGGGACTCCAATTAAGCCTGGGTGGCATTGTCGAGATGGGGTCTTACCAAATACAGACTTGGTACCTGGTCTACAATTTGTAAAGCTGTTGAAATTTGTCTTGATCAATCCAAGCACCCCATTAGCCCTAGCAGCAGAAGCTGCACACTGTCTAGATGGTTTGAAATTGTTTGTAATAACTACACCCAGATATTTCTCAACATCGCTCAAAATACTACCATTCATGTTATAATCATCGCGGAAATTTTTAGGACCAAAGTGAAGGACTTTGCACTTATCTGCATTTAAAAGTCGACATTTGCCAAGTCTGAGACCATGAAAATAACCTATCCAAGTCTTTAAGTTTGCAGCAAGAAGGCATCATCCTAAACACTAACCTTCCTATAGAGCTTCGTATCATCAGCAAACTTACTAAGGGCTACTAGATGTGAGAGAGCTATCAATATAATTGATGAGTATTAAGAAGAAGTGGGCCAAGAGCCCTGTTGTACTCCACTTGCGACTTCTCTTCAAGTCACAATTAGTGTCAGCACAATTACTGCCCTTGATGCCTAACGTGCGCAGTTTAACCATAAGTCTACCTAATATCTGAGCTTTATCAAAGGGTTTTTGAAAATCAAGGTAAATGACATCAACATTACTGAGACCGGAATCAATCAGATAAAGAGACCAGAATCTGGTCTCAGATGGTACTGGTCTCCATACTGAGACCAGAATCAATCAGATAAAGAACCATCCTCAAGAAGGCTTAGTAAATTAGTAACACCTTGAGATCTACTGTACTTGGAAGAAAACAGTGCTGTGACAGATTGAGTAACCCAAGTCTAAAAGATATGTAGGCAAACAATACTTGATTACAGAGTCCATAACTTAATCTGCACACAACACTAATTGGTTAAACTGACCAGCCTGTAATTGCAAGACAAGCACGGATCCTCCTTTTTGAAAATTGCAGTAACATCAGTTGCCCGCCCAACGGACGTGTAATACTCCCACCTATATTGGGTACACTCGTAATATCAACGTCCGCAAATGTTTACAAGAATTCTTGGTCAAACTGAGTAAAAACTGTACGCTATTAACTCTTCATATATACGATCACAACAAACAGAATTATAAATATTCAACGAAAAAACGATTAAAGCAAGTCTTGATTATTATGCTGTTTCGAACGACAAATGTCAATGGGGTTTTAGCAGGGAGGTGTTATTAGCCAATACCACCTCCCTGCTCACACCAGGGAAGTCCCATTGACTTACTGTGTTTAAGTGAACCTTGAAGCTGAAGCCTTTTCGTGCAATAAGAATAAGAATATATTGAAACCAATCAACAGTCGAGAGAATAAAATCGTATTGGGCTCATGAATATAACGAAATTGGATGATCTTTGTCATTGTTCGCAGGAGTTAGAGTATGTATGTCAAAGAGGAGTACATATTCGGCACCTGTCATGAAGGTTATAACATCAGCTACCCGCCAGTCGGCAGGAACAAAGTTTGAATCCAGAAACTTTTGAAAATAATATTCAGAGGAACTGACAACACCCCAGAGCATTCATGAAGAATGGCAGGATGGAACCCCATCTGGCCCATGAAAGGGCCTCACCAGGGCTCCTTTAAACTCTTTAATTTATTACAAACCAATTCTTCAGACAAATCAACATTGCCCACTAATTGAAGAAGTTAAATAATATCAAAACCCTAAAAGTCCCCAACATAATAGCTGATTCCTTGTTAAAAACAGATACAAAATAATCATAAAATTTACCATATCCTGACGATCACTTACTAACGTGCCTCGATTACCTTGGAGAGGCCCAACAGGTGCCCTACTTAACTCTTTGCTTAGACCTTACATAGGGCATGAAAAGATTTCAGATTTACCTAATCCTCCTTGGCTAACTGCTTTTCAAACCTAGCTTTAGTCTCAATGATAACCAAATCTTTAACTAATAGTTCCTGAGTCATCAGAATTCTTACTGACCCTTTAGTCTAGAAATCCAAATCGACCTAAATATCTTCAGTCACAGCTTTCTTGAGTGAGATACACAACTTTGCAGTGTCAATGACTACGAAAAACACTCCCTGCCTCTGCAGGGCCTTTGTTTATTTACTCCAGGTTCGGAAACCTTTTTCCGGGGGGAGGTGGGGCGTTTGGATAGTCATAATTCGCTCGCGAGCCCCAAAGTTAGGGCGCTACAAGTTTTCCCCATGGGAAGCAGGCCAAGGGGCCCTAAACAGGCCCTGGTGGTTCGAAGTCCCTCGGGGTTCTGGAGTTTGAACAAATGTTTAGGAAGTAGAATGTTCATTCATTACCTTTAGATAAAATTGAATCTCAAAGGCTACGAAGGCGAGAAGTATCACAATATGACCTTTTGACTTGGTAGTAATAATGAATGAGCACATACGAAAAGGGCGCGCAATGTGTGCCAAAACCTTTATTCCACTTTTTACTGAAAGTTCACTTCACTCTTTGGAGCAACAGTTCTTAACCACCCCCCCCCACCCCCGAATCTACCGGAATAAATACAATGCCCACCGAGTTTAATACTTGGTGTAATGGATATGCCTATACAACTTTTACTGCGCTTCTGTATGTGTAGCCTTCCACGCAAAACTGCCGATAACACCAAATGTATAAGGATCCTAGTGTTTCAGTAATATACTGGGTGTGTTTTGCAGCAGTTTTACGTGAAATATAAGAAAGTAGTGTGGGGGCAGGAAAAAGGATTGGCACCTTGATTATTATAAATTACCTTTCAAGTAATTCTGAATTTACATTTATGAATTGCCTCACGGGCCGGATAAAATGGTCTCGCGGGCCGCATACGACCCGTGGGCCGGAGGTTCCCCACCTCTGATGTAAACGATAATTCCGAGGGAGACGGGCATGCACGCATCAATTTTGCCTTTTTAGAGAAACGGTTAAAACCTCCACTAACATCACAGTGAAATTGTCTAACCGGCCGTCGAATTGATCACGCCTTCAACACACTTTGTTACCAAGTCATTTGCACAAATAACAAATAAGATACTGGAGGGCCGTAATACTAGATTCGCCTTTATTCCCAGTAACCAAATGGCTTCTTCCATTCAAAAAAAATCTTCAATCCATCATTTCTTGACTTGAATATCTGCTAATCAAAGCTGTAGTTAACTGTATGCCCCCATTAGTTTCTTGATACAGGGTAGTCTTGTAAAGTATGTATGTGGCACGATACATCAACTGAAGCAATGTGCACAAAATGCAGTATTATTGAAACAAAGTTTGTGTTTGTCAAAGACTCTAATTTGTCAGGGGAAGCAGGGGGGGGGGGTATGAATCGTTAGTTTTAGGCTCTCTAAGCTCACCCCAGACAGTAACAAGTCTCCCTACTAAGTTAGCTCCTGCTCTTCTCCAATTTAAACCAAGCCTCCTATCTAGTTCACAGGTCTCTAAAAGTTTAAGACAGAGCATGGAGATGCTTGGACAGAGCCACATACAGTAGCCTGCACAGAGTTTAAATTGCTCCAGACAATATTGTCAAGCACAGTGTGTGCGTGTGTGCGTATGTGAGTGTATGTGACGCTTAGCTTGTAAACACGATATCTCAGTGGCCACGTGGTTAGAATATCCGACTTGCAGCTGGAAGGTCTAGGGTTCAAATCCTGGCCGGGTCATACCAAATACTTTAAAAATGAAACCTACTGCCTTTGTGCTTGGTGTAACATGGGGGACATGGGGGGCGCGTGCCCCCCCCCCAATCGATTTCAGAATTTTTTTTTTTCGAAAATTTTAAAATGATCTCAAAAGGCGTTTAATCTCAAAATCTCAAAATGGATCTATTGTATAATCATTTTCTGTCACAAATGGTTCTCAAACTATCAGAATTACCGCAAATCTTTCGAAACCTGTAAAAATTTTCGCGCGGTCCGCGCGCTTAAAACCTTGCCTCTATGTTGTCCTTAGCAATAATTTCCGGTAGCAACTCCCGCAGAAGCACAGCAATAAATGTTGAAAGCTGTTTATGAATTCTCAGGAAAAGGAATGGCTTTGTGATTGGCATATAGGTTTGTTGTGGGAATTGAAAGTGCCTCGATGGAGAGCATGAATGCAGGTTTTGTCATGGTAATCTTATTTAATGAAAAGTTTCATAACCATTATTTATCTTATAATACATGCAACTATTTTGGTCACTACACTTTTCCGAAAAACAGAATTGCATCTCCAACCTCTGTAGGAGCCTATGGAATCGTTCAATCTAATTTGTAGCATAATGTGGAAGGTTAAAAGTACGTATTTGCCTATATACATGTTTGAAAAATTTTACCGAGCGCTTACCGACCTATCAGAGAGGTCTAATACACTTCTTCAGCCGTGCGCATTTTGGGCCGCCTTAAACTGCCTCTTTCTCCCTTGAACATATTGGGCCGCTTCGATGATTAGCCCCTCCCCACTTCAAAATTGTCGCCGCGGTCCCTGTCTCCCCGCACCTATACTCCCCCTCCTATTCCCCATTGCTGGAAGATGTTCGTCTGGATTTTCGTTTAAACTTTGGAAAAATGCGATAGTTGTAAAGTTCTCGGCATCATAGTCTATAGTACCATTTGGACGTCAGGTAATAAGCATGTCAAAGCCCCATTTTACATTATCAATCCAGAGCTTTCAGGGGGCCTATATTGGTGTCTGCCAGCCTAAGATACCCTTTCATAACGCACAATGAAGCAAAGGAAAATTTTCGTAATAGTCCAAGAATTTTTCTGTGGAATCCACGCACGTATTTTTAAGTAAAAGCTTTCCCCGAATAGAAGGCATTAAAGTAGCAAAAAGGGGGCTTCAGATTTATTGACAACATACCCTCCTCTTAGACAACATACTGTCCTCTTTCATCGAACAAAAAATTACAGTTCACTCAATAATGGATATTTTCCAGCCATATATAATCAGTTCCAAAACTTTCCCAAAGATGGCACCATTTTGCATCTAAGCAACCCTAAATAAACGAAAATTTCTCAAAAGGAAGGGGGACACCCCCTCCACTTAGACCCCTCCCCCAGGAAGGCACCTGTAGTGTCAAAGGAAGGATCCAACACTGGGTGTATACAATCGCATACACGCATATCTCTCCTCTTGTACCTAACCAAAAATTAAAAATCACTAAATTATGGATATTTTCTAGCCATATATGATCAGTTCCTAACAATATCCCAAAAATATCACCATTTTGCATCTAAGCAACCTTAACTTAACAAAAATTTCTCAGTGGGGAGGGGGACACACCCTCCCCTTAGACCCCTCCCAGGACGGCACCTTTATGTAGTGACAAAGAAAGGATTCAACCTAAAAACGCAGGGCTCATAAAAAAGGTACAATTTACGAAGACGGGGGGGGGGGGGGGAGGGACTGAGGTTGCATTATTACGACGTCATCTGTGGTGCCACCCCAATCACCAAAACCTGGCGGCGCCACTGGCTTGGTGCTCAGCATAAGCAATGGAGTAGGGAAGACAAGCCAGTGAGCCACAACTGGAAAAAAAGCCCGTAGTCGTCTCGACTTGAACCAATTGGTTGGAGACTGGGACGTTAAACCTCTTCTAACTAAATAACGATATCTCAAATTAGCAATGACCGACACTTTTCATATGTAGTACAGATTTGTCATGTTAAGAGGAATAATCCTATTGTTTTGGTGAAGGTCAAAGGTCATATGAGGTCACCGGAGGTAAAAAGCCGAAAAGCTCTTAATCACGATATCTCAAGATGGGAATGACCGACACTTTTCATATTTGATATATAGACTTGTCATGTTGAGAGAAAAACCCTGTTTTTGGTGGAGGTCAAAGGTCACTTGAGATCACCAGAGGTCAAAAACCGAAAACCTTGAAATCGCTATATGTCAAGAGAGGAATGAAGGACACCTTTCATATTTAATATATAAATTTGCCATGATGTAAGGTTTTTGGTATTGTTTTGGGTATTTCTATTGTTTTTGGAATAACCGATATAGATTTGTCATGTTGAGAGGAACAATGCTGTTGTTTTTGGTAGACATCAAAGGACATCTAAGGACACCAGAGGTTAAACTGCAAAATCTTGTAAATGGCTTTTAAACATATCTCAAGATAGTAGTGACAGACACTTTTCATATTTGGTATATAGATTTGTCATGCTGAGAGAAAGAAAGCTATGTTTTTGGTGAAAGTCAAAGGTCATTTGAGGTCACTGGAGCTAGAAAACCGAAAAATTTGTAATCACAATATCTTTACTTACGCTTAAATTTCCAGTGTAGTAGTCGGGTTGACTAAGGTGACTAGGTCATGAGAGAGCAATTATAAGTTTAAGACAAAAGAACTGGAAGCTTCAAGTCGAAAGATCCGTTTTCCCTCCACCCTTGAGCGTATGAAACAGGATTAGAACTAATAAGATTCTTTTCACTTGGATCTCCTGCCAAAGTTTGTTCCATCTTCACTCGGTCCGTAAGCATGGGGGTATATCCTGGCAATTCCCCTCAAATGTGATTGTGTCTATCCGTCATTTTTACATCAGTGACTTTTGTGAAGCGAATTTGCATTGTTACTGATTGGTTTAAATTATCATAAATGCCGTAGTATCCTCCACCTACCCCACTCATAATATTCAGTTTGAAGATTTATGTTCCAAATATACTACTTACTGTGTCTTTGAATGGCTACAAATACCTTTAAGGGAATGCCTAAGAACAGAAGTCGAAATAACAGGTAAGCCTCCAATATTACAAAGTTTCTGACAGCCCTGTTTATACCTTGTAGGGTATTTGACCTCAGAGCTACGCATTGGTGTGAGGTAGCAATTACTGAACAGCGGACAAATGAGACACCAATCATGTCAGAAGTAAACATGTGCATAAGTGAAAAATTGGAACTGAGACTCGTTGACCCATATAGGCATAGCCTATGTATAACCCTTGCCACACAGTGCGACTATCAGTATCCAGACGAATGTTGTTTCAGCTGATAGCGTGTATTTCATAATATTAGGACTGGGTGAACAGGATTATTCTTCTTTTCAGTTGAAATCACCAGTAGGTGAGTAATTTGAAACTCTGCAGTCTGCTCTATCATCGAAATATAATTTCAAAACATCAAGTTCTAGTGATATAGCTTTTCAAGCAAAGTATGGCGGTTGCATAATATGAATTTGTCGTAAACTATGCTCAGGCTCCGATGGTCTCTCTCTGCTCTGCTATAACATCCATTAAAGAGCCGCTGGTTGTGTAGATTTTAACACTTCAGGTAGTTTCTCGTCCAAAGGGTATACTTCGGTAGCCATCATCCGATAACCACGTAGGCTAAGGAATAGAAAGATTATTTCACAACAATTATTAGGTTAAATTAGTTCCATTTTTATCTTTTGCCTATCCCTGATTTTACTGAAAGGAGTAGTTTTAGTCCCTATATTTTGAAGAGGAGCCGAACTGGCACAAATTAAACAGCCACCCTCTATGCTCAATACAAAACATTCCCTTTAAATGAGGCATCGCTTTGACTAAAAAGTCAAATGTTTCATCACGGCAACTACTTTTTCTATTGTAATTTAATGTACTATCCTACAGTACATTACAGAGGGAACCAGTTAGTAGGTTGATGTTTCGGGTAACGTTGTCAATGTATAATTTTAATATTACAAATGGCCAAGCTTTCTTCGATGTGTCTTTCTTGTGACGTGGCCTGTTATTACTGTTTACGTAAATTTCTCGGCACCGCCCTACAACGATGCCTAACGTGCATATAATAGTACCGTACTGCCACAAACCCTTTGTGACTAAACGACTAACAGGAGTCATACATTAACCAGCAAGAGGGGATATTTTATTTCAAATTTGAGTGACTACCTTTACCCCCAAAAGTAGAAGCGCCACTAGAAGCCCTAGTAGCCAAAGATGTATGGTTGGAGCTATTGGGGTGGCGCAGCTCAAAAGATAGTATTTAGGACAAAATTTAGGTGATGATTGGTTGACAATTACTGGAAATATTTCAGAACAAATACCCGCGGCCCCTTTTAAGATGCTTTTTGTAGGTCTATGTTAATAACGAGTACAAATACAAACTTTTATTTCATCATTAATGTGAACTTTTGAAAATAATGAGTAGGAAATTTATCGGAGTATACGTCCCACCGAACTACTGACAATAAGCAATTGTTGCACTGTGCCAAATACACAGCACGAGTACCTCTCAGTCAAAGTACTTAGTAGTGTAGCTAATTGTGTTGAAATAGTATATCCATTAAAGTCATGCAAAACAATTTCTATAACCTATGAACCTTGATAAATAGTGATTAAAATTATTGTCATATTTTTATACAAATTCAAGAAAAGTATGGCTGTTTTCAGTCTTCAATTGACGGACAATCCCAAACACATTATTTCCAGAGTGCCACTGTAAGAAACCTGTAATCTATGCTCCTTTGAGACAGGTGCCGTAAATTTACACCCTGTAAGGGGGTGTCAATTCATACTATTGAACTAAAATCATTCTCTCCTAACAGGGGGCAAAGAAAAATAGAAAACCCATCAAATGTGTCAACTATGTAAAACTGAACTTTGCTGAAATGTCAAGTACTTTCGAAAGTTCCCTTCAACAAGATTCACACACTGTAATCAGACACAATGGATGTTTATTGTGTAAATTAGGTCACTGTTGATACTAGAAAAATCGTTTTCAGTAAAACAAAGTTTGTTGCAACTGCTAAAGAGTTGCTATTATTGTAAAGTGTGCACAGAATTTTTCAACTATTCAGGAGGCGTTACTTCTTTTCGTCTAACCCTTTGTCAAGAAGTAGCCGTGTGACACCTAGAGACAAAGTTATAAAGTCTTCAAAAGAACCCAGACGACATGCTTAACTGCTCTTTTGAAGTAAGATATGGCAAGCTTGAAACTTCATTTATCTTGAAGGAGTTTAAGTTGAAATTGAACGTAGAAGTGTGGGTGCACAATAATTTCTAATCTAAGCTTAAACTGGGTCACTTTACATAGAAATGAAAGTAAAGGAGAATTACGTCTGGTGATGTGGACTACTGCTATGACTTAGCTAGGCTGTACGGCAAAAAACAGCGGCGCCTGTACTACAAACAGTGCGGCCTTTATTTTGCCCTAGTTATGAGCGGAGAAACTACAAGTTTTCAAGTTAGGAGTGTAAAACAAAACACTTAAGGCACCATGACTTACCCGTTTTAGAAATTACCCCTAATACTTCGAAAAACGGATAAAATGACATACACATTTCTGAAGCAGAATGCACACTCTACATACGGAGACACGCCAATCAATCAGCTTTTTGCCGTACAGCAGAAGCGCCCTCAATTTCGTGGCCTCATTGGTTAAACACGCAGCGATACACTATCAGCGTTTTCACTTCCTTTAATCTCTATGGTCAATGCATACTTACACAGTAGGTTGCTGAATAAAACTGCTTTAACATTAAAAATTTTCTGTAAAATAAGAGAATACACATTGTATGCTTGGTTATTTGCTAAATTGGTATACAAATAATGAATGTTTTTCATTCGTGCGATAGTATGAATAATTTCATTCGTTGAAAGCTTTAACGTTCTATTCAACTCGGCTTCGCCTCGTTGAATAGAACGTTCAATCTTTCAACTCATGAAATTATTAATACTATCGCACGAATGAAAAACATTCATTATTTGTTTTATATAACACCTTATAATTTTGCTAGTAGTTGGTTAAATTTGTGTTTTGACGGTCACTATGGATTCGTGTTTGTCCGTGTAGTAGCTCCATGGTTTGTCGTTTTCTAACTGCGCGTTTATGTAGGCCTGCCTGAAATAGAGGGATTCTTTGTGACGTCAAGCGCGTTCGATTCTCAGGCACTGAAGGGCAAACCACATACGCAGTAAGCGTATTTACAGCACACGCGCACGGCATTACCATAGATACTTCTGTGACACAATGGACGCTTGTCCTTCAAAACCAAAGAGACGCGCGATCACTTGACGTCTCTGAAACAATGTACGATCCCCAGTGCTGCAGTGATTTATTGAGACGCGGCATAGCTTGTACGTAGCGCGCTCAATGCATCGCTGACTCATTGCCGTGGGTTAGTACATACTAACCAACGACCGTGGGTTAGTATATATTATATAACACCTTATTAATTTCTCTACATCTGATTGGAAGATTGGTGGTCACATGCCATGCGTGATTCGGCACTATCATCAGGATTGTGGTGCTCGACCGTTGGTTAGTATATACTAACCCACGGTCGTAGGTTAGTATATATTATATAACACCTTATTTATTTCTCTACATTTGATTGGAGGATTGGTGGTCACATGCCATGGGTGATTCGGCACTATCATCACGGTCGTGTGTTATCCATCGTGCAATAGTCTAGTATAACACACGGTCGTGTAATAGTCTAGTATAACACACGGCTGTGACGTCACAATCACTGCGCGTACGTACAAACTATGCCGCAACTCAATAAATCAACGCAGCTTTGGGGATCGCACGTTGCATACCGTACGTAGTAGACGCGTAGCTAGCAAACGACAAACCATGGGCGCTATACTACCACACGGACAAACGTGAACGATAGTGACTGCCAAAACACAGTTTTAACCAAGGACTAGATAAAGGTAACGTTAAATAGTTATAAGGTGTTATATAAAACAAATAATGAATGTTTTTCATTCGTGCGATAGTATGAATTATATTTCATTCGTTGAAAGATTTAACGTTCTATTCAACTCGGCTTCGCCTCGTTGAATAGAACGTTCAATCTTTCAACTCATGAACTATAATTCATACTATCGCACTCATAAACATTCATTATTTGTATACTAACCCACGGCAATGAGTCAGTGATGCATTGAGCGCGCTACGTACAAGATATGCCGCGTCTGAATAAATCACTGAAGACCGGGGATCGTATGGCAAGCCATTTTAACATTTACCTCCTAATTATACTTATTCATAATTAATTTTACGCGTTGTTAGAAAACGACAAACCATGGAGCTACTACACGGACAAACACGAATCCATAGTGACCGCCACAAATTTAACCAACTACTAGCAAAAATGGAAGGTGTTATATAAAACAAATAATGAATGTTTTTCATTCGTGCGAATTCACCTCGTTGAATAGAACGTTCAATCTTTCAACTCATAAAATTATTCATACTATCGCACTACTAACCAATGGTCGAGCACCGCTATCTTGATGATAGTGCAGAATCACGCATGGCATGTGACCACCAATCTTCCAATCAGATGTAGAGAAATTAATAAGGTGTTATATAATAAGTAATAACTAATAAACCTAACCTAAAGTATGCAGGTAACGCTTCCATTTGTAGTTCAAAGATAAAAGAAAATCGTTAGCACTTTCCTAATGTCTTTACAAGAGACAAGCTGATTTTGTAAACGCTCTTGAAACCGCAAAACGAGAATCGGGCGTCACAACTTCGCATGTTACTTAATAGCTAAATCAGTTTAATTTCCAGCCCTTCTGTGAAGTCTTCCAGAATATTTTGCTACGTTACGTGTCACTGAGTATCCTTTTGTTGCTTATTGAGAAGTTGCAGGGGAGAATAGAGAAGAGAGGAGAATTGCATTGTGATCTGGGTAAGACACTAGTGGTGCCAGGATTTACCCTGCAGGGGGCCAAACTCCCCGATGGGCGGCCAGCAACCTGAAGCCCCAACAAAGTTGATGAGTTTGGGGTTTTGGTTTGTTTTCAAATGACAATCTTGGACGATACTTCCAGAATAGTTTCTTGAAAACTTTAGAAATTTTGGTTTTTGGTGAATGAAATTTCAAAACTTTCGGTTGCCTTAATTAAGAGCAGAAATAAATGAAACGTCGGGACGACTGACTGCAGTTGGGGCCCATCAAAGTTCATCAGCGAAAGTAAAAACTCCCCGAAGGATAGTCTTTCCCGAAGTGAATGCATGTCTCCAGCCCTCTACATGGTGGCAGCTCTGGGGTAAGATATTATATTTGTCATACCTGATATCTATCATCTATTTACGTTTGGTTGTGCCGTAGTTGTGGAGAGTGCTATCCTCAAATCCATGGAGGTGTTAGTACACCCCTTACGCTTTTTACGACACGTGTGGCCCGATGTTTTACGAATGTCAAGGATGAAATGAAATGAATGAAATCACAAGCGCGCTCCTTAAAATGTAAGGCAAATTGTTACCCGCTTGGTACTTGGGCTACATTCACGGTTCAGGGGCTAAACTAGTATCGAATGAAGATGTTTTTGATTTGGAATGTTGGAAAGGCAAGTATCGGTGGCGTCATTTCCTGGTCACAATGGGGTGAAAGCAAAAGGTTAGTAAGGAGGTACACACAATGCAGCATATGCTGTCACCTACTTTAGCTGGGCATGATAAAGGTGAGCAGCTTCGTCATATATTTTACTTACAGCAACACGTTAGGAGGCATTTCAATACTTAAATAAGCACTCAAGGCATACAAGGTACACTGTAAAAATGTCTACAGACGTTTGTAGGATTACAGAACAAAAAATAAAGAAATACAAAGAGGAAACGGAAAAAAGTGTTGTCAATTTGTTGCAACAAATTGACAGCACTTTTTCCGTTTTCTTTATGTATTTCTTTGTTTTTGTTTTTTGTTCTGTAAATCTACAGAAATTTTTTACAGTGTACATAACAGTTGTGATACAGTAAAAGGAATTTATGCATGCTTACACTCCTGGGAGTTTGCAGCTAAGGTCTACAAGTCAAATTCACTGATTCACTATTTGTCCCGGTGGGCAAACAAACACCGCACATTATGAACACAGTATCCATCACATTGCATACTGTACGGGAAACTAAAACGCAACGAATACTGGGGTGAATATTCTCGGGAGCACTGCAAGCTCACATTGGTACTTACATGGGGTTACTTCCCTCTAGCAATTAGTTGCCTAGAAATTATAATAACCTACACACGTCATGGTGCAAGTTTCTCATATGCAGCAATGTATGCCGTGTATGGAATAAGTTGCCGTTGCCGTCCACCGCACCTCAGACCTATCCATGACATCATTTATACACGTTCTTTATGTTTGTGTTTTGTATTGATACGTTGCTGTTGCTACTTAACCTTCTAAGCAAATCCACGTATATCCTATCCCCCATTTAAATGAAAACTTTGGTTTTATACCATCTTTCTCTTCCAAGGCAATTAGGCAATCTGATGCAAAATGAAGTTGTTTGGAGATTTGGCCTTTCTTGGTGTAGTGGCGACCCTGTGGTCAACTTGTCAGGGTTTTAACCTCACCATCATGCATACTAACGACGTACACTCCAGATTTGAACAATTCAACCGGTTTGGCTCCAATTGCTCTCATAACGACGCTACAGAAGGCTTCTGCTTCGGCGGTGTAGCTAGACGGGCGACTAAAATTAATGAAATTCGCGGAAGGTATCATAATACCCTCCTACTCGACGGTGGAGACCAGTTTCAAGGGACACAGTGGTTTTATTTCTATGAAGGAGCTGCTACCTCTCATTTCATGAATAAGCTCGGCTATGACGCTATGGTAAGTGATAACGATAGTCGTCTTTAACTTAGGCTAGTAGATCTTCTTTACCACAGATCCCTCTTTGGGTCCGAGGATAGACTTATTCGTTATAATTTCATTGATTTTCCTTTGATATTTAATATACCCCGGAAACCGAATCCATATAGTCCTCAAGTCTGTGGATAAAATACTACGAAAAACCGTGTCTTACAGTATTGGTGAAGTCACAATCTGATCTGGAGAAAATGTGACATGACCAGTGTTGGTTGGAGGTGAGGGTAGAAAGTTATTCAATACCAAATGAAATAACCTGATCAGCTTTCAACCATTACAAACGGCCAACAGCGTTATGCCCCATCGTTCTTGTGTACCACTTTTTACTTCAGTGTGACTCTCGACCATAAATTGTTCACAACACATGCTATTTCGTCATGCTATCTAGCGCAACTGTAAGAAATTTCATGTGTTCACGTACGGGTAACCTTAACTGATAAAATTACCGAATAATCCTTCGATCATGTGTACCGCACGACACTTACGTCTGATGATAGGCTTTGTCACGAAATTGTACACTACCTCAAAAGAGCAAAGATTTAATGGCAACCCGTCATTATTTCTTGAAAAGTCTTTTCATTTAACCGTTTAACTTTTTCCTCATTTTAATTGTTGTATGCAAAGTATTGCAGAATATCGAGAGGGGTGGGGGCTAGCTGGCCCTTTTAATCTTTCCATGGAAATTACTCTGCTTAAGCTCAAGTGGTCTAGTACTTTTCAAGATATTAGTCTAAGTCAAATCGTATCCCATTTGCCAAGTATATATTTCGTAACCATTACAGAGAATTAAAATAATATTTCTGGGTTACTAGATGGAATAAACAGTACCGTTACATGTTAATGTTACAAAGAACATTTTAAATGACATATTTACCAATAAAACTCAAGCAATGTACACAGCTTAATTGTTTTCCTAGACGCTAGGTAACCACGAATTTGATCTCGGGGTGGAAGGAATAGTAAGGTTCCTGAAAAACGTGTCTTTCGCTGTAGTGAGTAGTAACATCGATTCTTCCAGGGAACCAGAATTGGAGGCGCTCTTACAAAGAAGTGTTGTACTAAGTGTCGGTGGCGAGATGATTGGTATAGTTGGTTACACTCTGACGAGGACGCCTGAGCTTTCAACCCCTGGTAAGCTTATGTGATATTATTAAACGTTGTGTGGATTGTTATGCATATGGTATATAAAATTTAGCATTTGGCGTTGTGATGTGGCATTGAGAGATGCGACTTGGCATGACGGTGATAGAAGGTGATATTAAGCAATGTGACGTGGTATAAATCGATGCGACGAGGTATAATGTATGAAGAGGTGATGTAAGGGGGTATATGGCGATGCCAAGGCGTGTGAGACTGTGTGGCGTGCTGACATGAATGATATATGATGCAACTAGGTACGCTTAAGCGAAAGCGATGTGAATGCACCTGGGACTGCAAACTAAGTGGGAGGTGTTCAGACACTTGTTGAAATTGGAGAGTACAAAATCAAACTGCAGGAAAACTGGAAAACTTTCGGACGATGAAGTTTACATTTCCATTCTTCTGATGATGTTTTTCTGGAGCAACGTTAGAAAATATGCCATGTCGGGAGAAATACGCTACTCTCCTCCTGTCCCTTACAAAAAAGTGTGCCAAAAGTTCCAATACCACACGTGAAATACTGTGTCAAACTATGGAAAACTATGTTGGGGTGTGAAGTTTTTGTAATTTTTTGCATGGCAATGCGTGTCTTTAACAAACAAGTGACATACACTTTGACCCAAATTTTCATGTGCGACAATAATGCAAAAGAAAGCGTGGTCCTGTGTGTCAGATTGGTTCCAATACCACATGTGTCACCATTCATAACCACATTTTTTTCCTTAGGAATTTTCATATGCCCTGACACATTTGATTACGTTTATTCACATGTGGCATGCAACACTTTTTTTTTAGGGGACTGGGACGGTAAATTCATTTTTTTTTATTTTTATTTGTTTTTTTTTATCCGTTTCGATTTTCTCTGTTGTTTTGCTTTTATAGGACCAAATCTAGTTTTTAATGACGAAATCCAGTCTGTTCAAGCTGCAGTTAATGAATTGATTGATGCAGGTGTTAATAAGATCATTGCCTTGGGACACTCTGGTTACGACAAAGACATCGAACTAGCCAAGAATATCGTCGGTATTGATATAATCGTAGGTGGTTACACAGATACGTTTTTGTACACTGGTGAGTACTGTAAAGTACCTTTCCTGCTTAAACCGGTCAATTAGATACACACAAAAAGGAATATTAGACCGCTAATGAATGACAGGTTCTAAATAACATTGGTTTCAAGATAATGCAGTCCTTCGAAAGCATGTTTTACACATTCAGATAACTTCAGTAAGCTACAAGTTAAGCGAACATGTTATTGGAAGTAAGTTTAAATTGGAAGACACACGCATTCTATGGGAGAGTCAGCGTCATCCTCGAGTGAGGGAGTGGGTCATTTAGTACATTTGCTTACACCTCGTCATTTGGCTCTTCACGAGTCCTGCGACTCGTGTCGTGTTGTATCTATTCGAAAAGCGAAAGTGTACAAATAAGTACGCTATCGCGCCAGAGTTCCTGTGACTATCACAGAGCGGACAGTATCTTTCTGTAACAGAATAAAGTGTACCAACCTCTTAAGAAGAGGGAATCATGTACCTCCAGTCCACCTTGTTGTTGCGACTTGCATAATGTGACGTTCATGTGCACTTTCAGGTATACCGCCGACAGATGAAGAAGTGGTTGGTCCCTACCCTACTGTCATTACTCCAGATAAGTCGCTAGAGGACCGTGTATTAATTGTCCAAGACTTCATCTACGCCAAGTATCTCGGGCTACTTCATGTCACTTTTGATGATGATGGAAAGATTACTTCCTACGATGGCAACCCCGTCCTCTTAGATGCATCTGTGGAGCAAGGTAATGTCGGCATATTACATTCCACTACCTTCGTATAAAAACTGTTCCAAAGTTTCAAGCGCCATGGAAAAGCTACATTGTTTGGGTCTTCATTGTTGTTTAATGAAGAAAAATGGTGCCGAAACAGTTTAGGTACCTACGGATATTTACATTTAAAATTAGTGTATGAAATTTGATTGAAATATTAGCCAATCCGATTGGTCATAATGACGTGTTCAGATGAGGGCAAAGTGATTTAGTGTAGCCCATTGCATAGCAAGCTAGAGTATAATAGCAATCCCATACAGAAATACACCCAGTAGGATATGCTTTAAACAGTTAAAGAAGGTACAGGCTTTCTTTGTCAAAGAAGTGAAGCAGAAAAAATATTGTAAATTGAGGGAGGGGCCTGAAGTTAATTAACAACTATTACGCTTTGTTATGAAAGTTTATTGGGCCGTATCCTACTGCCGCCGAAAACCTGAAATTAGCCCCATTTGGAGAAACGACACTGGCGGACAAGAGCTCTCAGACATCACTGTGATAGTGTTTGTGCTGGAGGCCTGTCCCTGTCCTGAATAGCTTCAACGTCGTCTTACCTTTTCAACCTTACTGCACTACTAAAAACAAAAAAATAAAAAACAAAAAACAAAAACAAAAACAAACAATCGGCCTATAGTAGTATGGGCAGGGAGGGTGAGACTAGGGAATGCAGTCCCTTTGCCATTCAAGCGGAATATTTCCTATTTCTAAGCAAAACCTGTGTTTTTTCAGGTAAAACTGTGGCATTGCTTCATGATAAGTTTGGGGAAAAACTCAGCCTACCCCTTCCCTTTCAATGCACTTCTTTCAAAGACCCCTAGATTCTTTGACGACAATCAAGCACTACGGAAGGAATTCTGCTTCCTAAAAGAGCTAAGTCCACTGAAGGGACACTGAAACCAAACATGACCAACCCCTCGGCCCCTCTCTAGCCTGCCTGAAAAGAACAGAAATTACACATGCTGTAATCCAAAACTACCGAGAAGGATCTCTGTAGAGCCGAAAGGCGAAACCATACTTTACCCCTGAAGTTCTGCTTCCCAAAGGAGATACTTCCACTGAAGGGACACTGAAACCAAACATGACCAACCCCTCGGCCCCTCTCTAGCCTGCCTGAAAAGAACAGATATTACACATGCTTTAATCCAAAACTACCGAGAAGGATCTCTGTAGAGCCGAAAGGCGAAACCATACTTTACCCCTGAAGTTCTGCTTCTCAAAGGAGATACTTCCCCAGTGGGGCAACAAGAATTAAAATTTCTAACCTTTTGACCTTCAGACCTCTACATTACGAGTCTGTTGTTTGTGGTACCGTAACAGACTGGCTGAAAAGAAGAGATACGTTTTTTGTAAAATATTCCTATGCGATTATGGTTTTCAACCAAAATGAAGTTCCGGTGATGTTTCGCTGTCTTTCACAGACCCTGACGTACTTTCAGAAGTATTCAAATTCTCTGAACCTATCAGACAGTTTGAAAGCACTGTGTTTGGGGAGAGTTATGTTCGACTTGTTGGGGACAGAATGACATGTCGTACCAGGGAGTGTAACCTTGGCAACCTCGTTACTGACGCCATGCTGGAAAGTTTCATCAAGTATGAGGGAGGTGAATCGTGGAGTGAAGTTAGCATCAGTCTTATGATAGGAGGAGGCATTCGTACTACTGTTGATCAAGGTAATTGTTAGTCATTTGCTCAAAACCGGCAAATTATGTTTGATATTTGGCAGGGAGGAGGTTGGAGTTGGGGTCACAATAACGTATACGTCACCGTATACTTAGCTAGTTACATGTTGATGCCCGCATAAGATTGTTGGTATGGTTACAATGTATTACGTAAAAGGTGCGTCATTCGAACTGGCCAAAAATAGAAAAAAAAAATAGAAAACTTTCTGTCAACAGCACCCTATAACTATATTGTCTAACGCTTCTCGCAACAGTTGCATTTTAAATGATTTCACTACATTGGCTTTAAATAATGATTATAGTCCCATGGCATATCTTTTATTAGGGGATGTAACGTTTGGCAACGTTGCTGAGGTTTTGCCATTCCAAGAAACCTTTGACGCCTTTGACCTTCAAGGAAGATATTTGCTTGAAGCGTTGGAAAACTCCGTTGCTTTCTACAACGACAGCCGTTTCTGGGGTCGATTTTTGCAAATGTCAGGTAACGGTAACAAAATGCTAGTAAGTAAATAACAAAGTCATAAATGCGCGAACGTTGCATCAAACTAAATCAAAATCTTAAGTTCCGAATTGAGAAACATAATGTGTTAAAGTAACAAAGTACATCAAGTGAGAGGAAGAGAAGACAAAAGAAAGGATGTTGGTAGTGTAATTATATTGGACAGCAAAATAGCAAGAAACATCACCTCCAGTGTTTGAAAAGTTCCTACTAGGAACAAAGTAATACAGGTATCATAATGCCCACTTCGCATGAAAATAAGCAAGAATTAATATACTCCCCTTCACAATGACAACGTTAAATTCAAATTTAGTTTAAGACAGGACCACCGACGACAGCAAAATCTTAGTGTTCATTATCCTAAGGAAACTCCCCAAACACCCGGGCCCATGGAGGCTATATCCACTTTGGCACTTATGTCAAAGTGCACTTTTCCAGCGAAGTTGTTACCTCTCCATACAAATTTATTCCAACATATTTGGAAATTCATTAAGCTTTCCCGCATGGTATTTTGGACTTGTTATTCTACATAAAGGTATATTTTGATTACTAATTTATTTCCGTGTCTTTATTTCTCATCAAATATACCAGACTGTAGTTTATTTGTTGATGGGGAAAAGGGGTCATATTATGAAACAACATATTACTTATCGATTCAATCCATGTATGGGGAACCTGTAGGCCAGGCATTCTAAAACTTTTATAACTCTAGGCCAATTTTGATTGTTTAATCAAAACGGTGAACTACCGTTCACCATTACCTGAAAATCAAGTTCCAAACTGCCAAATTTAGTGACTGTCCTATATTCATCAGGATACTTAAACATTCGAGTCAAGTTTCAAGACTAACCAACCGTGCACTGCTATAGATCCATCTATGCCGAATGAGAAAAAAACTATATGTGATCGCATTCATTATTCTAGCCGAATTGACGGTCAATCAGATGGTGCTTTGCAGCCCACCGTGAGACACGGCTCGTTGCTTGAGACACATTGTACTGGCGGACCCGTGCAGAAGACAGACACTATTATTGATGCTGTTAGTCTCAAGAAATGAGCCAAAATGAAATTTCTACGCCATTTTTTCTTCAGTTCAAATGTAAATAAAAATTAAAACAAACTCAATAAGTCATTATGAGATATCATTTTCACTTCAGTCACAAGTCTCTTAAAGGTAAATGATGTTGATTCTTTTGTGCTCTTCTTTAAATCAGACGTAATCCATACACTGCCGTCCAGGATAACGTACAAACGTTGTATCCGACAGATCAGCGTTGATCTTTCAGACGACGCTGAATGTTTTTATGAGTTTTCTTTGATTTCTGACAGGTTTAATAGTTACGTACAACGTGAACCGACCTGTAGGGGATAGAGTTGTCTCGGTTGAAGTGAGATGTACAGAGTGTAGTGTACCGGATTATGAGCCCCTGGAATTGGATAAAACTTACAGGATAGTCTCAACTCCATTTGTAGCAACGGGCGGAGACGGGTACACTGTCATTGCTGACAACTTGAAAAACTATCAGACAGGTGAAACCTTTTCTTTCATTCAAAGATTCAATACAGAAGTGATGGTAGAAACGACTATCTTTGTTTTTGTAGTTTACTCCAGTTTATTTACCGTATCCTTTTACGATCATTCTAATGTCCTTTCAGGTAGTGCTTGAAAAGACACCGTGCAATGAATTAAATACTTCGATGATCGATGAGGGTATGGTACGGAGAGGGCTTTTACTCGCAATTGCAATTTTAAAAATCATGTTGAGTGAGTGCATTTGATTTTACAGTCTTTAACACCTTGAAGTCTGTGAGGGTAATTGTATGTTTATCTCTGCGTTTTTTTAATGATCGTCGCCTAATGATTTCCTTTCACTTTTTTCTCCTGCCCTATGATTGCTGTATATCAATATTAATGATTTGAGAAACAAACGACATAAGTCAGGTTTGTTTGTACAACCAGGGAAGTGTTAGGAAGGAGACCCAACATTCTAAGAGAATTTGAAGCAATGTTTGTTTCCGATGGTAATCTTGCTTTTCTCTTCAAAATGTCTATGAAAATGACCAGGATCAACTAGAATTTAGTGACCTATTGTTAAAATGACAGTAAATAGGTCTCCCTTTTACATTGACCAGTTACCTTTGCCAGTCGTCACACAAACATATGAAATTTTACACTTTTGTCGACATTGATCGCAACAAATGGCATTTCTGTTAACTTTATTGAAGACTTTTCGCACAGCTAACATGTCGAGAATGTTTCTAAGTGACAAGGAAATTTACTAAAACTGGGAAAATGATGTAGGCTTGAACTCTGCTTGAAGCAGACGACGCATCAAATTTGTTGGGACACAAAGGAAGTACATTACTTAAACCTTCATTGACAGTCGTTTCGCTAAAATTCTTAATTGAAGCTTGTCCCCCGTCGGTAACAAACCTAAACTCAAAGCATGTTTAACAATTAAAAGCAATTGTTTCAGGATTTCTTCAGTGTGAAAGGGGCAGATCATCTTGAAGAAGGGAGAAGTCAACAGAGCTAACAATAGGAACAAAGAGACCTGTTAATCAAAGTTTGATACCTAAATAGGATTAAATAATTTTCAAGTAATGATTTTCTGAGAGGTTTGTTTGTTATGTTATGTCTCCTTCCTTACACCTCCTTGGTACAACACAGTGTCCGTTTGATTTAACTACTCAAATCAAACGTCCTTTGTCGTTTAAAAGCACGGAATGAATTTATCTCCCCTTGATGGTATCGTAGGTCTCTACCAAAATACTCGCAAGCAGACACTATCACCTCCTCGCTCTTGAAGTCCGTCTGATATTTTTGCTGCCACGTTTCAACTTGAACCAGTTAAGTTTTGAGTAAGCAGTCGCTCTAGCCCTCCTCAGAACCATAAGCTAAATCGTCAAGTGATTTGAAGAGAGAGTTGATATTGCTCCGTCCAAATTTGTAGCCACTTCAAATCAAGAAGTTGTTATTTGGATAACATTTCCCCTGACTAACTTAAAATGATGTGAATGCAATTGCCTCTTTAATAAAAGCTTCTACGTAAGGTTGATTTCTTTTTGTCTTATTAATATGACAGGAAGACTCGATGTTAGTGTTGTCGGGGATTACATCAGAAAGTATTCTCCTATTATTCAAGGGATTGAGAGAAGAATCTTATTCGACGAGACTAAATATGTTGACGAAGGAAGCCAAGCAAAGAAGCCAACGAAAGATGATGACGTCACAGATAATTCTGAAGTGGGGAGTAATGTTACAGAGAAGCCCCCTCGGAAAGAAATAAATCACGGAGTGTTTTTTGGTCGTTGAAGGGAGCCGGAAAAATTTAATAGCAGCGCCCTGCCCAAAGTACTTTAATTTGTGTTCTCCAAATAATTGTAGAGATATGACTTTTGCAAGGTAATCGGTTTATGACTGATTATGAAAATGGAACTTTTTAATGTTTTTCAAAGTTTGAGTTATTTCTGGAGATTGAGTTACACATAATTTAATAGGTAGGGAGAAACTTACGATAGACGGAAGTCAAATTTCCCTGCCCCGACTTTCTCCTTTAAGTAAAATAGGTGGGCAAGTAAGACGAATTAAATGCAAATAAAGAATAAGGTAATTTAAATCAGTTGGCGGATGAGCCTTTGACATGAAGTCCTCAGTGTGTGGAAGAGACATCCACAGCAGAACGTTACCTCATTGATAAGTGTTAGGGGAACATATTACAAGAACTTCCTAACATTACCGAATATAATAAAAGAACTTTCTAACATGGCCAAACTCATCCACCCCACGAAACAAGAACTTCCTAACAAGAACTAACTTCCTATTACAAGAACTTCCTAACTTCCTAACTTCCTATTACAAGAACTTCTTAACATGACCGAACTCATCCACCCCTTTAAATAGTCTGTATGTAAGCCACTGTTTATATCCAACAATGAAGAACACACAAACTGAAAGAGTACCAAATAACGATTTTCGTGAAGATTTACTACAGGATGGTATTTTTTTCTTCTTCTTTGCTCAGTTTGTGAAATTTAACAGCTACCGTGAAATGGTATTCAGTTTGAAGAATTCACTTTTTTTATAGAAGGATCTCTTATATTTCCTGTATTTGTATTACAATTACCGACTGAGTTTACTTTGTGTAAGATACAATATCTCATTTAAAATTAGTAACAGTACAATTTACCGGATTTTTTGGGAGTACAAATTAAAAAAAAATGATTTGTTGTATTATACACCGTTGGCCTGGCCATTGGTATTCATTTGCCATGTAAATCGATTTGTTGATTGTGTACAGTGACGTAGCTAGGATGTTTTCCAGAGGGGCAAGACTAAAAATTTCCGAATTTTTTCTTCTTCTATACTACAACTCAGGTTGAATGGTTTACATTTCCCAAAGCATATTACACCTACACAGTACTATACATATGGATATGCATTTATGCAATACGTACTTCACATACAATTGTGAATGTAGGCCCAAGCTCATTTTGCAGGGACGTATAAGTTTGTAATAATCGCCTAGTGAAGCGAGGCGGGAATTTTGTTTTTACTTCTATTTGAAATTGAAGCCTCCAAATCCATTTATTTACCCAATTGTGTTGTATTAACTTAATGTTTTTTCTTATTTTTTATGTCGGCAAGATAATTATCTTTAAAGCGTTTTCCAAGTCAATAATTAAAGACATTTGTCAAGTCTAGTATCAAGGAATTCTTGACAATTTATTGTGATCCGTAAAGTGCAGGTCATAGTATAAATTATTTGGGCCTAATACAGTGACCAAAATCTTCAAGTTAAAAATTGTATTCACCCATTATCTTCACAGAGTAGAAAACGATATTTATAAATAATAACCATATAATGTCTTATGGAAATATATTCTATTGAAAAATTAAGTTTTATTACATGTCGAGCGTAGGCGAGAAAATTTTGATATATTTCACTACATTTTGCTATATTTTGACATATATAAGAATTATTAGATGCCGACCATAGCGAGGCAAAGAAAAAATGATGATTTCATTACATTTTGCTACATTTTGACATATGTGTAAGTCCTGTTAGATGCCGAGCGTAGCGAGGCTTAGAAAAAATTGATATACTTTATTACATTTTGCTCTAGTTTCTTAAATATAAGGTTTATTAGATACCGAGCGCAGCGAGGCAAAGAAAAATTTGATATATTTCAGTACATTTTGCGATATTTTTCGGAAATTTTTACCTTTTTTCGGAAATTTTATAATGTTTAGCTATGTTTGGGATATTTGAAAATTTCCCAATTTTCTAAATTTCCGAGCCGGGGGGGGGGGCGACCACCACCTCTGCCCCCCCCCCCCTGTAGCTACGCCACTGATTGTGTAATTCATAGTATGCAAGAGGCAGTTCACGTTTATAATGCGTTCATCATCTGCTTTTTCAGAAGGCACCGTAACTCAGGAAAAAACACTTTTTGAATTACCACAGTAAATAGGAATTTCTGGTAAATACAGCTTTGATACAAAATTAAGGCTTCTGATGAACACTGACCAATTTTCCATAATACCCACGCAATTGGTAACTAGTCATTAGGAGTCGTAAAATTCAGTGAAAATTATAAATGGAATTTATGCTCCTTCTAGTCCGTTACATGAGTGTACTGCAACCGCATTTTGCACAGTGCAGGGTGTAGGCTACTAGGGATATGCGCCCGTTGCAATATTTGGCGTAATATTTAGTGAGGGTGGCTCATCAGCTTTTAGCCGTGCAAAGCCTTTATTACCGGAAAACCTAATTGCCCGATTCCCCTCCCCCTATTCCATGCCTAAGGAGTAGGTTTATCCTAACAGCAGCCCCCAAATCCCAGCTCACGCGCCAATGGTTACACAGAAGTTATCTAAAATTAGGAGTCGTACTTTTAAAAACAGTTTATAAATAACAGTAACGACGAAATGTGCATAAAGCAGAAGTAATGAAATAAGCCGTTACACATTTAGATAAAATGATAAGCCTTTATTTTCCCAATGTTGTTTTATCTTAATGATTCATGCCAGGTTCCCATCTAGTACTTTTTTGAAAAGTCCCCTAGACTTTCTGGCGAAGAGTCAAGGGGCGAATCCAAACATTACTCCAGGAGGAGTTCTGCTCCCCAAGGGAACTACGTCCCTAAAGAGACAACAAACTTAAATGACCAACCTCTCGACCTCTCAGACCTCTACATCATGCAGGGGCGGATCTAGGGGGGCCGACCCGGCCCCGGCCCCCCTTTTTGAAAATGCAAAGAAAAAAAAATAAATAAATAAAAGAGAAAAAAGAGAGAAAAACGGAAAGGAGAAGAGCTAGAGAGAAGGACAGAGAGTGGAATGATAGAGAATGAAGCTGCAATTAGCAACCGCGAAGCATGGGAGTCATAGCGCACAGCAGATCAGTTTGAACGTCGATTGGGACGTTCACACGCATGCTATCTTACTACACATGATTAGATACAATCAATACGATACATTACCGATACAATACCATCAGCCAATCGAAAAATACCTTACGAGACAGTGCGCATCAGTTGGGATGGGCTGCTATCAAGCCTGGCAAGTGCCATCTCCGGCCATCTGGGATGTATTAAAACTTCAAATTTTCTTGGAACGCTCCGCGCCAACCTATGGTGGCGCTCCGCTTAGATAGTAAACGCAGT
Source organism: Holothuria leucospilota (assembly GCA_029531755.1). Classification (NCBI taxonomy): domain Eukaryota; kingdom Metazoa; phylum Echinodermata; class Holothuroidea; order Aspidochirotida; family Holothuriidae; genus Holothuria; species Holothuria leucospilota. Next base: position 26,292,999 of record CM055979.1, read on the forward strand.
GGCGTACACTGGGGGAGGCCATTGGGCCATACACTCCCCACTAATGCCGATTTTTTTTCTTTTAGTTCCTAAAATACGTAAATTTTTTAACACAAATTTTACTTCAAAAGGTAGCATATGTGGCACCAGATTGCATGTAAAGACACCTAATTTTTCAAAAAAAGGGGAGGGACACCCCCTCCCCTTAGACCCTTCCCCCAGGCCGGCGATCACACAACTCACTGTATGCCCCCCGTGAGGGAAATCCTGGGTACGCAACTGAGTAAAACGGGATTCGAACGTGCAACCCTTGGACTAAAAATCACACCAGCTCGAGCAAACCGTCCTCACAGAAATGTGTGATAAAATAAAATCAAACTACATCTTGTTCACAAAAATTGATCTTCTTGATGGCTGCTATCAAGCCTGACAAGTGCTATTTCCGGCGATCTGGGAGGTCTATTTTGTCAAAAATTTTCTTGTACGCTCCGCGCCAACTGATGGTGGCGCTCCGTTTAGATGGTATAGTGCCCTCAATCACACGTCGAATTCGGCCCCCCTTTTCAGAAAACCTTTGACAGACCCATGACATGGGTCTGTCATGCGTGGTCCCGTTCCCATCTCGTTCATTTTGCATTACTCTTAGTGCGGCTATCAGGATTTTACCAACGTTAACCATTTGAATAGTAGATCCCCCTTCAATTTAAAACTACACCAGTCTTTACAAAATACCCCCTAAATGTTTTTAAGGTCTGGTGACGTATAAATTATATAGTTTGATATTTGATGTAAAAAGCATTTAAAATTCAGAAGATTGTCGCAAATTTTATCAAAATCCATGAAATATTGACCACTTTACACGGTTATTTCTATTTCACACTTGTATTATGAATAAAAATGAACCACTTATGTACATTTCTGACGTCGAAAGATGGACATACCAAATATTGTTGATGTTAGCCTTTGTTTTTTCAACTCCAGTTTATTTCAAGGACACATTTTGCATAAGGAATTCTATCAAAGGGCATATGGTGTTTTAAGATTTCGTAAGTTCATTTCAACTAGACTGCCTAGCCCCTCACCAGGGGCGTACCCAGGATTTCTCTTGGGGGGCCATGCAGTACTGTATGGAATTCATAATGGTTTCCTTGAAAAAGTTATTCCACTCACCAAACTACAAACTATCTAATCAGTAATTAAGAGATGATTCATACAGGATTAACACAAGAAATCTTAACACTGTGCACATGCCGAGATGATTCCACAGAACTGACGGTCGTGAGAGATTGCAATGAATTGGAAAAATCTGGCAATGAAATGAGAAATTTGTCCTTTACTGCTCCTTTATTTTCATTGACTTCTCAAGGTGGACTGGTACTGGGTGTATTATGACACAGAAAGTTCATCTAAACAACGCATTTGGCAATAATTTTATTGAAAAAATCAGACTCTATGGAAAATTTACAGTCACCTTTCTTGATATAAATTTTGTCAAGTTCAAGCCACCAGAATGTTGTAATTGAAAGATAAAAAACACAAGAGATCAAGTAATGTATACAATAACAGCCATTGAACTTACTCCCCGAGAAAGCACACCTATCACCATGTTTTGCAGACTGAATATTTGTAACACGATCTGGTAGGTCATTTAAACTCAAGTGAGGGAGTGAGTGCAGCTAGGGAACAGCTCGTTTATGCGCTCTGATTTATTAATAGATAGAATTGGGGCTGACGTTGTTTTATTGCTCTGTATGACTGTGTCTTCTGTGGGTTCAAGTTCTCATGAACACTCCACACTTTTTTTTTTTTTTTTTTTTTGCACAGACAATGAGTTACTCCAGAAACCAAACATTGACGAAGTATAGAACTGTGAAAGATGTTGACATAATTCTAACGGATCTTTCAAATGGGGATTTTATTCTTTACCTGCCAAGTGAAAACAGCTGTTTTTGGTGTCATGTCACCTTAAAGCCCGGCTTTGAGTAATGGAAGCTATGGGTAGAACTGGCTGTAAACGTCAGTGGTTGTTGTTGCAGTTAGTGGCTCCCCTAAATCGTTCAGTTACATTATGTGGACTATGAGCAGCCATAGGCAAAACTTTCAGTGGCTGAGATAGGGGGTTAAGTCAAAGCAAGAATGGCCTGTAGGGATGCTTTGTAGTAGGTAGATACTAAATGCCATAATAAGATCTCAGCCTTGGCTTCTCAGTCTTTCTTTTAGATTCCACCACCTGATTGAATACTGTTGCTCTATTTATCTGCCCCAAATATATTTAATTAAACGCACCATGTCTCCTTTAACAATCCCTCTCTTTCACGAAGAAACAATATAGAAAGAAGAAATAATATAGTGAAGGCAATCATTATAATTCATTTAATTTTCATACAATTTATCTGGCGCAGAGCCATGATTTTAAGGAAAAGAAGGGCTTACTAGCTGCTGCTTGGTGAGAGTGAAGATGAAATCTCCTAGAAAGCCAAAGGCATGGCTACCCCAGGTAAAATATTGGAAATAAACAATGTAAGATGTAACTTTATGGCAAAATACAAACACAAAGAATCATTATTTTCCACACTGCATTTAATGATGTGACTGCTGTATAATACCCAATTATTATGATCTAAACTGTTCGGAATGGCCAAGATGAATGAATCGTCGGGGACTCCAGTGTATGTACAAGGGGTGTAGCTAGGATGAAATTTTTAGGGGGCCTAGGCATCAAATGGGAGGTCCCGGCATTGATCGCTCACCTAAGGAGTGGGTCTAAGGGAGGGGTGTCCCCCTCCTCTTTGAGAAAATTTTGAGTGGTCAGTTGTCCTTGGATGCGTCAAGGTCCTACATGTCTCATTGTTTTAACTGAATTTATTTTCAAAATTTATTCGTTAATTTCAGACGTGCGCGAAATGTGTTTTTACACATTAATTTTTACTTACACATTTTACTTAGGACACAAAAAAATTGGGGAAGAGGAAGGTTAAAACATCTCAAGGTCTAACCACCAGGCCCTGTAGCTACGTGCCTGGCTATGTCTCCTTCAGAAAAAGTTAAAGAAAACTGTGGTAAATGTGATTTCTTGCCTTGCATCATAAAGAGTACGGCGAAGTGTTGTTGCAACACTATAGAGAGTACCTCAACGTGTTACTGTTGCAGTTTTGGAGTAGGTTTGTCGGTTATTATGGCCACTAACCTTTGCAAATGGTCACTGTGCGAACTTATGGATGCTGCTAATCAGTTAGGAGTCTACTCTAAACTAGCTTCCCCAACAGGAAACAAGTTTAAAACCAGCGGCTGCAGGGATCTGTTCTCATTATTATGTTTTGGAGAAAACTTTTGTGGGGCTAATTTGCCATCTAAATAGGCCTTTTTAATTCCTCAAAACCTAAACAAATATCCATGACGAGAGGAGGCAGTAGATTTTCGTAAAAAGTTCATTTTTCCGTGCTCAACACTTTAATCTTAGCTGATTTTTGACATCTGCGACAATGACTCGACCGACACTATAGGCTATATTTTTCTTTTCGCTTACCCCTGTTTGGACCCTAATGACCTAAGTAAAGCACCACCACAAACCTGAAAAGTGCGACGACAAACAATTTGACGTACTCTCCTGTAAGAAGACGGGAACAGTTACGAAGGTTATGACCTGCCAGGTGCATCTATATCCATAGCCCCAAAGAAGACTTGGGACTCTATCCAAACCGTCGCTTAATGTTGTGTACAAACTTATCTAGCGAAACAGTACACACGGTTACGGTTAAAGTCAAACTGGCAGCCTGCAACAATCTACATGCTGTTTGATTGTCAAATTGTAATTTCCTTTTCCATGGATACGGATACGGCATGTACTACATACTTTGTTATTCATGAAAGGGACAATTTCTAATCGTTCATTCCAATGTAGTAACTAGAGTGCGTGCCATCGTAAGTATAATTTCCTGTTCTACTCACGATAGCCAACATAGCTTTTAATTAGCGCAAAGGTGCTGGTACGCCGTAGAACGTAGGCCTACTCGGTAAACTCAGGCCCTCGTTAGGGCTTCTCAGACAAGCCGCGGTACTTGACTAAGGAATATGTTGGTCAGACTGCTACGGAGGCAAGATTGCTGGTAAGCAGCGATGATAATAGTATCGAGGATTCTTATAGTTTTTTGTACCTAATAATTCTTATAGTATTTTTATTTAATATTAATCACATAAATCGCAATAGTACATTAACATGCGGGTATGCGAGTACTACTAATACATTTAATAGGCCACCGTGTAGGTCGGCTGTACTTTTTGTCTACATGCCTAAATCTAGGCACTAGAGACTGCGTGCTCAATATATGTAGGCGAGTCGTCGCATACATGCAATTGCTAACAGTGTTACCTCAAAACAACAAATTAAACATCAATTATGAGAAGAATTCTAAGAAAATTAGAGGCGTTGAGTGTTGACCATTTTTGTTTAGGCAATCTTTAATTGATTCTTAGTGAAGAGTTGACAGAGAGTCCATTCTTTTGTAAATGTATTAACTCCTGTAGTATGCAGTGACCAGTAATTAATCTGGTTGTATATTATTTCGGTAAATCGGTTAACATTTCAATTTTACGCTGTGTTACGGCTTGTGGTCGCAAGTCAAACCAATAACAGCGAAAGATCACAGAAGAACGAGATTAAAATTCAACAACTTAATGATTATTTACAACCTCCTTATCTTACTTAAATTTATAGTAATTAATTAGATTTACTCACAATCCTTTACTTAATGGTATTCTGGTCTGGTCCAAGGGTTGGTAGTGCATGCACGTCGACGATGGTACGGTAGTAGACCTGCAGCGTGCTGTAGCGTAGGAACTGGTTCCACGAGTGAATAACGACAAGGCTAGGCGATGATGGATGATAACAATATCAATGCACAGTGTAGAAACGGCGTAAGGCAATTTATCACAAGTGTACAGTGTCAGTCGCTGGCTTCACGTGATTCGATCAGAGAATAATTTCTCAACAGCGTCTGGACTCGATGAAGTGTTATGATGTGTCTCTCTCCCACAATAATTGTTGAACTGCCTTTTATATGGTAGGCTTTTAATCGAGAACTCTCCAGAATTTAACAGAAACTTCTAGTGTACACAGTCGAGCAATTACGAGAACGTTCCTTGTATGCACAGTAGTTGTAAGCAATTGCAGTTTCTTAGAAGTGTCGCAGTACGTAAACAGTTCCTTCGAGAAAAGTAGAAAATCGTACTTGCAGGGCAAGTACTAATCGAAGCCCAGAAAATGTGGGCACTTTGGCTTGATTAGGGGAGAATGACAGAGGCCTGTGCAGAAGTAACCCTAGAGGTGGCATACCACCATTAATTCCTGCCGTTGACTGACACACTAAACTGGGTTTGTTTTTAGCCTCTTATTCCTTGTCAGAGTTTTCAACCCCAACAAGGTACACATATCCTTGAAGCTCACGAGATGGTGGTTGCTGGCTCATGAAAATTTCCATAGTATGACCATGCAATTTTGAGGAAGAGGTGCCTAAATATAAAACTATGATCTGTTTTACTGCACAACACACTAAGATACAAGATTGCTCCACTCTCTTCCAAAGTCTCAAAATCATAAACAACAAAAGCACATTTTTGACCATGATTTTTGAACATTGTAATCTTCAATCTGAGCACTACATCACGTATTACACAAAGGATCCACTGCTCTTTTACAATAGGGTGAAAATCAACCAAAACAACAATTTCAGGCACTTTATGCAGAGGGATCATCCTTTGGCCAAACTGTAATTTTCTGTAATGGTGGTGCACCACCTTAATTAAGGAGAGGCAAAATTTGTGTACCACCCCTAAAATGAGGAACAAGACCCACTGATCTTCCTGACTACAAAGTTATAATAAGATTTCCATTTTTAGTATTAACATGGGCACAGGGTACTCTTCAAAATAGACCCCAAATTACATGTCCTATATACAGTCACTGAACAAGAATTTGTACACAGTGCATTTATGCAGTGGGGGTCTGAACTCTGGTGAACATTTGCTTCAAATTAACACTGTTGCTTTGTCTCAGTATCACAGTAACTTCCTAAACCTGTGTGCACAGTGCAGCAAGTAAGTACTGAAAAATAAACATTCAAAGATCACGTCAGTGACTTCAGGAGGATGGGTCAAGCACAACGAATGAACATGTTACTACTTCATCAATTTCTTTTATTGCTCCAAGTGTCAACACATAATAATAACAAAGGCAAAGAAAAAGTTGTTCAGGTGTACAGACTTCACTCAAAACATTGATTTACGCCCATACCTGCAAATAAGAATTATATTTTGAACTGAAAATAAATTAACATTCATATCCCCATGTCAGTAGGTTGTTAACCAATCAAAAGAGTTTGTGAATGTGGGAGCACCCTTTGCTGACAGTACCAGTACTGAGTTATGCATGGCCACTTTAATGACACTGATCTGTCTAGGAATTTTGTCTCACTGCTGTTGTGTAGTCACTGCAGGTTTCCCAGGAAAGATGGGTTGCTTCAACACACAGACTATTATGACAGAAATGTGATATCATAATTTTGGAGACATCATTTATGTCATAGTTCATTTGTGAGTGAGCAACCATACATGCTACCAAAGATGTATCCTCCATCACTGGTCTCCTTGTGGTGGCATATAGTGTAGGGCATCACATACAAATGCTGTACTGAGTCCATGGCTTTGGCCCGTAGTTCCGAGTCCTGCACGACCATTTGCAATGCTACAACTGTGCTCTTCTTGACACTCCAACTCTGAGTCAATATCATTTACAGTTTTTCCTGTCCTACTTGTATTCCCCCACAAACTGTTGCTTACATCCTTGAAAGACAGATCCAGACTCAGGCCTGTACTTGATGGGCTGGGAATTGGAACAGTGTAATGTCCTCAGCCATCCCTCCCCTGCAGGGGGTCCATCTTAATAATGAGAAAAAGTTGACTACTGTTCTCCCTCATCAAATAGGTATGCCAAAGAAAAAACTACAAGTGTAGGCTAATTGTCTATACAGCCCAGCCTACTGTCTTTCTGCTCCTCTGTTGGGAGCCCACAACATATCTGCAGCCAGTATAACTGTAGCCTATGCCTAACGTTAGGCCTTGATTAAAATTATCCAAGCCCCATGGGTAAACTTCGATCCTTCCCTGGCCTAGGGGCTAATGTATATTAGGCCTAGGCTACATTCATCCTGAACCTCGACCTGTCATTTGTTTACAAAGGAAACTTTTAAGAAGGCCCCACTGCCGTCTACAGGCTAAGTATTAGGCTGTTAGGCCTAAATCCCTTACGCCTTGGCCTAAATTTAGGCTAGGCCTTGGCCTAAACTTAGGCTAGGCCTAACAGTAACAGTTAGGCCTCTGTCGTTACGGATGACACATGCCTAGCAAAGTTACTAAGGCCGCAGTAAAGGCCCGTGTATGGCCGGTCGCAGAATTGCACCCTACACACGTGTATAGGGAGCAATTCTGCGACCGGCCATACACGGGCCTTTACTGAGGACTTAGGCCTATTTTTATGAAAAGTCAAATGGGTTATACCTCACAGCAGGTAAAAATCGTTCAAAAATGAAACGAAGAAAAATCTAGGAGCCAAAGTCTACACTATGTAATGAAATCAACATGAAATCAACTTGAAGTTGGTGTTGATTTCTTGTAAACGCAATTGATATCGCAGTTGCTGTGAACGTAGTTGCATGACAGTTAATGAAACAGTTCCGACAACCGTGCAAGTTGAGAACGCTCTATTCTTTGGCCAAATCTTGTCAAAAACTTGCTAATTTCAGCCTCTCAAACTTATCTTCAAATCAATGAAAGTATGAATTAATTTCAAACTTCTTAACATCTTTTTGTAAACAGAAAAGAAGCTTCTAATGCAGAATGATACCTTTGAATGTGGATGTACTTGTTTGCTCGCACAAGAATATTTTAATACAAGGGAGTTGTTCGAAAAAATCCCCTTTAATTGAAATAGGCCATGTTGAAAATCCCCCTAGTGAAATACTTAACATTACTGCGCGGTTGTCCCACGGTACGAAAACAGCACGCGATTGCTCGTTGAATCCAAACGGAACATGGATGTAATATTCGTCCGCCCGACCGTATATGAAGTCTGAAAATCACGTGACAGAGTGAAGCAATTCCTACAATCGAAGCTGTGGCTTCGATTAATTCTAGAAAGGCTGCGTTGAAGTTGAGTTCTCTGGAGCTTTCCATTCGCTCGTCGATGGATTCAATCCGGTGTTCCTGACGGGTCGTCTTGTAACAGCTGACATATGCAGGTGCTGCCTATGGTAATCGAAGAAGGATAAACTTTTCATTTCTACTACTGACGTTGCGAAGTGCATTTATGTCATTTCATTTCTGTAACCGTGACATATACACTAGGCCTATGTCAATCCGTTTTGAAATGACGTAATAGCTTGCAATTTTTTACAGTGTCTAATTGAGCTGGCCGTCATGCATGGTAAGGAATTGACAATGCTTTCAAGTTGAAATAACAATAAGCTTGATTACTGCGTTACCCCAAACTTGTGGGCTGCGACAGTCTGAAACAATTCGACAAGATGAACTGAATCGTATTTGAGATGAGTTAACGTGAAGCTCGCCGAATAGTGTTGTTTAAAATATCTTAGCAATTCAAGATCATTTTACATTCTAGGAGTATTATTAACGACAACTAGACTAACCCTACATATTCCATACCTACCATGTACTGTACCATGTCACCCCCCCCCCCCCACTTGGCTTCCTATCGGTACATTTGCTGATCTTGTCAGTACATCCACCCGGTGTAAACGAGGACTAGTCTCCCCGAAGGTATACCAGTTTTTGCTCCCAAGAGGACAACTTCTCTAACAAAAACCCAAAATTTTCTAGTTTCTTCAATAGTTCCTTTCCACATAGCTAGATAGCATAAGTCCCTTCACCCTTACCAACTAACACGTAGGCAGAGCAAACAGGTTATGTAGAGGTCGTAAATTTCATCCTATATCGCAAAGCTGTTTGCTGTTCTCTCGTGTGTGTCATGCGGTATGGGTTAGTGGGTGAGCAACTAACGGAGCAAAGTTTGGCTATTCCATCGGGAAGTCCACGTGCGCTTTCGACGCAATGTCTGTTATCCCCGATACGGTCTTCAATCCCTACAGTTTTTATTTTTTCTGCATTGTTCTTAATAGTTACATATGTTTTTAGTGTAAGCCTACTAAAATTTTTCGCGGTATTCGCGCGCTTTGCAATTTCACGATTCAGACCCAAAAGAACACTATCAGTGCGCAAGTCGGCTCTTGAAGTAATAAGTGATATTGTGCAAAATATGCAATGCAATGGCATGGGATGGTCAGACACCTTCATATCTACTTCTCGCCACCCCCTCGGTAAAGGAGCTGACGGATCTTGGGGTCGCTGGCATGGCCCGGCCCCCGTCGGGAAAATTCTGTCTCCACATATGGTCAATTTGTTTATTTTGGCTTTCCAAAAAGGGTCATTTCTGAGATACAACCCAAAATTTTCGGCACGCGTTATCCACTGGTCCTCAGTTCCGTTACTTATGGCTAAATATAGTGGGCTACAAACCCTTTCCATCTTTCCAAGTAACTTCATAAGTAGAATACATGGAATTATGTAAATGTTGGGAATTTCATCTCATTTCGCTAGACTTAGTTAATATTCTCTAATTTTGTCTGCTTGTATCTGTCTTACGGCTAGTGACTCCGGGAGGGAAGAAAAATGTAAGTTGTTCACGATAGGGCCCAACTGCCAGGTCATTTGACCTATGTAAGCTTTAAATAAGCACAGATTGTTTTTAGTGCATAGGCTCACCCAAAATAATTTCGCGTGCTTCACGTGCATTTTCACAGCGTAGAGTCCGGCAAAACATTAAATCGGCTCGGAACTATTTCCTCTATTAAATACAAATTTTATGCCAAATATGCCCGCAATTACATGGTTAAGTACGCAGGTTTCCTTCAAATTCTCCCTCACCAACCTCTCGACATGAGAGGACAATCCACAAGGCCGAGTTGCACCCATGATTCATCATATTGTCTTCGTCTTTCAGCGTTCAACGCAGATCTAGTCAGGTGATTCACTCCCCCGGCTACAATGCTACTTTACGCCTAACCAATAAACAACGGATGTATACGGAAGAGAATAGCCTACAATAGACGAAACACATCTAGTCAGTGCTAATGAAACCCACAGTAACTAGATACATTATCCTCCGTACGGTATTTGCGCTGACTGAATGCATGTGCATTCTGTTGTCGCACACGCGTGTAGCCTACCTGTATAGTTATAGTGTACTCGCGCTCGTTTGAAATGATTTGTGGTATAGCATTTTATGTGCACGTATGAACAGTTCTTACTAAATACATGTAGGCCTACACTCACTTGCACAATGTATATAAGGTATGTAGTACGTTTAGTACGCAACCATTGGTTCTCTTCTGTTGGTTAGAAACTGAGCCGTAAAACATCTAACTCTTCTGTTTACATTGTATTGTGCATGTACCGTTGAACATAGTGTAAGCCACCGGGAGATTTACTTAATTCTGTAGGGAGGAAGAAACTAATAACAGATGTTGTTGATTTGCTCTGTTCGCCGGAGATTATGATACACGTCAGACGATGATACGGCAAGTTGTGGAAACGTCTTGGCATGGACGTGATCGGAGCTGTCCGAGGCTTCCGATCTCATTGCCCTCCCTCCTGGCGCCACCTCTGGGTGGATGGGGGGGGGGTCACGGGTGCTGGGGTGACTTGTTAAACGATAACCCTTTGACACTAAGTATCGGTACATTGACTATATGCTGTCGGGGCATTTACCTTTTTTCATCCCTCCCCTCCCCCACTTCAAGCACCCCAGTCACCCTACTGCTAGCTACTAGGTTGTGACTAAACAGTCTACGTAATCCACAGTATTTATTTAAGCCTATTGTCACCTCCCTTTGCCTTCCTATAGTGTAAGCGGGGTATTTTTACAGCTATATTAAATTCACACAGTAAACTTCCATAAAGATTTTACAATGGCTCTAAAGGGAATGACGCCGTTTACATGAGGTACCACAACCTTAAATGCACTTAAAGGGAGAAAAATTCGACCTTCTTTTTTAAAGTTATACTTTACAAATGGTACATTTATTCGTCACACTTAACATGTGGTTCCGTGGGATAACCTGTGTGGTCGCTTGTCACTGGGAACCGAGTATAACTGCTGCCGACTGGGGGGATTGTCTATGTATGGCCGTGGACAGAAAATTAGTATTGACCAGTAGTAATAATTTATCCTGTTGTATGACGCTGTGAAACCTATCTTCGGTTTTAAAGAAGACGAAGAGGTAGGTGAAGTTACAGTTTCATAAACGAGCAATGGTATGTGAAAATTCTAAATCCCCTACAAAACCAAATCTTCATATCTTATTCATCAGTAGGGCCGGATCCAGGAATATGAGAAAGGGGGCGTAACCGACTGCAGAAAGTGCAATGATTTGGGGTTGGAGATGTAAAATTCTGTTACTAAAAGCATTGCTTTGCTGAAAATAGGGGGCGTAGGCCCCATACGCCCCTTTGAATCCGGCTCTGCATTAGCGTCAGAAAGTGGGGGAAGGGGAGACATGTCCCCCACTGTTGAAACTGGATGGGAATGTCCCCCCTATATTTTCCCAGAACCTAGATCCAAATTGAATAAAATGCCTCATTCCACAACTTGCAGTGTAGCTCCTTAAATGAAATCTAGTTAAAAATTTATGTAAACAGCCATTTTGTTGATCAGAATCATGAAGTGAAAAAATGCCTTATGTAATATTGACAGAAAATCATCTGGCCTCCAAAGATTCTAGAACCCTTGAGTGAGCCCCGGATCTCTATAGCTTCTGCGGCTTTGCGATTCGCGCTTTCAGCAGATCCACACCCTCCATCCCCCTCACTTTCCAGAAGCTGTTGAGACTCTTGATCTTGTTCGGTTGCAGACGTATCGTCATTCCCTTTTCACAAGTCCACTGCTATTTCCTGCAGTTTTACTATTTTGTCACAAGCTAACCCCCCTTTACCAGATGTTACGTCATTCTTTAAGGTTAACTTTCATTTGTTTGGGGGTCCATCTTTTGTACTTTGATCTCAGATTTAAGCTGACTGAGTTTTACAAGTTTGTAATCTAATGCCAACACACAATTATTCGCCTGATTTTTCAAAACAGACTTGTTACAAGTCGGAAAGTTTGGAATATGGCAGCTTCTTTCAACATGATAAGGAAGTACTGCGATAAATAACATACGAAATATGAAATGATGATTTTTCTTTGTATTGGGCTAGGAGATTTGCTCTCTTACTATTCATGTTACCGAAATGCAATTATTTTACCTTCGTCGATGGAACACAATATAACGGCCAATTGATAAATGCTTTGTTTCGTGATACAAAATTTGCATACTAAGGTTAATCAAAGTACTGTAGATATGTCGCAATAGTTCTACATTCTATGGATATTGTTACATTGGTGGTTCCAGCAATAGGTTCGTCTATGGCAAATAAGATTGACTTACGGCTTTAAATCTGGTAATGTAACTAGCTACGTGGGACAGGGCACCGTGTAAATACTGCACCGGTACTGAAGTCTCCACTCAATGTTTACTATGAAAGTAAAGTACTCAAATAAACCAGTTTTACCGGGGATCAGAGTATAGAACAAATATAACAAAAGCTTGAGTTTCTGAAACCGAGTAAACTTGGATAAAATATATTGTATGTGGTATCTTTTATTCTCTTTTGCACCGTGACTTTTAAGCACAATGTAAGGAAACTGTTCTTCAAGTATAAGCCAGTGCAGGTGTAGTCGTATCATGAAGTATGATCTTCCTGAATTTTTTTGATGAGTTATCTACTGGAAAGCATTGGCGCATTGCCCATCTAGACTAAATCGGCCCAGGGAGTAAGCCGTGGCCAGGAATGAGAGGTACTGCTCAAGCGGAAAAATTTGCAATAGAAAACGTAGTACCACTCGAACATAACGAACACTTTAAGTTCAGTTTGGAGTTTAACAAGTGCCAAAAATCAGTTGGGGTTAAAAACTTATTAGCTGCATTTTGTGTGTGAAAGGGTACGATTTAATACTTTTGTATCAAAAAGCCTGTCCACAATAATATTGTTTGAAAAGTCGCTAGGAATTAGAGATGAGAGGGTGTAAAGGAAAACCCGAAAACCCGTCTTCGATAACCAACCTTGTAGTCTATTACTCAGGCCTAATAAAACCTATAATTGGACGGTGCACCGTGTACACTATCAAAACTCACGAAACATTATTCCCTAAGCAAAATGTTTTCCCTATCAACTTAGGTCTAGAACATTCATTCAAATGGGGGGGGGGGGGGGCTAAAGATCGTATACTACAAAGAACATGCGGAGTTCTTTGAGACCAAAGACAGGTGATAAAGCCTCTTCTCCGGCTAACAATGCAGGCTTCAAATCAAACGCGTATACACCACGGGGAGGGGCAGGAAGGGGGTGCAGTCCCCGCATTTTGGAGAAACTAATTTACTGGGCTGATTGTTGGAGTAAGTTGAGACATTTTCTCTGACAGGAGATGCTCCCATCAAGTAAATGGCTCAATTACAAGGAAAAATACCCTTTACGCCTTTGTTTCAAATCAAATTCTCAGTGCAGCTACTTTATGTATGAAACTGTAGCTTATTAAAACATACCAGTAGGTAGAAATTATATTCTGTAATGTCATGTCAATTGTAAGTTTGTGGATAAGTTTAATTCTGTAACAGAGTTTGATGTTAACAGCTATTGAGGCATGTCTGCTTGATATCTTGCTTGTTTACGTAAGGACAGTGGTTTGGAATCTTTCAAGACTATAGGTTCTGATTGGTGTGTTACATGCAGGCGGTTAGATAGGTTAGCAAATCGGAGGTTAATGAACTTCTAAGTTTGTATTCCGAACCATGGATTGGTTACGGAAGATGTTTTGTTTGTACTTTAGTCTGCTCAGGGCTTTGAAAATAATTTTGGCAATTCAGGTTTTGAAAATAACCTGTGCTTCAAAAGTGACTTCGAGGAAGTTTGCTTATTTTGGAGTTATTTTATTAATAGTTTGACGTTTTGTTATTTGGGTCGGTGAATGTGTGGTCATACTTAAAAAAGTGTTCATATGGTAGTTAAAATATAAGAGTAGCCTACGAAAAGAGCCTTGAGAGTCTCCTCCATAGACCCTTTTCCAAATAGCAATTACAAAGGATTGTGGGATCGAGTTTTGGTGTGTATCGTTTTCGTCAATGGCATTTTAACGTGGACAAAAAATGCGTACTTAAAAGTCTATCCCATAATCCTTTGTAGTTGCTATTTGGAAAAGGGTCTATTGTGATATATTTCAAAGTAGACATTTCTCAGATGCATAATCATAGTTGTATTATGTAGGAAAGAAGAATCGATTTGAAGTCTGTTAGAGTTATTTTATTAAAAGTTAGAGCTATTTTATTATAAGATACATAATGTTGCTTGCGCGATGGGCAATTTTGCTGTCAATATGTCACAAAGCCTTTCTAAGCAGCTGTAATTTGAAAGGAGACACATGGAAAGGCTTTATCAATGATAATATTAATACCCTCTTCACAACAAGATTATTATCGTCGACAACTACTTGGTGAGTAGGCTTATACTTTGGCTCCTTTATTCCTTGCAAGGTATCAATTTAATTTCGATTGCCGAAACACAGCAATCATGTGGTAACAATTGATCAACGTAGATTCAGTGAATAGAAATCTCCTTTAATGCTAAGCCGATTCCACCAGCACTTTTAGGGCATATATTGCTTAACGCTGAACGACTATTTCATGGAAGTAAAACACTATCTTTTGGTACCCCCCCCCCCTTCCGCAAGGAACTGCATGCAAATGTGTTCAAGATTCTCGCAGGAGACTAAATTCTGTTAGCTCGGGCATGCCAGGCAAGTTTAAATCATATTTTGCGTTAATCCAAATTGATACCGTTAAATACGCGTTAAGTCGGATATCATAAATTCTCTTTTCTTTGACAGCCGGCCATGTTGAAACAGTGTATGAAATCCTCCTAGTAGTACTCTCGAAGTAGCCGACGATTACTCGTCTTCGAGCTAATATTTTCATCCAGTTCAGATCTTACAGAAACCATATTACTGGGCGACTATGCTAGTGTCAGGTTAGCATCATAGAAGGGGAGCCTCGATGGTTCTCATTTTAGAAACAACTTTCTGCTTTTTCAATGAGAAGATGCAATTTAAGATATTTCAAAATTCGGACCCATGCAGCCTCGCAGTGTGGAATGAAGCACGCGTGAGAAGGCTTACGTTAATTAAAGATTACAACAGAACTTTCAATTTGCACGCATTCGAACCAATATCGTTTTCATTTTTGGGCTACAATTTCTGGAGAGAGATTTACCCATTCAATTGTTTAAAGCTAAGGACAATGTAACCAAAACAGTTCAATTCTACAAGCCTTCTTAAGTTTTGGTGACATGAAACTAGGTAGAAATGTGATGTAAAAAGTATTACCAGAAAATACCGGCAATTCCCATCAAATCTATCAAATATTTACCACTATGAGGGGTAATTTCTCTTTCACTCTTGGAGAGTGGATCATGAATAACATGCATCTCACTGTTCAAATCTGTCACGTCGAAGAGGGATTTATTATGAAATTTAAAATTTTTTTCTTGAAAAATATTGATACCACCCACCAAATTGTTAACTATCTGATCAGTAATTTGGAGATAATTTAGTTGGGGTTAACAAAAGAAATTTTAACACTGTGCATCACTCCACGTCATTATTGTTGCTTAGGCAAAAACATATACCGTTTGTCAGAACCTATCAAAACTTTGAAAAAAAAAAGATATACGGTAACTCAAAAACTATAAAAGATACTGAAATAATTCCAACGGATTTTTCAAAGGGGGATTTTTTCTTTAATTGCCAAGTCAAAAATCAGCTCGCTTTTGGTGGCAGGTTACACACTGAGCCATTTGTTTTATATATATTGCTCACTGAATACGTTAAAGAAAATTACCCGAAGATTTCTGAATTCGAACATGAAGTCTCAAAAGGTGCTTTTGTGCGTTAAGTGGAGGAAACCATCTCATTTCAATAAATGAACTAGAATGTCTTATTGCGAATATTCACATTAAAGGTTGTGTTTACCTTTTTACCTTTCAAAGGTAGCTGGCGGCTCTGGTAAGCACACTGTCCATCGTGCTGAAATACTTAAAGGCTTTAACTATTTTGGTCTGTTGGGGGTGTTTCAGCAAGCCCAGATCCATTGTTATGTTATAGGTATGTATCTTTACAGGAATATCAATGCAACCGAAAAATCTTGGGACTAACTTTGCTTCAATGGCTACAACTTGTAATTCACCGGAAGCCATTGTACAGCAGCTTTGGATTTTCACTTTTTACTTTTTCTTTGTTTAGTTCTTCTGTGTCAATAAAAGGCCAACGTGTGGTACCATTTAATTTGAGCCGATTCACGAAACTGTCAATAACGTTACTGCAACTAAGCCGCGGCCCCCTCTTTTGGCAAGAGTAAAATATTTAGACTTATGAAATAAATATCTCACCTTTTTCATATTTTTAGCCATTGACATTTTTGGACTGACTCTG
This sequence comes from Holothuria leucospilota, assembly GCA_029531755.1. Taxonomy (NCBI): domain Eukaryota; kingdom Metazoa; phylum Echinodermata; class Holothuroidea; order Aspidochirotida; family Holothuriidae; genus Holothuria; species Holothuria leucospilota. Next base: position 26,309,620 of record CM055979.1, read on the forward strand.
AAACCAATGTTTACTTATCACTTCTGTATTGTTGGCATTTTGAATGATTGTAAGCGCAAGATACCCCTGTCGGATTTCTTCCAAAGTGAAAAAGCAGCGAAGTGCGCAGGGTTTACGGTAGCCGCACCAGGCCCGTAGTCAAGGGCGGGCCAAGGGCCCGGCCCCCTTGGAAAATTTTTCGCCCCCCAAGAAGATCAAAAATTAGCATTGCCGTAATGCATTTTAATATTTTTCGCCCCTCTGGAAAATCCCCCCCCCTAGAAGCTTTTTCGTCCCCTACAGCACCTTGTCTGGCTACGTGCCTGAGTCGCACGATCGACGCTGGTTGGTTACCAAAGGATGCCGCCGGTGCTTTGAGGTGCTTTACACGCACCTCCTTTACAGAAACAAATGGCGAACTCCGGTTGCTAGACATTTAATTACTCACCCTTCTCGCTCTCAACATAAAGTTGCAATTAAGATTATACGAAACCCTAACAATATTTAAAAAGTTTTTGTCACGCTATGAAAAATTGTGCTTACTTTACAAACAATTTGTCGTACTCACGGATATTTTATGGTCTGTTTTAGATATAGTACGGTCTTATCTAGTTTTCATAAATTCCAAGTTTACAGTACCTTTTGAAGAATAGGCGGAACCGTCAACCACAATTAGACCAAAAATGTCTTTATAAACAGTTTTCATTGCTTTCACTTAGAGAAAGATTTCTTCTGTGCAAAATCAGGCAATATCAGGCAATATCCACGGTGACGTCATGGTTCGCCATAGTTGGCGTAAAAATGGCCACGCCTGTACGCATGCTTAATATAAAGGAAGAACGTATTGCAGAGTCATGTTGTCTTTGTACGTAAAACTCAAACCAAGTACTAGAAATCAATCTCCTTATCGTTAAGTCAGATGCGTAAGAAATGCTAACTTGCATCTGCTTGTGAAGTCAAAACTAGTTTATCGTAGCAGTGTGAAAGCGTTCTTGGAAAAGATATAGAAAATTAGGTTTGCCAAATGTTTTGAAAAAGGAAAGATAGTTTTGAACCCTTCCAAACTAGGGCAATACACCGCTAGAGTGAAAACAATGAATATGTGAAAAATTCATACTTAATAGTGTTTTCAGCTTCGACACAGCGTTTATCCCAGCCCGAAATTTCGCAAGACAGCACAAGCGTTTCCACCGGGAAAATTCGATATGTAGCCTAATTACAATTTGGTGCTGTGCCAGTGGACTATTCGTAAAAAAAAAAGCAGTAAACTGCATATTTATTGCAATTGATTGCGGAGTGATTCTGGTAAAACTTCACCTTGTTAGTGCGCAGGTAGCACTAATTACATGTTAGTACGATCCTCTTGCAAGAAGTTCTAACGACATTTATCAAGAGGGCCAGCGATATTATCATCATAGAAGGTTACACATTAATAATTATAACCTTGCAAATTATTACAATAAGGCTAATGGAGTAGTAACCTTTGTTTTTCGCTTTAATCACTTCACAGATTTCACAAAAGAGTTTACATTGAAATATATGTGATTCTTGATCTTGAAGTCTTATCGAATACAAGATGCAATTCTGCAGATCTTTGTCATTTATTTTACTTCTGGTGATGTTCTCTGGAGGTCGATGCACTTATGATCTCACCATCATGCATACTAATGATGTACACGCAAGATTCGAACAATTCAACAGATTCGGTGCCGATTGCTCAGAAGACGATGAGGCAGAGGGGGCGTGTTTTGGTGGAGTGGCTAGGAGGGTGACGAAAATTAAGGAAATTCGCGCAACGTACGACAACACCCTACTACTCGACGGTGGGGATCAGTTCCAGGGTACACAATGGTTTTATTTCTACCAAGGAAGGGCAACTTCCCATTTTATGAACCGGTTAGGATATGATGCCATGGTGAGTATTGAGACAAGTGGGTAGGTCACGTTGTATAAATTACCCCATTGCTGACCCTCAACCAAGGTAAGCCTTACATCAGTCTTACAACATGGTCTCAGTAACAGGGGATTGCCTAGTAACAGCAACATTCCAAATTTTCGGATACCCTTTTACTAAGTTAAAAGAAAAATTATTTAATAGTCCTTTACAAGTACATATTTCTTTTCATACCTTTGCGTAATTATGTAAGTTTCTTCTCAAAACTTTCCCTCATCAGCACTCTCGTATCTAAGCAGAACTTATTTCGTGATTGTTTGCAAAGCACAGGAAAACTTAGCATGTATAAACACCTTCCGACCCCTTGCGAAATGTCTTATTCAAACCTATGTACTGCAGTTACACTCTCCCCTCAAGTTACTATTTGTTAAAGTCCATGTAAACGACCCAATATGGTTCATTGTTGTCTTTATTTAGTTATCTCAATTTAAATAATCTTCAATAGATTAGTTTAACCTTTACTCCGGAACATCCATCAACCCCTTTTTGTCTGAATCTCTACTGAGGCTCTAACTTTGAATAATTCGAACGATCTTTAGCCGTTTCCGTAAAAGCAATGTTGAGTACTTTTAAATTTTTATCCAACTTTTCCATCCAAAATCTGGTGCATTCATTAATTGAAATCAGACGCGTTGCAGATTTTTCAAACCCTTTTATCCAAAATCTGAACAGTAGATTAACAAACTAATAAGGGAAAGATATTGCCCAACAATCATATGAGACTTTGATATCGTTCTCGCCTATTTTAAGTTTATACATTGGGTGAAAAATGTGATATTAATCATGACGTACATCTCTTTAGCGGCACATTAAGTTTATATTTTACCTTGCAAACGGAAATTACATTTTATACTGTGTTCAAAACTTAGGCTCAGCTGGAACAAGTCTTATGCGTTTGTGTAAATTCTGTCCATAGCTTTGTCTAAGGCAGTGCTATTTATGCTTCCGGGAAAGTTAAAAATCACACTGACCGACCATTTCATAAAACGTTCAGCAACCTTAAGGCAGGTGTTTTACATTATCATTTTAGGCAATTGGAAACCACGAGTTTGATTTGGGGAATGCCAAACTGATTGAATTCTTACGGAACGTGACTTTTCCAGTTCTGAGCAGTAATATCGATGCATCGAGTGAACCAGAGTTGGAGGCGCTGTTTCAGAAAAGTGTTGTCCTTAGTGTCAGTGGAGAAATGATCGGCATTGTCGGTTACACATTCTACAAAACTCCCGAGATATCAAAGCCTAGTAAGATGGAATAGCTTAATAGATCAATGATTAATTGAAGATGTCATAGGAAACGATGAAATATAACGTGCAATATGTAATGTAACATGATAGACTTTAATTTTTGTTTGTCTTGACCCAAATAAATATTACGTGATAGCTATGTGAAGTGAAGTATATCAAAGGCTGTTATGATGTGTGGTGTGATGTCCGTGAAAAGTCAGAGTTAGATGAGGTTTAACCGCTCATTTTCTTACCAATTGGTTTACGTCGGGCTGGCCATGGCCTTTTTCCAATTGTGGCTCACTGGCTTGTTTTCGTTACTCCATTGCTTATGCTGAGCACCAAGCACAATGGCAGTAGGTTCCATTTTTATAGTCTTCGGTATGACCCGGCCAGAAGTCGAACCCCAGACCTTCCGACTGCAAGTCGGATGCCCGTGATGTCCGTGAAGGTCGTATGTGTAACTGTTTACGTGAAAAGTCTGACATTATGTAAGGTCTCGCCATATTATTCATTCGGATAATAAGAATCTTTGCTCAACTTCTTGTGGTGGCCTTATGTATTACCTTCCTTTTACGCTGTAGTAGCAATGTAGTACGTTGTTATGGAGCAAGATGTTGTGCAAAAAGACAGAGCTGTATCCGTGTTCACCTACCCCAATTTCGGGCCAATCTTGGATCCAGTGTCTCACCATTTGGGCCAATTCCGAGTCCAGCACCCTCCTTTTCCGAGCCAATACCGATTTTAGGTTTCTCAATTCCTGGCCAATTGGAGACCCGGCCATTCGACAATGTAACATCTCATACAGTCAAATGTCTTTTATTTGTAATATTTGCTATTGAACGGACATATTTTAAGAGTCAGTTTCATACTCTGGTTCATCCTGTAATTTAGGTGAAGTCACCACCACTTTCTAAACTGTGCACTAATCACAATGTATCCTTAACAGCTTATGAACTTACGAAATTTTTAGTAATTGTGGACTCGGCAGAAATTGTCTCGGAGTTCAAGTCCAACTATTACATTCCGGCCAATTCCCGTTCCTTGACCTCTCATTCCGTGCCAGTTCCAATCAAGTCCGAAGAAAAACGGATTCGAGTCCAAAATCAAATCTGAGTCTGAGTCCGGATTCGGACGGACGTTTCATTCCTTCAGAGTGGTGCATTAAGTCAACGACAAAACATTGACATTTAATGAGGTGTGTGGCTGTAATGGGTAAATTGTGGCGTGTATATTGTGGTGCAATGAAATGTGACAATTTACTCCCTGATAAACGCATAAAAGATCTGATCTCAATTAATTGATCAGCTGTTACTTTCCTAGTGTTGCCTATGGATGCAATATTCAGAATTCGCATCAAACTTGTAGACACAATTCATTGACATAACTATCATTCATATAAATACAATGCAGAGTTACTTGCATTTACAGCGCCTTTCGCGATGGGACTGGTTATATGATATAGCCCACATAGACGAAACAGAATAGCGGGGTTTTGGAAATACGGCTTTTAGCGCAATCAATACAGCATGATGAAGTAAACGGGTAAGATTCCATGACATGTGAGATTGAAATGGTGTTATTTTGTGAACGCATTTTGCTGTGTAAGTACAGGTGGCGGAAAGAATGACGTGTGTATAGAGACTGATGTAACGGAACCCAAAGTGTTAACTTGGGAAGAAATGCACAAGCTTGTCCAATGGCATGAAACTTTGATAACGATTCAGCAGAATACTTGGAACAAGTATAGACTATTTTCATCACTTATCGGTTATCAGTAAATTCCTTAAATTAAGTGAGAGAGCTGCCAATGTTTATCCCCGCATACAAAAGTTCTAGGTTACTTAGCAACAATTTTCACGTTTTGTTCCCATTACATACTTTAATCATTTCAGGTAGTAGTCTCATTTTCAACGAAGAAATTCCGTCCATACAGGCTGAAGTAAACAAGCTCATGAATTCTGGCGTTAACAAGATCATTGCTCTAGGACATTCTGGTTACGATATCGACATCGAAATTGCCAAGAAAACCGTCGGTATCGATATAATCGTCGGCGGTCACAGTGACACATTCTTGTACTCTGGTAAGTGAACTAAACCAATTTTGAATACTGGTAAAGAATTCTTGGTATGTTACAGTTCAAAGAAAGCTTTTATAAAGCTTCCAAAATTACTTTTATTGAAACCACTACAAACCTGCAAATGTGAAATCAAGAAACCTAGAGATATAGGCCTATTTATCTATGCAGAGCTTTCCAACACATAACGTCAAGCCAAGGACGCGTATCAACATGTCCATTTCTGCTTTATATAAGGTAGAAAGCTCAGACAATCATTACAATTGAATCATTGAATTTTCAAAAAACATAAAATACAGAGTATCTACTTACTAACGTTCCAGGTAAGTATTTCCTGTGCCTCACTGATGACATTATACATGGCAAGACAGAAGTTTCTTTTAAAGTAACAGGCTGACCTACATAGTAAAATGATTTGTCGGAAACTCTCTATTTAATATAGGACGGCAATGATCTATCTACGGCTACTTTCTTTAAGCTGAGGAGCCCCCCTTGCAAAATAGTTGTACAGAATTCCAGAGAAAACATTTGTGGGATTTCTGCCAGCAATACTTTTAGCATTGTTATAAAATTTATAGACTTTTTTGTTAAGTCTATAGAATTTCAACTTTACTAAACTCATGTAGAATACATCCATAAAAGTTTCGAATTTTACAGTTTTCGATTCTACAGAAAGGTGGAAAATTCTATAGGCAATATAGAAAGTTTTTAGAATTTTTACACAATGTCAGCTTCTAAAAGGGTCCATTTTAGATTACGTTGGGATTATGCGGAAATATCAATGTAAAGGTTTTACAATTGCTTATCGAAATGGCTTGATACGTGGAGGTACTACGAATGGAGTAAAAGCGGAGTCTTTGCTAATGTTACCTTTCAATCATATTCTCACCATCTTTGTAACTCCATTGAGTTCTTAACCCTTAATTTTTACAATTTCTTTATCCCATTATTTCACGAATCACTGTGAACTAGCATCATTTGTTAAAAGAAGGTTCAAAGCGCAAATCAGATTTTGGTATGTTACAGGGAAGCTTATTCTAAGCATTCTGGTGAAATTTGCATTGAAATCCGAAGTGTGGTTCTTTTGTGGAACTTGAAACGAGCGCATATGACATCATAGCCTCAGGCATGGGAATTTTACAAACTTCACATTCCACATGGTGAGGTCCTATATCCCTGTATAGAGTTTAAGGTCAACAGAGCAGACTGAAAAAAACAAAGAAAACAAAGTATTTCTCATCAATGTGAGGAAGTGATACAACCTCTGTTTGCCTCAAGCTCACTCTGTGTCACAAATGTAGTTACTTAATTTACTGATCTCTCGAGTGCTGCATGTCTGATTTGAATAGGAGCTTCACTATATTGCGTAGACTGAGTTTTTCTTTAACATATGAAAATTATTTATTTTTTTTTTTAGTTTGCTTTAGCCTTTCCTTTAAGAAAAATAAAATTCCAAAACTTTGATTGTGTGAAAAAAGGACTGTTATCTCAGTTTACACATCCAAAAGTTTAAATGAGGCTTCAAAGACAATGCGAAGTTACTTGATAGACGTTTTATTCGGTATTATTAGATATGCAGCGTACAATTACCCCTGCAGCTATAAAACGCCCCTGCTGGAACAGAATTGACATTCCGTTCCAGCACTTTCACCAATATCGCGATAAAAATATTTTCGAGGCTTTGAAAACTTATAAACTCTTCATAAGTAAATTTCCCATCTTTTCAGATCATTTCTGATAACAAAACTAAGCTTATCGTGAGGGTAGATCCCTACTTATTTTTTATGAAATTGACTGCTTATGTGCTCACAAGTGCGCATTCTCGGATTTTTTTTTAATCTAACTTAAAGATTACGACGAAACCACAAGTGCTCGGATTAAAAGATAGGGAAAGGTCTCGCCTACTATTGTCGCTCTATCCTTTAGTAATCCTGGGTTATAGCCCTTTGTAGCAGCTAATGAGGGATTTGAGCTTTTGAATATCAGAACGGATGATAGCCTAACCTCAAGGGTAATAAGCTGTTTTACTCCATTCGTACTAGTAGGCCCATGTTTATACAAGCTATAGATCTATGAAAATTTTAAAAATACTAAAAGGGAAATTGCAGAAGGATGTTCCACTGTGTTCTATATTGGTTTTCTAAAGGGCTTACAACTAGTACACATTTCAAATCGCACTTTTGATCTGTACACTCGATGCAGGTCACATGTCTTGATTCTCAACCACACTTACGTGAAAGATTCGTGCCATAGACACCAAATCTTCAATTGCGACACTGAAAAAAGTCAAAAACGTTTCAATTTACTGACTGTTTTTACCTTAGGAATGTGTCGAACCGCTTTAATTAGAAGTGTTTTCATTGCTACAGGCACACCTCCAACCGACGATGTCGTTATTGGACCATACCCAACGATCATCATCCCTGAAAACTCCCCGGAGGATCAGGTACTGGTTGTGCAGGACTTTACATTCGCCAAGTTCTTAGGATTTCTCCAGGTGACCTTCGATGAGAGTGGAAAGATTATTAGCCACAATGGGAACCCGATCTTACTAGATGAGACGGTTGACGAAGGTAAGTAGACCTATGGCATGCCCTAAAAGTTGAACCGGAGCATTGAAGATGAATCTGGAGTCGGGTATGGATGATTGGAAGGGCAACTCCCCTTGGCTTCGTTATCTTATGAAAATACTATCATCTTGCTTTACTATTGCTCAGATGTATAGAATTCGCAAAATATGACAGTATGTAAGTTTTCGTCCTGCCACTTTCCCATTCATGCTCTGGCTTTCAGCCAGCTAGATCATGTAAATTGTGTACACACCAATATGCCAGATTTCATCATGAACATACTTCGCCTTGTAAAGAATGCAACCATTAGGGTGTTAATCGATATTTCCACTTGTATTCATGTCACCCCTCTATTTGTTAGGCCTATTGACTGTCATCCAAAACCCTATTACTCTAATGAGAAGCTAGACACCCATTGCCATACAGCACGACTGCACAATTTCTGTCACTTAGAGAACTTGCAGCCCTACCTTTCCGTCAATTCATTGCTGATTTGGACAAAATTTGACCAAAATGTTGTCTTCGGAAAATTTTATCTCTAATGGAAGCAGTAGGAGTGATTATCTGAAATCGTAAAATTATCATCCCTTATTATATTTTATTATAAATTTGCCGAAGTTTGTAGATTGGTACCATAATGAGAACTAAACCAATGTTGTAATTTTAGGAGTGCTTGGTCATGTTGCTAGGGTCGGAAACAGAGATGTTTTGCGGGCTAGCTTGGCTTTAGTGTAATAACACCTCAATGGTGACTTTCCCATCCGGCGACATATATGACTCCTTAATTTATACAGGGAGTTGCAAGAGGTAACTCCCTGATCTATATCAGATGCGCTCGTGATACCAACAAAGTACATATTCGACACCTCAAGCAAAGGTCCAGTGATACAACGCCAGTTGACACAATGACTCAGTTGTCTTTGAAAATTTCATGCTTTGTATCGTGAATAATCCACTACTCCAGCGTGTGCGGATGCTTAAGTCAGGCAGGGAGTTGCAACTCCCTAAATCAGGTATCCACGTAGTAGCATGGCACACATGCCGGTAATCGAGTGGCTCCCGTGGTTACTTATTTTGTCACACCCCCAGATTGTCATTTTTCAAGCGTACTATTTGTCAGGAATTATTTTCGTATTAAGCAATTTACATGTTTCAGCTATGCAGAGTGTTTCTGTCTCTTCAGTTAGGTGCACTCAAATCCTTAGTCCCTTTTTGAGCCAATTTGACATCATGATCAGCCTTCAAGTGAGCTAGTATCATTACCTCATATATTTGAGCGCTGAAGGCACTATTTGTGTGTTTTGTTTTCTGATAGTTTCAAGGAGATATGTTTTACTAAAAAATAAACATGTATTTTCATCAGGGGGTGAAGTTTTTTAATGAATTTCCACAAAATACTGAGATTTAGGATGTTTTGAAGATCGAATTTTTTGCTTGCTTGAGAAACAAAACCTACATCAACTGTTTTTATAAGTCCCAACAATGAAAGTCTATTAAGTAAAAGTATATTTACGTAAACCGGAAAACATTAACTGTACATGCTTGTAAATTTACAGGTAGAGAGAAAGTGGGGGGCAATTAACATTGCTTTATTCATTGCATGCAATTATGAACATCAGGCACAGGACGCTTGAATAGCAAAAGTAAACTTTAAGAGTTAGCCTATGTCTCCGAGTAAAAACGTAATAACCCAGCAAAAACTGGGAAATGAGGAAGGGAAAGGGTAAAACTAGTTAAAAGCACCAGGTTGCCAAGTAATCCAGTCTTTTCCAACTTTTCGGAGGAAAAATGTAAGGGGCTCAAAATATTTCCAGTTGCTAAACGAGCTTCTTAGTTACGCCATGGTTTAAATTTACGAATTGTCTACCAAAGAAAACAATGAGATCGACTTTTTACCCCTGAAAACCATTGCAAGGAAACATACGCTAAGATGAGCCTAACCATCGTCGCTACTCTTCGTTAATGCTCTAAATCAGTGGTTCTCAAAGTGGTCCCTACCGCCCCCTGGAGGGCATTGGGAAGTCTCAGGTGGGCTCTACAGAGTACACAGAGAATGGGGGGGGGGGGGCTGGCACTGATTTGTGTCATTACGAGACATCACTGCAGCGATTAAAGGGCACAATAAGGCATCCAGGGGATTTCTTCCACTCTGCTAGTTCTTCTCCTCCGCTTCTCACTAAAATGGAACCAGACATTCGTAATCTCGCAGCGTTACACCAAGCTCAACCTTCACACTGACTGAACTACATCTAGGCTCTCTACTCCAGGTTCACGGTATGCCTGCATTCTGCAGGTGTTTGTTGTTCTTGCAAATAGATAAAGTTCACTGAGACAAAAATATTTTTGAGCGACGGAATATGAATGGCAGGATGGGGGTAGGGGGTAGGAGTAAGGGTGCATTGGGACAGTTCAAGATGGTGGAAGGTGGCAGTTGTCCAAAAAAGTTTGAGGGCCACTGCTCTAAATGACAACGGTTAGTTAGTTAGATGAGGTTTAACGTCCCAGTTAAATGGCAAAGGAGACTGCTATTTGGGAATGTTCTTTCTTTGAGGATAGGCAATCACTGTACACAATCAGCAGCTTGCTGGGGCCTACGCACTTCTAACTTCATTCCAAACAAGATGACCTACCTTTTAGCTTTTCTGCCCAGAAACTTGAAACAGTTGCTTCGCAAAATCCGTGATAGCGTCAACGTTTAAGTTTAGAAGAAAAGTTTGAAAATTACTCTTCTGGTATTTTTTTTTTTTTTGATTATTTTGGTTGTTGAATATTTTCTGGATTGTTTTGCATCGTTGTCAGTATTTTCTTATGGATCTCTTGGTTTACTTTTATTTTCTTTTGGCTTTATCCTTAATTCGTATAGCGCCTTCGAATTCTTTTGAACATACAGAGTGCTTCATAACTCTTCAATGAGATAACGTTAAAACTGTACTTTCAAGGCAAAATAATTTCATACAGCAACGTAATGAATGGGATCTAACCTTCCTTTAATCATCATGAAGGGGCACTGCCATGTAATCATCATGTACTGCCATGGGTCATTTCTCATTGCAGATCACATATTGTAAAACAATCTCAAACTATTTATTTGATTCGATGCTAAGGAATTGCGTTTCTGTAAAATTTATCCCCAAAAGTTAAAGCTTCCGCCTTGCCCCCTTTTTGTGAAGTCTTGTTACCCCTTTTCCAACTCTCCTGTTAAATATACAAGATGTGAGCCGATTTTGTAATTAGGGTAATAATTATCTGTCCTGCTCTTTTCAAGGTTGAGTCCTTCTTGGTCTAAACGCAACTTTTACACCATTTTTTCAATCATACTGTTTTTAATCCAGGAATCTTTAATTAAAGTTAATAAAGGTGATAATGATAAAAAATGTCGCTTGATAAGATCCAATTTTCTCTCCTCGAAGAGTCCTTCCTGTGGCCTGGTACTAACCCTGCTCTACCCATGCTCTAAGCTGAGCCAGTATTGCTCCTATCTTAATTCGTCTTTGATGTTCCTCAGATCCGGACACGCTAACAGAGATAAACAAATTCTCCGAAACCTTTAAGAACCTTTCAAGGACTGCACTAGGTGAGACCTACGTGTTACTCGTAGGTGAAAAGGTTACGTGTCGTACTCAGGAATGTAACCTTGGAGACGTTGTAGCAGACGCTATGCTGGAAAGTCTTGTTTCGTACCAGAGTGAGGAGTCTTGGAGTGACGTCAGCATCAGCATTTTGAATGGGGGCGGTATTCGTACTACAGTCGGACAAGGTAAGTGTCCCTTTATAAAGAGTTTAAATCTTGTACGAATTGTTAAGTATTTTGTATACACTTTTACCGAAGGTGATGGCTTCTCGGATACTTACCTGGCGCAGGAGTATCCGTGATCACGACGGCGGAGCTCCTAGGTGGGAGCTGTTCTATTCAGCCAGTCTAGAACGGGAACACTTCCGGGTGAGTCAGTTAAGTCAAAGTTTGTCCCTTGGGGACGTTGTCACTCCTTCAGGGAGCAGAACTCCTTCGGGAGTATTGTTTGGTTTTCGCCCCTGGCTCTTCGCCAGAGAGTCAGGGGACTTTTGGAAGAAAAGGCTTCTCGGCATTTTTGCTAAGATCATATGCAGTCTCTGTTCTTTTCAGCCAGTCTGGAACGATGCCACGCATTACAGACCAATGATTTAGAGTTCTGAAGGTCAAGAGGTTGGTCATGGTCAGTCTTAAGTTGTCCCTTGGGGACGTAGCTCCTTCGGGGAGCCTAACTCCTTCTGGAGTAAAGTTTTGGTGCTTTCGTCAAACAATAGAGGGACTTAGAAAATAAAATAGTATTGACCAAAGTATAAATCTGTGAATGCAGTATTCGTCACCTAAGAGTCAATCTTGCGCAGTTTTACGCACGCAAAGTTTTTGTTATAGTTTCAAGAAGTAAGCACTTGCAGTTCCTTCCTTTCTAGGCTGATGACATCTTCGTGTATGAGTGCTTACTTGAGGAAAATAGCTTCAGGCAAACATGCCAATGGCTGAGTAAAATACCGACACTTTAACTTCCCCCAGCCTGCATGCGGCATAAAATTGTTAACTAGTGAAAAAGGGTGAATCATCCTACCGTAGCGCGTGCTGTTATAGTTTTTGTCTAGGAGATATTAACTGAACGGCACCAGTGCTCAGAGCTCAGGGCATTTTCTTTTGTGTTTTTGTCTCTTCAACTTGGGATTAAAATTGTCAGATGTATGTTACGCTTTTTGCTGTCGAAATTATCAATTTTCTGGAACGATTTTCTTAAATGACGTTAACAGTATGTCTGTTCAGTCCATCTAAATTTTTCTTAAAGGGCATATTGAGTTGATATCGATAAGTTAACGAGGGTGTTGAAGGGTACTACCACATGACAATGATTATTATTAGCATAATTAGTCAAGTTTCACATCCAACAGTTACGCATAAAGTTTAAATTTTGAATTTTTTGGTATCCTGGCTTGTAACGGATGTGTGCATACTTTAAAAAAATTCCTGGTCACGAAAGTTTGAAAACCGAATTGAATTGTTTATTAGTCACTGATGAAACATTTATTTGTATGCAAGTTGTAGAGATTGTTTAAGTTTGACCATTTGTGATCAGTATGTGAAGAAAACTTAACAGGTTTGGAAAAATTTGGTGAATTTCATGAACCAACTCAGTCTGCTGCTTTAATGGTAGTGAAAAAGTTTCTTCTGCAGAAGAAACGATGTTACCATTTAAGTTTCCTCCCCCAATTTAAGAAACGTCATTTTTTGTACCCTTACAGCAGATGATGCTGGATAAAAGAATTGTAATTGTTCTTCTGACACAAGCAACAGTAATGGTCACCATTTAATTCTGATTTCCAAATATGACAGTTCTTCTTGGTAAACTTTCCTTTTCTTGAGGAAACTCGCAATTAAATTGAATCTCGATGGCACACTTAGGAAAGTTCTTATCTGATTCCAAATTGTAAGTAATCACGTTTGTCTCATAAAGCCAAATGTAAACAAATTAGATGTTTCTGCGCCCTCCAAGGGCCGGATTAAGCCTCGGCTGGCCCAAAGACACAATTGTTAAGTTTGAAAGAATGACCTGAAACTTTTAAATTAGATTTCGGACTCACAGAAATGGACCCCAGTCCCCAGGCAAAAGATGAACTGACTTAAGATCATAATATTTGATATAAAAAGACATATTCAGTGTGAATAAAAGAAAATTTATTTAATAATGCCTCAATACATTTTGTGTATAAATGTACGCATGAAACTCGATACTTGGCACTTTGCTTTACAGTTAACTAGACCTTAGATTGCAAACTTTCGCGCTTTTACAACTGCAAACTCTTCAATTACGGAACTAAAAAGTCCAGTTCACAGAGTAAATCACTTTCAACGCACAAAAGTGCCAACGTACCAAGACTCTCTTGATGCATGGTAGAACGCTTCACATCTTTGATTCTCTTTAGCTGCAAAAATGAGCGTTCTCCTGAACCCCAATTTTGCAGGATTTTCAACCCATACCACCCAAAACTTGCCTCACATCAGTTCATGAGCGGTATAGCTTACTGATGTATGGCTGATTCTACGAAAAAGATGAAATTCCCGTCAAAATCTGTCAATTCGAAAACCGTTTAAAAATCTGTCAATTCGAACACCGTTTCAGTCCGTGACTAACCAGGAGGTTGGTGATTTCTAGTGCGCAATATGGGATTTTCCCGGCTGCGCACTGCTCACATATTTACATATTGGGAGTTAGCTTTTTGCATTGGCAATCGTTTAAGCCAAAAACGTTCAAAATTGGTGGAGGGGTAGGGAGATGTGATCTTTCGAACACCACCTGTTTAGTACTAAAATGCCATTCGCACAGTTAATATGTGTGTGTGCGTGCGTATTTAATAGATGTAAATCGGGGACATGAGCGTTTTTCCCCGGGCAAGTGTGGACACACCTGCAAGTGGGGATATCCCCAATTCCCGAATGCAAAATTTGCCATGAAATTGGATTTTGCACCTTTTAAAGATGTGTCTTAGTACGTTTGAGCATTTTTGGCGTTTTCCCCATTTTACATGTTGTGAACCTATCATCAGGAAACACAACAGGTCTTGGTGCATGAGTGTGTGTGCATGCGTGTAGTACATGTAAATCGGGGACATGAGCGTTTTTTTTCCTAGTCAAGTGTGGATACACCCCAAGTGGGGATATCCACATTTTCACTGTTAAAAACATATGTCCCCGATTGACACCTTTTACATGTATGTATGTGTGTGTATATATACATATATATATATATATATATATATATATATATATATATATATATATATATATATATATATATATATATATATATATATATATATATATATATATATATATATATATATATATATAATATGATAATACAGGTATCCGTGTGTTGGTAGTAAAAATAGAGGAAATAGACAAATAAAATCCCTAGACGTAATGCCTTTATTACCAACTTCATTATAAATCAAAGATAACGAAATTTTCGAAGCCCTGCTTCTTCTTCAGCGTTATTAAGCTTAGTGACTAGATGCAAAAACAGTCAAGTTCAATGCAAACAGGAGAATGTACCCAAGTGTGAAAACTCCTTATTCAGTTCTTTGTTGCGACTATCAACCTTGCGGATTAGTTTTAGTTATAAGCTTTTCGCTTTGAACCGGTTTTGAAGTTTCCTTTAATGATACACACTTTTAGGTCAATAAGGCTGTGGGATGGCAAATTAAAATGGACGGCAACCGGGTGGGCCTTAGAGTATACGTATGGTTTGTTTATGGTTATTGAAACGAAGATGGAAGGGGTTTTTGTCTCCCCTATGTAGTTGCCCTGAGAGCACTTATTGCAGAAAAGGAGATACACTACGTTGGCAGAATCACATTTGAAGGGACCGGGATATAGGCTGATTTGTGTCCCCGGGGGGGGGGGTAACTACACTATCCGTGACTATATGTTTACAAATTTGGCACCGTGATGCATTGCAGGGTTTATTGTCAGATGGTATCTGAGCTAATGGGGGTAGGCGGCTTGTGACCAAGAGGGATCTGAGCGAGGGGGTTGCTTTAGTGCTAACACTGGAGGGGAATTGAAACAAAGGGATTCAGGGTCAACTTGCTTGAGAGACGACCAGAGGACTTTAAAGTGTTTGAACAATTGTTTACATTGTGGGAAATAGGTCGTGACAAATGGGACACGGTCATCGTTTTGGGGGCGTTTATGTTGCAGGAGCTGCCTGCGGGAGAATTTGTTGGTTTTGCTAATACTGTTATTGATCAATCGAAGAGGATAGCCGCGATCTAAAAATTGTTGCTTCAGGCTAAGTAATTTCATACGAAAATCAGCTTCATCAGAGCAAATACGTTTGTATCTAAGAACCTGACTGTATATAACCGATTGCTTAGTGTGAGGGGGATGGAAACTACGAAAATGCATATATGAATGTCTGTCAGTAGGTTTGGAGTAGATCGAAGTTTTGATCAGAGAATTATCAATGGTGACTAGGACATAGAGAAAAGGTAGTGAACTACGGGAGTAATTGGAAGTAAATTTAATGGAAGGATGGGTAGAGTTTAAGCTGCTGATAAAGGAAATCAACTCATTTTCCCGTGTTCCCACAACATAAAAATATCATCAATAAACCTTAGATACAATAAGGTCTTGCGAGCGTGTTCCCTCAAGAAATCTTCCTCCAAAGCCGCCATGAACAGAGTGGCATAGGCCGGGGCCATTTTGGTTCCCATGGCGGTTCCGTTCACTTGAACGAAGTGTTTGTGATCAAAAGTGAAGTTGTTGTGTGTTAATATAAATTTCATCAGGGAACAGAGATTACTGACCAGGGGTTTGGAGACGTTATCAATTAAGAGAAAACGCTCGCACGCCTTAATACCGTCGTCATGCGGTATATTTGTATATAAAGCTGTAACATCAAGGGTTACCAATAAACAGTTACTGGGTAGGGAATCTAAATTCTGAACGTTTTGCAAAAACTGGGTAGTGTCTTTTAAGTAGCTGCGCACCTTGGGTAGTAGTGGCTGAAGGAAGGAGTCTACGTAAGCGGATAAGCGTTCAGTAAGAGTGTTGATGCAGGAGATGATGGGCCGTCCCGGTACTTTCATATGGTGTTCGATGGCGTAGTTTACCCAGTCCGATACCTCACTGGGAATCTTTTCACTCAACTTGTGTATTTTAGGAAGCATGTAAAACACTCCTGGTTTTGGTGAGGAAGGAACCAAATCCAAAATGGTAGTTCTGTGCAGCTGGGGGAACTTTGATATGAGGCTCTTAAGTTCTTTACTGTACTCACCGGTGGGTTCTTTCGGGAGGGGGCGGTAAAAGGTTTCATCCATCAACTGTCTCATGGCTTCGCTTACGTAGTCCTCTTTGTCCAGAATAACAATTGAACCCCCCTTATCAGCTGGCTTTAAGACAATAGAACTTTCTTTCCTAAGGTCTGAAATTGCCTTCTTTTGTGTTCTAGTAATGTTATGTGTGGGAGTAATGTTGTCTTTATTAAGAAGAGAGCTATCTAGATGTTTACATGCTGCATCCACAAAAGCATCGATATACGAGTTACGTCCGCTGGGGGTGTCCAAGGTGACGGTTTGTAATTAATGGGCTTTGTCCAGGGTTCGTTTGACTGTTTCCTAAAGAATTCTTTAATTCGGATTCTTCTCACAAACTGTTCAAAGTCTGAACATAGTTGAACTCTATCAACTTCATTCGACGGGCAGAAGGACAACCCTTGTTCAAGTAAATTCGACTGGGTAATAGATAGTGGTTTGGAGGAAAGTTTGGAGACTGTGCTTACCGCTTCCGATTGGGGAGTTCTGAGATCCTTGTGACGCACCGGTCGACGGCTGGGTATGTGGATGTGAGCTGGCAGGTCGCGGCTGAGTTTAACGAGTTTTTTGTGTTTACGTTCAAATCCTTTAGACAAAGATCATTTGTAACAAGATGATATGAAGAGTTTCACATCTTCCTGAGCAGATTCATTACTAATACCAGGAGGTGCTGACGGTTGTATGCACACCTCAGGGCAAGATTTCTCAGTTTTTCAGAGGCTCGACGGCAGATATTTTTAGCGATGTCTCTTTCATGTAGGGTTGAGCTTAGTGGGTTTTTGAGCTTCAGCCCTTTCGATAGTCGCAACAAAGGACTGAATAAGGAGTTTTCACACTTGGGTATATTCTCCTGTTTGCATTGAACTTGACTGTTTTTGCATCTAGTCACTAAGCTTAATAACGCTGAAGAAGAAGCAGGGCTTCGAAAATTTCGTTATCTTTGATTTATAATGAAGTTGGTAATAAAGGCATTACGTCTGTGGATTTTATTTGTCTATTTCCTCTATTTATATATATATATATATATATATATATATATATATATAATCTCAGTAATCTCAGTAACGATGCCATTCTGGTGATCATGGACGTTACTGCTCTGTGTACAAATATTCCTCATTCGGAAGGCACAGAAGCCTGCAGAGCAGCCCTTGAAAGATCGGGTTGCAATCACACAAGTGAAATATGTTCTTTGATTGAATTTATACTTAAACACAACAATTTCACTTTTAATGACAAAAATATGTCCAGATCAAAGGTACCGCCATGGTCACTAGGGTGGCACCTTCATATGCTAATTTATTCATGGCTGAATTTGAACGTAATATACGCCATTCTTCTTACCATAAGCCCTCATTTTATGTCAGATTTATAGATGATATCTTCTTCCTCTGGGAGAAAGGTCCAGATGAGCTTCAGAACTTCTTTCATTTAGCTAACGGCCTACATCCCACTATTAAATTCACTATGGAGTCTTCATGTAACAATATCCCCTTCTTAGATGTCGATGTTTCCCTCAAAAACGGTGTTATTTCTACCAAAGTATTCACCAAACCTACTGATAGACACTGCTATCTTCATTTTAATAGCTTCCATCCCATTAACATAAAGAAATCAATCGTTTTCAGTCAACTACTGAGATACAAACGCATTTGTTCTTATAATTCTGACTTTATCCTAGAGTCCACTAACCTCATCCACCATTTTTTGCTCAGAGGATACCCTTTTAAGCTCCTACAAGCCACTTTAAATGGCGTTGACTCACTTAATCGTGATCAACTACTTAATTACAAAGAGAAGTAACTTTGGAACGAATCCCCCTAGTCATCACACACCACCCTGATCTTGACTCACTTCTTTGCGATATCAAGTCTTCATGGAACATCCTCCATGGTGACCCCGCTATCAAACAAGTTTTCCCTCTAGCCCCTACTATTGCCCGCAAACAGCCCCGTAGCTTGCGCTCTATCGTCAGTAGAACTAAGCCTCGCCTAGATGTCCCCAAAGGTAATCAACCCTGCAACAAACATAGATGCCAACTCTGTGGTCTCATTGGCACTTCCCCTAGTTACGTTGACCCCTCTTCCGGTGTAACCCTTACTCCTGGTTCTTTTAATTGTGATTCCGCTAATGTCGTGTATTACTTTTACTGCTTAAAATGTCTCGATGTGACTTATGTCGGTGAAACTAGCGATAGATTTCGTTTAATGTTTATCAACCATAAACACTCAAAAAGACATAACAAAATCGGGTTTCCTGTAGCAGAAGCACTTTAATAACCCCAATCATTCCATCTCCGACTTACGTTTCTTTATTTTAGCTGGAGATTTCCCCTCCGCTGATAAACGTAAACAATTTGAACTAAAAACCATCTTCAAGTTGAGGTCACACTTTACGGGATTAAACAGTGATTTATCTATTCTAAGCAAATACTCATGGGTAAACAAATGTAGCCATTGTTACTAAGTATACCAAGGCCATTCACCTAATTGGTTTTATTGTTATCAGCTTTTCCTAACAGGATTATCTCCTCTGCCCTTCATGGGTATGAGACTAGTGAAAGCTAAGTTCAGTTTTATTCTGTTGCAACTGAGAAAGGGCAAGGTGCCCGAAATATCTTGCAAATAAATGTATATTTTTCACACTGGATGTAATGAAAGCGTTACCACTCTCTTCTTTATATATATATATATATATATATATATATATATATATAATATATATATATATATTATATATATATATATATATATTGCTAATTTGGGATTTAGGCGAAAAACCGTATGAAAAAACGCGACTGTTGGGAGAACTCGACCCTTAGGCCGAAAAATCGTTTCGCCTTAACGTTTTACACACTGTTTTATATAGGAATGCGTAACTAAATACGCAAGTCCGGTTTACCACGTAATGTTTATGCAATTACTTAGCTGCACACCAACTTATGTGCATGTATCCCTTAACACTAAGGACTTACGAGCCATTGAAATAATGTGCATATATATCTCAGAACCAAAAGTGGAAATATAATCTTATGTATTTTATTGTTTTTTTTCTTCGCTGGTTGTATTGGCGGTATACCAATTTCGCCTAACAGGTCGATCTAGCGTTATATATATATTATATATATATATATATATATATATATATATATATATATATATATATATATATATATATTAAAAAATATAGCAAATGCCTTAACTTTTGTGGCCCGATTTTTTTTTTTTTGCTGGCCCAAAGGCACGTGCCTTGTCTGCCTAATGGTTAATCCAGCAATGCGCCCTCCCTCAGTTTGGTGAATTCCGATTCCTTAATGATGATTTTGACCTAATTTCAATTGCCATATAGTTAGCCACTTTGCAGTTAAAGGAGCAGCATTAATAATTTGTAATAAAGTTTTGATAACGGAACATTAACTTTTTAAGCGCATTTCCTCGCAAGGGGCATGCACCAGATTTGTGTTCTTCTAATACATGTCAGATCGTCATGTGAATCACCCAATTATGGTCCCACCCTATGTGTTGCTCTAGGGCCAGACCCTAATGACCCTATTGATAAAACAATCCTTACATTAACGTGGACATCACTTTTATTTATTTTTTAAACGTTCTTTTCATCAGGGGTAATAACGATTGCTGACGTCACTGCGGTTTTGCCGTTTCAAGGAACGTTCGATGTTTTTGATCTGCAGGGGAAGTATCTCTTAGAGGCTCTCGAAAATTCGGTCTACTATTACAACGACACGTCTTTGTGGGGACGATTCTTACAAGTATCAGGTAAGGACGATACCATTGTGACTATGCACACCATCATGTAGATATTAACCGATTACAGTGAAAGATACCGTCTGACTTTAAAACTTAAATCGCGAAAAAGATACTCTTAAAGATGACAAGTAGACTATTATCTCGAATGGTGAAGATGACATTTGCAACTCGACAGCAAACTTCCGTAATGACTATAATAACAACTACTATTATGTTTTAAAGGAATAAGACCGGGATAGTAATTGTGTCAACTGTGCCACGGCATACCATACCAAAACATGGGTTAGGACTGTCAAGTAAAACCAAATGAACAGGAAATTCCCGTTTATCCGAAGCATAGATAATTAGAACCGGCTTTCGTATTTTTCGAACAGTTGTTCAGGGCATGTCAGTACGTACACTCTTAAAAAAGATGGGCAAATTTTGCCCAACTTTTTGACCAACACTGAGCATCTATTCAACAACCTAAACAGTTGGTCAATGATTCCACAGAACTAACAGTCGTGAGAGTTGGCAAGGAATAGGGAAAGTTTGGCAACGAATTGGGAAGATATGTCCTTCACTGCTACTTAATTTTATGGACTTCTCAAGTTGACTGGTACTGGGTATATTATGGCACAGGGTTTTCTTCAAAAGTACACATTTGTCAATAATATTATTCTAAAAATCAGATTCTATGGAAAATTTACACCTTCCTCGATGTGATTTTTGTCAAATTCAAGCCCCCAGAACGTTAAAAATGATAGAAGAAAAGTAAGCAATAAATCACAACAGCTTGACAGCTGAGCGACAGCTGCTCGACAGCTATTAAACTTACTCCCTGCCGTCAAGAGAGTTACCACCACAGAATTCTGTGGTTAGCAACGACTTGGTAAATAAAATGGAATGTTTGTATAAAACGATCTGTAAGGTCAATAAAACTCAGTCAAGTGAGGGAGTGGGTGCAGCTAGGGAACACCTCGTTTATGAGCTCTGCTTTATGACTAGATAGATTTTAGGATGACGGGTATTTTATGGGATTGTACGACTGTGTCTTCTGTGGGATCAACTTCTCATGGGTAAAGTTTGGACCCAATTGTTGGGACGAAAATTACCCAACTGTTAAGTAAATGAGCATTTCAAAACATGCCTACGTGTTGGGCATTTCTTTCATCAAGCTGTTGGGCAAATGTATTAACCAACCGTTGGTTTTATGTTATCCATTTTTGCCCAAGCGTTGGTGCTTTCCTTACTTCAGAATAGCATGCACGCAGAGATTTAGGTGAACTTTGTACACAACAGTTGTTAAAATTGCTTTAACTGATCGGGAAAGACATCATAAGAACTTCTTAAGCAGTTATGTGTTTATTGTGCATTGTGCATGTGAATTAAAATATTATACCTGCTGTCCGAAACCCAAATACAAAACAGCATCTATATTCACACGTTCATTTCAAACGCCTTGGCTTAATATGTTTGGTTTGTCATAGACTTCCGCGTAGGCCTATAATGTCCAAAACAATCAGGTTTAAAAGGCACGTTTGGAATTAAAACACAAGTCTACACACACAGAAGTGACAGAACTACTGTGGCAGTTCCATAACGTTCAACCATAGGAATATCACTACACAAAGGAACGTTTTGAATTCTGTTCAGTTTATAATCTCCTTTTCGACCGTGAAAGAGAATACCCTCAGTATCTGAGCTCTCATTGGATAGCCGTTTGGCGATCAGTTCGAATACTCGAATTGTGTGCTAGTTCATAGCAGTATTTTAACGATTTTATGGAAATAGAGTTCGATTTTATTGCCATACATCACATGCGAGTTTTCCTCTTTTGCCGATGTGAAAGATGTCAGAAGGAATTTTCAGACTATGGAATCAATGTCTGGTTATGAGAAGAAATGTGAAACAAAATCAAGTCAATACGCTCTTGTGTTTACAAATAAAATTAGGCCTACTTCAAAATCTTGAATGTCCATGCTCTCCGTACGTGATAGCGAATACCCCGTTCAGTGATCGATAACTGATGTCAAAACACACAAAAAAGTGTGCTAGTTCAAAGCACTATTTTCACACTTTTTGTAAAATAGAGCCCGATTCTGCGAAGATAAAAATTGCGTGTAACCCGGAAAAAAAATGATAGTAAGCTGAATTTTGCACCAGAGTGGCTGAATATACCACAGAACAACATATCCAAAATCCGCAAAAATCTGCCTTGGGGAATTTGTTTTATCCAAGATGGCCGCCAAAATGGCCGCCACGTCATGCAGTTAGCTATATCTCGGCTTCTAAATCAGATATAACAACGATTTTAGTGTTTTTGTATAGGTTGGGGGGGTGGGGGGGGGGGTAACGAAGTCAATTTTGTATTTTTCTAAACTACTGCAGTCTTCATTCACAGTCCAATCCAAGATGGCTGCCAAAATGGGCGCCACTACATGTGATTATAGCTATATCTCAGCTTCTGAAGAAGATATGACAAAGGAGTTTGTGTCTTTGAATAAGTTTTGGGGGCACAGAATTTAATTTTGTACTTTTCATATACTTTGAAACCTTCTTTCACACTGAAATCCAAAATGGCTGACAAAATGGCTGCCAAAATGGGCGCCAAAACAGATGATTCGCTATATAACGCTGTTGTGTGTGCTATAATAAAATAAATGTTAACACATTTTCTTGTCCGGAAATCGTCCCCTCCTCCCACAGAAGCCCCTCCTCCAAGTCTGGTTGCCATTTTTCCAACCTGACAGTAGACGTAGGTTATGGTTATGGTAGACGTATATGGTTACAGTTGTCAATAAATATGGCGCATTTTGGAAATCTCAGTTGTTATCTGTTATCTCTGTTAATTAACCGCCTTGTTAAGTTTTTCATGCCTTGCTTCCATAACATACAAGTCTTATACGGTATGAAAGATTGGACATTAATCACTCGGACGAGTGCACTATTGAATTCCTACTCCAAGGATCCCCGTACGGTAACAGGATTCAGACTAAAATCCTAACCGGCCCCCTAAACAGAATATTGTCAGTTCAAATAGTAGGCCTAAAGGTTTATTTCTTTAAATAAATGCAGCAAATGTAAGCTAAAATCTGAAGGAGCAACCAATTAGTAAGCCTATTCTACAGTGCTAGCCTGCTGGACAAGATGGGCCTATATAGCCTCGGCCAAGTCTAGGCAGCTAGGCTATTAGCCTAAGCCAGGCCTATCCTAGATCTATGGTCAAGTCTAATGAATGTTAGGTGCAGTTAAAAATGTTGATGTCAACGGCGTCATGGACTTTCATTAAGTAACCAGGTCTACATCATTTATTTATGATTACACATAATTTACTTAAAATAGTCAAAACTTACCGACCAAATCAACAGGAGCAACAATTATGCCTAGCAACCATCTTTAGCTATGGAAGGCCATAAATGACAAAAATGATACACAATCACAGATCTTCTCAGTCTCATATAGGCTAAGTCTACTGTCAGGTTGGAAAAATGGCAACCAGACTTGGAGGAGGGGCTTCTGTGGGCGGAGGGGACGATTTTCGGACGAGAAGGTGTGCCAACATTTATTTTATTATAACACACATTACAACGTTATATAGCAAATCATCTGTTTTGGCGGCTATTTTGTCAGCCATTTTGGATTTCAGTGTAAAAGAAGGTTCCAGAGTATATGAAAAGTACAAAATTAAATTTTGTGCCCCCCCCAAAACCTATTCAAAGACACAAACTTCTTTGTTATATCTTCTTCAGAAGCTGAGATAAAGCTGATTACATGTGGTGGCGGCCATTTTGGCAGCCATCTTGGATTGGAGTGTAAGTAAAGACTGCAGTAGTTTAGAAAAATACAAAATTGACTTCTTTACCCCCCAAAATCTATACAAAAACACTAAAATAGTTGTTATATCTGATTTAGAAGCCGAGATATAGCTAATTATATGACTTGGTGGCCATTTTGGCGGCCATCTTGGATAAAACAAATTCCCCAAGGCGGATTTTTGCGGATTTGGGATATGTTGTTCTATGGTATATTCTGCCACTCTGGTGCAAAATTCAGCTTACTACCTTTTTTTTCCGGGTCAAAATGCTTCACGCTCAGACTACTATGCAAATGTCTAATATGTTAAAAGGATTCTTCGGAGTATCAACACGAAGCCCCATAATTAGGAGAAATGCAGAGCCAAATCGAGTTAAGTGTTCGGTTGCTCGTCGCAAAACCTGTAGCGAACGATTTGCCCAACTTTTAAGCAAACACTATGCTAATTAGCAATTAGTTGCTCAAAAAGTGGGTAAATAGAAAATTTACCCAACCGTTGAATATAAGCTTGTCACCATTTTAACCAGTAGTTGGATAATGCAATAAACGTGCATTGAAGGGTAGTTTTAAACACTATTTGGGCAAAGTTTGACCAACATATAACCAAAATGTTTTACCCAACCAAAAACTTGCCCAACTGTTTTTAGAGTAAAGCTTATGAGCCTTGAATAAATTTTGTGTATAATTTACTGTAATTTCAAAAGAAATACAATCAAATATTGAGTTCATAACGTCCTGACCGTTGCCTATACTTACCCTCTAGTGTCAACGTTAATACTGTTCAACACAATCTAATTTGAGTTGTGTACGAAAATGGTCATTAAGATTAAAATGTCGTTAGAGATGATCACGAGAAAATTGTGTAGCGAGCCAAGTAACATATACAGGCAAGGGAAAAGGTAATGTTTAAAAGAAAGTGTCCTTCTTCCCCCAAGTCCCCTCGACTCTCTGCCTAAGAGCTGAAGGGTAAAAACCAAACGTAACCCCGGAATGTTTACGTCCTCGAGGGACGGTAAGACTTAACATGACCAACCTCTTGACCTTCAGACCTCTACATCATGGATTTGGTATGCGTGGCTTGGTTCTACGTTGGCTGAAAGGAAAGATACTACACATGATCTAAACAGAAAGGTCCAGACTATCAGCTACCCGTGAAATTTACCCTGTAATTGTTTACCTTAATTTAAAAATTACAATAACATTATTTTTTGAGAAGAAGTAGATGCGAAGTTTTGATTGGTCGGTAACAACTCTGTGAGGAAAAGGGATTCCTTAACATTACCTAATAAAAGCAAGAATGATTACACTTATGATGTCCTTTCCCTTTCAGGGATATTGGTAGACTTGGCCAAGTCTCTCGTGAGTGTTCTCGTACTCGCTAGTGCCTACAGCTCACCATATTTACCTTGGGTTTAATACGCCCTCTATCGGCTGCATATTTGTATTGCTTCTCAACGAGAGACTTGGGACACTTGGTTTCTGTGACGTCATACTAATGAGCTTAGTATATTATTCATAAGGAGGGGGCGTCAACCTCATAATCCAATAAACAGTCCTCATGTGCAGAAATAAGTATCGTCCAATTAAAGAGAATATTATTTGATATGACATATTTTTGACAATTGAGTCGCCGTAATTATACTCAAATAAATATTTAAAAACTAATTTAGCTTATAAAAATTACACTAATAAAATTTTTGATGACAAATGAGACCTTTGTAATCCATTTTAGAGAAACATGTGTCAATACATTTCCCTATACATAATGGTACCATTTAGCGGTTCGTGTACTTAAACTCCAAACGTAAACAAAGATTAGCAGACTGGGTACTTGTACAAGTTTGTGAAGTTTCGTGCGTCCACACAAAAGTAGCCGCCAAGCCCTAGCACCCGTGAGATAATCGAAGAGTGGATGCTCCATTTATTTTCCTCTGTGCTAGCACATAGTTACTCTGCGTCATGATTCTTGCCACAATTAATTAAAGTTAAATCTTGTAGGTGAACAACGTTGGTTCAGCATGTAGCCTGTAGCAACTCCCTGCTTGAACCGTACTAAACTGACGTACATGATAGGCCATGCAAATATATCATATTATCACGGGGCTAGGCATTTCTTAATACAGAACTAAGATCGAGTGACTAAGTGATAAAAGAAAAGAAAAACATGAGCATGTTTATTTACTGGTTGTTATTTTTTTTTTATGTTGGGCCTATCAATTTACTTATATGAAACCTTTGTTTTCCATGGATCCCTCATTACTGGAAAATGTGAAGGTATGTAGCTAATACTAGGCAGTTGTGAGTTTGTCTACAGGGCCTATAGCTTATGTAAATGTAGTAGCCCAGTTTGAATAGTGCAAGGAGTACTACAGTGCCCAGGGTTATCTAGACCTTGAAGTTTGGAGAGTGCATTGTATTTTTGTTACACATTCTCCATCATAGCCCATGTGAGAGACTTTACAAATTTATCACATCTCCTGACCTTAATTAAATGGGAAACACATGATCTTCAAAAAAAGTCATGATTTCATGACTAAATTCAGACCATGTACTGTGTCTTTGGCAAAGTATTTTTAGCTTCAGTTACAGTATCATGGTGGCTTTTTAATCCTTATACATGCCTTTTATGCATGCATGTTTACAATTCTTTTGGCAGAACTTGATTGCATGGCCTGACATGATAATAGCTATGTGTGTACCATAGCCGGCCAACACGTATACTGTAGAGTCACATATCGCAGTCACCTTGAATGTCTTAAGGGTGGCTGACAGTATTCAAGCCCTTCTTTACTGCTTTCTTTTTTCTTCTTGGGTGGGGGGCACCCAAAATTAGCCTCCACCAAGTAAATTAAAATGTGGCAAATAAAAAATTATTAAATTTAGCTGCCAGAGTAATGCGTAAGGTACAACAAATGCCAGATGTCTTTAGTTTGATATAAGTTTCAATGTAACTCACAGCCAATCTTTGTGACCTCGTGTAACTTCACACATGCTCTACTTTGGATATAATGTAGCTATAGTATTTGCCAAGGCAGTACCACATTGTGAACTTACAAGAACTTATTAGTGCCAGCCAGTGTGAATGAAACAGAACTGTTTGGCAGATTTTTTAAGGCAATGTATATTGCCAAGGCAGGCCATTTAGACATGTGAATGTTGCGTTACTATACAGTACTGTACAGTATGTATATATGAGCAAATCAGTATATGAAATACAGCAGCTTCCCCTGTGGAAATTGTTTTCCAAGCCTTGCTGAGTCAGTAGGGGCCTCTGTCATTGCAGTTCTGTAGACTGTCAGTGTATTTTAGGGCCATGTAAACAAATTTTTGAGTCAAACTGTGTTAGCCTATATGAGCCAGAGAACTGGCTCCCTGTCCCTTCATCCTCCACCAACCAATCCCTGAGAAGTGGAGGGTACAGGTAAATTCAAGCATCTGTTGTAATTAAATAGTTGACAACTTGCATATTTTCATTTTCCAGAAGTCAACTATACTTCTATGGACTTGTAACTGTTACCTGTACAGTTTAACCTCCTCAGTTTCTACCAAGAGAAACACTGTGAAGTTCAACAGTACATGGTCATATGCTTTATCCTGATGCAGACATAACAACTGACATGTATGGTACTTGGTCATATGTGTCAGGGAAGGCAATTGAACTAACTTAGCAACAATGAGTGCATCTTCTTGAGCTAAATTGTTTGAAGCTTGCCTTCTCAAGACCATTTTTATTTTACATCATGACCCAAAAGTGAGGAAGACCTGATGCATGAGTATTAAAAAGTTGGGTACATGTATACATACATGTACCAAGATATAACAAATCTTCACACTGCCTGGCAAGACCTCTTCCTAGGTTGAGACTTGAGTTTACACCAGAATCTTTATCTTTGATGCTGCATGGATTGAGAGCACTGTGGTGGTCACATGTGAGATTCTCTACAAAGTATTATGCAGTATGTTAGGCTATTACTTCTAGAGCAAATTTGACATGGAAGTTGTTTTTATGTACAGCAAGGACACCATAATACCAAATCTGTCATGGTCTATCACAGCAAGCATTTGAGTAATTATCCAGTAAATAATAATGTGTGTTGAAATTTAGGAGGATAATTAGAATTCTTTATTTTAAATGTAACTATAAGGTGACTTGAGTAAAGCTGATTCATTTCTCCTAGTATAAAAAAATTTTCAGGTTTGTAATCTCTTGGATCTAAACTGATACAAAATTTGACTCATTTTGTACCGACCTACGTACATCAACTATCCTGAAATCAATTTTCAGGTAATGTTGCACTAGGTGTGCTACTTAAAACAACTGAATGGTTGCACAGTACCATGGTTATAGCTTTGGTCCACTACTTTCAAATTAAGATCCCTCCCCTTTAGCAATGTGACCTGAGTCTACTGAAACCTGCATTCTCTTATGTTATTTCAACTAAATGATTGCATTATCTTTAAATGACATTGCAAAACATGTATTTGGTCCACTTGTAAGGCTGTAAGTCCACTACAAGGGCATATTAAATAGTGCTAGTCATTTTAAATTTTTACTGGATGTACCAGACACTTACCATCTCTAGCTGATAATTAAACCAATCCCTGTAAGAACTGTTTTGCATTTGGTAAATACTGCAATGGGCTCAGCACTTTGGGGGCACAGTCTATATGACTTGGAAAGGCAACATACACCTTCAGGTTGATATAATGTCTACACGCACAAGCCATAGACATGCTTTCAAGGGCTGCAAGGCTCATGAGTCTAGATGACAGGTTCAGTACTATATCAATGCTTCCCTAGAGTAGACCAAAGATATTAACTCTACTGTAAACTTAATAATCCTAAACATAACCATTATCCTTACCCAAACCCTAATCTTACCTGAGGCTAGTCCAAGTAGCCTATAAATTTTATACCTCAGTGGAATCTTAACCTTACCACCAGCTGGGCCAAAGAAGATTTTTGGTCCATCCTTTGTCTAGTGAACCTTGCAAGTGAAAGTTTAGTCTAGTGGGTATCCCACTTCATGTAGAAGCCTAATGCCTATCAAAAAGGCCCTTCAAATAGTCCTTCAATCCTGGCTCTGTCCCTGACCTGCCCAATGTAAGGATCACAAAACCTCTAAGGTTTTTAGCTCTTATAGTCATGCTCTTAGGTGGAATTTGTGGATTACGATAGGCCTAAAATTTATTTAGTTAACTTCACCAGTGACTTAGCAAACTAGTATATTTGTATCAATGACAAATGTTGCCTATAATACATGCAAAGAACTGTCACATAAAAAAAATTTGAAGAGCAATTTCTGCCCATGCAGGTATTTATTTCAAATAGGCCTATATCACCTTGATTCAGTTCTGCAAAGAATCACTTATCAGTCAAATTGTACTGCTCACTCTTTTGCAAGAAAAATTTGTGTCAAATATTGCACCATTTGTTATATAGGTACCTCTTAAAATGAAAAACTTTTCCAAAGGGCAGGGGGACACCCTCTTCCCTTTGACCTCTCCCATAGTCCATCAGTTCTGAATGTTGGTTACATTGGAAACATGCTAGGCCTAATTCCCAAACTACTTTGTTAATTTTGTGGTTTTCCAAGCTCAGGTTTGCTGCTATATTGTTCTCACAAGACACCTCCAAGAGGAACAAGCAAAGCTACTGTAGCATTGCCTGGCATGCATGAGTGATTTTAACAATTGGTCTAATATCAAGTCTTAGTCATTACCCGCTTGAGGGCACAATGAGCTAGCAAGATGATAAAGCTGATACATATTGGCCTATAAGTATACGAACAAGGTAGTAGGCCACTTCGAATCCCAGCCAGGCTCCCGCACTCGCGATTCACAGCAATGGCGTGCGTTGTGATTTGCGAGTGACGAAGGTTACATCTGCAAAGCGAACTTGCCTTCTACTGTGCTTTTCCTTACATTATCTGATTATGCGTTTTGTGAGAGAGACCGTATGGATGGCTACGCAGATAATAGCGAGTGCCGCGATGCCTAGGATCCAAAGTGTCCTACGTACCTTGCTTGTACACAGCGCTGTATATGTATTTGTGTATAACGCTCCGAACGCCTGGGAATCAGACCGCTATCGATACCGATTTCGAAGCAAAACTTTCTTCAAATTAAGTCGCTGAACCAACGATTTTGTCTTTCTTTTATGAAAATCAAATCATGGCACGGTTTCGCTCCTCGTGAATCCTGTCCCGTGAAATTTCCAGTTGCAAAAACCGTCATATTGATCAATTCTTACGGCTGATATTGATGAGTTTTCGCTATCGGCAATGTCGTAGACCCTGCAGCAATTAATCACGTGATGTAAACTTCATATATGTTTATTCATATATAGTGTTTATTCACATAACATTCAATTTACTGATTTTGATTGGACTAAAAGTTGACAGACTACTACATATTATTCATCCCTAATTGAGGATGAATAAAATAAAGAAATAACATTAAAATTATGACGTCACAGAAACCAAGTGTCCCAAGTCTCTCGTTGAGAAGCAATACAAATATGCAGCCGATAGAGGGCGTATTAAACCCAAGGTAAATATGGTGAGCTGTAGGCACTAGCGAGTACGAGAACACTCACGAGAGACTTGGCCAAGTCTAGGATATTGGTTACTTACAACTTAACCAAGCTTCCTGGTTATCGAGTTGTTTCGGTTGAGGTCAGATGTGCCGCTTGCCCTGTACCTAAGTATGAATTGTTGGACCTAGATAAGACATATCGGATTGTAGCGCCCTCTTACATTGTTGGCGGGGGCGATGGATACACCATGGTAGCTGACAATCTCAGAAACCATCAGACAGGTAAGTCGCGATTGTCTTAGATTTTTCTCTAGACGTGATGTTTGATTTGATAAAGCTAGACAGTACCTGGACATTTGTGATTCCTTTAAGCCGCCAATTTCAAGATCTAGAGGCGTGATTTGCAGATCACGTGGCCCCAATTAACCGTAATCTACACTGCTTTCAGAGATCAAAGAAAGAGTTGGTCCTAATTATACTTGGTTATTTTAATTTATCTTGGATAATTCCCTTTACTAACGTGTCATGTATAATAAAAAATCATAATACATACTTTCTTTTTTTAAAATGACAAATTAGTGAAAACCTCTTTGTTTCCTTCTCTGTTTGAGAGGGACACTTTATTAGGAGAGTGCAAGTGCTGGTATTTTGTCTCTCGTTAAGAGTATATGTAAGCTTGTTTGCCATGAACATGAACAAAAACGGTTGTATTTAGCTCTAATTCCTAAATTCTAAATGACAGTTACGCAGCCAGAATGAAATATTCAGGGTGCGCACGCGGAGCCTAGCCATTGTAAATGGGCCCCCAAATAAGACAGCGGAATGTTTTGTCAATCTTGCGGGCATCTGGGGCGGCAAGACTCGTGGATTTAGCAAACAAGTACCATCCTCTAGCTATGTCACTTCACATAAGGAAGTATAAGCGGGGTCACTTGTCACTTTGGCCTTAATATACCGTGAGTTTGATTAAACTTCTTACTCCGTGTTGCGATTTGTTTGTTTCCTCTGTCGCCGAGATGGCTAATTAAGGACAGTTGCGTCGTTTCCCACATCAACTTGGAGTGACATTTACCTACTCATTATTTCCCTACTTGCAAACTGTAACAGTGCTCGAATTTAAACTTCATATCATCTAGTACTGATTATTCTGTTGCCATTTTCCACTTTCAGGTAACCTTGACTCCAGTGTTCTTGGAGATTACATTCAAAAGTATTCACCAATCCTTCAAGGAATTGAGAGAAGAATTATGTTTGTCGAGGAAAAGTCGAATTTAGCAACAAAGAACTCTATTTCATTATTTTGTATCTATATGGTGACGCTAGCCATTTACGAAACCTTCATTTATTGATGGACAATTAATATCTCAGCAGTGAGTGTATTCTAACATGACGTAACTAAGGATACAATGACCAGTGTTACTTCGGCCGTGTTGGCCCCCATTCTAAGCTGATGTGTCACTTATTCGTTAAAGGGGAATTTTCATTACCCCAGACAGTTCCAGTTCTCCCAACTATGCAACTTCTAGCTCCCCCCACAACTGTATGAAGCATCAACCACTTAATGTAAAATTTCTTCTAACGACGCTACTCATGCGTCCAAAAAAATGAACTGAACAGTCCAACTACATGAGGGGCATGCCTTTAATTGGTTTTGAGCTGTAAGTACGGAAAAGCAAAATGGTGAAGAGATACCACAAGTTGCAAAGATGATTGCATGTATAACTTCAACAATCGTTTGATGTCAAAATACTAGTACTTAAGTATAGCTTTGTATTGATTTCAGTTACCAAAAGTAACAGTCTTGTATGGTAAGCCTTTTATAAATGCAAAACCAGCAATGTAATTACCCAGATGGACTTCATTACATAGTTAGGCTTGGGCACTATCGTAGCCTTGCTGCAACTTCCTTCGCACCAGCTGAATAGCAGCATTCTACAAGGTTTAATAACGTATTAAAGGCCCTCTAAGCTTACCCCAGACTGTAACAATTCTCCCAACTAACCTACCTTCTAGCCCCGCCTCCAATGTAAACACAAACAACTGTTTTAGTCACAGAACACTTCCAAGACAGAGCCACAGTAGCCTGCACTGGGTTTCAGTTGCTCGAGGCAATATTGAAAAGCAAACTGTGTGGCTGTGAGCCTAATTAGGAATACAACTGACTGTCCAAGTCATCATTACCAACCAGAGTGGTGCTATTATTGTTTGAATGAATGCCAAAGAAAGCACAGTCACCAACTCGATTTAGAACTATGGAGAAATGTCTAAATATATTTGGGGGATGGCATAGCTCCTTTAAAGGAAGTCCCAAAACATTTCAAAACATTTCTGCAGCAGAATCAGGTAAATACTTGTTCAATTGTTAGAAAGTGTGACTGCTATTTCATGGGACAAAAAATGCAAAATATGTATCTTACTTCTTCCTAACTGTAGATATAATAATATCACAAACCTGCAGGCTTTATGTAGAAAGCACCGTTAATGAGACAAATAGCTAGGGTGTACTAAATAATCTATCGAGAGTTAAAAAATTAAGTTGTTAACATTAACTTCACCTTCATGTGTAAACATATGCTATATACTATATATATTGAATCAGGCCCGGATCCAGACAGTTCGAAAAGGGGGGGGGGGGCGCTGAAACTGAAGGCCCCTTGAATATTATGATTAACATTATGCTAATTTTCGCGTATTTGCTATTGTAGATGTGTGGCAAAAAGGGGGGGGGGTAAGCCCGGGACCCCCCCCCCCCATGGATCCGCGCCTGGGAATAACTTCCACGGAAGAAAGGACGAGTAACATATTTTCCTTTATTATCCTTTGCACTTTCCTTCTTATTGTCAAGGAAAGAAATTTACGTTGAAGTGCCTTCAGAGGTTCATTTTGGAAGGCTGTTGTCTGATCGAGAACTTGCCAAAATCACAAACTACCTTCAAACAAGTTAAAGGAAGTGTTTTAAGCAAAACGTTATTTCTGCCATGAAAAGGGGAACAAAATCTAAGCTTCGCACTCAAGTTTTTCTTTCAACCTCTTTTACGACCTTGAAGTTAATAGGGAAATGAGCTTCCCATAAGGAATCTAAGTTTTGTTACGTTCAAATGACTATCGTGCATTCGCATTACTATAACAATAGGTTATGAAGGAGAAAACTGGTTATAAAATTTTCCTTTTGCCGAAGGCATCAGGAGTACACGTAAGTTTTATTCGTGTGTGTCTATGGTTGTCACATCTAGTTTGTAAAGCATCTTAAACGTACACTATAATTCCATTTATTCAAAAAGCAACTTACTCAGAATATGGGATGCAGATGGTTCATGTTTACTGTAAGGTTACTATAGACCTTACGCTTATGGCGTAACAGAACAAAAGAACACCCTCCAGTGGAGGCAAGCGCGTATCAGTGCAACTTTCACCAACAAATGCAGATAACCGATTTGTGCATAAGGGGATACAAGCGTAAGTCCACTACACTACTGTGCGTACAGTGCGTGAACTTCCATTCTTTGCCCCCAAACTGACGACGCATGACGTCAATGCATAAGGTCTATTGAAAGTATGGAGGTTATCTCATGGCAGAGCGTGGCAGGTGTAATAATGTAAGACTTTGTAAATGACTTATGCTGAGAAGGATAACATATCATTGAAAAATATGTTAAGCTTTATGCGTAGATATTCCATGGTAAGAACATGACGCTCTTTATTTTATTGAAGTGAATGATCATCTTAAGTAACCAAAGGTAAAAAAATAAAAATTTCCTAAACCGATCCAAAACCGCTATCTTGAGATATAAAAGCTGAAATAAGTTATGTTTCTCATGAGTACATCCATAATGTAGTATAGGGTTCTTGATTATTGCAAGTGTGAAGGTCGCTAAAGGTCAACATGTATCCAAATATGAAAGTGTTTGAAAACGATACCTTACTAAACGAAGTATTGATGGAGCTTGTACTTGGCTCATGAATGCCAAGATTTCGTGTTTTAATTTACTATCGTCAGCAAACTGGAGGAGGAGGGAAGGGAACCCCAACTCATCCCTTCGTTTCTGTTTGTAACGTATAGTTTAATGGTAAGTAATCTTAATGCAACGGTCGTGAATGTTGTTCAAATACGTAAGGGGCGTATCCAGGAATTTTCAATAGAGGGGGCGCAAGGTTTGATTGATCACTGTCCTGGGGTAGGGTATAAGGGGAGGGTTTACCCCTCCCCCTTTGGAAAATTTTGCTTTTTGAAGAGGGCTTAGATGCAAAATGATGCTATAGTTGACACATTTTGAAGAATTTTGATTCTTTTTTGTCTCATTTTTTTTTCACTCATGACCGCTCATGGGGGAGGCGCGCGCCTGTTGTGCCCCCGCCTGTATCCGCCTAAATAAAAATTCACAACAGTAACTAGAATTTGGGCTTTCTGTATGGCACATATTATTATAGTATATTAAAGTTCAATTGGTTATTAAGTTTTTTGGGAGATTTTTAAGTTTAATCTACGTTTAAGTGTACAATTTAAAATGTGACATGGTTTTTACACATTGTTAACAGCTGCGTCTTAATTCCAAGCAATACACACCTACGAAATCTTTAAATTCGGTCCAGCATTTTACTTTAAGACTGAAATTCGGATACCCCGTACCAAGCAATATGAAACCCTTCTTACTAATCCATCCCTCCACCTCCACCTGCGTATTATTGCAAGTAATATTAAAAACCCCAAGCATAATCAGATAATGCATTCTGACGGGAAGGATCGAAAAAGTGTTTTTTTTTTTTTCACTTTGCGTTTTGTCTTTGAGTGTGCGGAGAATTGTTGAACAGTGTTGCAGGGGCTTTCTAGCTCATTTGTTAACATTTTTTAGTTCATTTAAAACATAATTAGTGCGTTGTTAATATTTAGTATCTTTAATTTGCATCTTTGTCGTACATGATATAAGTTGCTGTCGTCCGTGGTGTCATCCAGATGAGAGAATACCACCCTCACTTACTTCCCCTCTTAAAGTCATCCCTCACGGTAACAAGTGGAAATATCTCAGGGCAACACAAATGTTAAGCGGTGTATGACTTTTTACATATTACTTTACGTATCACTTACTACTATAATGGAAAAATACTAACAGTAAACTTATAAAGAAATCCCTTGAAGTAGGACTGACAAAGGTAGTGTTTTCTGTTTGCTCAACCGTTAAAAAGGGCACTGATCGCGAAATGAATGGCTTGGTTGCAGAAAATTAAAAAGGAAGGACAAACATTACAACCAGATTTAAGTAACCACAATCCTATACGGTGGCACATGTATCTTACACGAATGGGGTATTACAGTTAACTGCATTAGACCTATACATTACCGTTTAGGAATTAAAAGTACCTGTGTCTCTTTCTGGTTTTGATTATCATCTCTCGGTGAGTACATAATATGCTTGTAATTTCTACAGATACCCATCATTCAGAAAAAAAAAATCTTAGATCAAAGATCAAAGAAACATATACCCAACAGTTTTACGGTATGTCATACTGAAGAACTGACTTAACGGTTTTGCACTAAATCACTGACATGAAGTGATATGACTATAACACATGACTTTGGTAAAAGTTAAATGCGACTGATTGAAAAACGAAAAGGCCTGATGGATCGAGACTAGTTTTGTAATCGTGTGACTGAAAACAGTCGTAGTAAGGTTTTCGGTCATGTTTTTTATTCGCATGCTAATTTGTATGGGAACGCCTTACATG
This sequence comes from Holothuria leucospilota, assembly GCA_029531755.1. NCBI lineage: Eukaryota > Metazoa > Echinodermata > Holothuroidea > Aspidochirotida > Holothuriidae > Holothuria > Holothuria leucospilota. The sequence goes on from CM055979.1 coordinate 26,346,085, forward strand.
ATCATAAGAACTGTCGTAGGTCACTGCGACGCTGGTTTGAAGGGCAAGCGTACATGGTGCCACAGCAGAATCAATGGCTGTGCCGGGTGTGTTTTGCCCTTTACTGCCGGGCAATCTCAAATCGCGTCAGGGCACGTGAAATCCCTCTATACGGTGGTTTATGTTCTCATGAAGGTTGCTTCGAAACTGAAAATTTTGCTTCTGACTTTCATAACATCTTTGCCCTTTACTATAGGAAGGACGAATGAACACTTTTTCGTCTTTCCACTTTCCTTGCCGCCTTCTTATAACCTTAAAATATAGCTTCTTTCATGTTGTCAGAAACTTTGTGATCACACTGTTTACTTTGTCTTCTATTTCCACGAAAAGGTATCCAGTTTCCCAAGAAAAAATCCTCATTTGGTCATATTACAAAAAACCAATGAGACGCAATGAGACATTTTTAGTAGAGTTGATTGGGAAAATTGGAACATTTTCTCATTGGGTTTCATTGCAATTGTCATTGGCGGTGTCCCGTTTAAAGGAATGGGATCTTTATGAGATCTTATTGAGTCTCATTTGGAATTTAACACTTTCTAATTAAAAATCTTATAAGGAGGGCGGTAACATCCTAGTCCGGACTCGGACTCGATTAGGGACTCAAGTCCGTTTTTCGCTGGACTCGGAATTAGCCCGGAATGGGCTCAGATGGACTCGGACTAGGAGCCGATTCCAATCGGGTCCACAAATTTAAAACGAAAGTTTCATTAATGTTACCCATCAACATTTTTATTTTGCAATTTAACAAGTAAATGATCACATGCAGTCCAATACATTACAGGGTCAGCAAGAGTATGATATCTAGCTCCTGAAAAGTCCTCGTTTTTATCATAAGTGTAATTGTAAATAGTACAAAAGCATTTTAATCAGGCGCTACATTGTCAATTGGCAGGAACCGGAATTGGAAAACCTGGAATCGGAATTGTCTAGGAATCAGAGGATGTTGGACTCGTAATTGGTCCGAAATGGTTGCCACTTGCATTGGAATTGACCCAGGATTGGGTTAGGTGGACTCAGCCACAGCCCTGCATATACGAATCAATGAGATTCCATTCAAACCACATTCTTTATAATTGAAATATGTAAATGAGAATCAGTAGGAATCAATGCGATTAATGTTAGCCCCTAATCAATCCGACAGAGCAAGTCTCATTGAGTCTCATTGATTCTTTGTAATGAGACAAAACTACAAACAGATTCCAACAGGACGAGGTGCATTTCTGATAAAAAATCAGAAATGCTTAAGGCTTAATGCTTGAGGTTTCTTGTGTACTTAATCAAACTGATAAAGTACACAAGAAACCTCAATACATTTGACTCGCTTGACACAGTATGCATACACATTAAAGGAGCTGAGTAGTCGCCAAATCAGAATAAATTCTCGGACCCACCGACTTCGTTACGTCACATCCGGTTATGCTTCTTGGTTTATCGATTCGATCTGAAATGCATTGTGACGAGTACACACAATAAACAACGTACGTACTTGTGTAGTATATTAGTGTTGCATGTTTTAGTACGATACTGCTTACTTTTAGGCCTAACGTAATTTTCTTAGTTAGGCTATAATGAGTTTGATGGTGGTTAGTAAAAGCGAATCTATTATGGGGAAAAAAATGGAAACTCATTGTATGCAAAAACAATAAGTTTAAGGCTTACCGGAGGTGGTTGATTCAAGCATTCTCGTTTCTTGGTCCCACATTTACACAGAGCTACAGGCGGAGGGTTCTCGTGCTTTTACACGGACAGCCTCCGCTGCGAGACTCCTTACGCTGACACGTTGATTTGAAAACGCAAACAGACCGTTCTGTGCAGTTTAACCACTAGCATCTGCTTCTGTTGAGATTTGTACAAAACTTTCTCCCTCCAACATTTTGAAACTCGTTATAGTACTCGAAATGAAACCAAAATAATGTCCAGAAGCACTACAAGTATAACAAAATGCTAACGCAACCAGATGATCAGTTTTTCGCGGAAAAGGTATCAGAATTGTCCAACGTAGCTGCCATGATAACTCGATGCATTGACTTATTGATCCATTGATCAGAACCGTTACAAGTTGAAACGATACAAAATTGCCCGTGTCAGAAGAAAAGGTAACGAACTATAAATTCAAAAAACAAATTGTTCAATATATAGCAAGTGAAAAATAAAAAATCTAAGAAATAAAACACGGAAGTAATTACTGAATTACATTGCAAAATTATTTTAACTGAGAATACAAAACGCAGTAAGAAGAATATTTTCAACATTAGTATTACACTGAGGGTAAAAATCTCGTTTAGTATGACGTACTTATTTCCGAAGTACCCAGTACTCAGCTCCTTTGACATAAGTTTAGCGTTAGGAGATCCATTTTACTGAGACTAACTTAATTGTGCATACCCAAAGTTAAACCTCAATAACTTGATTTATTCTTCTTTCGTTCTATGTTCACTTGAAAAGCCATATTTTTCATGGCCTTAGGGTTGAGCCTTTAAAAATGATCCCAGCGCACTAGTGGTTCTTTATCTGTATCCATACCGCACAGACAAAGCAGTTTCACAGAGTCAGTGATGAATGTACAGACGTACTGAAACTTTGGAGGTCAAAAAGTTGAGCATAAGATCATACATGGCTTCTGCACTCTGATCATGCGCAGAATCATCCAAAACAATACTACAGTACCAAGATGAAACATACATCTGGAAAGTGAGAAAGTTAATTCAAGGCAAGAGTGTTCCGGAATCACATTCTATAGTAAGATGTTAGCCAAAAGCTGCGATTTCAGCTTACCCAGCACTTCTGTTTCTCATCACCATTGAACAAGTGAGGTATGTGCATCAGCAGAATACGATGTGCAGCTTACAAGATTGCTCTTTGTTTGAACTTTGGAAGTATTATGACACGATATTTCATAACTATTGCGTACCTCTATCTTTTAGCCTTAAAGGGGAATTTTCATCATCCCAGACAGTTCCAATTCTCCCAACTATGCAATTTCTAGCTCCTCCCATAACTGTATGAAGCTACTCCTTGTGCAGGAATAAACCTATTTTATTGCTTAAGGCCATGTCCTGGTGAGCATACAAGGCTACAAAATGTATTAAAAGCACTCTCTCTGCCTTGTGTGGAATGTGGGCTACTGTGCATCTTTCAAATTTTCAAACTTTGATGTCAATCAAAGAGCAGTCACCAACTGAGAATTTTCATACCCCTACACTAAAAATACACTTTGGGGTAATGACTGTCTGCCTTTAATACTGTACATACTGAACAACATATAATTGAACAAAGTTGAAACTGCTTTCACGATTTTGAAATACTCGTCATTGCTACTCGAATCTTTTTTTTTTTAAAAGAGGGATGTCTGGCAAGTCCTGTAAGCTTGTCTCAACGGTAGTTCGTGGGTGGCTAGTTTGCAATGTACAGTAACATGAGACAGTACAGTCACTTTTTGTGGTCTCCTCCTTTAACGCAGTGATAGAGGATTCGGCAAACGAGGTTTTCACCCAATACCTTTGTCAACTGGCAGGCAATGTTTTTTTTTCTTTCAGAAAAGCAAAAGCCAAACAGGTGTGTACACATAAATACAGCCGTAACCCTGGTACTGAATAATCATCTCACGCACGATTGCACTTGATAGTGATGACAGGCTGTTCTCTTTCACACCCGGACTGCCTCAAGATTTATAGTGAATGACCTATGTCGTAATTCTTTGTTGTCATCTTGCGTGAGTGTGTATGTGCAGTACTGTGGCCTTGTTATTGCAGACTGCAGGGAGGAGGTTACAAGCAAACAGCCCATTTCCTGTGTGACCGTGTGAGGCTGCTTTTGTGTCCTTCGGTCAGTTTTGTTTACTTCAGTCTGAGAATCACCTATCGTTTCATGCACAGCTTTTACCAAAATCATTTTCAGAATTATTCACCAAAAATTCTTAAGTCCACAACTATTTTACTCGCCAGTCTCATCTCCTACATACTATTGGTACCCGTAAATCATCTTCACAGTTGACATTACGCTACAGAGCTATACAACTGTGGAATTCATTACCTAATACATTAACTAACAGGCCAAGTATAAGTTCTTTTCGGAGAGTTTTCACCCAGTACTACATAGCTTTGTACTAATACTTAAGTAGTCTCCATCACCTTTTTATATGCCAGGTTTATTGCAACGATGTATCTTATTGATTGACTTATACTGTTTGAATGCATTCATTACATGTGTGTTTTGTCACTACGAATTTTGTTTGTGGAAAGCCGTGGTCTTTAGTGGGGGGGGGGGGGCTGGGTTGAAAGGGGTGAGGTCTTAGCTAGAGGGAAAGTTCTGGTCCTATTATCTTAGTCTTTACTTTTGTTTAGTTAATTGTTTTTTCTGGCCTTAATATCTTTAATTCTTTGTTCTTTTTGCTTTCTTTGTTTCTGACTCAGCTACGTCAGTTACCTTTGTTTAGTTATGGGGAGTAAACTCTCGACAAGCCCCTCAGGGTTTTTAGTTTTACTTTCATCTACTTCATTATGATATTGGTAATTATATTATGTATCGGTACTTTTCAATGATGTATAAAAACAAATAAACGAAACGAAACGAATGTAACGCTGTCCGAGAATGTAACGGTCAAGTCTCAATGTGGGCTCGTCTTGGCATGTTTCAGCTGCAATTTGAACACCTCAGCTTTCACTGTTTCAAAAATTATCCAAATAATAAAAAGGATCCATAGTATCACTCTCGTCACAAAGGGTGGATATGAGAAAATGTTGCAACGTAAACCCGGGAGACACCCCTCCCCCTTTGATGATATTTTGTGTGAGTTCGCTGTAGCTACGCTTAATGGGCAATATCTCTCAAACAGCTTTGAATTAGACTGTTGGCCATGAAATTAGACATTTCCGTTTCTTTGCCTTTTTTCGGCTGAGAGAAAGGGTTCTGTAGGGAGAGAAAGAGGTCAACCGTTCCCCTTCCCCATTTGCTTGTTTTCTTGTAATTTAAACTTACTTAAATAAAACGTGTCATTGTTGGAAAATAGCCTAACTAATTGTAAACTTAGATTTTCTGGTGATTTTAAAGATGGGGTTGGAGGTACGACATCGCAGCCCTTCAAGGCTGGTACAGGGGAATATATCACCCGCCTCCCCATAGTATACTGCTGTAAATCTTGGTTTCTAAGTTTCCTTAACAACTGCAGGTAACCCAGCTTATAGAGTATTCCAATTTGACATTTGAGTATCCTGATTTCTGCAGTGTCTCTTTGATGACAATTAAAACCAGTGTGGTACAGTTATTGGGACTTCTGAAATGTCTCGTTGAAGGTATAGGAATCCCATTGTTTCCTGAAATGTCTCATTAATTTTTGTTCGAAACCAGATTTCCTCATTGACTGTAGTAACGCTAGCTTAAAATTAATGAAACCATGGAAATTAATGAAACCATGGAAATTAATGAAACCATGGAACTACCTCGGACAGTACTTCCATGATGAAACCACATCAATGCCCCATTGAAATCAATGGGTTCTATTGAGCTCCATTCCATCCCGTTCAAACCCATTCAGTATTACTGAAGATATTAAATGAGACTGCATGAGACCAATGGGGTTTTTCTTTCGGAGTCTTTCAAACACAAGTGACAGATGCAGTTTTGGGTATTGTCCGTCTCCAATTTTCTTCTTATTTCTGTTTCTTTCCCTTTCTCAAAAAACAATTGCCAGTGGTTGCTATTGATATAAAAATTAGTGTCTACAATTTTTTATACTTACGATCAATACACTAATATAACACCGTAGTCGCCTACAATGTTCGACTAATTTAAAAGAAGTTTACAAAGAATTAATTCCGAGTGTTGACGAGGCTTTACTATTTCCAGAAGATTAACACACTGTAACGCAGCTGAGATTTTCTGTCTTATTTTCCTTAAGCGCGTCGCCGATATCTAAACTAGGCCGGTAGCAGGAAGGAAGCAGGAAGCAGGAAGGGGAAATAGACGCCGGAAACCAGACGACGGAAACGAGACACAGGAAACCAGACGCAGGAAGCAGGATGTCCGGCCGGCACTCCCCTGTCTGCTGTATAGCAATTACACCGGAAGACTCTGATTGGTTATTCTCGTCGCCCTCGTGAAGAAAGCTTGGCACAGTACGGTATACTAGGCTGCACGCGGGTGGGAGTGGCATAGGAATCTCGGACTTGTGATTGGGTATCGCACCGTGGTTTAAAAGGAGGACACGTGGGGCTGCAAAAAGGTTTGGCTTTGAGAATTGCACGGGTGAACAAGAGAGAGTACGAGCCACTGCGAGAATTACGAGGGTGAAAAAAGCAAGTGCGACGGAGCGAGAGGCCTGGCCGAGAGAGAAAGAAGTAGCCTGATGGAAAGCAAGATTTGGTAACGCTAAGCCGTAGAAATTATAGAATTTAGCTTTTAATTTGGACTGGCGTAATCTGAATTACGCTAGTTAGGATACACGTTAGTGGACTGATTAAAGTCATTTTCGGAATAGAAAAATTGTGCCTTTATTCTGTAAACAGTTTGGGCCGGAGGAACTAGTTCTTCGTCGCTCAGAAAGAAATCGCCTTTTTGGAAGGCAGATAGAGGGAAATTTGACTCTCGTAGGATCCGTTTTAATGACGTCTTGAGGGCGCAGAATTATTCTAGGTTACCCGCTTAAGTATTTTGGCAGAGGACCTCTTGTACAGTTAGGATGTTAGTCAACCCTTACACAGTGAAGCAGAAGAAGTTGCGGAGGCCTTTCCTACAGTTAAGCACTTACGTTAGTCCCGTTACACATTGAAGTAATTGCGGAGGCCTTTCCTACAGTTAAGTACTTGCGTAGGTCCCGTTACGCACAGAAGTAGTTGCGGAGGGCTCTTGGTACGACTAAGGACGTGAGTAAACCCCTTACACATTGAAGAAATTGCGGAGGCCTTTCCTACAGTTAAGTACTTGCGTAAGTCCCGTTACACATTGAAGAAATTGCGGAGGCCTTTCCTACAGTTAAGTACTTGCGTAAGTCCCGTTACACATTGAAGAAATTGCGGAGGCCTTTCCTACAGTTAAGTACTTGCGTAAGTCCCGTTACACATTGAAGTAGAAGAAGTTGCGGAGGCCTTTCCTACAGTTAAGCACCTGCGTAAGTCCCGTTACACATTGAAGTAGTTGCGGAGGCCTTTCCTACAGTTAAATACTTGCGTCAGTCCCATTACACACTGAAGTATTTGAGGAGGCCTTTCTTACAGGTAAGCACTTGCGTCAGTCCCTTCGTACACTAAAGTATTTGCGGAGGGCCCTTTGATCAACTAAGGACGTGCGTCGACCCTTGGGCAGTGAGACGTTGGCGGAGGCACCAGAGGAAGGCCACCCGAGGCTGTTGGGTGACCCAGGAGGAGGGCTACAGAGGAAGGGGACCAGAGACCGTGGGCGTTGGCTGACGTGTGCGGAGGGCGCCACAGACTTACCACCAAAGACTGTGGGCGTTAGCGGACGTTGGCGGAGGGCACCACAGAGGGACGACTGGTGACTGTTGACGCCAGAGACGTTGCCTGAGACTGTTGGCTGACCCAGGCGGAGGGCTACAGAGGAAGGGGACCAGAGACCGTGGACGTTGGCTGACGTGGGCGGAGGGCGCCACAGACGGACCACCAGGGACTTTGGGCGTTGGTTGACATTGGAGGACACCCCAGAGGGACCACCGGCAACCGTGGGCGTCGGCGGACGTCAGGGGCGTGGCCCGAGACGGCTGGTTGACGCATGGGACTTCGCCTTGTAATCTGATCTTTAAATTATCTATTCTTTTGATTATCTTTATCAATCTGCTGATCTGTGATTTTGCGATTGTAATTGGGTGGCAGTAATTGTGCGAATATGTTTTAAGTGTAAATAATTTGCAATTTTTGGTCAATCCCCGAACCGCACATTTTGGCGGCGCGTTACAACACATTCTCTCTGTCAGCTTCTAGTCAGAAGCAAATTGTACAGTAAGGCACTCACCCCAGCCTAAGTTAACGTTAAGGGTGAAGAGTAACAATGCAGGATTAGCGTTTATATGATAATCAACGAACTCCATTTCGTATCCCTTTCGAATCCTGCCCTATTCATGACTTACCACAACTTTCTAGTTATGAACCACACACGTTTTTACCTATTGTGTCGTCTGTCTTAATGCACACTGCTTAGGACAAAATGCATCTTCAATTACGTCCAAGTGTAGAGTGGAACAAGTGAAATGCACCATATACGGCATAAGCCTTTATCAGAATATAAGTCAAACCGTGGTACATTCATAATATCCGAAACCGCATCAAGTTTAGACATTGGTAGTGCTATGGGGGGGGGGGGGTCAAAAGAGACGCTTTTTGTAGGATGTTGATAATCGTGGGATCGACATATTCAATACCAGTGCTTCTCGGTCTTTTCTCTTAGATTTCTTCAACCTGATTGACAACCGTTCTAATTCCTCGGCACTTGTCTAGAGATTTCTTTAAAAAATGCCATTCGGAGGTGAACGTTACAACTCCCCTTGTGTTACATGTCAGGCGCGCATCTAGCATTTTGCTAATTAAAAAACATCTCATTTTAGGAGGGTAAAGGTCTACTGTGCAAAGACCTGCTAGTCCCAAAGGCAAGAAATACCCTTGGTCCCCCTCCCTCGGAAAACTTAAGAAAGTAAACACCGTTTGATGACAATTCCTTACATCCAGCAATGTAGCAATCAACAACACGAAGAAACGTCATGACGTCGTGTATCTTTATTCAGTGTGACCACTACCGGGGACTCCACTAGGAAATTATGTTAACACAGCAAGTTAACTCAACCTTGAGAAGCTTCCTTGGTGTTGCAAATTATTGTGCAGGTGACTACTCTGCAAGTTCAATTTTGAATTGATTTTGCCAGGTGCCTGTTTTCCTATAACCTATCCTTTTTTGTTTGTTCTACTTATATACTGCCGTGTTACAAATTACATCGCCAAAGGCTGTTTATCACCACCAGTGAATACCTTTCCCTACTATAGGTTACAAACAACACAGTAGTTGTCATTTCTTATCTAGTCTTTACATCCTAGTAGATGTTTTCATTACAAGGTTGCACTGAAAAGTTCTTGCTGTACCTCAAGACGCATACAGCTTGATGTGTTTCCTTAGCGCAATTTCTGAATTGCATGGCATTACTAGGGTCATAACTGTCCAGTCCAGAAAGTGTTATGTATATGAAAAGAAATCAAGCTGGAAATTTTAGTGTGATCAGATCATCATGTGGAACAGTCGAACCGAAAATTATATTAATGAATACAGGTTCAACTCATCAGTTAAGATCGCATTTTAGTACCCTTAAGTCATTTCCGTTCAAACCATTGTCCTTTCTTCTCAATTAACTTCAAGGTTTTTCCCTACGGAGGGTTGTTCACATAGTGCCGGTTTAGAAATGCTTACCCAATCGAATCGTTACCATAGGTTGACATGTAATGTTTAGATTAGAACTTATTAGGGTATAATACCACCTATATCACACGAAACAGCTCTATTCCCATGCATAAGCATTAGGTGCCGCTGAGACCATCCTCTTGGATGTTGTCAATGATAGGTCTCCCAAGTAAAAATCGAATCCATTATAAAGTTAAATGAAAACATTGTAAATAATAGAGAATAGATAGAAGCGAAGATAAACCAGAAATAGCCTCAAAAGTCGATTTATTACCCTCAGGCTGGAGGAGGAGGGATTAAATAACTAAAAGGATGCTCAGCCATAGAGCAATTATACTTAGAGGTAAGACGTGCCTTAAAAGGATTATCATGAATTAAATTGAATCAAAATATACCATTACGTTTGAAAAGGTCCGCTAAAGTGTAAAACAGCTGAAACGTTTTCCTGTACCTTTTTGTAAGAGTTGACACGCAAAGCCAAGCAAACACATTGGCTAGTAGACTTTCGCCAGCAGGTGATACCCAAGCTCAGTATTCAATAACTGATGGTATACAAACTTTTGAACAAATCAAAAGTTACGATATGGGTGTTAAATATGATGGGTCGGTCTTCGAAATTTACTGTCTGACATTTCAGACGATCCGCTTGGGTGGTTGTTCTCCGCGCTACTACAGTTTTATTGTACAATCTTGAAGAGTCAACGTAAACTTTGCCCTTAAAAAACGTTCTGTAGCACAGGAAAGATTACAGACATCTTGAAAAAAAGAAAAAAATGTTATATAGACACACTCGAAAATCTTCAGTTACATAATGTTACATAGCTAGCATTTTATAGAATCATTCCACAGATACGAAGCATTGTATACTGGTAACACGCAGAATCTGTCAAACCTATAGAAGTCAATAGAAAGAGGCTGGATTAATATTGGAATATAGATGTCTTCTGTTTCAAGGCCAGTAGATCGGTTTGCTCAACTGTTTGAAATACAGGAGACAATTTTCGAGTTTCTTCCACAAGCGTTCAGTAAATCGGGGTATCGGGAGTTGAAAAGAAATATTTGTTCTCTTTCCATGAAATTGTCTTTTACAACATTTAAAACTGCTCTGCAGTTAGCTACTTTTATAAAAAAGAGAAAGATCTGAGTGAAATTCAATGGAGGTTTGTAAGAAAAATTATAGCAAATTTACCTTTTAACGCTGCACTCAAACTTTCTTAACTTTCGCTACCTGGATCAAAAGTTTAGGGGTAAATTGATGTGATAAATTTGTAAAGTTTTGTTTAGTATAGAACTCATTGTGAATAATAGAAAGGAACAGTGGACATTTTTAGATACGCCCCTATTTAAAAATATTGATCCATTACTTTTTGTTTTCTTTGTTTGGGAATGACGGCTATCATTTCGGCATTTGTGAAACGGTGAGACAGCCAATACGAGAGAGGAGATTTTGATCATGATTTTGCCTGTTTTTGACAAGTAATGATTTCAAATCTGATATTAATCTAGTGAGCGGAATATAATGAAAACAGACTGAAACTGTATTTAAAGGCAAGAAAATGTAATTGAAAAACAACAGGTAGTGTTTGTTATGGCCAAAGAGTTACAAAATTAGAACATTCCAATTTTTTAGGATAAAAACATATTCTAAACACAGTATAAGGCTGTGAGCATCGAATCTACAATTTTTTTTTTCATGTCCAGCTAATACAATTTAAGCTATAGGTAGAGCCTAAAAGAGTATTTTCAGAAGCTTATATTTCATTCCAACGTCTGCGTATTACATGCAAAATATGTGTGGCTACTGATTTTTAATCCCTGCTAAACCATCGACTAGTTCCCTACAGTCTGAGTCATTCCACAACGCTTTGCATTCAGCGAGTATGATTCATCACTAGCAAAAGTCCAAATAAGTGCAAAATTTGTTAAACGGAATGACAAAAGTGGCCGACATTGGCCGCCGTGCACCATGAGAAAATACTGAACCTGCCATTAATTGTGACTTCATGATTGCCTTCCAATCGATGGCGAACTCCTTTTCAGCTTAACTTCCAAAAGTAGTAGCAGTGTTCACCCTTTCTGACAGCTTAGGTTAACCACATCAAGTGGAAGTTTGGTGAAACAACAAAGACATTATCTCTTTTACAAATGTCACGTGTCAATTTATACCAAGTTACTGCTTGGGTAACGTAGACCCGATTATCACTTCTAATTTTTAATATTAACCAACTGATTAAGGAAATAGCATTTTAAAAAAAGGGATCTTTTGAAGTACGCCCTATATATAGTTCAGTACTATTTTGGCCTGCTGACATGATTCCTGGAATGCAATCAATAACCCATGCCGTTTTTAGCATGATCTTTGTTAGACTACATTCTACTTGTCAACCTCCAATGAAAGATTGGCTATGACATTGTTCGCTTTTTATTATGTGGTTAGCAAACACTAACTCGTTTGCACAGGAAGATGCCCCTGCTTCAACAGAATACTCACATACTAGTAAGTGCGGTAACCAGTAGAATCACGTAAGTTTCATAAAATCATGAAGACAACTCACTGCAACGTTTAACCGTATAAAAGCTGACTGGACAAAGGCATGAAAAAGTTTGCATACGACTATTTTTGGTGACCTTTAAAGTGTTCACATCATTCAGGCAACACTGCATGGTATGAAGCGTTTGTACGCAACATTTACTGACAATATGGCTCAAGGCTTTGAATTTTTACACAGCCCTGATACACGGCAGTTTTGTCTTTCGTTTGGAAGATGGCTGGGAGAGGTGACGCAACTAGGGCTTGTCCTCTTGCCCCCTCTCCCCGACAGCAGCCCTGGAGTTTATCCCCCGGTAAGACATATTTCTCATCACGATAGACCAAAAATACTGCCGCAACTTACTTTCAGGGACATACCCCTCTTAAACCTACCATTTGCTACGCTGGTAGCTGAAATTAGAAGTACATCTGAAAAATAAAATACTAGATATGCACTCACTACTACTGACCCTGAAGCAGGCATCTTGTCTCTAGTCAATGATTAATTTACTGAAAAATGCAAATTGACAGATACAAGTTAAAAAAAATATGGGGGACATTAGACAAGGAAGTACTGTCCAATGCAATACCTCATGATTTCCTCAAACTTCACTTTAGGCAGAGTAAATGATGAGCGGGGTAATACCATTTTGACAAGCGAAGCATAGGGAGTGGCAAATGGGCCATCACCTTATTATTTTGAGTGGGCAAGGAGATACAGTCGTAATACGGATGTTCCAGAGATATTCTCTATAACTTCGTACATAAACCTATTGTTAACCTCTTATTGTCATAGGTGGGAGTTGTCTGCTCTCAAATGTGATATCTTGCTTGTAGACCCAACCCCCTTTTCTCCTCCTTCTTTCCATTCGTCAATAACCACTGTTGTTGTCATTTCTTTCCTTTCATTTCCATTTCTCCCTTTTTTTTCCTTTTCTTCCTTTCTTTCCTGTTACTTTTTCTCTCTGAGTGCTCTCTTTCTCCTTTCTTCTCCTGCTCAACTTTTGTTTTTGAGCTCTCCCTGTTTTCTCCATTTTTTTCAGGGGAAGGAATAGACTTACCCCTGCTCTCCACTGCCTACGCTGTTGGGAGGAGGAACTTCCGATGTTAGAGTGTTTATGGGGTTTAGAAGAGTTGCTGTATACTACCACTCAAGAGTGTTATCATGTTAACGCGCATAACGGATCCAGGAACTTTGAAGCTGGGGACACAATGGGAAATGCGAATGCGTTTGCACCAGGAGTGAGTTTACATGTGTGGGATATCAGGGTCAGTGTTACGAACCGTGATAGGGTCCAAGGGCAGAGTCCCGGTAAGGCCTAACGAGCGAAGCCCCCCCCCCTCCCCCAGCTCTCTATATTACAGAATGAGAACACTGAAAATCAGTTCGAGTTACTCTTTTAAGGCTATCATTATTATCACTTCATATTTTACATAATTCAATGTATGGCTGAGAAGAGGGTTACTCTGGGGGCATGTTGAGAGGTGCAGAGGTACATTCTAAGATATTTGCATGGAGCACGAATGGACAATTAATTTCCGGCAAAGGGTTTTTTTTTTTTTTTTGCCGCAATAATTGTTTTTTTATTGTCATTCTGTTTTTTATCTTTACGTTCAAACGTTCATCAGGCAAGGAGTGTGAGAGGCAACAATTTTGCTCGAAGGGCGCCAGAGACATCATTTTCATGGTACTCTTACAAAAAAAGTGTGGCATGCCACATGCGAACACACGCAATCACGTGTGGCAGAGCATATAAAAATACATAAGGAAAAAAGTGTGGTTATGTGTGGTTACACATGTGGTATTGGAACCAATATGACACACAGGACCACGCTTTTTCCTGCATGATTGTCACACCTTGAAATCTGGGTCAAAGTGGGGAAAGCTGTGTCAACTTGAGACATGTGGCAAACCAGGGCAAAGTGTGGCAAACAAGGCCAGTGAAAGAAATCGAACTATTGAATTTACTTTACTCAGCATCACACATCTCCACACTTTGCCTACTTTACCCCAGTTTGCCTCCTGTTACATGTGTCAAAGCATGATTTTCGGTTTTCCACACATTGCCTCATGTCCAAACTGTGAAAGTGCAGGTCAATGCATGGCACTTTGGAAAAGTGTGTCAACTGTTTATTAATGACACTCTTAGAGCCGCTGTAACGCGTAATTTGGTATCTCAATGCCCCCATCAAATTGCAGACAGCTTTACTGTAAATCACAGAGTTGTTACTACAGTTCAAAGAAGCAAGCTGCTTCCCCTCCTCACAAAGGCCTATATCGTGCATATCATTATGTTTACGTCCACAGATCTGGATATAGGTGACCAGATTTACACTTTTCACTCAAACAAATTGCCATAGTTTGTTTTATTGCTGAATATTGTTTTTTCTTTTTTTGGGTAGTTCTTGATAATTTATCCAAAATCGGACACAGGTTTTGGTACGGAACTGACCTAATTTGCATAATTTCAAAATTACCGCCCTAAAAATTTGAGGTCACTTATCTGTACAGAATTCAAACTTTCTGAGGAATATATTCTTCGATGTTATCAGAAACATGACTCAGAATACATATGAATTGTATGGGGTATATATATAAGCTTGCATGACTTGTACCTAATTTGCATAAATTCAAAATAAAGTAAAGTAAGGGTAGGCGGTGCACCATCTGACGTTCCTGTAAGTCGGTTAACCTTGCACATTTTTAGGAAAGGTCCGAAATCATCGTGCGTGATTTCATGCGAAAGATAAGAAAGCTTTTTGAGGAGGCCGGGGTTTGAATGTAAAATGTTTGGTTCTTATGACCAAGCTTGACCGGTTTCTGTTGTCATGCTCATATTGCTATAATATGGCAGCAACTTCATCAGTTGCAAACCGTCATACGCGGTTGGGGGTTAAAATTCAAAGCTTTATCGAGCAATAATTAAGTATCACAAAAGTTAACCTCTGTATAGAGTATATGGTTATGTCCCCAAACTTTTCGTAAGCCATTAAATAACATTTATGAAATGTTTAGGCAGTGTTCCTATAGTAGACCCTTTTATGGGCACGGACGGGTAAAGGGGGTGTGTTAAAGATCGTTGTTTTGATCATTTGTAACAAAAGAGCCATATTTATAATTTTGACATATGGCGGGATCGTAGGCAATTTAAATTTGCAAAAACAAAGCTTTGAGTGTTTCACGGGGGATAATTGAGGGGGCATGACCCACTGACCTCCCCATCCTATGTACGGCACTGAGTTATATCGAGAAGTCATTCCGACCCCTAAATTGCCAATGTTTCCTTCCATCCAAATAAACTTATAGTTTCAAGTGTGACGCCAGTGGCCTAACTCCAGTGACATACCACTCCAATCACACATCGAGAAAATTTACCAGTTTTCTTACCTTGTATTCTATGGTATGGTGCAGTGTGAGATAAAAGCGTTCTGTGTATGCCTCCTCTGGCAGGGCCGTAGCCTGGGCAAAATCTCGGGGGGGGGGGGCAGTTAATGACACTGTCTGGGCGGAGCACCATATGTGGTATGGCTACAGATAGTTAACCCCCTAGCGGACCCTTCATTTTCCTTATATTCTGGGTACCAACGCGAAGGGTGGTCCTATAAGGGGAGGAGTACATGTAAGACATGGCTTAGGTTCAAAATTGTACTGTCGTTGGCAACGCTTTGAATTTATTATATTGTTAGAAATTGTCATTATTTAGTGATATTCTCAATATTTTATGGCTGCGCGGATGGCAAGAGGTGCTGCCTAAGAGAAGGGGACTACATCCTTTACTCTTTGAGAAATTTATGTCTTTGTCAGGTGACTTGGATGCAAAATGGTGCTATCTTTCTAAACTTATGTGAAGCGTTGAATTGATTATATGTTTAGGAATCCTCATTATTCAATGACTCTTTTTGTCCTGTTAGGATGAAAAGTTGTATTGAAGGGTTAGGGATTACACCTTCTAGTCTCTCTACTCTTTGAAAATTTTTGTTCTAAGTTTTCTTAGATCCAAAATGGTACAATTGCAAGGTACAATTGCGAGGCTGGCACCCGGTGCAGGCTTCCACCTAGTGCTCTTAGTACGACACCGGGTTAGTCACAATCAGTTGGTGCGTAGGCATAGCGTATCTATTTAAAATGGGAGATATGACACATTTTAGACCTCAAGTGTTGCATCTAAGCTGTTTATAGAACAAAAGCCTTATGGTAAAATCTTTTCACCTTTATATTACCAACATATCTGAAACGGGTGTCAAAGCAAATTTAACTGAGTGAGAAAGCGGACGTAGAGCGTCACAATTTTTGTGATTTTTAGAACAAAAATGTCACAGACAACGAAATACATTCATTATTTAACGACGTTTGGCGTCATTATTAATCCAAAAGTATCCCAGAGTCATACCAGAACCACCTTTTATAGGTACCAAAATTTTATTTTGATCGATTTTTATATGGGGGCACAGTGGTCCGCACGGGGGGAACGACCCAAGTGCCCCGCCTGGCTACGGGCCTGCCTAAGCATTATTTACCTTAAAATTTTATGCTTAGAAACAACACTAGATTTCAAGAAGGAAAGATAGATTTGATTTAAAGTGGGAAATGCAGTCACCCATATTTGAGTTCGTGTACCAAGGCATCGTATTTTATGAATGGCTCTTGAGAATCATGTTGCGATATGTTTCTCACTGCATGAGTTGAGAAATTTACGCATAGATTTACTCCATGGTTTACCTTGAATATGCAACATTTAAGTCCTGACATATCATGAAAAATACTTGAAGTGAAATAAGGGGATATTTGTGAGATTTAGCTGTAGTTCAAAACAATTTTGCGGCGACTGCTTATGCCCTTTAAACTGAAAGTTACTTGATAAGCTCTTTGAGTTTGGCCAGTAATTAAATTATATCCTTGTCTATTTGATATTTAGCCAGTGTATATAGTGGTGTGTATTCAAGCGGTGTTTCTGGTAGGAGAAAGATGGTTTTATTCGTCAGGAAGAGCAACCTACGTAAGAACGTGTCCATGGCAGGGGGTACGGGGATCCCCGGGAAACTTTGGGGAAAAGAACCATTATTAATGCGATTTCGTAAGTTTTGGGGGCCTTGAAATGATAATTGGACAGTGGACTTTTCAGCATTTTTGTCAAGTAGGCCAACTTTCATTTACGGTACGGAAATCTCAGGGGGCAGTAGCCCCCGGGCCCCTCTCCCCCACAAACTACAGCCTTGTGGAGTAATATCGCAGCAGCTTGCATCGCCTTGCTAACCCATCCCCTCCAGAAACCTTGATATAGAGTCCTCGTGGTGTAAACATTTGTATGGGGATTGCTCAATCTCCCGTCTCGTGGAATATGACAGCCCTTATTTTAGTATTTATGGTCAGCAAATTTCTGACTTCTTTTGCAATTATGACAAAGCAGAGGCCTAAGGGGTCAATAGTTCTGAGGGGTCAGGGATAATTTGTGCCCGAATTTAGAATTTTGGACCAAGTTGTCGGACTTTTGATACCGCTGAGTCGGTTGTCACAGGACATAGTTTCTTGGCTGTCTCATTTGCGCGAATGAATCCACTATTTTTGCCCGAACTGGGAGGACATATCCCCCTGCACCCCCGCCTTGTGCGATTATGGATAAAGGCCTGAGTCAGGCCTATAATTTCGATGGATACCCGTTCCTTACACAGACGTATTCTGTGCAACTCATGGAAGTGATAGAGCATCTATTCAGAACAAAACTACCTGGCCTAAATTAGTTGATGAAATCTTTATGGTCATAATTGTTGTAACACAAGATGTACACACTCAATATATCCTTTGTAGACAGCACATAGGCTTGCAAGGCTGGCCTACACGACCTTTCATTAGTTATTAACTGGCATCTTTCCTCTTGTTCTGTCCTCGCTGTGCATGTGCTACTGGGGCGAATAAAACGTTTTCGGCGGTAGATGGCCGAACTGTACATATGGTCATGCCGTTTTAACCAGAATGTCGTAGCTGCTAACTGTCAGATCCATGACACTTGATCTCACAGAAGACACCGCGACAGTCGTACAAACCAATCAAATACCCGTCAGCCTAAAATCTATTTAGTCATAAAACAGAGCTCATAAACGAGGGGTTCCCTAACTGCACCCAATCCCTCACTTGAGTTTTATTGACCTAGCAGATCGTTTTACAAATATTCCATTGTATTTACCAAGTGGTTGCTAACCACAAAATTCTGCTGTGTTAACTCAATTGACAGCAGGGAGTAAGTTTAACAGCTGTCAAACAGGTGTCAAGTTATTGTGATTTATTGCTTACTTTTCTTGCATCGTTTATGACGTGCTGGGGGTTTGAATTTGACTAAACGTAGATCAAGGAAGACCTAAATTTTCCACAGAATCTGAATTTTTAAATAATATTATTGACAAAGGTTTTCTTTTGAAAAAGCCTCTCTGCCATAATATACCCAGTACCAGTCAACCTTGAAAAGTCCGTAAAATGAAGTTGCAGTCAAGGGCTTATACTCCCAGTTCGTTGCCAGACATTTTCTATTCATTGCCAACTCTTACGACCGTCAGTTCTGTGGGATCATTGCATGTCGGTTGAACTTGAAAACGCAATTTGACAAAATTCATAAGGTACCTCCTTTGTTTTGGGTTTCCTTTGCAATGTCTGAAGGCCCCCTACCCTTCACCGTCCCCGCTGCATAACAGAAAACGCGTTGATATGTTCATTCGACTGCAATTCATGACATGCATAGCGAAAAATCGTTTTAAACAGTTAAATTAGGCCCATTCTGTCAGTAATGAATAGCGAAAAGAGATATCAATTTCGGAGTCTGGGAGCCATTTTGAATTTATGCAAATTATGTGGCATTCCTGAGAAGTCGTTCAGGTTCATATACACGTAAGCGATCGACTGAGTTATTGCTTATTCTCAGTTTAGTACTTTCGTGGTGCCGAAAGTGAATAGACCTGGACAAAATGGAGCTGGAACTGGGAAACGGCGACCATTTTGGAATTATGCAAATTAGGTAACTTCCTGGCTGAACGTTGTGACCGATTTGGATATTTCATCAAAAACAACTTAATAAACAATATTCAACAATAAAAAACTGTTGCAATTTGTTTGACTCAACACACAAATTTCATGTAAATGCGGTAGCATAATAGTTTCCTCAGCTCCTTGCGTTACGTACTATTGCTACACATAAAGGCCTACGTAGCTCAAGTGTTTGTTCTGTGGCAAACTTAAATCATCTGCACAACACAGCGCATATTGAAAAGACGTAGTTACCATGCGGAGTTGTACAGCAACTGCAGGGAACAAGGTAAATGCTTTGTGACAAAGGATGTGTAACAAAATTTTTGTCAGTCTCGAGCCCGGTCTCGGGAATTTTACAGCCGATTCACGAGTCCAGACTGTACGAGACCGAGTCCTTGCTTCCCGAGTCCGAGTCCTTCAAAATCGTCACTCGAGACCCGAGACCGGTCTCGAGTCACTACAACACTCAGTGCTAGCTACAGCTAGTACTGATTCCGTGGCTATCAGCGAAATGAAAATAACGATCACCTGCGCAAAACAAGGAAGTATACAGCATGCATAGAGCTTACATTGTTTCTCACAGGGAAAGAAAATCTTTCCTTCTAAAATATCGTTTCCATTTAGGTTCATCGACTGTAACTGGCGCCTTACGTGATACTACGGGTAAAATCAAAACAATTATAACGTGTCAGGGCAGCCCATTGTTCAATATTTTATCGTCTGCCAAGCGGTAACACCATATTTTAAAGTTCATGTTAACGTTAAACAGTAGGCCTAGTTCTGATTACTAGTATTTCTAATGTTGCATTAACTGCATGATGTTGCCAATATAAAATACCAAAGTCTAAAAAATCAAAACTATATGTTTCAAAGCTTGAAAAATGCATCTAAATGATCCAACTCTCATCGTCACTGGACATTCCTGAGCTGAGATATAAAATGTTGAAGCTTATTCAATCAATTTAAAATGAGAGTTGTGCAATAAGTTGTGATGTCATTCTTGTACTATTCAAATTACCGTCTTTGTTCTTCTTTGTTTTTACCCCAAACTTACTCTACCTATTGCTAAAATGTGATTACCTTCTTACTGTTGTAGGGTGACATTGCTATATAATCCGTCTCCGTACAACGTGCTATGCAAGCGAACAGTAAATGTGACTTTGAAGGCCATATAAACGTCTTAATTTGAAAAGAAAACAAAAGAAGGTAATGTGAGTTGTACAAGAAGGACATCACAAATTATTACGCAATAGACTATTTCAAATGAATTGACTAAATTTCAACATTTTATATCTCAGCAACGGAATAAACTATGAAAATGGAAGTTACGTTAATAAAATTCATTTACCAACCTTTAAAATATTTATTCTCGTAATTCTTGACTTAAGGTCCACTCAACGATATAAAGACACTGCAAGCACTTACATTTCAGTCAACCGTGTAGTATTCTTTTTTAGGCTATATCACTCTGTGATGTTCTGTATAAAGTACCTATTGACGCTTCTTACACAACACTATACCAGTCCTATATGTTCATACATAACCGTTGGTACAAGTAAGATAGCATGCAAGATTCTGTCCGACAAACACTCCCGATTTTAATGACGGCTGTTATTCAGTCCACTATTTGATTATGCACGTCTGTTTGTTACCTACATAGTGAAATGTTTTTCCCATATGATACTTCATTGGTTATGATAAAACGGAGAACCTTCATGACCATAAGAGGTTAAACCGATAAGTATTACTAAATAATTATCAAATGCTTTCACGGTATTTTAGCCTGATTGCATCTATATGCATCTTCAGAATCAAGAATAGATTACTAAAAGGCCCCAAATGTGAAACATGTAGGCATAAAAAATCTGGAAAGTAAGGTTTTTTTCAATAAAAAGGGTGGGATAAATTTACTTGCTCTTTATTGATATCTTAGTGAACTGAACATCTCATCCTAATATGAAAGCTTTTTCTATCTTTCTTACTTTCATCCAGACTCTGAAACAGAATGACATCTGTCAGCAACTTCTTCACACTTTTACTTGTAATCACTTTGTGGTCAACCTGTACGTGTTATAATCTCACTATAATACACACTAATGATGTCCATGCCAGATTCGAACAATTCAACAGGTTTGGATCAAACTGCTCCGCGGGAGACGCGACTGAAGGCTCCTGCTTTGGTGGTGTGGCAAGACGGGCAACTAAAATCAAGGAAATTCGTGATTCTTACGAAAACACTCTTCTACTTGATGCTGGAGACCAGTTTCAGGGGTCACAATGGTTTGTCTTCTATTCAGGAGCAGCAACCTCCTATTTCATGAACCAGTTGGGTTATGATGTTATGGTGAGAAATGAAGCATTCGAGAGACTGTCCTTCAGTCAGACTGCCGTGACTTCGATGTCAGTGGCGTTGATATTATATTTCAAGGTCATGTGTTAAACATTTTAGCTCGGGTAACACGGAACAAGTTTTCTATCAGTAGCGACAGTTTGTAGCATAGGTAATTAAATTATCATGGCAGATTTTCCGTTATCTGCTTCAAGAGAGTGATAAATTGCCAGAGACAATCAAACCTTAGCTGGCAGTGACATTTAAAATGCAAATTCACAAGTAAAGGAATAAAAATATTTTCAGGGAGAGAAATGTCAACTAATTATCTCATTTAGAGATTCTAGAATTTGGAGTAGGCCTACTACAAATTGCCTTCAAAAATAAACACCTTGTACTAACCATATTTTAGGACCTAAATGACGATAGACAAAAGGAGAAGGCTAACAGGGTTTATTGCGTAATCTACAGACATAGTTGTTAGCCCTTTGTGTTACGAGTCGACTTAGATTGACCCTTGTAATGAAGAGATCTTATCTGGTTCAAACCAACAGTTGTCCAAACTTGAAAATGTTATTGTTGGTAACATCCCAGTTAAAGTTTCGTTTTATCGTCCGTGAAATATTAAGGAACATGATTTCGATCAGGGTCTTTCTATGTTTGATCATGTCACCAGTAAGAGAAGAACTGCTATTTCTAAAACACAAGGCAGTGTGCTAAGCTCGTTCGCGAGGCCGCTATCATTGTTTTTGTGAATGCACTTGTTCATAGCTGTATTAGTCATGGTTATTTTTTACTTACTGGTATTTCGAGATGTATAATGTATAAGTGGCAAAATTATACTGCCAACTAGATACCAGTAAGAGCAGCTTATTTCCATCATTAGGCTTAATGGAGGAGTTACATTGGCTCCAATTGCTTTACAGAAGTCGACTTAAAATTCACATTAGAAAAATCTGCCCCATGAAACTAGGCGTCATGACTTGGCCCAACTTTTAACGACAGAAAACCGCAAACAAGTCTGACCTTGGAATTTTTACCAGGCATTCAGAGCCCGAACAAAGACTAGGGGTGTACCTCAGTGCTGAAAATATCAAGAAATAATGCTCTTCTGCAATGATGAGCACGCGTTTTGTTAAATTCGGAAGATGCAATACCTATTTGAGATGGGGTTTTTGTCTCAAATATGAATTATTTAACAGATTATTGAATTTTATTTTGACAAATTATGAATTTTATTTCTTTGCATAAATTCACTAAATTTGAACCAATATTCATGGTTCAAGATTCATTTGGTAACTAATTTAGCGGCTGATTCCGATTCTAGTCATATCGTACGTGGAAATACAGATCGATTCGTAAAAATCGTTTGAAGATTGATGTCCAGTATCTTGACGTTAACCACAAAAATACGTCACTACACCGCTGGATTCGGAAACCAAGGTCAAAGTGTAAATGTCCACCGTTCAAGCCGACGAAATCTGTAATGAGCATCTCGTGTATAAAGTCCCTCACCAAATGGTACCACTTTACATCTCCCTTATATCCCACTTCAAGGAAACCAGATTTGAACTGAGATCTGAGACCACTCTCAATCTGGTTGTTGGGAGATACCGGTCCATGTTTGATGAGCGTGCTCTCGCTGTCCAAGGCCCTTAGTTATGGGATGTTTTTCCCTTCTCAGTTAAGTCGGCAGGATCTCTTTAACATTTTCAGAACCTATTGAAAACCTAGTACCTCTTTAGTTGTGTCTTCAATGATATCCGATCCTTTAACTTTTTTGTTTATGCACTTTCTCTCTTGTAAGGAGCATTGGAGTATCTATTTTAAATAGTGTGCCATATAAATTTCATTAACTTGGACTTAAATTTGATTACTCTTGCTTTTAAATGCACCACTAATCCCTACTTGAAAATTCAAACGAATGTAAAAACATACAAAATTAGACTGACAAAAATTAAGCGAAATTAAAATGATATCTATTGAACAGAATATGCAATGACATGTTTGGCTAGTATGGCATTTATGAACGGGGAGAAAACATTCAGGGCTGGTCTACTTTGTTGATTAGTCTTAAGCCAGGATTTTTTATGAGTTACTAACTTGCAAACCTTTCCAATGGTTTAAAAAGCTTTATGAGTTTCCTTTCTTGATCGTAAGCTATAGAGTCATCCCTAAAAATACCTGCAAAAATATGGAATCCTCATATCTTTGTTGTTGAACTCCACCACACTCAACGTACATCCCTCTTTTAACTTGATTGCACATTAAACTCAAATTCGGAATATCTGGAGACTCTACGGATTAAAAACTGGCCCTTCCCTATCGGCGTGGAGTCCAGAGATACCCAAACCCTCGAACTTGACAGAGGTCCTTGACAGGTCTTCGTTTTTTCGAAGTGGTGTAAATAAAGTGTTTATACGTTTATTTCAACTGATCTGCATGCGCAACTCTAGAATAGGATCCTTCTTACCTCAGTCTACGACGGGTAGGTACAGTCAGGAAATGAAGGTAGATAGAGAGGGCCAATGGCTGAGTGATCCCCTTCCATATGTAATTTGTGTAAAGATTAATTTCAGATATTATTGCCTAATACCGTGCAAACCACAATTCATTTTAAAAGAGGTTTCGTGCAAAAATTCACTTCGAGGAAAAATGAAGATTGTAGGGTCCCTTTTGTGATTTGCTTGTCCATGAAGCTCCAGGGGAGGGGAGCAAATTCCCTGATAGCTATCAGACTACTGGGCTTTTACCATTGCTGTCCAAAAAGACGAACAGGCGGTTATTTAAGAGCAAGATGAAAAGATGGTATTTCTGGGATGTAATCCTAGACAACATAATCCCAGGGGTCTTAATTTAGTTGGTTGATCATTTATTCTATACAACATTCCCCGTGTGTCACAAACTTGAACACCAACAGAGGCGTACAGAAATTATCATTCAGGTTGTGGGTATGGTTAATGCTACTCTGTGGAGGGCGCAATACGATATTCATGTTCAGGCGTACCTAAAAAAGCATGTATGTGTATAGCGTAGTTTGAAGCGCAAACTTTTTGGAGTCCATGTGATCCTTGGTAGAGTAGTGACATTCTGTTGCTTTTGTAAACGACTGTGTAGAATTACGCCGAAAAATGGGAAAGAATTTACTGTTTTTGTTGAATTACCACATAAATCAGGGTACTACTACTCCAAAGAGTAAACATTTTGGATCAACGTTTACCTTGTTAAACAGCTTCCTGCCGGGATAATCACATACCGCGATATTGGTACAATCATGTGAATAATGCACATTTTCGGTGTAATTACTGTGCCAGCGATTCAGACTAAATGGTTGGCAAAAATAAAGTGAACATAATGCAAGATAAAATGACCATTAGTAGCTTCTTTCCCCAGACATTAGGAAACCACGAATTTGATCTTGGAGTTGAGGGACTGATTCGATTTCTGAGGAACGTCACTTTCCCTGTCGTTAGCAGCAACATCAATTCTACACTAGAACCGGAATTGGAAGCACTCTTTCAGAAAAGTGTCATTCTCAATATTGGTGGAGAACTGATCGGTACCATTGGTTACACAACCCGAATAACACCTGAGATATCAAAACCTGGTAAGGTTCCTCAAAAGAAAGTGTGAATGGATTTTGACGTGATGCCATCTGTGTGGCGTACTGTAACATTACGTAATTTTCGATAAAAATTTCTTTCTGGATAAATGTACCACACTAGTTTTTAACTATTTTACCCCACGGTCATGTCAGACGTTCTTGGTAAGTACCGTTACACCTCACAAATGTAAACCATTGTAGCCGTTAAATGTAGTGTTCTCACTGATTAGCCCTTCATGCCCCCCCCCCCCCCAAAAAAAAAATACCCAAACAAGCCCATCGGAATTTTGATTCTGAGTCAAGCACTTCTGACTTTAAGAGAAAATACAAAATTTGCAATGTGCAAGGAGAGACTCTTTTCAGGGTATTGACAGCCTTCGTGTGCCCCACAATAACATTCTCGATCCCACAAGTAGATTTGCAAGAGCAAGCTTATAATCCCGGCCCAGGAGAAAACTTTTATTTTCCAACGTGGATTATATCGATTGTGGTAATGGTGGTGGCAGGAACATCGGTAGGTGGAACAGGCCCTTTCGTAATGGGATTCCCAAAAGACTTAACAAACACATAAACCAGAGAAAAGCCACTTCTCAAAACTGTTCTTCGACAGGCTCAAAAATGGTAGTCTCTGTAAGTCTTACCAGCTATCGTCACGTACCTCCTAGTCGACGTTTAGGAGAAGCCGGTACATGATGAATTACATTTTAGGTGTCATTGTTTTCAATCAGAAGGGTCTTAAATTAGAAATCATTTCATAGAGTGGCTTCATTTATAACTTTGTAAAGATATAAGATTAAGAAAATTTCCGACGCTGCACGTTTTGACACCTTGTGGTGTATCAAGCCTCATTTGAGCAAGGGGTGATGAGCCAGTCAAATGAAAACAATAGATCGTAAAAGGGTAGTGTGGGTCATTTCTGCACCATTGTAAAGTGTGACTCGCCCAGCCAAAAATAGCCCATGCAGTACACAGACACGCTACCAGTAATCGTATACCGTGGAATTAGTTCCTATGGACCCTATAGAGTTAGCACGCAAAAGTAAACTTCGCTAGCACCGTTTTCTTGACCCACTGTTATTATTAAATGGTCTTTAAAGTCATCCTGAACTACCTCATTAAAATCCCTAGGTGACCTTTTGCGAAGGGAATAAAGATTTTGACGGGATGATATCGTTTTATTTGGACCAGTGAAATTGCTAAGAAGCGTGTTTGTGAAGACTATATATATATATATATATATATATATATATATATATATTTATATATATATATATATATATATATATAAGGTCAAAGTACTGCGTAGCACTTATGAGGTAGGTAGGTAAAAATGAAGTAGTAAATAGTGCTAAAAGTTTGTGAAAAATTCCACGACGTTTCGGGTTTAAACCCTTCATCAGGTGGCAAAAATGCAACTGATCGTTGACACGGCCAAACGTACAATTTAAAAAAAATACACAATACAATTGGGCACGGTAAACCTCGGCTAGGAAAACAGACAGTGTTAAGTGGTTACCACCAGTCAAAAAAATGCAGGAATTGCTGCGTTATAACAGTTCAAGTCTAACGTTCAGACCATGTAGGGACAGGGTTCCAAGTTTCATGATTAGGCGGTTTTCGGCAGCTAGGCGGTCATGATCGGAACCTCGACACGAGATGGCCGCCGAAACCATCAAGTCACGGATCGAGCATGTTGACGGGGGATTGAAGTGGGTGGCTACCGGGAACCCTGGGAGGTTCTGTTTGATTGATCTCAGGTGCTCGGTGACTCGGTCAGCAAGACGACGTTTTGTTTCTCCCACGTACAGTATATTACAGCGTTTACATACGAGAACGTAAACAACATTGGCTGAAGTACAGGTAAAATGCTGATGAACGTTAAAACGGTTGTTGTTGGGACCTACAATGGAAAGGTTTTTGTCATAACTGACCACCGGGCAAGTATTGCATCTCCCACGGTTGCAAGGAAAAGTTCCTGGGGTGTCAGGCACTACTGCTTGAGGTTGAGAGGCACGGACCAAGTGCTTAGATATGTTCTTTTCAATTCTGAATGCCGTGATGGGGGGATCAGGGAAATGGTCACGGGTGGATGGGTCATGACGGAGGGTCTCTACATTCCTATAAATGGCACGTACAATGGGGGTTACAGATGGGTGAAAGGATAGGACCAACGGGATACGTCTGGTGGGTGTATGGTCAGTTTTGGGGGCAAGGGCAGAGGCTCTATCAATTCCTTGTATGCGTTTCAGGGCATTGGAGAGCACTCTTTGTGGATACTGGCGTTGTTCAAAGAAAGAAATAATCTGCTTGGAAACTTTAGCGAAATCCTGGTCGTCGGAACAAATTCGTCTGGCCCGTAAAAGTTGTGAGAAAGGAATCGAATTGGTACAAGATCTGGGGTGGTTGGAAGGGTACATGAGGTAGTTGTGAGAGTCAGTAGGCTTAAAGTGGAGATTGGACTTGATTTGACTGTCGGAGATGGATAGTTCCGTGTCTAAAAACACTACTGAGGAGTTGGAAATACAGTGAGTGAATTTCAAAAACGGGCAGAACGTTTCAGCAAAGTTAATGAACTTTTCCAAATCGTTTCGAGGACCCACTGCGACCCCAACAATATCGTCAATGTACCTTTTGTAAAGTATGGGCTTGATCCCGGTGTATCGTGAGAACAACTGCTCCTCAAAGTGGCCCATGGTGAGGCAGGCCACAGAAGGTCCCAGTTTAGTGCCCATAGCTACTCCTTTAATTTGGCGGAAAAAACGACCATTGAACTGAAAGCAATTTTGTGTGAGGACTAGTTCAGTCAAGCGAAGAAAGGTGGTGGTAGGGATGCTAGGGTCCTGGCGTTATATATATATATATATATATATATATATATATATATATATATATATATATATATATATATATATATATATATATATATATATATATATATATATATATATATATATATATATACATATATGTACAGATAAGCATGAAAAATCCAGCACTCAACAAATAACGAGACGAACTGAAGAACTCCGTAACAGAAAGGCAGAAAAATAAATACAAGAGAAGTTCAATGTCGATCACCACACATATACAATAAGAAACTACTAGACGTTTCGAGCAGGTCTACTGGGGTTATCTTTTTTTTTTTTTTTTTTTTAGTCTCTACTGCTCTTTTTGCAGTCTTTTTCATTTTTACACTAGTGATCAAGGGCAGTAGACCTGCTCGAAACGTCTAGTAGTTTCTCCTTGTATATGTGTGGTGATCGACATTGAACTTCTCTTGTATATATATATATATATATATATATATATATATATATATATATATATATATATATATATATATATATATATATATATATATATATATATAACGCTAATTCCCACCTTAAGGGGAAATTCTTATATCTGCTTGTACATAGGGCGAAAAAAAGATAATAAAATACATAGGAAATAAATTCGCCCTAACGTCGAAACATATAAATTAACGTTATTTCAATGGCCAGCCATCCGTTTGTGTTAACAGGTAGGTGTCCGTAAATTTGACAACTTTGAAGTAATGGCATCTAGTTTGTAAATCTAAGAGGGCGCCCTTGTAAGTTTACGTATTCCTATAGAAAAAGTGTGTGGAAACGTTAAGGCGAAACTTATATTTCACCCGAAATTTTTTTTCCCCTTAAGGTCGACTTTTCAACAACAACTTTCCCCCTAAGTGCCGAATTAGAGAAATATATATATATATATATATATATATATATATATATATATATATATATATACATATATATATATATATATATCTAATTCGGCACTTAGGGGGAAAGTTGTTGTTGAAAAGTCGACCTTAAGGGGAAAAAAAATTTCAGGTGACATATAAGTTTCGCCTTAACGTTTCCACACACTTTTTCTATAGGAATACGTAAACTTACAAGGGCGCCCTCTTAGATTTACACACTAGGTGCCATTACTTCAAAGTTGTCAAATTTACGGACACCTAGCTGTTAACACGAAGGGATGGCTGGCCATTGAATAACGTTAATTATATGTTTAGACGTTAGGGCGTATTTATTTCTTAAGTATTTTATTATCTTTTTTTCGTCCTATGTACAAGCAGATATAAGAATTTCCCCTTAAGGTGGGAATTAGCGTTATATATATATATATATATATATATATATATATATATATATATATATATATATATATATATATATATATATATATATATATATATATATGGATAATATCAGTCCCATTTGCTTCTATTCGACTGAGCTAGGACGCTGATCCATCATGCCCCCTTCCACTTATGTCGGGTATTGATTTCTTTCTGTAGTCCGTTCTCCATATGGTCTAGCCGTTTGTATTTATATGTTCATTTCCCAGGAAGAAACTTAGTTTTTGGTGACGAAATCTCGTCCGTCCAAACTGAAGTTGACAAGATTATTGCTGCTGGGATCAATAAGATCATTGCAGTAGGACATGCCGGCTACGAAGTCGATTTAAAAATTGCCAAGAATACAGTCGGTATCGATATAATAGTAGGTGGTCATACAGACACATTTTTATATACTGGTGAGTACTGTAAAACAAAAGCCTTACGGACAAGGTGCAACTTTCTTGTAAATTCATGAAAATTCGTTACAATAGGGACTTGCCGTCGCTACATCTACAGTAAGACGGATTTGTCGCTATTGCTTACCATTGCTAGTCACTGGAAATTAAAATACATTGCATCTTTGGACGGGATGAGAGTATACCAGCAACTTTTTATGTAAAAATGTTAACATGATTTTATACCTTGACATTTTAGAAATCTTAAGGAGGTTTCCCTCTCCAGCTCATTGGCATGATGTTCGTTCTTAAGAAAGGGGGCAAGACCTCAATAATTTATGTCAATGAAACAATCGTTTCGAGTTTTGAAGTACCTGCCCCTAAGTTGGTGGTAGCGCCAACTTACTCATTAAATCATTGTTCCGAGTAAGTCACTTGTGACAGGAGTATTAGACCTGAATGATGTTGCTAACATATTGATATCAAATTAAAGCTGGCGAATAAAAGAACGAAATCTCTACCAGCCGAATAAGAAGCTACTCATTCATAATTTTCTAGGGATTTAGTAGGTTTGAGGGTATTAGTATAAACTTCCCTTTCAACCCCCTTCCGAATAACAACTCCCTGATTAAACATCCTCCTGCTTCAGCATACAACGGCGCCAGGGTTTTTATGCAGTTCCTCAGTGCTAGCTCATCCCGACACATAGTGAAATATGTTTAGTTAATCATGATAAGAGAGATCAATTTTGCTGTCCATGTATCCCTTTCCTTACATTCTGGAAGACCTGTAATGAGAAGGGCCTGGTTGTGACGCTCTCACACACTTTGTACGTCGTTCGTGTTCATACAACTTAGGTATAGGCCTATAAGGGTGGGGGGGGGGGGTGTATCTGGTAGGACACACAAAGGCACTAGTAATTTTTGTTCTCAAAAAATTTTCTAGTGGGCACCAGGCTCCTTTGACCATTGGTCTGGTAATCTTACTCAAAAATATGAAATTTAGCGTTAGTTTTATACTCCTTAACAATTTATTGATATTTTTGAAAATATTTTTACGCTTCTTTAGTCCATCTACACATTAGTTTCACCCTCAGAATTATACTTACAACATAGTCTGCTTTCAGGTACTCCTCCAACAAATGACAAAGTGATTGGACCATACCCTACCATAATTACACCGGATAAATCTCCAGAGGACCGTGTGTTAGTTGTCCAGGACTTCACCTTCTCCAAGTATCTAGGGCTACTTCATGTGACTTTTAATGATGGCGGCAAGATTACTTCTTACGATGGCAACCCTGTCCTCCTTGATGCTTCTGTAGAACAAGGTATTAATATCAGGTTTTAAAGACGTGGATAGTTTTGTTTCGATGAGGAATGAGAAAAGACGTTTCGGAGGACAAAGACCCTACTACATGCATCAAAAGCATTTGGATAATGTTTTAAAAGTTGATCACCGTGGTGTATCCGTTTCTCTTGTAATTATGCAAAAGTGATGCTTTCATTTTTAAGAAGAAAAATAATTGTGTCCTAGGCCTATTGGAAGTATCATCTTGAGCAATTCCCTGGTTGTTAATGAAAGGGGCTTAATGAGTTGGTTCATGGATTTCAAGATTTTTATCACATCTTTTACTCACATCTTGATGGTAAATGGTCAAAATTAGAGATTCTGAACATCTACACTCTAAAGAAGTTGGGTACATTTTTTGACCATCTTTTAACCAACACTGGGCAGTTAAGTGTCCAACCAAGTTTTGGTCAAATATTGACTAACTTCGGTTGGTAAATGCTTTACCAACTGTTGGGCATTCATTTTACCCAGTATGTAGTAATCTGAAAACTACCCGAGTGGCTAGTTGGGCAAAATATTACCAATTATTGGTTAAATTATCCCCAGAGACAGGGTAATTTTTAGAATGATTTACCTACTGATGAATAATTAACTTCTCATTTTAAGAACCCACACGGGAATATTTCAGAGAAGTCACCTTCTACAAGTTTAAAAAGCTACCGGCATTGCTAATGCTGGCCACTCTCAAACTGTTGTAGGATTTTAATTGGGGGTTCATTTATAGTTGATAAGATTGGTTTGGCATTCATATATATATATATATATACATATATCCAGTAATAATGTAATTTTCTTCATGATATTTCAATTTTTCTTTTTTTATGTTGTATTGTACAACTGAGAAACATGAATTTGCTGCAAGAATTCACCATTACCAACTTCAATGTATTTTAAATAGCCATGCATTTTTTCAAAACCACAAGTTTTCTTTGAAAAACTTGGAATGCTCCATTAACATGAACGGTATGTAAACCCTATGTTCCAATAGACTTTCACAGCATAAAAACGGATACTTTTCTCAAATTGTCTTAGCAAAAAATTCCCACAGTATAAGTGAACGTTTTGCAAAAAAATTACTGTGAGTGTATAAATTTAGAAATAGCTGTTAATAAAAGAATTAATTGGCGGTACGTTTAACCAACGTTGGGTCAAGTAATTCACATAAATCATTTCACCAACTGTTGGTCAATAAGTTTCCTAGTTCTTTTGCCCAACATTCGGAAAACTTTAACCAACCTCTACATTGCCCAACAAATTTTACCCAACTTTTTGAGAGTGTACAGCACAACTAAAACAACAATGATTGGGTAATTTATTTAAAAATTCGTGACCAGACACTTTCTACCATTAGGTATTAATCATATGCAACTCCTGTTTAAATAAAACCAATGAATTAAGCTTATACCAACTTCATTGACAGACTCTCAAATCCTTTTACAAACAACTGTTGTAATCAAGTCTTCAGTTGAAAATACATGTTGTATTTTTCAGAAAGGGTGGTCTATCAAGGGCTTGGACAAGCATTGAAAACTACAAGCTCTTCCACCCATAAAACTACAATTTTCTACATTTTCTGTGACTACAGGAAGTGATAAATGGCTAACAAGGCTTACTAGAAGTATCGTCATGCAATCATTTCCTATAAAACGTGTCGCAAAATAGTCAGTATCAACTCAACTGCCCCTTTCATCTAGGTAACGTTGTAAATACGAACATGAAGATTGGACCAAGGCGTTTCATTTTAAAATATTGAGGGTATCTTTACAACTTAATGCTTAAGAACCTCTCAAATTAACGCAAATGCCTTTACATCTCAGTATGGCCTTGGGTACACATGGGATAACGAGCGCGGTATCTTGATGACAAGAAACCACAATGGTCTTCTGCGCCTTTCTCGCTCACTGAGAGCAGAATGTAAATGTTCAAGATAGCGAGCTCGTCGTCGAGCTGTCCACATACAATCGATAGCATTTTAAACTTCTACAAGAGTAGCCTACTTAGTGAAAAGAATAATGTCTTTTGCGTGCAGCAGACTTGGACAGACTGCTACCCTGTTCGATAATAAATACAATATCACGATGACGCCACTATTTACATGTAATTTATATCAATAGACTTAATAATGATCAATGAATTCGCATAGAGAATATGACCACGGTCCTAAAACGATTATCTCGTTCTGTGACGACTTGCATGCAATCACTTGCATTCATGTCAACATATAGTAGGGTATCGTGCACAGATACATCATCTATTAGGAAATAATAAAATGCGCATGATATCAACGTACGTTTTCGTTATGATTTATATTTGGCAGACCCCGATGTATTGTCGGAAATCAACGAATTTGCTAAACCTATTACTGACTTCGGTAAGGTTGTGGTAGGTGAAACATATGTTCGACTTATCGGAAATAGGGCAACGTGTCGCATGAGGGAATGTAACCTTGGCAACTTGATTACAGACGCCATGTTGGAAAGCTTCGTCACCTACCATGGGGAAGAGTCGTGGAGTACCGTTGCAATCAGTCTCATGAATGGAGGTGGTATTCGCACAACTGTTGATCAAGGTAATTCTTGACCACTGTGCCCTTATCCACACCATACTTCATAAGAGAAATTGGCTTTTGGTGATTCTTTCCTTTGCTCATAGTTAAAATCAATGTATTTTATGTATTAAAGCTGGAGGTCTATTATCAGTCACCTTACTTTAATAAATTAATAAAACCAAAACAGATTTCGACAAATTCATCAAAATTTGAACTAAAGTAGGAATTTTAATGTCTACACCATAGACATAGTGTTTACCTCGACGCTGGGCGGTATGATCAGAAATAGTTCTGCAATATCACAAAGTGATGAAAATATCACCTAGTGTTCATACTGTCGGAGTTGGCAGTCTTTTGGCAAATTATTCTTACAAAATTTTGCATTCGTTGGTCTTAATCCCGTGGTCATGGGGTCGAATCCCTTGTAGACTATATAGTTACACTTCCTTTACGTTATTTATATTCCGGTTTTGGCTCCAGTAGGATCGTTCCCCGCTTAAAAAGCTACAGTGGCACAACTATTGTTCATCCATATTGGAAGAAGTTTTTTATTGAAGTAGGATTCAAATAATGTGAAAGATCGAGAACTGAATAAGTTACAAGTAGTAAACATTTATTGCTTTGATGAACCAGTGAAACGTGAACACACCTGAACAGGTGACACGTGAACGTGCAAGGTAAGGATCACGTTAAAGGTAAAATCTCTTCAACCTCACGGGTAGCATGTAAACCGTGACAAGTAAACTCCTGTGTGAAGCCAGTTCAATCATTGCTTTAGATGTTTTCAAGTTCTTTCTAAGTTATCACATACTATTTAAACGGTCTGAAGAAGTTATTCATCCTGAAATTCCAGTAAGAGTTGCTTTGCAAACACTTTTACCATGGTGGTGGAGGAAAGGTGAAAATAAAAAAAAAAATCTCCGGTCACTGCCAATATTAACAGCTGACTATTATAAAGAGTCATCGACATAAGCATAACAAATGAAACAAACTTATGATAGTAAAACCTCCTATTCTTCGTAGACTGTTATTTTCCCGGTTTTACCAATAGGGGTGCAGCTTAGTTTAAACAAAGACCCCAAAGACGCAATTTATAGGCACATATGACTTAATCCGTTCAACAGAAATATTTTCAGAGCTCCTTGCATTTGCAACGGCATTAGACTGTAGGTTTTGTTACATAATACACCCCCTGTAAACAACAGAATTTTAAGGGACCGAAATACAGCTTTAATGGGAGAAAACAGTTGCCCCAAGTCTATTTTTCAAAATTTTTCTAAATCTTACAGATCTCCGCTTACTTTACTCATAAGTATTTTTCCATATGTCTCTTTACAAAAACATTAAATATTGAGGGTAAACCAAGGAATTATTCTCCATGAATTTGGCAAAGATAAGTGCAAAAATATTATCACATGATTTAAAAGAGCCATTCCTGAATTAGGATAATGGGGTACACTAATTCAAATGAAGGGAGGGGACTGCATTTACCTTTACCGCAGTCAGTGCAACATATTAAAATTTGATGTAATTTATCTTTGAGTACGAAGCACATTTCCTCATCAAAAGCCATAGTTTTCACTTGTTTTTTTTTTTTTTTTTCTCTATTTTTTGTTTAGGAGATATAACGGTTTCTAACATTATCAGCGTCTTGCCTTTCCAAGGAACATTTGACCTTTTTGATCTCGAGGGCAGATACTTATTACAAGCGTTGGAAAATTCGGTCTCCTTTTACAACGCAAGTTCTAGAACGGGACGATTTCTTCAATTCTCAGGTGATCGTAGTTTAACATTTCTTTGGGTTTCTTTACCAATTTGAGCCAAAACAGTCTAAGAAAAGTAGCCTAATAGTGTTACGGTTAATGGTATGAAATAATTGAATACATGTAGATCTACCATTATTGTGTGATATTGATTAGTTTTGCTTTTCATATTTTACTTTATTATGAAACAGCTATACACACTTTGGTCGAATCCAAAGTGTCATAAAGAGGGGTGCGAGGATAAACTTTCAAAAATAGTCCTTATTCTGTATAATTAGCAGGGCTGGAGGACTCGAGTCCGGACTTGAACTCAAGTCCGGACTTAAGTCCGCTTTTTTTGGACTCGGACTTTGACTTGGACTTGAGCTTTCTGGACTTGGACTTGGACTCGGACTCGGGCCTTCTGGACTCGAACTTTGGCTTGGACTTGAAGTCGAGTCCATCAAGTCCAGCCTTTCTCTTCATAATATTATTTTAAATTTCATAATCCTCCCAAAAGCAATGACATTTGACATGTAATAAATTAAAGCCTATAGTTTTCTTTGATGTAGTAGGTCTACTGTACTGTAGGTTATGAGGACATGTACCATGAAAAGATCTTAGCTTTTTGAAGTTTTATTAGTTCCCTATCAGCATCTTTACAACCACTTAATTTGGTCTGTGATACAGTATGTAAGGGCATCAGGAAGTAATTGCATGCATGTTCATACAGCTATGATAATACTGAATGCTGACTCTTTTATGTGTGTGTGTGTATGTGTCTGTCTTTGTGTGGAAACAGGGTGGGAAAGGCGAAGTTGTTAGTAGCTGAAAGTATGTTTTCAGTCTTCTCCACAAGGAGTTTTAGGGGGTGGTCCACCCCGAGTGGAAATCGCCCCCTAAAAAATCCAGCCCCCCTACAAAAGCTCCGCTCTGCTCCGCCCCGCCTCCGAAAAAAAGTTGACAATAGGCTACTGCTTTTTTTTCAAATGAAGGCCGATCCGCACATATTTTTAAACAAATGAAGTCATAAATTTGTAAAATGGTACCCATGAGTACTGGGTAGGATCTGTCAACTTGCAAAAGACAGCTAGTAGTCAGCGGAGTCCCTCACATAATAACCTGCTTCGCCATCGCCTGTGCTCTTTGCGCTTGACCGCCTCTCTTGAAAATCTGTGAAGATCACTGATTTTTGTAGTTTTTTTTTTTTTGGGGGAGGGGGGGGGACCGTAGATTAGGTGGATTAGCAAAGGCATGACTGAATCCAATAGTAGGTCCTGATTACTAAAGCAAGCCCCTCTTACATAGGCTACAATTAAGGCCTACATTGTGTTACCTGGGTTAGGCCTATGGAGGATATCATAAGCTACAGTGTTTATGGTACTGTTGTGAACATGTAATTGATCAGTTTCTTACCATAATTTTATTCAGTTTGACATGAGGTTTTTCTAATTTGTTTGGTCAGTTTGTCGTAGCATATTGAGCTTAGTGCTAGCAGGGAGCTTTCAGAGCCAAGTACCGGAAAATTTTACAATTTTGGACTTGGACTCGGACTTGGACTCGAGAACACTGGACTCGGACTTGGACTTGGACTCGAGCCCTCGGACTTGGACTTGGACTCGGACTTGACCTTATGGACTTGGACTCGGACTTGGACTCGAGCTTGGTGGACTTGACTACAGCCCTGATAATTAGGCACACTTTATCCAAGCGGACACGGTGGTACTAGTAGTATTTAAAACAACAAATGCTACCAGACAGAAAGTCCTGCTCGGTCATTAAGCTGATCAAACTGTCATGGCACCGGTTTGTTCATGAAGGCCAGTACTTGTAAAAACAATTTTGAATTAATCAACCACTAGATTTGTCTTTTCCAAGTACCTCGGTTTCTCTGGGATGATGGGTCGCTTCCGTTGGAAGACATTTAGAGTTTACAAAGAACTCTCTCCGTTCTGAACTTGAATTTATTGGTAATGTGATTTCTTACAGGGTTAATAGTTACGTACAACGTAAATCGACCTGTAGGAGATAGAGTTGTTTCTGTTGAAGTGAGATGTGCCGAGTGTGCTGTACCAGACTATGAGCCCCTGGTCTTAAATAAAACTTACAGGATTGTTGCAGCCTCATTTATTGTAGAAGGTGGCGACGGGTACACCGCAATCTCTGAAAATCTGCAAAATCACCAGACCGGTTAGAAAGTCTTTCTGTTTTTATTTCCAAAACTAAGCTATAAGTTTGGCAAGGTATTCACGTGACTATAGCTGAGACTTACGTAGGATTTTCAGAACGGGGTGGTAAGAGAGACTCTCAAAGCTGTAAAAAATCTGCTCTTGGATCAGTTTAGGGGAATTTCAGAGGCCTTTCCAATAGCTTTGAAGGGTTGGAAAAGGGGAACGTTAAAACCCATGTTAAAAATGCATCGTTTTCTGGGCTATATTCAAACCCGAGGAGCCAGCTAAGAGCCTGTCCTGTACTGTTGAACAAGCAAAACGATCGATGCACTGGCCTACTACACCATCACGCCGAGAGATAACCTCCCCGAAAACATTAGATGTTAAAGACTCTCCTTGAAATTATTTGTTAGTTTGTTAGTTATGCTAATGTTGAAGCAAATGAATTGTAATATTCATTCCCTGAAAATAAAGATAAACAATGACACTTCATGTTGTGCATGTTTTGCATACATAAAACCGTTGTAGTAAATGACATTTTTAATGGAATATCAGTTGTAACGACCGCCTTTTTACACAAGTGGGAAGCTCGTAAAAGGAGGGTAACTTTTAGCTGATGGGCACTTCTACAAGTTTTTAGAGCCACTATACTAGCAAAGTTAGTGTTTAAGCATAAGTTTTTGCGTGTGTGTGTGTTTGCCTATATGTTCATTTGGTCGTTGTGAATGAGAATAACTGTTGTAATAAGTACGAAGGGTGCATTAAGTAAAATGTTATTTGATAAACTCATTTTGCAGGACAAATTTATTCCATACCTAAACCAAAACGTTGGGGTGGGCCATGTCCCTTTCACACACACGCACGCCCGCACACACCTTGAATAAAGATGGTATACTTTAATCATTGTGATTTAAAAACAGGTAACCTTGATACCGGTGCGGTAGCAGACTACATCCAGAAATATTCTCCGATTATTCAAGGAATCGAGAGACGAATCTTATTCGACGATACTCAATATGCAGATCAAGGAAGTGCAACTGATAGCCCAGGCGAGGAAGCTGATACAAATGGTCCCGGAGAGGAGAATAATATAACAGGCATGCCACCTCCTAGGGCAATAAGAAAGGGAGCTCTATTTGGTCGTTAATTTAAAAATCCGAGCCTAGCCTATCAGATTACATCGGAATGCAAAATGAAGTTTTTCCTGTGGTTATCGAACACGTTTTGAATTTAATCACCCTTCATTCGTTATATAATTGTGTTGATAAGTCTACGAAGGTTTCCTTATCTTGTTCTTTACTTGATAATATTTTCTCAAATGTATTTGATGAAAGAGTGACGAAAGCTGGTATAATTCTAGGTGATGTGTCATACCATTATCCCATACTTTTACTTTGGGAGCCCCCCCCCCCATAACATCCCCTCACAACAGGTAACTATGAGACGTAAGCTTAGTCTGGAAATATTTCCAGTTTAATTAGTGAACTAGCTTCGGTTGACTGGGGAATCGTCATGTCTGATAATTCTGCTGATTCAGCTTACACGTCTTTTTAAGACATCTTTCGTCACTGTTTTGATCGCCGTTGTTCTTATTTTCCAGTCAAAACAAACTCAATTGTACAAAGTCTCCGTGATTATCAATAAAAAATTTTAAGTCTATCCAAAGGAAACGCAAGCGTTTCAAAAAAAATTAAAATAAATCCTACGCCTAGTAACAAAAAATGCTTACTCTTTGTATCAAAATGTGCTAACTCACACCATTCGAATGGTATAGAAAATGTATTATCATGACATCATTGAATCTAATAAGAAAAATTGTACCCAGCCATGGAAAACTGTAAATGACATTCTTAAGAAAAAGGTAATTAAGGTACACTCTAATTTCTTGTTTATGTGTGAGGATAGTCTTAGTAACGATGGCTTTTATATTGCAAGTATTTTTAACAATTATTTTGCTTCTGTTGCCCATTTATTAGCTAACAATCTTCCGGCACTAAACGTCAATCTATTGATTTTATCCCTAACAATGCCCAAGCACCATTCTTTATGTTTCCTACTTGTGTTGAGGAATTTGTCAACCATCGCTATGACGATGAAAAACGGAAAGAGCCCTGGCTTTGATGAAATTAACTGTTATTTACTTAAGCAGATTTGCCATGTTATTGTTTCACGTTTGATTCATATTATCAACCTTTCTTTTACATCTGGCATCTTTCCTTCCGAACTTAAAAATGCTAAGATTATCCCTCTTTTCGAATCATTTGATGTCCATACCTTATCAATTTAAAAGTCCATTTCTGTATTACCTTCTAGCTCTAAGGATGTTGAAGGACTATTTTATAACAGACTGTATAACTTTATCTCCAAATATGATAAACTTTATACAAACCAATACAGTTTCCGAACTAATCATGCCTTGTACATGGCTGTCCTTAATCTCATTGACAAAGTTACCCACGGTTTTGATAATAATAACACAACTGCTGCCTTATTTCTCGACCTATCAAACGTTTTTGATACGATTGACCACATTATTTAACTCAGTAAACTTCCCTTGTATGGTATAAGAGATCATGGTTTAAAAGTTACCTTAGGAATCCTTTTCTTTAACGGTATTAAATCTTCTACACTTCACTGTCATATGGGTGTTCCACAATGTTCAATATTAGGACCTTTACTCTTTCTTTTATATATAAATGACATTAATATGTCATCATCTGTGTTAGACTTTATATTATTTACAGATTACACTACTGTTTTGCAAGCTCCTTCTGTTGATGATGTACGTCCAGTTCTTACTCATGAATTTCCTCATATTATTGATTGGTAAACAGGAAACAGGTTGACTTTAAACATAGCAAAAACTAAGTTGTTACTATTTGATAATAGAATTTCTAACTCAACTATTAAAAGTATTTATCTAAATGATACCCCTATCACACCATCACTCTGTACTAAAATTTTTAGGAATTCACATTGACTACAAATTAGATTGGAAAATCATATTTCCTTTGTAAGTAACAAAGTGTCAAGAGCGAGCTGAGCCCTTAATCGACTTAAACACTTCTTATCCAGAAATGCACTCCTCATCCTTTATATTACCCTCATTTTTTCCTCACTTAACCTGTAACATTGTTACTTGGGGAAATACCCATATTACTTCGCTCAGCAACGTGCACAAGCTCCAAAAGCTAGCAGTTAGGAACATATATGTAACGTGTGGTATCGGGCTAATACAACAGCAATGTTTAAGGAGCTACACATTCTATCAGTTTTCGACCTTTATACTTACCAGTTAGGTATATTTATGTAATGCTGTCATCACGGTCTCCTTCCAAATGTTTTTGCAATTTATTTTAACTTTAATTCAGACTTTCATTCCTATCTTCCTAGGGCAAGAAATTAGTTGCACCTCCCTATGTCTAGAACATGTGTTAAGCAATCGCTTGCTCTTTGCACAGGTGTTAAATTATGGAATTCCCTCCCTTTAAATATGTGGAACTCCTTGTCCTTAGCATCATTCAAAAGAAAACTTAAAAATTACTTGATTGATATGCTGCACTAATTCATTTATTGTCATAGGCAAATTTATATACTTAACCCTCTTTTGTACCCTCTTATCTTTTTGTGTTTTACTATCATAATGTTTCCTGTGTTGGTCATCTTACTTTAAGGGCAAGGGCCAGACTTGAAAAGATTACTTTTTCTGGTCCTTTATCGTCTTTTGCTTAATTATTATGCTATAATTTGCAAAGTATTTCAAATGTTGTTGTATTATGTTCTCTGTTACATTAATGCAGATTTTTGGCTCGTTTATCCTCATTTAGTTGAATTGTTTTTGCAGTATACATTGATTGGACATATCAATCAAATCAAATCATATCAATTATTTGATGATTT
This sequence comes from Holothuria leucospilota, assembly GCA_029531755.1. Taxonomy (NCBI): domain Eukaryota; kingdom Metazoa; phylum Echinodermata; class Holothuroidea; order Aspidochirotida; family Holothuriidae; genus Holothuria; species Holothuria leucospilota. The sequence continues at coordinate 26,387,260 of CM055979.1, forward strand.
CTTCAAAAAGACATGGAAATTCAAAACATTTTAAAGCTGAGTGTTCCACAGTGTCCGAATGTTCATTTTTTCATCCTGTACAAAAAGTTTTTTATTAACTTGATAGCTAGTTTTCAGTTTGAGCTATTGAAAACAAGTGCAGTGCAGTTGTGCCCCATTTATAGCCAGTTGGAACACAAAACCAGACTGACCTACCTGTAAACACTGTTATAAGTCGGACAATACAATTTACGATTGAGAGAAGCATAACAGTTAGTGTTTGAATATTACAACCAGAACAAAGGGATCTTACTTTTACCGTCGGAGCTGTAAGTTCATACAGAATATCGTATAAGTTTACAATACGGCATTAACGCTTAGAATTTTAAGGCACTAGCGTTTAGAAACATAACGGTCTGTGGTTTTCCAGCTTCGAAAATCATCACTCGGTGAGTAAATCATACGTGGCAAAATTCTTTGGGCTCCTTCTTTGTCCAGAAATTCTTAGGTGCTCTTATTTGGTCCCCATTCATGCCAAACAATTGAAATTTTGAACATTTAACCTATTTAAATAACACCGGCGCGAATCTTGTAATGAAGTAACACAATGTCAAATGCTTTACCTATTCCAAATCTAGTTATCATGACCGCAACCACAAGTAACATCTCGAATTCTCGATGCTTTTAACCACTGGTGAATCTTTGTCAACCTTGATCCATGTGAATTAAATCTTGAGTGAATCTGTACATCATTTTTGTTATCATATGAGCAAAAAGTCAATCTTTGCAGCATAAGTGTCAGCCAAAATTTTGGAAGTAGCCAAGGCTCTGTTTGAAGGACGACGTTAACCAGTAATATATGATAAGATGTGCCGAAAAAGCTTGCGTTATTTGGCAATACTTTAATTTTACCTTATACACTTATCCTTATCATGAATTGCTCCTGTTGCATTGATGACATTTATAGTCATCCTTTACATTCTGTCAATGGCTTAAAACTTATACGTTATGCTACGCCTTAAGAAAGTGTGGTTATCCTGTATGGGGAGCAGGACTGTAACACTCGAGTCCGGGCTAGGACCAACTTTCGGAATCGAGTCCATTTTAAATAGTCTCATAATCAGACATGGCTCAAGCTGATTATGCTGCACTTGAACTCGACCTCGAAGCTTATACCTGTCGAGTTCAATAAAATGAGAACTACACAATGATTATGTAAGAATCTATTTCCCGTTCATTTTAACAAAAATAAGGATAAATAACCGTTGAACGGAATCCTAGTTGGAATTAACAAGTATATTTCAGAGTGTGGACCCTGCCTTTTACCAGATACAGATGCTACAATTCGTTGTTTAAAAGTTGGAAATAGAATGAAGAATTTCTTCTCTGCTATAAATGATCAGTAAATTTTGTTCTAATTTTTGGTCCAATGATTGGTCAGATTCTTTATGACCTCTAAGAATAAGACCTTAGCCGACACCTACTTTTATGACGTCGGGTTATCATACAGAGGGCGGAGGCTTACATTGTACCATATACAACTCAAAGTCGGGTGACTAACCAACCCAACAGTCTTGCTCAAATATGGTTTCCTTTGTGTGGACAGTTCAGATTTGACAAACTGAAGATTGAATGAAAACCTATCTTTAGTTTGAACCAGTAAGGAATCGAACCCCGTACCTAAACCTCCGGTGGCTAAGCTTTGTTGCTTCAAACCTTACCTCTTTTCATCACCCCTCTGGCATGGTACTCATCATTTTCTGTTAGTGAGGGTCTCGTTTGCCATTTGAATGCCACCATCTCTGGTCACGTCATTGTGACCCGTCTCGTCAGATAGGTCATGTGATAGGGTACACAGTCTGGATAAGTCAAATTTTGCTGCCATGAAAAAGTGTCACACCGGTGCTGGATGTTCAATAGCAAGATTCATGGAATGTAATAAATTTGTATCTAATGGCAAAATCGAATAGAAAATATCTATTTATAGAAGAATAAGCAGATTATGCTACTTTTACACATAGCATAGGCATGTATAGATGTATTTCGAGCTCAGTTTCCCTACTCTCCCTGCTTGTATGTGTGTGTGTGTGTATGTGTGTATGTGTTTTTTTTTTTAAATTTCGGTGATCATTACATTGTAGAGTCGCTATATTTTATTAAGTTTGATTGACAAGCTTTAACAAATAAGTTTTTAACCTTTTCGTCCTGTTATTTAAATCCAATCTCCCACCTCTGGATATACCATATTCACTCTACAAAATGATACGAAGGAAACTTGCTCCATTTTGAGGTTTGTTGAGGCTTTGGTGATGTCTAATCCCAATCCCTGTCCTAGCCAAAGGACAACCCCACAACCGTTTTCATTTTTGGCCAGAGCAAGCTACGATTGAGACTCCCAAAGGAAGGAAAGCACCAAGTGTTAAAAGTTATGGTAAAATTTCAGTGATCATTACATTGTACAGTCGCTAAATTTTATTCTCCTTCCAGGCACTATTTCAGACGGGATTCCTCCAAGTATAGCACCTCTTGTGTACCTTAACCTACCAATTATTTCTTTTATGTTAATGGAAAAATCCAAGGGCCAGGCTCCAATTTAAAGGTTCAGCAACCAGACATCCAGTATATTAATAACCGCTGTCGGTCAGGCCCAAATCCCAGAATATCCCCTATTACAGCTTAAATTGTATCCAGTTTAGAGTATTCTAAAAGGGCGGGGAGGGGGGCAACTTACTGATACTTAAGCATTCAAAGTAAGCCGGTAAGGAATATCCAATTCAACCAGTTTTTACCCTTACAATTCTTTTTGCTTGAAAGCAGCAAAAGTCACGGTCATCTCATGCAAACCAGAACAATATGACTCGTAAGAGGTCACCTAAAATAGAATAAAAGGCATACCTTATAGACTTGAAATTCAACAAATAATTGTATAAGAACTTTTTAACCATTCAAATATGATAATACAAGTGTAGGTTGAATTTTGTTCTCTTGTTCAAAGTATTCATTGCCTTTGCTTAGTGTAAGCAATTAAGCTCGCAGACCTCAGACGAACAGTTGTCATGAATACCTTCAAATCTATTGACGGTCAATAGTTGACCTGTGCAATTCTGTAAGGCATACGTGAACTTTCCTATAACAAACCAAATTCCATAGAATGCTAGTAAAGTTCTCAAAGAAATATACAGATCTTTACAGGGGTCCATGCGGTTTACAGATAAAATATTCTATAGGACAACATTACAGGGGTCCATGCGTTTTACAGATAAAATATTCTATAGGATAACATATTGTTTGTAACCTAGAACAGTGGTGTACCTAGATAACAAGTAGTCGATCATACCGATACCGTTACTTCACGTCTCATTATAGGCCGGTACCGATTCGATACAGATATTTGGGAACTCTGCAACATTAGCTAATGGGCATTTCAACTAAATGTCTTCTTTTTCATCAGGTAAAAATGGGGATGTCACATAGTCATACATAGTAAAGTTACGTAACATTTTATGAAGTACGACGACGAAAACCAGTTAGGTATTATCATTATTTTAGGTAAATTTTTTTAACACCGATACCGAACAAAAATGGGAAACATCGGCCGATATCGACATTGGACACCGATAATCGGTCCATACCTGGTCTAGTAGAATTTTATGTAACCATACAGTAGCCCATTCTAAACAAAATCTGTCTCTTTTGTATAAAATTCTATAGAATCCTTTGAAGAAACATTTTGCTGTAGAAGTATGTACTGAATTGGGCACTTGACATATTCCTGTTGAGTGTCCCCCTGAAATCAGATGGGGGATTTACAAAATCAATGTTTAGGCTAAGGCATTGATACCAGTACATGCATATCATACCTTTAAAATCAAGTGAAACTAACAAACCCCCCGAAACGTGATACAACAGCTCCGCAAGAAAGCGAATCAGTCAATTTTTCTATGGCCTGTATGGAGTGATAAATTTGATATCTTTGTATTGATAGCCTATATCAAAGTAGATTCTGTGTTTGTCTTCCTGCCTTTTATCAGGATCCTGAAAAACAATGACAGGCGTCGAGAATTTATTCACCTCTTCGCTTTTAGCATTACTTTGGTCAAGCTGTATGTGTTATAATCTTACCATCATGCATACTAATGACGTCCATGCCAGATTCGAACAATTCAACCGATTTGGATCGGATTGCTCCGACGAAGATGCGGCAGAGGGTGCCTGCTTCGGCGGTGCGGCAAGACGAGCAACTAAAATCAAGGAAATTCGGGATTCTTACGAAAACACTCTTCTACTTGATGCTGGGGACCAGTTTCAGGGGACACAATGGTTTGTCTTCTACCAGGGAGCAGCGACTGCAAACTTTATGAACCAACTAGGTTATGATGCTTTGGTGAGTATCATAGGTGGAAATCCGGGCGGATGGGGAATATTTCCCCTACTTTTTGACAAAGGGAGATGGCCTATACAAACATCCCTATTTTTTCAAAACTATTACAAAAATATGTTCTGTATTATAACTTTTACGTATTTTGGAATAGTGGAATACTATAATGAAGTATATCCTTAATTAACTTGAACTACAGTAACTTCCAATATGCTGTTTTCTCGGTGCCTTTTGTGCGCATTCATCGTGCATGTTTGCCTTAAAATAACGTGTCAGCTTCAGCGAGATTATTTTTCCCAACGCCCCATGCAACTCTTACAACCACCCATCCTCTCGAACCACAAGCTGTAGGGTGTCTCAAGGGATAACCGTTTTTGACTGCAAACGATAACTCAAATGAAAGACTGCTGAAAGGGTAAAGTGGGTGAAAGAAGAAACGAGAAGAAAGGCCATTCTAATGTGACTTGGATAACGTTTGCAATGCAGGATGAAATAAAACATACTGTACTTTCTTTAAGTTTAAAATGCCACATTTTTGGGCGCTTCAATAGAACCCATGGTGGATAATTGACAACATGGCAACACATAAGCAAAATTTAAATAAACGTCTCGTCTGGACAAAACTAATACACGTTTACTTCTCGCCTGGCACTTCGTTTTATAGCCTCTTGTATCCCTTGAAGTGTCTTTACATACTCAGTTCTAATTATATTTGGAAAATTTTTTCCTCATACTACTGTCCAAAGAAACTTCAACATTAAAAAGAAGGTGCATAGAACACAACTGTTGGACTCTCTTCAGTGGCGGATCCAGGATTTGGCAAAAGGGGGGTCCAGGTCATGGTGGTTTGTATAAAAGTCCCGGGAGGGGTCTAAGGAGAGGGGTGTCTCCTGGGGGCAGTGGCAGGGTATTTTGATAGGGGGCAAAGCATGTGATGAGTAAGCAGCGTCCTTGGGGAGGGGTCTAAGGGGAGGGGGTTCCAGAACCCTTTGAGAAATTTCTGTTAATTTAAGGTTGCTCAGATGCATAATGGTGATGTCTGTGGTGTATTTTTTGAACTGGTCATATATGGCTGAAAAGCGTTCATAATTCAGTGGATTTTAATTTTTGGTTGGGTGAAAGATGCTTTTCTGGGGAGAGGGGAGAGGGGTGGCCCCTCCCCTTTGAGAAATTTTTGTTAATTTAAGGTTGCTCAGATACAAAATGGTGATGTCTGTGGTATATTTTTCGAACTGATCATATATGGCTGGAAAGCGTTCATAATTCAGTGAATTTTAATTTTTGGTGGGTGAAAGATGCTTTTCTGGGGAGGGGTCTAAGGGGAGGAGTATCCCTCCCCTTTGAGAAATGTTTGTTAATTTAAGATTGCTTAGATGCAAAATGGTGATGCCTTTAGTATATTTTTGAACTGATCATATATGGCTGGAAAATGTTCATAATTTAGTGAATTTTTAATTGTACACTAAATTCACAGTACATTCCATTAAAATAAATTACAAGGCTTAAATGAGACACTACAGGGTAATATTGCAGCAAGTTATAGTTAAAAGCCTGATGTTGTCGAAAATATTACTCTAAATATTAAAGAATTATGAAATTTCCTTGAAATTAGAAGCAGTGCTCCCAATGCTGTGGGCCTGGCCGGTAATAGACTGAAGTTAGCAATCCATTAATACAGCGCTCATGAGTAACTCCTTGCTATGCCCAGAGAAAGTTACTGAGGCCAATACAAGCCAAAATGTTATCAGCTGAAAGTCAGTAGCAGAGTTATTAAAATAACACTTATTTTCTGAGGTAGAAAATAATGGACAAATTTGAGTTTCACTCTGACACATCTCATACTGTATGCCTATTTCATTTGTAAATGGGCCTTGTCCTTTGTTTTATGAAGTTGAAAAAATCTTCAAAATTTTTTGGAAGGGGGGGCCGGGCGTCCCTGGGCCCCCCCTAAATCCGCCCCTGCTCTTGGATCGGAAACATAAAATAGGATGGCGCAACTTGTCAAGCTCGTCACTAAAAGTACGGCCCCTTTTGCTCCACTATTGTAAGAAAAAGCAGGATGTAAGCAACAACCCGAAATTTTACTAAGGAAAGTTCATCATTAGGCAAAATAACTTTTCTCTTTGACATTAAACCATCGATAATATTTTACCATGTAAGATTTCCCCAATACAGCATGAATTCTGCCCTGACAACACCGACCTTTACGACCCAAAGCTCATCTCGAAGTCCCCGAGAAACCCACCCGAGGAGGACTTATACTCAAAAGCTAACAGCAACCGAGCCCTAACCCTCTTGGTGGTAGCTGTCATACCCCCTCCAGGCAAATTTTACCCTGGACTAACAGGCAATTTATATAGTGTCACCCCGAATTGCGTAGACCAGTGACGATCAGCTGAACCAAGATTAAACGTCTACCCTACTCTATTATGTAACCCACAAAAGTGAGACATGCCGTTACCGTACCGTACGTTACAGTAACAAATTCCTTCCTTGTCTTTATGTAGCACCTTAAACAATAACCTACCCATCAGGGATTACAGCTGTCCTGCTAAGGTCACCCTAATTCAAGTAGAAAATTCTAGAATCAGCTTGCAAATTCCTATACTAGCATGCTCCTCTCCGCCAATAAAGAACATAGGAAAGAATAAACCATTTTCCTTTGTTTTTGCGAACAAATGAAGATAAATTCTTGTGAGGAATTGCAATGTGTTAAAGGAAACTTTTTAGGACATACCGTATACAGTGATATTCAGAAGCACGTCAGATGGCTATTGTAGACACAAATTTATATGTTTTTACAAAACTTCTAACCATTTGTTCTTGATAAGGCCAAAGGTTTATGAGAAACACGTAATCATGAAAAAGAAACATATAACATGAAACATTGTCAGTTATGCACAGAAATCTGAACTTAGCTGCCGGGGATATGAAAAAAGGGGAGAAACTGCATATCAGCAGTATTATCTTAAATCCAAGAAATATTGAAGGCACAAGGGGACAATAGAAAATATGAACTCATGCAACATTATTTTCCTTTGCTAGGGCAAAGCCATTTTTTTTTTTTTGTTTCATTGCAGCAGAACGTGAAAAAAGTATATGCTCTTAAAATGATCATGATCGTCGGGACCCTATTAATAAATTTAAAAGAGCATGCGTTTTATGGGTTTAACTCGTGGTTACACGATGCCTTTCGTAATACTGATGTTTGGATATTTCGACATATTATTATGTGCTACGGTGAGGACTATTCCGGTGAGCACGATCACCTTTAAAAAGTCGCACTAACTTTGACGAAAATCGTCATACTGCGGGACCATAAAATCCTTACCCTTATCCTATACTAATCCTTTTTTTTCTCAGGGGCTGGGAAACCACGAATTTGATCTTGGAGTCGAAGGACTGGTTAGATTTCTAAAGAATGTGACTTTCCCTGCCTTGAGTAGCAATATCAATGCCTCACTGGAACCAGAACTGGAGGCGCTCTTTCAGAAAAGTGTGATATTAAATGTTGGTGGCGAGATGATCGGTATCATTGGTTACACAATCCGAATAACCCCAGAACTATCTAGGCCGGGTAAGACTCTTACCTCAAAGTGTGATACGCTATAACTCTAAAGCGTGTATGACATGACGACGTGCAAAGTTACTTTGTATGGATCCTCTTCTTTCTGAAGAAGGTGACGCCCGTGCTCATTACAACCAATATCATGATAAGATCAGCTTCACCTCAGAGTCATGGTAGTGCATGGTGTGTCTCTCAGTGAATGAAATATCATGTAATACATCGCATTATATGTATCCCGATTCAGTGAAACACTTTTCCTTTCACTCAGTCGGTTTCACTAGTGGTCATCCTTCAGCACGTAAGATGTGTACCGCCTGTAAGGGAAAGACTACTCACATTTCCAGACCCAGCGTAAAAAATGAATTGTTTTACTTCATGGGTTGTATCAATTTGGCTAATATTAGCAGAAACCTTCGAACGTATAGAGATTTCTAATGATAAATTGTCCCAAAAAAATAAAAGTACAATTCAAAACAATTAAATAAAGTTTTTCAACAGTTGATCTCTGACGGGCCTACGAAAGGTCATCTCTTGGAAGTTACGAACCTTACCGTCAAATCATAATGTTAACATTTACAAAACCGAGTTTTTTTGTAGATGTATTTCTTCCTAATGTTATTTTTCTGTACTATCTGACTGTTTTAATTTCCTATTTTTGTCACTCAGGGAGAAACCTAATTTTCAGTGACGAAATCTCGTCCGTCCAAGCGGAAGCTGACAAGATGATTACAGCTGGTGTCAATAAAATCATTGCGTTAGGACATGCTGGTTACGATCTTGATTTAGAAATGGCCAGAAATACTGTAGGTATCGATGTAATAGTAGGCGGTCATTCTGACACATTTCTATACACTGGTAAGTATAAGAGACAATTTGGATGAAAAGACACAATGTTCCTCATACATGTTGGCACCTTTGTAACTCTGTGCACTTTATATGAAGGCGGAAGCAGGTTGCATATGCTTGACAAAATCATAAATTTTGTGATGCAGGATAATTATGAATAATACGTGAATACTCATGTCAAGAATGTTTGCAGATATACAATAACGGCAGTTAAAGTAAGTTTCAAACGTAAAAGCCTAGTATGATATAGGTTTATCGCAGTGTGGTGAATCGATGGAGACTTCACATACTAACAGGGAAATCACCACGTCACATACATGGCAAGTTTTGATCTGGATGAGAGCAGTTTCAATCCCCGTGCTTTTCTCACACTGGGTAACCTACGTGACACTCCTGTAGGAGGACGTTTCTTATTTACAGCATAAAAAACCTTAGCGAAGGGGTGAGGTTCTGAGACAATAAAAAAATCTGTTGTACTTAACAAGACTATTACATAGGTTATCCATGTGAATTTTATTTTATGGAACTTTACCGTCAGTCAGTACTCTTAACTATTAGGCACGGGCTGTCCTACAAATTGTTTGTGCGTTTAAAGTAAAATGATTCGGAAAAGAATAAACACCGCACTCATTACAATAAAAAAAAATGGAAAGGGTAGGTTGGAAAGGTTATGTTTGAGTAGGTGGATTGTACGTTTGTTGGAATCAAACTATTTTTTATAACTGACTTATAACAGGGAGTTGTTACGGAACTCCCTGCTCATAACAAGCTTGCTCCATACACAAACGCATAGTGCAATCTTCATCGTGAACAAAAAACATACGTGTCTGCAGCAACTATCTCATACTCACTGCGGACTACATTATGAATATTGTTTACGTGTTTCCATTAAGAAAAATGGGGGTACAAGAACAGAAACCTGGGGGACACCAATATGAATATCTACATACATAAGATACAGTTAACATGGATGAGTTTTTTCTGCTAGAAAGGTAGCTCGATATTACATCATACTCTTTACCATAAATTCCATAACTGTATAACTGTCAAGAAACATTCTATGGTCAACTGTATCAAATGCCTTATCTAAACCTAACTATCGACATGAAACATTTTTCTAGATTGTTGAGGTAGAATTAACAGTTTGTAAAGGTGACTGGCTAGTGTCATGGGTTTTCCTGAAGCCAAATTTAAGTCAATAGAGGCTATTCGGGTGGCATTTTTACGCAGGACAGCAAGGAAAAGCTACCTATTATTTACATGTGAAGCAGTTTGAGTAGATGTTACTATTGACTGCGCATGCTTAATTCATTGACGCTGACACTGGCTCTGTGAGCAAGCACAGCTCTATAACGTTGTATTGCGTGTGCGTGTACAGTAAAGTCTATGCATGTAATCCGAGGTAGTACTTCGATGGTCTATGTGTACAAAAGTGCTCATTGTACACATCCCGGTAGTACATAGTGTGAAGTCCATTCGGTGTCATATTTTAAACGATAAAGCACTTGGAATTGACAAACAACTGCAGTTTACTTTGTTCATCTGATCTGCTTTTCCTGCCAAGGTGACGGCATACATACTAAACACGTGAACTCAGAACGTCTGATTGCCACAAGATGATACGTAACTGCGGTCATTAACCTCTAGACCACGCAGCTTCCCCAGCGTGGGTTGGGGACTGAAGTAGAAACTTGGGTTCTCTACGACTAACCAAAGTAATAACACTATATAGACCCCCGTAGGAGCATGCATCAAGGGGAAATTGATCTACCTATGAGTTAACCCTTATCACGAAGCGGTTACGTAAAAATAAGGACTTGAACTAACCCCATCACCAAGACTGTCAGGCCGAATGTTCCCCTTGTTCGGTGGCTCTCGGGAAGTGTACATTCTAAGGGGAGGGGGATTGAAAGGAAGAGGAGGGGAAACAGCGACACGAAAATTACACCCATAAAGGCCTTTCATAATAATAATCTCGAAGGTGAGAGGATACCCCTTCCTCAGGTTTTCTATACTCCCACAGACTTCAAAGCCTGCCCCTGAGTTGCTCAAGGCCAGCCACACCAGTGAAATGTGACGGGGGGGGGTACTGGACATGTTTTCTGGGTTGGTACGTTCATTTAATCCTTCATGAACACGTCGGCTTTTTCATTGACCCCCAGCAAGGCTAGCAAAAGTATTGCTCTTTTCTTTTGAAGGGCCCGATCAACTATGCAATGTAACGATGTGGCCACTCTTCATACGGCACTTGTACAAGTAAAGGTACTAGCATTCCACCTGTGCATGCCACTGAGTTGTTATGAAGCATGAAGAGATGTAGGAAGACGCTATGAATAGTCTTGAGCAAAGACTCCGATAGAATGATAATTCATATATTTTCCCTCGACCACTATCCTACGATGGATGTGCCTCCATATCTGCTGGATTAAGAAAAACTGGTTCTATTGTGCATTCAGTGGGGATTCCTTGAAAGCAACCAAAGTACCACACATATTTTTAGCAGAATATCTTGACGCCATCGTTCGTGTCAATCATAGCTAAGTTTCGTAATAGCAAAACTCATACATTAGGAAACAACACAGTCAGTTCTTACAGCTGATTGTATGTGATTTAGTAGACTTGTCAAGGACATAAAAATGGGTGGACGAATTTTTTTGCCCATTACCTTTTATCACATTCAGGTACATTTGTAGTTTGTTAAGTCCTTATTCTCACGTTTTACAAATTCGTTACCCATGTATTCAGTCATGCGAGTTAGGTTACTTTCTTAATGCAAAATATTGAAACTGTCAAATAGATTGAGAATAATGTTTCTTGATATAAATGTTTTATTCCAAGTTTGGATTCGTTCTTAATCAGACTCTCCTTTAGATTGGATTTTGGGGTAAGATTTAGGAGAGTAGCTCCATAGGGAATTATGGAGGGATGGGCTACCATCTGGGAAGAATACCTTATCAGTCGATCGTTTTCGTGTACAATTTTGCGGAGCACCCTTAGCAGGTACAAATAGTATACTAATCTGTAACAACCACGTTAGAGCAGAGGGCCAAGTAAATCATATTCTTCAATAGGAATCAACGTTTAACTCGCTTTTTGTGCTTGAAGTGTTTGTTTGGCGCAATTCTTTCCATAGTTTGTTCTATTCCATATCACACTAAACAGTACACCTTTATGGTAGTTCTGTTCCATAAAAATAAACAGTATACCCCTCCCATTATTCCTAAGATGCAGATAGTTTGTTCTCCTGTTTTATTATGCAATACGGTTAGAGACGACCATCGGAAGAAAGTAGATGCGAAAAATACACTGGCCTGCACTTTATATCGATTGGAGTCGGTAAGATAAATAGTTGATCTCGTTGTGCTCTCACTGCGTTAAGCTTCTTCATCGTGTGCAAAGTTTGGCAATTTTTGCAAGATCTGCAATGTCACAAGTCCGAAAACTTAAATCAACACTCAAATTTCCAGGGAGCTTGATTCCCATCCTGGCGTCAATCTTTGATGAACTTGGTCCAGACTGGTGCTCTTATACTGAAAACTTCAATTAACGGCAATTTTAATGCTAGTTGGTTTGAAAGTAAATATTAATTTTTAACCTTAACCTTACATGATTCTTTACTTCATTCTCGTAGTCCTACTATTATACATACTCAAAATATACTTTTGGTTTCAGGAACGCCTCCAACGAATAACGAAGTGATTGGCCCATACCCTACCATCATTGTCCCTGAGAAATCCCCAGAGGACCGCGTGTTAGTTGTCCAGGACTTCACTTTCGGTTTGTATCTCGGGCTACTTCAGGTGACTTTTGATGATGATGGAAAGATAACTTCCTATGGAGGAAACCCTGTCCTTCTAGATGAATATGTGGAGCAAGGTATTGAACAAAACTTTTGGTGGTGGTTATCTCAGTGAAAAGATGTACAATTTTTAGAAGATTTTGGAGGACGTTTTCCCGTCTTCCATTTTCGTCCTACACCTGTTCGACGATTTTGGTAGGAAAAATCATTGCTTTTGAACAATTGTTCAAGGTTACGAACAAACTAATGTTTTATTGCGTAATATGCCGACCGTGCCACTTTATAACGGGGATTTCTACCTCAATTATTGCCACTTACGGCTGAGGGACAAACTTAATTGAATCTTCCTTAACGCGAAAAAACCTTAAAAGTTTATGATACTGCTCGTTAATTGGATCATGATTTACAATGGAATAGTCCAGGCAGCGATACTGGAATGTATAATTGTCCTTGACGATTCTTAATGGTAAGACGATATTGGAAGATTTTGTCCCAAAGCAGTAATTTTTCGTCCCATTTTTCACTGGGATCATTTCGTTTCTATCATTAGGGAAGCAATGCGTTTACCTCAAGACAAATGAATCTGTCCAACTAGCTACCGTACATCAGTAGAGCAAAGTGTTAATGTTGTTTTCAAAATTTGTTGATGCTTTCATTTTCTTCCTGAGGTAAAGCCAAAGCAATCCTTTGGTTCTGGGAAAACAAACCAAACTCTTACTTAGTGGAACCGCTAAGGTTCGCTAAAGGGGGAGAGGGGGGGGGGGTCACAGCATGAGAGCATGTCGTAATTCCACCCCAGATTAACCCACAAAACTGTAAATAAATTTAACCTTTCAAAAGAAGTGTGTAATAAGCAATTTACTTCACACCTTGTACATCACTCTGCTAATTTTGCCCTTGGTATAATATTGCCACCTAAGCGCCCTTTAATACCAGACTGAAGTTGTAATTAAAAGTTTTCGGAAAATAGTTCTAGCCAAAATAATTTCCTGCATCATAGGCCTAGTAATGTCAATCAGTCATAGAGTGTATACCGTGCCAAATGAGCATGAAGCGACCTGAGTGTTTACATCAGAATTGCTATGAAACCTTTTCCAGTAACTTTGAACTACACATTTGGGATGATATTAAAGAAATAAGAAGGTGAAAGCTTGCGAAGCAAGCGAAAATTGTAATAGTTTGCGAACAACTTGTAATAGAAAATTACTTTAGAAACAATAGAAAATATGCAAATCGATTGCATGGAGCCTCCCCCCCCCCTTGCAAGGCCAATGATATTACAGAATGTCTATGGAGACGGTGAAAACACCGTTCCCAATATGCGCTGGTACTTTCGCTTTGCCAATAAGATTCAAATCAAAATAAGGTTTTCATTTTTAAGTAAGACTTGAGACCTTAAAGCCTTACATAATGCATTTTATTTGCAAGAATTTTTCTTTTTTTTTTTCAGAAAGAGACATACGATTAGTTGATACAACTCTATGGTTTACTTCCTCGGCAAAGCAGTAGTTATGATTAATGAAAATTGGACAAATAGTTTTGATCTGTTCGTTTCTGTCGTGGAAATGTTATGTTTCAAATTTGCCAGTTTTTCTCTAATAGGCCTAATGCAAGTTTTGGTTGGCCAGTCCCTTCCTGAATCTAATTTGCCTTGTGTAAGAGGCAACAAAATCTGATAGTATCAAAGTGTGTTTTCGTTATGAATCATGTTTTACAGACCCTGACATACTGGCTCAAATCAATGAACTCGCTGCACCTGTTGACGAATTAGGGTTGGTTGTGGTTGGTGAAACATTCGTGGAACTAACAGGAGACAGTGCAACATGCCGCACGAGGGAATGTAACCTTGGCAACCTCATCGCGGACGCCATGTTGGAAAGTTTCGTCACGTACAATGGTGGGGAATCGTGGAGTACTGTTGGGATTAGTCTCATGAATGGAGGTGGTATTCGTACTACTGTTGATCAAGGTATAATTATTTGTCACTTTGATTATTGTAAAGACCGTAAAATATAAGTGAGGTCTTTAGACCACTATTCCAATTAGACACCCATTAGCTATCCTATACGCTGCAATCAATGATGTTACTCTGACTGTCCATGCAACTTCGCAGTGGCGTAGCTAGACTTTTTTTGTCGGGGGGCAAAAGCAAAAAATTTCCGACAGATTATTACCTTGAAGTAACGGTACCATCATCTTGCAGTTGTACGATTCGAAATTCTGGAGACCTTTTTTTTTTTTTTTTTTTTTGCTTTCCAGGCAATTTGAGCCGACTTTCGATTTGCACGTTGACATATCGATGTGCAATTCTGCTCAAAAACGTAAGAAGTGTTGTAAGTGTTTCAGATGGATTGTTTTTATTTATTTCCGACAGAGGCCTTCGGAGGCTTTGTGGGGGGGCGACCGCCCCGCGCCCGCCCCCCTGCCCCCCTCTAGCTACGCCACTGCAACTTCGTAGTATGCTTCTTTCCTTCACTCTCTCTCTCCATTCAGATAGCATATTTATTAACAAATGTTTAGCTTATTGTATTGATGGGAATGTACCTTGCTGGTAAATTAAGCCGGGACTTTAGGTGAACATTTTCTGTAAAAATGCAAACTTTATGTTGTCGTTTGATAAAATTACGGTAACGCAGTGCATAAAACAAGTCAAACTTTGCTGTTCTGTAGAGTGATAATCGATATTTTTGCGTATTCAGCAATTCTTCATAATAAACTCTTCGAACTGCCTAATAAAACGTGAAGTCGACACTTTGATTTGACTAATAAAGGCTGTAAATGACGCCCTAGCCATACTCATAAAAACTTTACTAACTTAGTAGCCAAATATGCCTTTTTAATATACTAGGATACTTAGGAGCCAACGATGGTGTTAATATCTCTATTGGAACTCCTCGAACTTCACTAAGAACCTTGCATTCAAGGATAACCTAGTTCCTATTGGTTTATAAGAATTAAGGTGTTTTGTGGTTGAGAAGCATTGTACTGAATGTGATGACTATCGCAACATTGGTGTCTTAGTTCAATTCATGTCCATTACAAGTTTGTAACTGACATTTTTATCGTTACGATTGCGTCCTTAATTCTTTTGGTGATGTTTCATGTCGGATGCCCTTGAATCAACGGTTTAGTTTGTAACTAGTGACTTAGATTTCCCTGGGTCATAGCTAACGTTATGTAGAAACTAAGAATGCAGCTAGCGCTATTAACATTTCATAGTGACCTGTAACTTTACAACTAGGCTTAGGAAGGTTGCTCCATGTGACTGGTGGAAAACATGTTTTATTTCGAAACGTGTCTAGTTTTGTCCCTCACTAGCCACTTCCAATCTAGTGTATCTTGAATCCGATGTTTCGCCATAAAAGTTATCAAATGTTGAGAGACGGAACAGTTATGTACAAAAATATTCCTACTTGGCAAAATATAATAAATTATTTAAAGCGCAAACTTTTTATTTATCGCAAAACTGGTGTTCCTCATAGCCTTTTAGAGTGGTGTGTCTTGCAAGTCCAATTGGTATTTATTAATTCAAAAACATTTCCTGTAAATTGAAACAAACGATTCTTACATGGTAAAGTTGGTACGTTTAAGATTATCTAACTTATTGTCGTTCCATACCATACCTGCTTTTAAAAGGATAGCCAGTGCACTGCATTTCAAACATCTGTCTTTCGAGTAAAAGTAATTTATGCAACATGACATCCATTTTTTTATGCAGCCTATCACATAATTTACAATTTGCAACAATCTGCTGCCTAAAGCAATCTGTATTACTATTTACTCGCATGGTACCCACGACCATACTAAAAGTACTCGTGATAGGGATATATGTACTATACGCAATCACAGCACACTCTATGTGACTTAATGCTGACAAATTATGGTTATTAAAAATTACAGTATGTGCCTCTAGACATAATATTATTCAAATTGTTACTCTCATCATATCCAAAATAGAGTGGTCAGACACAATAGCCTCAACAAAAAATCTTTTGAATGATTCGTGACACTACTTACAATACATAGTTCATGCATATAGACACCGTTCTTTTCTTAAATTATCTCGTCATTTTCCTGTTATCCCTTTTATTCTGTAACTTACTTTTCTTTGGGACACTAAATCAGTACTTAGCTGCCGATTGCTTATGTGGATAATAAAAGTTAGAGTAATCTTTCACACCTACTTTTGAGTTTGACATACATTTGAGTTGGGAACACTTCTATTAATTTAACAATTAATGACACAACTTATGTTTGTTTTATCCTTGAGGGGATATAACGGTAGGTGACATTACCAACGTACTGCCTTTTCAAGCAACCTTCGACCTTTTCGACCTGGAAGGCAGATATTTGCTAGAGGCTTTGGAGAACTCGGTGTCTGTTTACCACACAAATTCTGGAACGGGTCGATTCCTTCAATTCTCAGGTATGAATTACGCACATCTTTTGTTTTGTTTTGTTTGCACTTTGTGACTAGAAACATGTGCGGAGATCACAGGGAACAGGGGGACATGTCCCCCCTCAATATTTTAGTCGGGGCATAATATCCAATGTCCCCCCAATATTTAGAGGTATGCAGAAAAAATAAATGTTGTTACACTCATTTTCGATATGACTAATTGTAATAACAACCTATTAATGGCAGTTTGGGAGAAGTTTAGATCAGAAATATGTAATCTGTGTCCTCTAGAATGCACCAAATCACTTGGATCCCCTGGACTCCAACAGGTGACCTATGGAGGTCTCTTGTACCCCTCACTGGAGGCGCAGAGTGTTCACTCAAGCAGGTGTCCCCAGCCAATTATTTTAACAGATCACTGTCCCTGGCTAAAAATGTCTGAAAACAAGCATGACCGTAGAACATTTACATTAAAATAATGTGATACATGAACATCTTCGTTTGTGTAAATTTGGTGCATTAATTGAGATTATCATGTGTGACCGTATTTATAAGACCATGAAACCCTTCGGTCAGTGCTCATGAAAGAGACGCACGAGTAGGCATGATAGAAATCTACTCACTTTGCACTACCGAGCACAATTTATCTTGTGTTATTGCTGACTGGAATGTGGTGATCACATTTGGAGCAACTAATCTAGGCAAAAGCGAGGTCCACCTTGATGCCCAGTTTATATATGAAAATTATCTTCACTACCGTCACTGCATCATGATCAAAATAAAATACAGGTTTAAATACCTTTGATACCAAACGTCATCATACCATTATTTTATAGTTTTTTAAGTTATAAGATAAGATAAAGCCGTTATTTGGACGTATTGTTATGTATATTGTCTTAACCTAATCTTCAGCAGCAGCCGCTCTTTCTCAACCTATATTAGTTGAGTTCACCAAGGATTATGTGCTAGACGTTAGATTATGCGCTCGTTATGAGACAAGGAACAAAAACCCATGTAAACACACTCTTTTAAAGATGTGCCTCCTGGATTACGCCTTCGAGTTAGCATATCATCAAGACCACGAGTCGTATAAAGATCAAAATTTATCTGCATATAAAATAATGAACAGTCGTGTCATCTTGATAAGGTGTTTCCTTTCAAACGTCAAAAAATTTGCAGTGCAGAAACAAGTAGGCTTACAACTGTTTTACTGCGGACATTTTGCCATAGGGTGTTTTGCTATGGGGTGTTTGAGCACAATCTGATGACCAGCTCTTTATCAAAAACACCTGTGTGCCTCCCTATGTAAATCCAATTGTCACCTTGATGAGGAGAGACCGCAGATTGCAGTTGCGTTTTCTTGTATTCAAGATGGCGCTCCATTTAGACCATGCAGGCATCGAGTTGATCTTTCAATAAATGTTCAGGAGAACTAATTCACATTGGTCAAGTCGTAGTCCACTGTCGCAATCCAGTCCATAAAACCCCGTGTTTTCAGCTATAATAACCGTATAGTTATTGTAAGGTCATTGCCATATAATTAGGATTATACGAATGTGAGCTCATCTTCATGGGGATACACGTATGCGTCTTATCAATTATGGAAACATACTTCACCTAACTTATCTCCCAGAAAGATTGTTTAAAACATACTGTACTTCTTTCATTACAGGTTTAATAGTTACGTACAACGTGAATCGACCAATAGGAGATAGAGTTGTCTCGGTCCAAGTGAGGTGTGTCGATTGTGCTGTCCCAGACTATGAACCCCTGGTCTTAAATAAAACTTACAGGATTGTGGGAGCCTCCTTTATTGTAGGAGGTGGTGATGGGTTCACCTCAATCTCTGACAACTTGAAAACCCCCCAGACAGGTCGGTCAATCTTTTCTGTTTTATTCTCTTATCCTAAATCATTGTAATTAAGCTTCACGTCTTCTCATATTGAAGTTCCTCCTATCAGAAGGAGTTGAGTTCGTGAGTTATTTTCTTGGTACAGAGCCAAAGTAGTGAAACTGGTCCTAATATATCAATACAGAGTATACAAACTACAAACTTTAAAGGGATTTGTGCGTGTTTGTCGGGGGATTACACAGTACTAATCTGCGTCCTACAAGTGTGTCTAGCCTTCATTCGTTTGTTGCAAAGTATTGGAACGAGTGTTCAATTACTTTTTATTGTACGTTTAGTGTATGAGTCCCATCCAGGCGCGGCGCCACAGGAAGGGGGGGGGCGGGGCAGGGCAGGCATTTGCCCCCTATGGTTTTTCAACCCAAAAAAATCGTTTTAAGACACATTATTTTGTAAGGGGTGGGGTGTGAGGTGTTACAGAATGTCACCCATCTATCGCAGTATTAGTTAAATTGTTCGTTACAAAATACCTGAAACTTGCAATCCCAGCACGGATAACGTTTTCTGTTTTCTCCATTGTTTACGTGAATGCAGGTTAAGTGTTACATAAACACTAAGGCCATTATACATAACACGCAAACAAAAAGGGCATATGAACCGAGAGTAAAGATAAAACAATACAGAAGTATACCCTTAAGCCAAGTTATTGTGAGACCTTAC
The DNA here is from genome assembly GCA_029531755.1 of Holothuria leucospilota. Lineage (NCBI taxonomy): Eukaryota > Metazoa > Echinodermata > Holothuroidea > Aspidochirotida > Holothuriidae > Holothuria > Holothuria leucospilota. The sequence goes on from CM055979.1 coordinate 26,406,798, forward strand.
ACATATGGTGTCACAGAGCAAAAAGTTTTCCCTCTCTTGGAGAAAAGGTGCGTATCATTGCAAGTTGCACCAAAAAAATACAGACAGCTAATTTGTGCTTCAGGGGATACGCCTGATCCCTGAATCTCTGTCTAACCAAAACCCCAACCCTACCCGTAACTCGGAATATATTTTCGTCCGGGGGAATCTTCGGTCTTTAGTGAACCTTCGACAAAGTGAACCTTTTGTCTATGGGTATCCCCCCCCCCCTGTCCGGATTATGTAATGTTTGGCAATCTCAAACATTTACTGTCTCTCCATTCCCAGCATGTGACCATTTAAAAATTTAGAACGTGAACATATATATTGGGGGTATCATGAGTCAACCACTTGACGAACATTTTGACAATAAAAATATAAAAAACAATTAATAAAATGAATTAAACTTTGAAATAATATTACATGTCTCCCTTACTGCATACCCGTAGGAAGCGGGGGGCTGGGGCTAAAGCCCCAGACAAAAATCTGGGTGGCAGAAGTATACTTCTGCCTCCAACATCCAAGGTCAAAAACCCCTTATTTGTCTCTTCAGTAAAAACTGTAAAAAATTTGCAGTAATTTTCCTTAAAATTTGCCCAAAATGTTGCACCAAATTGCAGCTGAGAACCCTCAAATACCCAAAAATTTTCCAAAGGGGAGGGGGACACCCCTCCCGTTAGACCCCTCCCCAGGAAAGCGATCCGAAACAAGGTTGAGCCCCCAGATTCGAAAAGTTACCTACGCCTATGCCTTATTGGGCTTTATTTTGGTGTTGTCTCGACTGAGTAATCCATAGAAAACGAATTTTAAATAGTAGGCGCATGGCCGTACACAACACAATCTTTACTGTATGAAGAAATCTTGAGTCAATCAGAAAAAAGAGCAAAGAAAAACAGGGAGATGCCACATGGGGCAGGGGGCAACCGCCTCCTATCATTTGCAAGAACAGGGCAAAGAGAGAAGGAAAGAACAGGAAAAAAGAAAAAGAGAAAACGAAAGACAAGAAGGGGAAGCGAAGGAGAAAGAAGAAAGCAGGAGGGTGGGGTAGGCATATATTTGATCCATATAATTAGTCCAGAGCTTCCAGGAGGCCCTATTCCGGTGTCTGCCAGCCTTTAGATACCTTGTATAATGCATATATGAAACAACGAAAACATTCGTAATAGTTCCTGTTTCTGTCGACTCATCGCACGTATTTTTGAGTAAAAACATGCCCATACATAAAAGGGGGTTGCTTCAGGAGGTTTGTTGACTAGATACCCTTCTCTTAGACAACAAAGGCTACTCTCCTCTTTCACTAAACCAAAACTTAAAATTCAATAAATTATTAACACTTTTCAGCCATATTTGATAGCTCAAAAAATACCAAAGACATCACCATTTCGCATCTAAGCAATCTTAAATTGATAAAAATTTCTCAAAGGGGAGGGGACACTCCTCCCCTTTGACCCCTCCCCAGAAAAGCATCTTCCCCCAAGCAAAAATTAAAATTCAATAAATTATGAACACCTTTCTTACATATATGATCAGTTTAAAAATATACCAAAGATATCACCATTTTGCACCTAAGCAATCTTCTTCAATTAATAAAAAATTTCTCAAAGGGGAGGGGACACCCCTCCCCAGAAAAGCATCTTTACCAAAACAAAAATTAAAATTACTAAATTATAAACTTTCCAGCCATATATGATCAGTTTAAAATATGTACCAAAGACATCATCATTTTGCATCTGAGCAATCTTAAATTAACAAAAAAAATCCCCTTAGACCCCTCCTCCAGGACAGCGAGCACTCATGTCACACTTTGCCCCCCCCCCAATCGAAATACCCTGGCGCCGCCCCTGGTTCCATCGTATTTGGGACTTATCGTAATTGCTAAGAGGATTACTTGCACTGGACATAGATGAGACGTTTACGACGTTTTTTACGTTTAAATATATAATGATGTATTTACACGTGTTTGTCTTATTATCATTAGGCATGCATTAGAAAAGGTCATTTACCAAATTGTAGGGACCAAGTTACGATGGTCCCTTAATCGAATAATCGGTTGATGGGCCACTCCCGCCACATGCACACACAAATATTTCATTGTTTCTTAGGTCCATATCATGCATTTTATATTTATCTTGCATCACAGGTAACCTTGATACTAGTGTAGTCACAGAATACATCCAGAAATATTCTCCAATTATTCAAGGAATCGAGAGACGAATCTTGTTCGACGACACTGAATATGTAGACCAAGAACTGGAAACTGACAGCCCAGTAGAGGAAGAGGTTACAGATGACCCTAGAGAGGGGAATAATATAACAGACATGACGCCTCCTCCTGCTCCTCCGAGAGAAATAAGAAAGAGAATATTATTTGGTCGTTAACTTCCAAATCGAAATCTTCGAGATAACAATAGGTCTACAAACAATATATCTTCTATTATCATAAACAGTGTATAGGGTTGCTGTTATTCATGTGCAAGAATTAGAATTATCGAAATAACTAAAAATAAGTAATCCTTTATTACACCTTTTGTAAAAGTCCGAAGTATGTTTTAACCCCCATACTATGAATTGTTTCCATCAGTAGTAAGCAGGGGAAGTCCTTGTTGTTTTTCATTGAGTCGAATCACTGTTACATTTAATATGTTTAAACTCTAAATAGAGTGGAAATGGTTAATGGTGTTAGACGTAATAATTATAATCATTATGGTTCCATATTTTTTGTTCTGAAACTAAAAAGAAATCAAATGAGGACCCAAATATAATTTACACAGAAAGGTTTAGTGGTTCCCTATACCGAAAGGAAGTGTTTTTTAGCACTGCAGTTATCCTTTAAAGTTACGGAGTGACTGTGGCAGTAAATCTTTGGGATGACAATGATTTAATTGTTGGCAAAAGATAAGATGTTGACACAGGAAATAAGCTGTGGTCAGTTACTTGGTGAATTTTCTTAAAGTTTTGCTAAAAGGGAAAAAACTCATGTTTTTCTTGATATTTCATTCTTTAAGATGTTTGCACAATTTGACCTCTGGTGGCCTCACTTGTCCATTGACCGACACCAAAAGTAATTGGGTTATTGAACAATATAGATTGTCATTACATCCATCCCAGGTAACTGTCAGGTTTTCACAGACTAACCTCTTTTTTATCACTCAGCGACGTTCCAAGTCGGTAAATCATTTATGATTCCTAAGTTGAAAAGAGATGTTTCAGAGGTTTACAGTGTTTGACCTCTTATGATTTAAATGACCTCTGAACTCCACCAAAACAATTATATTCAATATTGAGAAAGTATTCCCAAGCAGTGTTTGCATGAAGCAGCAGGATTGTGCTATTTCTACACTTTTCTCAACAATCCCACAGGTTTTAAAATCGCTTGCCTACTGGATAATCGGTTGGGAGAAAGTTGACCTTTGTGTTGCAACTTATCTAGATACCCCTCTTTGAACCAAAGTTCCGAACGGAATATTTTCGAGGTAGTAAATCTCCTCTACCCCCTTAAATTTTGAGACTTGGTGCAAAACTGATCCCAAGTATAATAAGTAACCGTAGACAAAAATTTGAATAACAAAAACTTTAATAATCAATTTTTGACTATGGGACATGGAGCAATTTTCACTACACAATCAGCACACACGTTATTTGTAAGTCATGTTTAATTATAATATGATCACAGCATCCTTCACACAAGTCCATCATTACGTTCAACAAATCAAAACAATTATTATTCATGAATGTACCTTCAAATACCTTGTTTTAAAAGTTTTCGATTTTGACCTCTAGCCACCTCAAAGGACATCTGACCTTCCTTAACAATTACAGAGTTCTTTCTCTTAATATGAGAAATCTATACAGAGAGTTTGAAAAGTTTGCATCATTCCTATTGAACTTGAGATAACGTTTTACAGGCAATTTTCCCGGTTTTCGTAATTTCCCTTCTAGTGACCTTAAAAAACTTTTGCCCTCTACCAAAAGCAACAGGTTTCATCACATACATACATACACCGGTCAGCGCGTGATTGCATGGATTCCTTTTGCCTTCGGCTAGGAACCAAAAATTGCGATTGACCACAAGTTTCGTTCTTTTTTAAAGATTTTTTTTTTTTTTTTTAAAAATTGTCGTTTTCTTGGCTTACTAAGAGCACACATAAATTTTTACAAATACTGAAGAGCCTATTGGGGGTTTTTATTATACATATCAAAATACCTTCAATGCCATACATCTAGACTAGGAAGATTTCAGACAATGTCAGGGGGGATGTAACACCCAAGCCTAGGGAAGTCCTCCCTTTATTCACATGGTGTGGTGTAAACTTTAAAGCCAACCCGTCTCAAGGCCGCATTGCCAAAATGCTACTAAGAAAGTATGTTTCAATGCAATCTTTTGATACCTTTAATTTTCTCCTACAAAACAAGAGATTTGTGCTTTGACTGTTTATTTACTACTGGTAAGATAGTAAAGTGTTGCACAGTGTTCGTATGTCGTTTCAAATCTTAAGGACTTCTGTTTAAGCTACTATTTCTCTACTTTGATAATGAGGTGAGTGATGCTGGTGTTTTTTTTTTTAAACTTACTCCCAAGTAATACCCTCAGGAAATGTCAATATTAGACTTGACCTTGAAAAGGGTTGTTCAATAAGAGGCTAAAATAATACCTTTCAATCGATTATATCATGCGCTTCACAATTTATGTTTATTTAGTGTGTTAGTGAAAACTAAAACAAATCAGTGACTTAAAGGCCGGATCCAGGAATACGAGAAAGGGCGGCGTAACCGTTTACAGTGCTGATCATACCTTTGTCATGGGCTTGGACTCGTAAAATTCTGGTTACAATATTCCTTGTTTTGCGGAAAATAGGGGACGACGCCCCTTTCTCATATGCTGGATCCGGCCCTGGACATGGTCATTATTTAATGGAATTTTAGCAATTTGTTACATCTAAATTTTAACTGAAGGAAAGCAAGTAAAGCCTGTTTATTTTTCATTTGCAAAAACTTTAGTTCATTCATTTATTTTCATTTTGAGAATTTGACCAACTGTGACTGAAAAATAACCACCCAACTTTTACTTGTGAGTGTGTGTAATGTGGAATAAAAATACACAAGTGAGTTACAGAAGTAAAAAGACTTGTGCTAAAGAAGAATCCGGAAAGGGTTCGAAAAGCTCACAGCTTTTCTGACTCCAGGAGTTTCCTTCTTTTCACATAATTTTCCTATAGCGTCTGTAAGCGTCTGTAATGGTAAGATATGTTACTACCTAATAATAAACTATACTAGTTTTTCACCATGTCTTTGTAACCAAAATGGTTGGAGTTAAATTTTGAGACAATTCGTGAAGCCTTTCAACATATTTTTTGCCTGAAAAATTCTAGGCTACATGCAAGAATGTTATAACTTTTTCATTTTTTCTTTATCCGTCTTGTTCCCCTTGGGAATTGACAACATTAAGAAGTTTCAGGTTTTAGCCTGCAGTCCCAAAAACCTGCTTAGATTTTTCTTAAAATGAAATAGGAGCTCAAGTTGATATGAGGGGTTAAGGGGCCTGTAACGACGACTTGCCCGTAAAATATAACCAAACATTTCCGCCAGCTCCATGCGTGTTTACCATGTTAATGTACATATAACGTAGGTCGTCACACCTCACGCCAGTTACATACCATCATTTGCCGTGTTACTACCCTTCCATATTGATTATAATTTTAAAGAAAGTCGTTACAATAGTAATGATAATAATCAGTGGCGTAGACAGGATTTCTGTCATGGGGAGGGGGCATGCATTATGTTGGGTGATCCCCAACCTGGGGGAGGGGGTGTCCGCCTCCACTTTGAAACTTTTTGAAAAATTAGGTGTCCCTACGTGCAATGTGGTGCCACATAATTATGCTACCTTTGAAATAAAATTTGTGTTAAATATATTTACGTAGTTTAGGTGATAAAAAATGGCATCAGTGGGGGAGGGGGCATGGCTCAATGGCACCCCAAAATACACCACTGATAATCATAATTACAGTTTAACTATTAAAGAACACACTGGTGAATAAATACCGGATATATAGGTGCTGGTGCAATTCAAATCAGAACTTTACTTTAATTACCAAGGAAGTTTTTTAAACTATTGATTACCTTTAGCTACATCATTGCATTATTTTACTGTCTGTAAGTGCCCGAAAAACTGCCCGAATTACATATTGCCCTAAGTTTCAGAAAAATATTTCGTTGGGGCTGCAGCCCCCGCGTCCTACGGGTATGGTTGTATCACTTTCCAAATATCCTTTATTTCACAGCGCCGGACATGGTATCTACTTCAAGACACACAATTATGTAATATTGTACTTCAATTTTAAAGACAGCCCCAAATAAAAGATTTTTTTCTGAAAAGTCAATCAATTGCAAAAGAAAATGGTAATTTTTTTCCGAACCTCAAAATTTTACGACAAACGGCATTTTTAAAATGTCTGGGGTGTAGCACCCTCACACCGCCGGTAGTTACGTGCCTGCATCCAGCCATTGACCCTTGTTCTACTAGTCTGCGTGCCTGGTTTAAAACCAGCTTAGGTAGAACTTATTTATGCTTCACAGAAGTGACCAAAGTTAAGCGCATTCTTGTACCCATTACCACTGGTTTCATTAAAACTTCGACATTTAACTTGTCAATACCTGTGTTCCACCAGATCAAAAATTACTTCCACTTATGGTTGACCTATAATTGCTAAACACCCAAACATTTTAAGTGCACATCAAGAACCGAGTGCCAAAGGTGTCGCCCTGCGGAACAATATTTTAAAACCACACCCTGCGATTAATTAGCACAGAGAGGGTGACACGACGGGAGAGGGGAGAAACGATAACCAACAAGCCAACTGATGCAAAAAAATTACAATATTCCACTTTGGTTAACCACATATGGGTTGTAAAACAAGATATTAAATAATATGGAAGAATATTTGACATTTTCTTTATACTAAATCCAGTAACGAAGCAGGGTTATATAAAAAGAGCTGTTGTTCACTTTGTGAGCGTAAAGCTTGAACCTTCGCGATGGAGTAAAACCCTGAAGAGGGGTCGGGGGCTTTCAGGGAAGTTTTAAAATAAAGACGTTTAGATGCATTTTTCTAGCATCTACCAATCAAAATAACAGTCATACAGACAAATTTTATAATATCAATCATTTTTTCATTTTGATTCTTCTTCATGCAAATCCGGATTGAGTAAACAAAAACTATGCATTTATCCGTCACAATGACCAATGTACGGGTCTATGGGCCCTTCCAGGGTATGTTTTGAAATAATACACTGCTAGATGCTGTCCCTTCCTAGCAATGTTAGCGTCTTCTCTCAACAGAAATATACGTTTAGATAATGCATGTAAGTAGCAACGTTAAGTCATCTTTCAAACCTAAGGCAAGGATGAGTTATTGGGTTTAATAAATAAATTCCAACGTTTGAATACTGTGCGAACAAACAGGATAAACTAAGTAGTAGTGATTCGATAGAATTTTTTTTTTTTGATGGAAAAGGCGTGTGAAAATTATTGTCAAGATTTTGCTTACCGGTACTTGTAAATTGCGACTTGCTTTTACACGTGTCTTGGAATGTTGAAAGCTCTGTCAGTGAATGATTTTTTTGATTAGAATCTCTCTTACATTTAATGAGGAGGTTATAGGTGACACTGTTGTGAGGGTTTGAATTATGACCTTGACAGCAAGGTACCAGAATTTGCTTGAGGTGGGCTAACTTATATGCATATTACCATATCATGTATGACACCCTCCGTCAGATACACGTGCCGCAATAAGCAATTTCTTATACAGGTGAGGCGCATGTACCCACAATTCAGTGAATATACCGTCTAACATCCTTGGGACTAGAAGAGGATTAGGAGTCGCCTCGGTTCTCCTTGGCTACGGTTTCTATGAAGCTGGGAACTACAAAAATTAATTTAAAAAATGTAAGCTTAGCTGAGTCTCAGAAGAGTCACTCGGTACTCTTGACACGTTTTCCTATCTTATATGTACATTGGTGGATTTATTCAGTGTCTCCACTCTCCAGATAGATAGCAAGCAAAACAAAAACCCTATTTCCGTCTTTTCCGGATTATTGGAATTTCTCCAATTCATCGTGTGTCGTCACAAAAGTAATCTATTAAAAATCAAACGGCATTTCAAATTAGATATCAGATTTATATCCAGAATGTGTAACTTGTTTCCTGGTATGGATATCTGGAAGAGACATTGCAGGTACAGCGATATAGGCAGGAAGCAGCAGTTGCATTAGATTGTTCATGCAGACTGCCGCAGAACTTATAAAATATGATGAGAAATTATGTTACGTTAACTCGTTGATGATACCCATGTTCTACCGTACCTTTTAGGGTGGTTGATCTCCTTGGAGTGACATGACTGTCAAACGTTTACATGTCAAGTAACGTGAAGGACCACACCACAGTTTGACTGCCAACTATTTACACGATGCATCATTACTTATTTCAAGTTACCCAGCTAGTTATTTTGTGCTGGACAGCCGGTGGGCTAGAGGCTCAACTAATGGTAAGTCTAAAAGTTCTTAAAAAGTACTTAAAAAGTAATCTGTTCGACTGCCATAGTAATGATAACAGAAAGAAAGTAAAACTCAGAAAAGAACGTAGGCTAAGAATGGGGGCATTGTCTAATCTTCGATAATGACGATTAATTAATTCCGTGAAAAGCTTAACTTACAACTTAACACAGAATATGCAAGTTATGCAAAACAAATCGTATCTTATAAAGTTGGAAATTATTGGCAAGCTCATCATTGTTTAAAAATGTATTTTGAACTTATCTTCATTCCCGAAGTACACAAAATATGCTACATATACATACACCACTAACTAATTATAATCTAGAATACCACTCTAGACTACAATGGAGGAGAATAAACAAAAACAATTCAATAACTCAATGAAACCTACGTGTCATTTTTCGGTACGCAAACACTTAAGTCACAATTTAGACTACAGACAGATATTAGCAAAAAGTGTGTACTTTTCCCTATGCAACTGTTTCTGTGATTTTTAAATGCTTCATTAACAAAACTTAAGTTCGCTTGTATTTGATTAACAAAAGACTGAGCCTCATTTTGCGGGTCTTTACCTTCAAGCAAAATTATTAGTTCTTCTTTTTATATATAAGGTCCTTATCCTTTTTAGAGACTTGAGCAATTTGCCAATTGATCAATATTATATACGACTTTAATGATTTAAATGTAAGCTACAAATTTAAAGCTACGCTTCCCCGAAGCCTCAAGCCATAAATAGATGCCTTTAATTCTTACTTTTTTAACTAGTTCAGCCAAATCGTTTCAAAATGTAAGTAAATCCGCTTTATCTATGATACAAACGAGTGGAGATGATAATGACACAGAAAGTAATGTAACTCCAAGATATAACTTTTCAAGTAAATTTGCTAAAAGAACTGAGGAAAATTTTCGTTTAACATTGACTCCAATCAAATGCGCTCTATTTAAATGGAGTTGTAGTCTAAGAGAGGGTTACTTTAAAATTTTTGCCGCATAAACGTGTTAATAACGATAGCTTTTCAACTGAACGTACTGTTATAACGAGTCCGCTTTTAGGAATTATTTAAGAAAGAAGAAATCAAGTTTAACTTCAAATCCCTATGAAATCTCGTAAGTTTTGGTAAAAAATAACTCTGACTTAGTGAACCATTAACGTCCAATAAATAATGCCTATGTAGAAAAGATTTGGCCCCCCAAAAACGTAAGATATACACTATCTTAAAGTAAGTAATAGCTTTCGAGCGTAAAATATCAGAGAGTTACGGTCTATCTTTTGACATGATTTTAATAGGAAAAGAATAATATTTAAAAGCCAATTAAGTTATCTTATCCAGTGCCAATATTTCAATTTTCATTATCATCACAAAATTACTTAATCTGATGAGGTTCAAAAAGTACATTGTTAAAACTGTAGACAGTGTAGTAGTATTCTCAAGATATCTATTAAGGAAAAACTCAGAAATTAATTCGTACAAACAAAATAGCACTTTTTCGGCCGTACATCAGTCTTGTGATTTGAATACCGGCCGAAAAAAAGACTTTAAACATCGTCAACTTTTCCAAGTTTTTTTTTTACGTCCGACGATGAAAGAAATAAATGTACCATGATACACCTACTTCGTGTACATATAAAATATGACTCCTTCTACTCATTTTGATGTTACATTATGAAGGAGTAATTTCAATTTGTTTACAAGACACTTTCTATAATGGTTAAAATTGTTCTCACATGGTGAATGGAAACATTTGCTTTGTGCTACTCTCATTAAATTTAAACAACTTGCGGAAAAAACTAACCTTTTGAAAGTGATACCCAGTCTTAAACTAGAGTTAGTAGAGTCGTAGAGTCGTAGATAAAACCTAGCTGAGACTAAAGTCTTCAGTTTCTTATCATGGAGTCATGAAGACTATTTTATCATATAAACTTGAGTAAAGCTTTGGTCGAAACTGTTTACTTCACCCATGTGAAACCATCTGACTGGAGATTTGTAATAATAAATACGACACTTTAAAGGAAACATCCTGTAACAGTCTAGACTTATTGATTTCCTTAATATATGTTTTGGAGAATCCACATTCTTGTGTTGTAATTCTATGGTAAACTGACGTCAAATTTTGCTTCTTTTCTCTTCAAGTTGTTTTTAGTTCAAGCTCTGTACCTTAATTTCTCCGAATTGTAAAACACTAGAAGAAAAGACAATTCCAACACAAGAAACACCCCGTTTTGAAAGATAAAGTACCTAAAACGCTCATTTACCAAGATATTCATAACATTTAAGGATTAAAGTTCCGCAGTCAGACAATCAGAACAAAGATTTGGTAGAAGTAGAGGCAGACAAAACATTTACCGTTTCAACGCTTTTCAAATCACCATAACTAGTAAAAGTGTTTTGTAGAAATCCATTACTTTGCATTATGATGGCTGCACTGAACAACTGTTCATTTTGTTCTTACATAATTTTAATTTAGTTTTAGTTTTTGTTTTGTATTGTGTTCATAAGTGCAAATACTAATTGGAAACAGTCTACCCTTACCTAAACTCTAATTATCTATGCAGTGATCTCGTTCTAATTGTTAGTGCAAAACAAAGCTATGTGCAGTCCTTATAAAATAAACTGACACTAATATTCCAATAGCATGAACAAAAGGTAAGTAATTTGGACATGCTTAGAACTAGTCACTTAACAAATGATGTCACCGTTGATATTTAAAATATCAGGGTTTTTTTTGGTAAACACATACAAGTTGAAGGAAAATTGTGAAACTGCGTTTTCCATCCTTCAGACAGAAGAGTTTGTTTGCATACACTGATCACAATGGTGGACGTAATTCACGCTCCTTGTTTGTGTATTGACGTCTGGTATGTTACCTAAATCCTTCGGCTAAATCATCCCAGCAATTTTAACTTTAATTTTTTTATAGGAAGATCTTCACGGATATCTACTTTGTATTATTATTTCATTTTAACTTCTAAAGAAAGAATTCTTTTCATGTTTTCATATTCATCATTGCAGTGACGTAAATAACCTCAATAGAACGTTTTCTTTAAGATGTAATGGGCAGTGTTTTATGTGTCTGGTAATTAAACTCGGTGATATCACTGTGGTAATGCAGGTAATGTTTATTTATAAGCACAGACAAAATAAAAAAGACTAACGTAAGTTTCAGCTGCTCCTTTCAGATTTTATGGGAATATAATTACACACAAAGCAAAATTGTTGCATCTTTACCTAGACCAGCAAACCCAACAGCCCCGCTATTAAGTGCCAAGTTAAGGTAATGACGGTGACCATACCTTCAAAGTAATGCTTCAATGGTAAAGAATGGATCCCTGGCTGTTAGGAAAGCCAATAACTTAAAACAGGAAAATTTGTAAACCTTGTTTCGAGCTCAGAGTGCATTTCTGAAAAAATATTTACTAAAAATGCACACTTTTATGATACAGTGATGCTATCAAGTTCGACATGTTAGCAAATAGATCACACTAATAGTACGTTACATTGAATAAAGTTCTTGTCGTAGTGTGCCAGAGTAGGTAACTGTTGATTGAGAGATATATGAATAAGCTAGCTTATTTTCGTGTTCGTCATGATGAAAACGAAGGGAAGTAACTCTTCTCTAGGGTTGCTCTAGCTTTGGCTTACCAAAGGGTTTTTCTTTTAAGTTACCTGTATAGTGTTAGCCATTCTGTAGCTCATTCGATTGAGCGAGTATCGTATGGGCTTATCTTAGGCTATTTCATTGACAGTATTTTCCATCACTGTTAGGACAATAATTTTTAAACAGCCAGCGTTCGCTTATTGACTAGGTAGTCCCCATATTTAATGTTTGTTAACAATCTTAACAAACACGATCACCTCATAACTCTACAGTCAACTTTGCTCAAGCCCACAACACATATCGCGTTTACGTTATCGGGAAAAAAGTCTATTTATGAAACTGCCTTATGCGCCAGGCTTTTATTACTAACATTGATGTTTTCTTTCAAATCAACAAGTCAATTAAAAGCCTGTAATGAATACACCTTTCAGCTTACTTGGCGTTCCTAGTTAACATCTTCTTGGTAAATGGAACAACTGCAAAGCAAAGAATACGGCTTATTTCGCGCCCTTCCATGATGTATTCACAGATAACTGTCTGAAGATAGTGCCAATTAAGGAAACATTTCCTTTTCACTAAAGGAGACATACTAACCTACTTGTCGAGCCTAACACTTTTGCTAGATGCTAGATTCCTGAGTTATCTCTTTCTCATTTCTAAAATATCATGCACTGTCCTCCGACTGGTTTTATCTGATTTATGTTCCACGTTGCCTAATTCTAGACTACGATTAGTAAAAGTTGACCTTCTTTGAACATATTGCATGCAAATCTCATAAGCCTTTGGTGATGTACATTTTAAGAGACAGCGTAAAAAAAATTGATCTCATCCGTCTCACGCCCCCTGTGGGCTGGGGGTTGTAGAATATGCCCACGGTATTTCCAGCCTGTCGTAAGAGGCGACTAAAGGGAAGGACTTGAACTGTATTTAAACTTTGCTTGACACTATATAACACATTTGTGTTGGTGTGTCGTTAAATTTCATCTAACTAACTCATCCGTCTCACAGTCTTAAGTCAAGTAGTATCATTGTGATCGCATTTTAAACATAACCACCAAAGGAACTTAAAATTGTAACCTAAAGTAGAATAAACAATTTTATTGTTTCCATGCAAATCGAATCTCTTAACCAAGTCCTAGTTTATTTAACTAAGTTGAAGCTGTTGCGTTCTTGATTCCAAAATAGTATACAATGTAACATTAGGTACATATGCGTCGTTTTGTCTTAAAAGTACCATTCATTAATCTTTTTTGAATCCTTTTTCGCACAGAGTGACCAACAAATTCAAAACAGCGTTGATCAGAGTAAGTTGTCACTCACAATTGTGTCAAGCAGCTAATGTAAGAAGTCCCGAGTTTTATGTTTTTATTATAATATGAAAGTTTCGATGTAAATATGTGATACCATAATCGAAAATAGATTCAAGTTTACCTTAAGGATTCAAAGAAAAATTACAGCTGCCACGCATTTTATGTTGTGTTCCTTTCAAAATAGCTCCGAGCGTTAATGTGTCTGAATTCAAAGTGTAAACGAAACACAGGATTTTATTTATAAAAATAGCATGGTAGTTTAGCAATTATTATTTTAATTTCTTTTTCAGGCTCCTATTTCTTTTATCAACAGCCAGAGTATCCTAGAGATTGTGAAGAAGTTCGCAATCAATGCTCTTCTGATACACCAAGTGGTATACATCTTATAAAACCAGATGGTTATCCTGAACCTTTTGAAGTCTATTGTGACAACACGAACTCGGAGACATGGACGGTAAGTATTGGACACAAGTATTGATGGTAACCAGAAAAAAATAGAAGTGGAAAGTCCTTATCGTATTCGCTTTGGTATTTTTCAATTGAAAAGAGAAAAATGTATCTTAGAAGTAGTTGTGGAAGAAAACCCTGGCGATATCGTTAATAATAAGTCACTCTTTCTGTTGTAAATGCGTAACGCAGGTTCTGTTACGTCGCAGTGACGCACGCCTGGGCTTTGGGCGAAAATGGAAAGAATACAAAAATGGATTTGGATTTTTGTCTCAGGAGTTTTGGATCGGACATGAGAAATTGTCATACCTAACAAACCAGAAGAACTACGAACTTTATATTAACCTTACATATGCCAATGGATCATCGTGCCACGCCAGCTACGACCTATTTCGTACAACAGATGACTTTGGCAACTACTCAATCAGCAAGTTAGGGAATTATTCAGGAAATGCAGGTAAGTTTAAGTCAGTTAATGTGGTAAATCTAAAATGTCCTTATTGACTTCTTTGTCTTTTTCTATTGACATAGTGTTGATATTTGTCCTCTAGGTGATTGCTTCCCTCCGTGTCCCAGTAACATGATCCCGGGAGATTGTAGCTGTCAAAAGACTTGCGCAAACCCAAATGGCTGTCTTAACACTTGTGACTCGGATTATACTTGTGTATGTTCTGACGGTTTCTATCTCAAAGGAGAAACTTGTGTACCTTTAGCTGAATGCACAAGATGCCAGTTGGATGGTGTAACTATCAAGATAAGAGTAAATTGTAATGATATCTGGATAACGGATATGAGTGGTTTTAACAGGGTTTTAAGTATGTATGTATTGTTTATTTCATTTAAACTAGCGCATGAGTGTTTCAAGTGGCAGAATACTGATGGGAAGCACTGGCTTAAACCTAATGGAAAGAACTGCATTGCACTATCAACGTGCATTGGTACTCCAAACAAATGTTCCTTGCCCAGTGTGAATGTTATCTAAACGATTGTGTCTTGCCCTGAGTAAACGTTTTCTTCATAACCGTCATTCAAGGGACAGCACTTTCCTTTGATAGTTTGTCTATTGCTTGATATTGTCGTATTTGTGTACACCGTCTTTGATATCCTTCATTCAAGTGCCTACACGGAAAACCCGCTATAAAGGTAGAGTTCCTTCCATCACTGCCTTTCTTAAAATAAAACCTTAGAAGTTTGTCCATGTTTATTACAATGTTAAGCCTGATATTGCCATTTTTGCAACTTCTATCTTTTATTTCAATTTTTCTAGGAAGGTGATTTCTTCTTGAATCCTGATTGTAGAAGTCGTGCTGAATGCCGCAACGGCCGACTCGTCTGGGACAATACCCACACATGTAAAGCTAATGCAGTGTGTAAACAAAGAGGTCGCGTATGGCAATGCTTCAGTGATGATGTTGACTGTTTTGATGTCTACGAGGATGATAAGTCTAGGCCCAGTGGTGTTTATACCATAAAACCAACAAACTGGCCTGGATTGCCTTTTGAAGTTTATTGTAAGATGAACGATGGAGGAGGTTGGACGGTGAGTAAAGTTCTGTCAACATTAAATTCAAAACTATTAAAAGGGACAAAGTTCGTACGATATGCACAGTTGATATCTTATAAGTAGTTATGGTTATAATATTGCTACCTGAATTGTGGAGTGCAACATCAACTTTTTCTTTTCAGGAAGGTAACAATTAAAAACGTCTGTTCAATTTAAGTAGAATCCAGTCAAACGGACACTGAGCCAAAATCTTTTCAAATACTTGACAAGATTT